>JACCIE010000062.1:0-600000 GCA_018906755.1 Sycophaga agraensis | reverse complement strand
TTTACAGTTGCCAAAGCTTGACTGTAGGGCCTGTGAGCAGAGGAAATGGCTAGCCTGACGAGTATTCTCTCTTTTTTACGATTCTTTTCATCTGAAACCTCGAGCCTTCACTCCATTACTGTCAATATGATCAAAACGTTTCCAACATGGAGACTTTAATTTTGAGCCACAATAATTATAAGTTATTGGCTCTAATGAGGAAAATCTATTGGCATAAAAACCTCGAGAATGTTTAATATAGAGGAGATATAAGCGCGCGTATGTGTGTGTGTGTGTGTGTGTGTATTAGCTTTTCCCGCATAAGACATGACGCTGTACTTTTACAGTCCGCGCAGGAATGTCCTATTTGTAAACAAGCGCTTTCGGACGCGGACGGCTCGCAATCATGATCCAAAATACGGAGCTTTAAAAAAAATTCAGGGCTGTAAAGGCGTTTACCGAGTCCCGAAGTTTTGTTGCAAATTCGGAGAAATTAGCCTGTTGTGATTCTAAACTAGGAAGAGCGTATGTGGATTACGCGCGTAGCTACAGCATTTTTGTTGTCGTGCACAGCTCTAACGCCTCCATGATGCTCTCCGCATTACCAGTTGCAGCAAGCGAGGTTTTTACGGTGTCGCGCACTTCACCCTTTAAGGCTTTGTATAATTTAGCGACTTTTTCGTGATCGTTGTAGCCGCCCAATGCTTTCAACCTCGTGCATACATTTTTAAAGTGGGGCCATTCAAAGGGGTCGTCTCAAAACTCGGAAAAGTTACGCCTAGACGCTAATCAATTTTTGAATCGCGTGTCGAAGTCGCTCGCTGCTCCGCCTCTCGCGCCCTGCAAGACTCTTTCCAAGGTGTCCGCCAAACGCATAATTGTGTTGCCGTTGTTGCTATCGCGGTACTCCGAGAATCCGTGTTCTGCGTCGCTCGATTGTTTTGACGCCGGTCGACGGGCGGGTTACAAACATTGATCTGTTCGACACATGGCACCTTCATGGATCTCCTCAATGCTTTCACCGATGCTCACATCAATGGCGAATTAAGCGAAAATTAAAAAGATTCAGTCATCAATGCCAATCGCATTAACTGCTTTAACGGTTTGCAAGCCAAAATCAAACAAAGATTTACCGCAGGAGCAGTGACCGACGATATTATCAAAAATTCTATTCAAGCTAAAGAGAGAAAGCCCCTTCATAAAAAGGCCCCTGCAAAAATAGAAATACCACACAGACAATCGAAAAAACACCTTCGTTTATCGCACGTCTAGTTCAAATAACCATGAGATCAAAGCCAACAATAGTCAAGCTATACCTATTGTAAAAAATCAGACCAGGGAGAAGACGTTTGCTTCGCTAAACAGAGAACAATGCAGTGACCAGACAGCCTTGTGAGCTCTACAAAAAAATCGGTCACTCGGCCCAATTTTGCAATTTGTTCGATAGACAAATCTTAAAATAACTATGTGAATGCAGCGGACCTGAAGCACTTGTGTACCTAACACGACAATGAAGTTGCATAAAATGCCAGCTATTCCAACTCGGTCAAACAATATTGAATAAATGTCCCTCGCGAATAAAATAAACCGGTAATATGTGTGACGTAGCCCTCGGGTAGCCAGCAATATGATCGGCGTGTTGGTAAACAGGGACCTAAGCTGCGAAAGAAAAGCGCCGATCGCCGGGTGATCAGCGTCCAAAAGTTTACGCGTGGCCCCGAGCACTCTCGGGTCGTGTCAACACCCGGAGCCTGTGATCCACCGCATAGACCAGACCATCCGCCCCGGATACAATCTGGAGATCGGCAGACGCCTCCATGATGCAAGCCGCGATTGCGGTAGTTAGCCACCAACACCCAGCAGGATGTAGGGGGCCACTAACACTACCAGGGGCTGGCAGCAAGACCCCAAGGCTACGGCGACGTTTCTGGGCGGGACGGGTCCGAACTTGAAGAAAGGACCAGCGGGTCTCTGAGGCGCGGAGAGAGAACATGCGCGCGACGCCGTGGACGCGGGCGGGGACTGTCCGTATTTTCCGCGAGACCTGAACCGGTGGTGTGCGCGTTAGACTCCGTGGGCGTCGGCCACGTCGAGAAGCGTGCGCGCGCGCAATAGTCCTGGGCGCACCAGGTACCTGCGCGGGCCATTCTCTGTAGGGACCGTCGCGCACGCGGATTCCTGTGTGCCTGCTCCGCGGTCCATAGACCGTAAGAAGGCACGCGCGTGGGTAAGATATTCATTTCACGTAAGCCGGCCCCGAGTTCTAGCCACCACTCAACTTGAGGACTTTCCGTCCTAATCCGCTCACTTTTTGTCGTATGGAAAATACAGGACACCGGTGGTAGGGACCTGCGAACAAAATTGCAATTATTGAGATGGGGACGCGAAATTCACGTGCCGAATTGTAGTTAAAGTTGCGCGCGCGCGTGTGCGTATGTATGTATGTGTAGAGGGTGAAAATTGTTGCGACGCTGCGCTTTATCAAAAGTGTAGAGCATCATCAACAATAACCTTTCATTAATTGTATGTCTTTCCATGACTACTATTCTATAAAAATTATGCTTAAACGATTAAATGGCAGACTCCAAAAATGCTTACGCGAATGGAGCAGTCAGACAAGTACAACTTAAACGTACCAATGAGGTAGTGAAGAAATTCAAGGTTAATGAGTTTGTAGAGGAGACCGTCGTGCCAAACTTAGTCTAAAGCTTATTGGGGACAAGGGGCTTGAGGGACAAGTCAGCGTTTGTTGTAGCTGTTTATAAGGGGTTCTGTTACGCGAAGGAGTTGGTGGGTGGTCACGTAGTGGGTTCGGAAACCATCCTGGCAGTCAGGTATGATTTGATTTCCTGCAGTGTGCTCGGAGCACACTCTACGACCTTGCTGAGGGCGCTCGGAAGTCGCGGTTTTTTCGGTGGATTGTGAAGCCCGGAATGTGTATGTTTATTAACGATGAGTGGTGGGTTTCCGTGATGCAAGCTACCTGGACGAAGTGAGAGTCAAGAAAGTCACAAAGTCTTGACGCTATCAGACATTATTGGTTGGGTTCAACAGGGCGATAACTGCCGTCAGAGCTTCGGTTGGTTTCTGGATGGCGTTGGAATTTATTAATGATGTGGAGCCGGTAGGAATAACCGTTGCGCGTGGACAAATCACATTTGCGTACGTGGGTTTTCCGGCAACCTATGTTCGGTTAGGCACTGCATGGGGTAAAGTTAGTAATGTTTGTGGCTGGGCTATCTTGTTTTTGCACGAGGTCGCTTGAGAGGGTTGCGGCTTTAGGTTGGGTTTGGGCATCCGCGGTAGGAGGTGCGGTGTTCGCTGCCGCAGTTCGAGCAGCGTAGTTTGGAATCAGGATTATCTTTCGGCTTGCCTTTAATTGTTATCTGCGAGCGCGAGCTGAAGGCGCAGATTCAGACAGTAGTTGGCCGTGTCGATGTATCGAAGAAATCGCTTGCACTGGGGAATCGTTTTCGACTTCCGTTTGGGCTCAACAGCGAATCCGAAGCGCGCTAATTACCACGGTGCGCCTCTCGTTGCCTCTTATTCCCCCTTCCACCTGGCTCGAACTTAAGGCTCTGAGCACGCGCTCAGTCCAGCGGCGACCACGGCGGGATATTTGTTGCACTTTATACACTTTATTTTTTATACTTTTGTACTTATCAAGGCACAACATAATGTGGTGGAATAAAAAATTTATAAATCTAAATGTAAATCTCAATTAATTTTATAATCGGGAACAATATTCATCTATAAGGCGTCGGGAGTCATCCGAACTAAACAAATGGGATTTTGTATTGAGATATTATTAACGTACGGACTAAGTATTTATTATTCGTATGTCATTTATTACAATATTATTCCAATTAATAAACAACAATTAAATATATCAAAAGTCTATTCTATATGTTCTATTATTTATGTGCACATAACTCCTTATTCTTGTAAGGTCCTATCTCCTTCTCCTATCCGTTATTGCCGAACTTGATGTAATCTTGATCTTTTAATTTATTAGTAATATTAGCATACATTTGCAGAACTAAATTCATCTTCAGAGATAAAATGAAAACTATAAACTTTATATAAATGATGGTCAGGATCAACGCAAAATCAGTTCTGTTTTTGGTTTAAATGTACGATAATTCAACTTCGTTTTTACTAAGTCTCTAAAATCGGTATCGACGTTAAACTGAAAATTATAACTCAATTCGTTCATATAATTCTTCAAGTTCGTCGTGTACTTAAATTATAAACAGATCCGTTCTGTCTTACATAAGTTAAACAACAGGTCCGTCCTACATAACTAATATTTCTATTTAGTAGTTTGTGATGGAGGGATTACGCCGGCGATTCCACGTCGGGATCGAGAGGTGAGGGCCGTTAAGTAGGGGAGCTGCCAGATCGGCACCTGAGTTTGGGCTTTCGCATCGGCCTCCGCGAGGTATCCGACAATTCGGACGCCATCGAGGGTTTCTTCAGCTACCAGCGGGATGCGAAAGCGATACAACACGCCGACAGTTGTTTCATCGCCCGAGCCTAACTATGGAGTTCGACCCGCGCCAATGTTACCAGATCAGGACCTACGGGACAGCCGAAGGAGTTACCTCAAGATTCCACAAGCGCTTCTCTTTCACTAAGTGCCAAGGGGCGAACAACAATTTTTCGCACGTGCAACTATTAAATCTAAAGCTTCATAGAGTTAAATTTGAAATTTAATTAATGCAAATAATGATTCATTTGTTACTATAAGTAGGACGGAAGCTTTTTACTGCCTTCACATGATTGGATCACATCACACCTTACAGAGAATCTTTATTCAAATTATTCGGTCACCTTGTGCAATAAAATCGTTTTTTTTTCGTTTTTTGATCAATTGTAATATATGAAGAAATAGTAAATTTCAAAGACTTTCTTTCTTCTTTGACGATTCCAACTAACTTTCTGTTTAGAGATAATCTTCAAGCTTGAATAAGTAAGCTACGACAAACGGAGCTAAGTAAAGCGCTAGATGTTTCCTCCTTAATGATTTATTTACAAAAATATAGGTTCCAAATTTTGCCAATCACGCACTATTGTGTCCAGAGTGTCAGATATGTTATAGGTCTGCTTTATAGACGAAAGATAGACTACAGAGAATGAAGTAAGTAGCTCTCCTGTAACTTCACATAATGTAATGCACCTAGTGATAGGAAAAAACTCGTTCGTTGGAGTTATACTAGAAAAGTAGTCATCGATCTCGAGTTGTTACCGCGGACACCATTTCTTTTCCATTTCGCCGTGACGGTTATCCGATTGGTATGCTCTCTAATTTTATGTTCAGTATTGAGCGTCAAACGAGCTGCTCCCTTTACAATATGATATATTCTTCACGGGATGTTCCTCTGCGGTGGGAAGGTACCGACACCAAAACGAAAAGCGAAAAATGAGGGGGGAGGGAGGGTGAGAACATAATCACTTTATTAAAAATAGGAAGGTTTATTACCTGATGCTATACGAATAGCTTCCTACGCTATGAATCGCTTCATCACGTCGCGATATATCTATATGTGACAACCTCTGCACTGATTCACAAAATGCGCTAAATCCGAACAGTATAGGCGGTGCAGGCCTTCGCTATCAAGCAGCTATCTTACACGGAGAGAAGAATCCACAGAAAATAAAAGCACTAGATTTCAGTAGCAGAACATATTCTAATATTAGAAAATTTTGATCTGCTTCTTAGTTAGTAAATTTATGGTGCTGACGATACAATTTACATTGTTGGTACTGATACTCGTCAATTTACTATATTAGATGTCGCGTGCCTATACTTTAGAATTGGAATTTTAGTTCCAGAATTTTTAGTACCGGGTTTTCCCGTTCTACTTAGAGTTGAGAAAGATATTTGTAATATTAGCGCGCCTGTATTACATTAATGCAATAATATATAAACTGACTTGTAATGAAATATGGATACGTTCGTGCTGAATATTTTAAATGAATGGGAGCTCCACGATACAATTAACTTGTTTAAGTGTGAGTTGCAACGGGGGGATCCGGGGAGAAGATATCTTCGATCCAACCGTATACTACGCGAGTGACACGGAAGCTGCAAATTTGATGTCCACCATCTGCCGTTACCTCCTTTATGACCTGCTAGTGATTCAGGTATAACAAAGAATGATGAGATATTTGTCGTAATATATACACTGTTAAGGCTTAAGATTTTGTTTACTTAATTTAAAATTTATATAAAATATTAAGCTCGGCTTAATATTTTCATATAAAATATTTTTTGCGTAATTTTAATAACTTGCAAAATTAAAAAATTTAATTTAAAAATGTTAAACATTTTAGAAAACTTTAGTGATATTATTGTTTAAAAGTATAATTGTATTTTAGTTTTTTGCTTATAATACAATAAAACTTAATATTAATTAATAATTTGATAAGATGTAATATAAGTTAAATACATTATTTAAAATTCATTTTATAAATAATAATTTTAGGAAGCGTGCGCCGTTGGCATGGTAGCTGCACTCCGACCACAAGATACAGTAATTACTGCTTACAGAGCGCATGGTTGGACATATCTAATGGGAATACCGCCGGTTGGCGTTCTATCTGAATTAACAGGTCGTCAAAGTGGTAATGCTCGCGGTAAAGGTGGTTCTATGCATATGTACGCAACTAATTTTTACGGAGGAAATGGTATCGTTGGTGCTCAGGTTTGAAAACTTTATTCTCATAACTTATGTTTTTAAAACAAATATATACACTAAACTAATACATATATTGATATATTTCTACACAATTCTAAATTATTGTAAGCGAAAGAAATGAATATAAAAACCATTAATTTTTAATGAATTTGAATTTCGAGATTAAATTTTGTGCAGTTTAAAAGTACTAATTATGTATAATTATGTCATGCTATAGGTCTCCTCTTTTCGACAATGTCGAAAAAACTTCTGTTACTCATTTTTCGAATCGCATGTTTATTACCAGTACTGAGTTTTCAGATTTTAATTCAATTAATCTTTTGAAGGGCCTCATTTGTCTATCTTCTACAGTTAAAATTCTTGGTTTTATGTTGGATTATGGTCTTATTTGGAACCAGTATATTAAATTTTTTGTGCACTCGCCATTCGGAGAAAAAGCCGGGAGTGAGAAAAGAAATTAAAAGTCGAAAGAATTGAGGAAAAGACAAGAAGAACAAGTGAAGAGGATGAAGGAAGGAAATTGGAAAGAGGGAAGCTGGCGGAAGTAATTTGAGAAGTAAATGAGGAGACAAATTTGGTGAGAAAGAGTATCAAGAGCAGAAAGGGGAATATCAGAGGCTGATAGAGAAGAAAAAAGGACCTAGAAAGCACTAACATAATTGACAGAACGAAAAGGGGTTCTGGAAAAGGAAGCCTTAACGGTAAAAAAAAAATATCTCTGAGAATTAATAAAAAAAGGAAGGGGAAAAGAGGAACTGAATAATGGCATCGAGGGCTGGGAAGTGAAGCTGGTATGGAGGGAAATGATGAAAATCAAGGTGGCGGGCAAGGGCGGAAGAGCCATGGAGTTCCTGAAAGATCTACGGGAAGAATGGAAGTGAAAGCTAGTGGGAATATTGAACGAAACCACCAAACGGGGTAAGATTCCAGAGAAGTCGAAAACAGCCAAAGATATACCCAATTCATAAAGCGGGAAGTAAGAAAAGGTGAAGAACTATATAGGAGTATAAATTTTAGATACGGAGATAAGGAGATAAACGGAGATAAATTTTAGATACACTATTTTTTGATACATAGCTTCAGCGATAAGTGATTCGTGGATCATTTCAATAGACGCATTGTTTTTTCGAGATGGTATTTGACAATTGCCCAAAAAATGCAAAAAGTAGTGGCTATTGACGTCCTTTCAATCATACATAGGTAATAACTTTTAAGAATAAAACGTCAGATTTTCGAAAAAATTGACGGAAGCAAAGTTCCGCACCTTATAATAATAATGGCAATGAGACTTAGGGATTTAAATTCTAGGGGACCAATAAAAGTCAGGCAGCGCGGCGCGTGCGCTAATCACCCGGCGATTTGGCGCGAAGGATTAGCGCCGATCGCCAGGTGGTTGACAGGTGATCAATAGTTAGTTCGGTTTCCCGTGCGGATCCGAGTGTATCGATCCGCCGCGTTTCCCGGAGCCACGCTTTTCCGAGAGCCCCAGACTTTTCGTGCGCGGTAGTGCATTGGTACACTTCGCTGTACTTGTGCGCGCGCTACAGCCAGTCAGTGCCCTTCGCCAGCCACCACCTAGAAAACCGAGGCCCGCCCCGATACCACCAAGGGTCGGTTGCCAGGGGCGAGGGCGCGAGAGGCGTCCAGGCTAGGCGGCACCGTCTACCATATAGGGTTAGCTGCCAGCGGCGAAACCGCCCGGAGCGAGAGGACGAGTCCCAGCACCACGAGGGGACCGAGTAAAGGTGCCCATCTACGGCGGCCTTCTCGATCCCGGACGAGCCCCCAGTAGATGAGAAAGGGCCAGTAGGCCTCACCGTCAGATTGCTGTGGGGCACCGCACGCGTGTGAGAGAGAGAGAGAGAGAGAGAGAGAGAGAGTGCGCGCGACGCGGCGGACGCGGTGGGCGACCGCAACGCCGTCTTGGGGCCGCGAGAGTGACGGGTTTCCCGCACGGGGCCGGCTGGTATGTGCCAGCAGCGAACACCGATGACCCGCCCGTATCGTGCGAGCGGCGAGGCAGAAGGCCCCTAGTGCGGCCCGGCTACGCCTCGCGGGCGATGTCAACCGCCAGTCTATTGTAGGCGCTGCGCGCTTGTTAGAAGGTAGCGTCCGGGCGGGAATTATCCGCCTGGGCGCGAATAAACAGAATTTTTTCCCTGAGCCCCAAGTGTTTGTTATTATTTGTGCGTTTCCCTCCCTCGGCGATCTTCACCGCATTGACCGCCGCAAGGTTAGCCGCCCGGGGCTAATAGACACAATAGTAAAGGCAGGATGTGTATATAGAGTGGAGTTATGGGGAATGAAAAAATGGGAATAGATAGAAAGGGTTCAAAGTAAATACTTGAACATGGCACTAGACATAAGCAGAAATATTTGGAAGATTATATATGCAAAATGAAAGCGGAAAGACAGGAATTGAAAATACAAAGAAGGGCGATGGAAATTTTGGAAATGGAAGACCGGACATGGCCAAATATGGCCATGGGAATGGCCAGGGAAAGCGAGATAATAAAGAAAAAACTAGAGAAAGGTCGTCAAGTAAAGAAACACAAGGAACTGCATTATGCAATGCAAGACAGCGGGGAGAAAAAGAAGGTAGAAATAAGACATTGACGCGTGCATCGGTTCCCGTGGAGGTGGGGTCTAGCTAGGTGGCAAGCTCCCTGGCTTGTGGGGACAGGTGACGGTGCTCAGCTAGGGTGTCACCGCGAGCTTCCTCTGTCAAGATCTGGCCTGGCCTTTGCGGTGCGGCAACCGGCCTTGTCTGCCGGTTGCGCCTTGCCCTCTGGCGGCGGAGCGCCGAAGCTGGCGGCCGTAGCGCGGCGGGGATTCCCCGACTCAGGAAGGCCGGGCGCCTGGCAGGGGCGAGCGCTCGCGTAGCTGCGGATTGTCTGCTGCGGCGGGCGTCAACATCTAGTGGAGGAGTTTACAACAACTACGTCTGGAAGAAGAAGAAAGGATAAGAGTAAGAATTGGAGGTATGCTAAAAAGGAAAGTAAATGAGTCCATGTGCTCATATGGTAGGGAGTTGGAGAGAATATCAAGAAAGGAATTAGATAAAAGGGGTGGGGTGTAGAGGGAAGAGAATCAAGAGAATAGGGGACGGGATAAAAGGATGGAATGTTGAATAAAATTGTAATTGAATGTGGGCGTTGTCAAAGTATGCCGTACAAGTGCGTGAAAAGATGTACGACAATAAACTTAAAAAAGTGTATATGTAAACTGTATATAATCCAATAAAAGATTATAATAATGAAATTAGGTATATTTTCATTGCATTATAGAAGTTTAAAAATAATTCTAAATTTAAATGGAATTAATATTAATATTTTAACTATTTTCGTACGTATTGATAGTATAGTATGTAGTTTAATATAATATATTAAATATATGTAATATTATTACACTTTATTTAATCAATTAGATTTTACTACAATCAATTAATCTAGGATATCCAATCCTAAACATAAATTTATCACATCTTGACATCAAAAAGATGAAAGGTTAATCTGAAATATACCCCTGATTAATTTAATTAAAAAATATGACAAAGAATATGAGGCAATAAATGTAGCTTTCGTCATAATCTTAGCCACTTTTCTGCACAACAGTTCGACAGACAATAATGGACTCGCTGTAGTGTTGAATATAGCGGCGATTGGCAAACTGCTTTATCTACAAATGTTTAGTATTGTTTAGTCAGTAGACCACCTAGTGCTGTAAACAAATGGTTTCTAATTTTTTAGGTAAAAAAATTAAAAATTAAAATTTTATAACACAATAAATAGTAAGAAATATTGTAAATTATAAAAGATTAATTTATTGTGACGAAATTCGGTTGAAACCAAGAGCAATCCTTTCGCTCTGCCTGACAGAGACTGACTCTCTCAGGTACTGCTACTGTTTTTGAGCCTCGGCTTACTCGGCTACCTCGGCCAAATAGCTCGGGACGAGCGCGGGCAAAACTCTTCCTTGTGAAAAAAGGGAGAGATGAAGCCGCTCCTTTTTTGGGGTATTGGAATAATAAAATTTATGAATAGGTCGAACGAACTTTTATTGGGGTTTAAAGCTTTCGGTTAGAAATCTATCAAGGGAACCGAATGTATGTTACAGGGACATCAACGTTCCGGCGGTCAAGAACGTTTTCGAGGACATCGCCCGATGCAATGCTACAGCGGGCAGAGAAGCGGCTGATCGTTCCGTGGGCTCATAGTCTCTGTGCCGCGACCGGGTTGCACGACAACTTTTAAGGGCTGCATCGCCGTAAGAGTCGTCGTCGCTGATTTTTTCGTGAAAACCTCGGAGCGGTACGGTCTGGCGGCGAATTAGCGAGTCGGGAAAGCAGAAAGTCTTACCACACTGGCGTGCGCGATCCCAAGAGAAAGAAAAGAAGTGGCTTGGAGGCAAGTGGGGGCGTCTTCGAAAGAGGAAAAAATGAGGCATTACCTCCATTAGAAAATTGGAGCCCTTTTCCCATTCTTTTACAATTAATGTTTATAGATTAATTTTACAATGTTTGTGGATTCATATTATTACAGGTCTTAAAATTTTAAACCGACTCATTTTTTGTGGCAAATGAATCGGATACAATTGAGGCGATATGTATAATTCATTATTTAAAGTTAATAATTATGGCAGTTTGTCCCCTAGTAATTGTTCATAAATATAGGTGCTGGAAGCCTCTTATTATTGAGCGATTTACTTATTTAGTTTAACCTGTGTAACAGTTATTTTTTACTAATTCTGCGAGATTTACATGGTAAACTTTAAGTTATTAGGTAAAAAATTAGAAAGGAACAAATACTCCATAAGTGACTTATCTTATCTTATAGTGTAGCCTGTATTTATATTAGTTTCTTATTATAATGATTACACACCCTTTTATTTGTTAGGATGTATTACATATTGCTTACTATATTTTAAAAATTATTATTAGGATTGGAAATATATGTATATATTGTCACGTGGCGATTACCGGGTGGCTAATCTCGCCCCGGCTCCCAGCCACTACGCGTCTTAAGGACTTTCCGTCCTCTTCCTGCTCGTGTCGTCGCACGGAAAATCCGCGGACGCGGCGGGGCGAGCCTGCGCGGATCAATCACTACGCAAATCACGCGCAAATCACTACGCGGATAAGTTACTTTTAAATTAATAAATATTTATTATAAAAGTTTACAAATAAACCCGACAATGGCGCGACGCTAGCTAATAACTCTTTCTCTCTCTCTCTCTCTCTCTCTCTCTCTCTCTCTCCCGACGCGGATGATCGCGCGCACACTAAACAATATATATATATAAATACAACTTATTTTGGCGGCGGCGGCGATCTTTGACTTGGCGGGAATGCCCTCCGCCGTGTTGTTGGCGTTACCTTCTTGTTCAGCCAATCTACAGCGACAAAGGCGAGATCCAAGCCTCCCAAGGTACTCAAACTCGATCTGGGGAGTGCACTTGCACTTCGGTGCACCGCTCTCACCCTCTCTCGCTTCTTTCTCTCTCACTCTCTCTCTCTCTCTCTAACTCACTTCGTAATAAGCGCGTCGCGCGAAACTCGTGCCGCTTCGCCGCTAATCGTCTCGGGAAAAGCCGTGTCCCGAGACACACTAATCCAAATCGTGCGATCGAGCAAGGATCGAGGGCCGATCGCGCGCCTAATTGCCCTCTCTCCTTAATTAGCCGCCGTGGCCCGCGCAGAATTCCGCGCAGTACAGCGGCGACCATGGCGAGATACTCGTCGCAATATATATATAATTATATATATGTATAATATTTAACTCGTATATAAGCAAAAAGTAATATGGAAGTATAACGTTATATTAGATAGCGTATTTATAGTTTTAAACAAATATATATATTTTGGGACATACATGTTGGTGTGTATGTTCCCATATATATACGCCTTCGTGCGGCGTTTTTAGAAAAAGCATATTATAAACAAAGCGAAAACAAAAAGGCGATATTAATCGATTAATATATTATTAAGTGCTTCTAAAAACGTTTATTCAGACGTTGGCGGTTAGATATTGTGTAAGTCGCAGGGAGATTGATTTTCGTTTCATAGCCGCGCATAATTGTAATTAAACATCTTAACTTTTTAATTTTTCTTTTCGTAACTAGAATGCATTTTTTTGGAAGGGCTTTACACGCGCTTAGAAATGCGACAGTTAGTTTTCCTAGCGTCGCTTTCCCTTTTTTTGGGTGTATATAAAAAAAGGCTCGGCGCGGGAGGCGTCTCGATACCGACTATCTGACTAAACAGGCTCTTTGTCACGTTTAAATGTTTTTGGGTTGGTGCGTTACGCAGGACGTAACATTATATTTTATTTAATAGTTTTTGTTTTAACTTGTTTGTTTTATTTTTGGTTTATTCTAAACTGGAGATTTTGTAAAATGTCAACAATTACATATTTTCGCATATTTTTACATTTCTGAATTTTTTAATATAAAAATATTTTATATATTATGACTGTAAACTAATTCTAGCTGTTTCTTCAAAAATAGCAGGAGTATGAAATTCCCACGCATAGAATTTCTTATAATAACGCACGCGCAACGAAGCACTGTGTCTTATTTTTAATTTCAGTGTATGGTAATTCACTTTAGTGTGAACAAAGTAATTTTTTATTATATCTAAAATATCTACTTTTCCTTGTCTATTTGCCCTTCATAAAGTAACGTTTAATCAACAAAAAATATAAATTGATCTGGCTGAAACTTGGTGTGCGTTCTTCCACAAGATGCTACTAACTAAAAATAACTTCGATACGCACAAGTAATGTGCTCTCTGTGAGTTTGCACGGACTTTTCAAATTAGCCTCGTAAAGTGTATTTGTGGGAAAATTTATTGCATTGTTTTATTCAAAAGAAATCTGCAGCTAGAGTACATAGATTTCTTGTTGAGATTTTAGTGATAATACTTTATCGAATCCGACATTCAGAGATTGTTTCGACGCTTCAAAAGTAATCATTTTGAGCTTGAAGATATAAAATCATTCTGACGCACCGAAAAAATTTTTAGAGATATTACATGAAGAATTAGAAGAATTACTTAATCACAACCGATGTTATTGGCTTGCAATATCTGACATGTTGCAAAACCAGTGAAAACCTATCGGTGGTACTCACCTAACATAATTCCAATTTTCACCTATTCCTTTCGATGTCACGCGGTCTAGCTGACCAGCGCATTAACTCCCACGAAAAAACTAAAAAATTGATCTATTCTTGGATTGCCTCAAAACGTAAGTCGGTTCGACTTGGAATTCATATACCAGAGTTACAAAGTTTTTGTTTTGAAAGAAATAACGGAAAGTTATTCAAGGTCCTAATAATAATTATATTAAATTTGTTTATAATATTTTATATTAAACATTTTTATTTATTCATAAATTTAAATATTATTGTTAAATAATATTATAAATTATATTAGTTAAATGCCTGGCAGTGTAACAATTAATTTTTAAAACTATAAACTAAACACTAAAATTTGAATTTACTTTATTTATAGGGTTTATAAAATAAGTAGCTCATATTATAGAATTTGTAAAATTTGTATTTACATTCTTATATACGCGTGCACGTATGATTGCATAATTTTTTATAAAATGTATTACTATATATAGATAGTGATGATTCTTACTGTAAAGAATTGAATATTAAAACATTATAAGTTAAATTTTTTATGGGGATTATTGAAAATGATATTAAATTAATAAATTTGCTAGATTTGCTGGATAGACAAAACTAGGAGTTCGATTTAGCTGAAATTTCGGCAATAGCCTTCTACAAGAATTCACTACTCGATCGTAAATTTTTCTTGCGATAGTGGTGTCATTGAGCGGTGAGGCTTATTACTTATCGGACCGCCCTCGTAAACTAAAAGAATATAAAAAATAAAGAATACATTAAAGAATTATTTTATTAATTTTAATTGTTTTCAGGTCCCCCTTGGTGCTGGTATTGCTTTTGCTCATAAGTATTTAAATTCCGGTGGTGTGTGTCTCGCACTCTATGGCGATGGTGCTGCAAATCAAGGACAGATTTTTGAAGTTTATAACATGGCTAAGCTATGGGATGTACCATGCATATTTATTTGTGAAAATAATGGTTATGGAATGGGAACTAGTGTTGATCGAGCTTCTGCCAGTACTGAATACTATACAAGAGGAGATTACATTCCTGGAATATGGGTATAAATGCATATTTTCAAAATTAATTATGTATTGTTATAATGTAAGAATCAGCACTACCATATTGTCAATATTTTATTTAAGTATATTAGGGCTCTTAAACGAGTTTAAAAAAATTGAGTGCATGTAAGGTACGATTATTGTTATTTCTTGTTCTACTGTTATAAGATTATGTTACTTTTTAATTTGCACTTTTTAATATAGAAAGGCAGATACAAAATATATATATGTGTAAATTTTTAAAAAAACATTCCACTGAAAAATAGCAATAAGAAGCATTTCTAAGATTTTTTTAATATACAATCTGTCTTTTAATTACTTGTCTCTAGAGCTATACCACGGGATAGCTGAGGCAATTCTAAACTTTTTTCTTTCCGGTCGCAAAACTGTCAGATATTTAAAAACAACAGACACGAAGACACAAGTGATTAAAAAATGGTAGAAATCGAGCCCTCGCGGCCAAAAAGCGCAGGCTGCTCGCTACAAAGCAGCCAATGAGAGTAGATGAAATAGTTAATGGGAGGAAGTAGGGTGGAGCTATTGGGGCCTTAAGGCAAACAGCGGGCCTAGCCCCGCTCTGTAGGCTCAGAGCATGCCCATTTGTCTACTGCCAAAATTGTCAACAAGAGAAGGCCGAGTAACTGCGAGGCGGTTATGGAAGAAAAATGGAGCCTCTCACCCCACCTTGTGTCTGGGAGAGAACAAGTTGTCATCTCCGGCAGGGCCACAAAATCTTCTTGGCTCACCACTCTAGGTTTTATGTTAGGATCATTCCTGTTTTGTATTTAAATTAATGACCTTGGTCTTGCCTAGACTCCATGAATGTAAGACATTTTTCATATACTGATGACCTCCAGGTTTTCCTACCGGAACTCCTTCCTCTAAACTTTGACAACTTCCCAAATGCTAAGTTCGTCCGATGTGCTAACTCATCAGCACCCCGTGGGCTGGTTGTCTGTTGCATTAGTTTCAGGCCTCGAGTGACAATATAAAATATTAATTATTTGCGCCATGTCTTCCTTCCCTTCCATCATGACTAAGCTAACAGGTCGACTCCGCGACGAGATAAGCGCACCTTCTCGTGCAGGTCAGCGGAATCCCCTCTTAGATCGGTCTCAGAAGAGCAGCTAGACGAGGATCTCACCAAAGATGATAAGTGAATAAGACCTATAAGAAAAGACCTTCGCAGGCAAGGGCAGGTTACAGTGCCTCCCCTTCTTGGCACGCCACGCTGCCGTCCCTTCACTTTCCAGGGGGCCGCGTGAAGGGAGCTCCTTCGCCGATGGGCTTACTGAAAGGTCCTTGCCGGTGCGGGCGACTTTGCGCCTAAGGGCCTGCCGCTCTTGCTCGATGCAGTGGGAGCGGTTCACATAACTACCCCGGTTCTGCCACAATTACGGCAGTAGCACCGTATCCGCGGATTGGGACCCTCCTGCGGTCCTTCGTCCGCCTACTCCTGGAAATAGAGAATGAGTTTAGAGGAGAAAGTTTCAGACCTCCCCCCCTTACCTCAGGGTCCTATCCAAGCTGATCTTATTCGCGATCTATACCTCGTCAGTGGCCACACGTACCGCTTTAGGTGTTGCATATACACTTTCTTCATTTTTTGTCCCGAGTCCTCCAGGAGGGCCACTGTCTCACCCAATACTCACTTTACTTCGAACGGCCCGACCTATTTGGAGGCCAGTTTCCCAGAAACCCCCTTTGCGGCGATCTCGGACTCGTCCGTAATGTATCCCCTCGAGAGTGCGTCCGGGACCTTGTTCAGCGAACTTTTGGTGAACTCAATCTCAAAGTCCCATTACTGAATTTCTAGGGCCCATCTCGCCAGACGCTTAGTGGGTTTTTTGAGGTTTTTGAGCCATTTTCGGGTACTATGATCCGTTCGTGCTACGAATTCATAGGCCTTCAAAAAGGGCAGCAGCCCTCGGATGGCTCACTGAAGGGTCAGGCACTCCTTCTCTGTAGTGGTGTAGTTTTTCTTCGCCGAGCGAAGGTCTTGACTTACATACACTACGGAGTGCTCGTTTCCGGTCTTGTCTTCGTCGGTCAAAACAGCGCTAATGGCAAAGTTGCTGGCGTCGCTTTTACCATGAAGAGTTTCGAGAAATTGGGGCGCGCCAGCACTGGTGTCTCCCCCAACACTGTATTCAACATTTCGTAGGCTCTGTATTAGTCCTATTCTCAACTCCAAACCTGCTCTTTCCTCAGGAGCTTCACCAGAACTTTAAATTACGATTTGATGGGAATGAACCAGGAATACCATCGACCATTCCCAAAGGATCGAAGCTCCTTTACATTGCGGGGGCGGGATATTTTAGAACTGGGGCGACCCTCTTGGGATCTGCCCTTAGTCCTTCGGTATCCAGGCGAAACCAAGAAAGACAACGCTGGAGCAACAAATCTTGCATTTGTCTTTATTGATTTTTAGCTCGGCGTCAACTATCGTTCGGAGCACATATTCTACCCATCTCAGGTGCTCCTCAAAAGATTCAGTCATGACGATCAGATCGTCGAAATATTCGCAGACGTGCTGCTCCACCTCTGGGCCGAAGAGGGTCCTGATCATCCGGCAAAATGTAGCTGGTGCGTTCGATAGACCGAATGGCAATCGCGCGAATCGCTACTGTCCTGAGCTCTGTACCACGAATGCGGTGTACTGCCGACTATATTCGGCGAGAAAGACCTGGAAATAGGCCTTCTTGAAATCGACTTTCGAGATTTATTTTTCCCTCCTGAGTTTATCTAAAATTTTAATTTATTCACATCTCGAAAGTCGATGCAGAAACGGTAGCTGCCCTCCTACTTGCGGATAATCACGGGCACACCACACCATTCACTGGCGCTTGGTTCAGTGATGCCTTTCTCAATTATATTTTAAACCTCCTTCTGAACAAATTCCACAATCTGACGACATCCGCCAGGACGCGTGCCTAATCGGTTGTGTGCCTTAAATATTGATATGGTGGTCTCTGAGCGTAGTGTAGCCGAGCAGCTTTCCGGGCTCTGGAATTATTGACTCGACCAGTGCACTTCCGCGCTAGAGCTGCTCATCGAGGATTTCGACTATACCGGCACATTCATGCATGATGGCTGGCCTCTGCTCAGACAGGTCCTTTTCAACAAAACCCCTCCACTCTCCGCCTGGGACACGACATTGTCCCCAGCCGAGCTGTACCTCCAATTTCCATCTCTAGAAGAAATCGATCCTGAGAACCATTGGGTGATTCATTTCTGGAACAACCCTCAACTCTATCATCCCTTCCCTATCTTTAATGGAGAAGATCGCCCGAAATACGTCCAGTGTCTGCTGTACGGTATCGGAGGAGCGCGAAGAACAGTGCTGAGTGAAGACACCTCTTCGTGTAGTGGCCTCTCTTGGCGTCGTCCTTCACATTTTTAGTAAAAATAAATCATAATGGAACGAGAATATTTACAAACAATATTTGTGGGGTGTGCCTCTTACAGTTGGAGTAAAATTAAAATTCATTTAGTCGTGCTTTTCCCAAGACTTGTTTTTGTACACACAAGTGTCATTCTTTTTATGCTCTAGAGTGAATCTAGTCTGAACGGGGCCTAAGAACGAGGGCGCAACCGCGATAAATACTTGGGACTGCGATGCGAAGTCCGTATCTCTTTGGTCTGCTTTAATTCATAAAATGATGCGGATCCGCCGCGAATGAGGATATGCGTACAGAATGAATACGCATATTGTACGCATGCACAAGGTTCTTGGGATGATAAGCTTCTATAAACTTCATTACTCAACTGCCGATTCCTTAGAATAAAAATTTCTATTCGTTTACACATGCTAATGAAAATATATGCAATTTAATTAACGTGTTAATAATTCTTTTGTGTATTATTAGTACTATATTCACTTTAAATTAATTTTAAGCTTCTACAGACTGTCTTTAAATAATATTGATTATCAAAATTATTTTACATGTGTTTTAAATTATCATTAAATAATTTAGTTTTATAATATTAAAATGAAATGTGATAGATCTATTTTCATTTTAATTTACTTGTCTTCTACAGTTTATAGATCTTTATTATACAGAATTTTATTAAACAGGTTGATGGAATGGATGTATTAGCTGTAAGAGAAGCTACGAAATTTGCCATTAATTATTGTACTTCTGGAAATGGCCCATTAGTAATGGAAACATTTACATATAGATACAGTGGTCATAGTATGTCTGATCCTGGAACAAGTTATCGAACAAGAGAAGAAATTCAGGAGGTTAGACAAACCAGAGATCCACTTACTAGTTTTAAGGAACGAATACTAAATTCCAGTCTTGTAACATCTGATGAACTCAAGGTATTTATATGTATTTTATAATATTTCTTGTTTTATGTAGAGTAGATAAAAGTTTCTCTCGTCAAATTTGTGAAAGGTAAGCTCCACTCCAATTCGCTCCTGAAAAGTAGAACCGTTGTAATACATGTCTAAACATAAAGTAGTTACATTAATTTTCTACACTTATCCAACTCAGTAGATGCCCACCTAGCATTCACAAGAATTGAATGAACGTTCTTATCTGGTTATTGATTTTACCAGATATCTAGATAAGATCACCGTCTAACAGAATACTAAGACTTTTAAAAGTGGAGAGATAAGAATCTGCATATACACCAAGCTTAATTGAATTAAGCCAGATAACTCAATATCGTCAAGAATCACAGTCATTGTAAGGAATACGAAAATATATGTCATGATGATTGTAATATAAGATATGTTTTAGATCCATAGAATTTAGAGCAAGGCCAATATCGTTAATGTAAACGCAGAAAGTGGTGTCAATGCGAAATCTTGAAAAACACTAAGTGACATTAGTTTGCTATAACTAATTCTTTTTTGTCAGACAGATAAACTTATGCTAAACTTATGATAGGGGCTTACACTTATTCCTTGTCTACAGTTTAAATAGCTGTAACAAAAAATATATAATACATAACAAGTAATTTTTGAATGAAATTTATTTAATAAAATGTATCCAAATTTGTATTTAAATGAGATAAACTAGAAATTTTTACATTGATGTGAAGGAGGAACAAATTGAGGTGAGGTGAGGTGAGGTGAGGTATAAATATTTTCAAATTGTAGTTGATGGTGAAAACGGCTTTATAAAAACTTAGAAATTATATCAGTATAATGCTAGTTGTGCTCGCTTGAGAAATAACGAGAGTAATGCCCTCACGCGTCGCGTGGGAGAGTTTTCGGCTCGGTTTCCCTACGGCAGGACGGTGGGCGAAGGAATTTTACTACGGCTGCCGTTCGGCAGCGGCGAGCCCTCGCGACTTCCCCTCGATCCACGGTCTCATGGCCGAGCAGTCATAGACCTCATAAAATGTCTACTGCGGCGGCCTACGGCGATATAGAGCACACTTAGCATGCCTATATGTCAGGCCCAAATTATCACGGAGAGAGTCCGCAGACTCCCCCGAATCGAGGGCGGCACTAAACGGGGAGGGCCTATCCCAACCCCGCCTATGTTGCGCCCGGATCCTGACTTACTCCTTCCTCCCGCTCACCCGACACGTCTCCGAACGCGTAACCAAGCCGCTCGTCGAGCCCTCCAATCGGGCCGAACCAACGAATCGACTACAACTAAAAGCTTCTGTATACAAGTCAATTACTCTTTTATAGGCTAAGCCACGCCCCCCTCCCAAATTTACAAAGGGTAACCTTTTGGAATTCGCTAACAATTGAAGCGCGCAGGCTTCTCCGAAGTCAATACATGGTTTCGAATTTTTCCACGCTCACCACTCATTCGAGACTATCTATGCGGGCATACGGCTGTCGGGGTAGAGCGCGTTCCTCTACAATTGATTTAACTTTGATACATAAATTTTTGAAAAATTTGTTTAGAATATATTTTTTTTTAAATCGATTAATGGATTTTGTTCCTTGGTGAATCACGCACGGGATCGTGTACGTAAAGTACACAAGCGATTTAGAGTACTACATCCAAATACGCTCCCTCTGCACCAGAAGGCGCCAATAGATAGCGGCATCAATTTCCAACTTTCCGAAGGAGTAAAGAATAACCTCTATCGATTCGTAGCCAGTGCTATATTCGTGGATTAAACTGTTGGAGGAGCAGAGCTCACCGTCACAGTTAGTCGCGCGAGTCTTTTACTGTTAACAGTAATACGAAGCCCTTGTTGTCCATCCAAAAAGAGAGCGGTCCTCTATGATATTCAGATAGCCCACACCATAGCGAGGCATTCCTGCTTGTTCTACCGGCATGCTGGTCAGGGACGTAGGAATAGCAGCCGCGAGGGCAGATAATATTATTACAGACGTAAATATTTGGAGGTCGAATTGGGTGCAGTCGTGTATACGGCTCTGGTCGACACGGGTGCACAAGTAATCCTATAGGGCTACAGGTCGCATAACAGTTCGAGACGAGATTGCAACCGGCAGAGACGATAATACTCTCCGTACTCGGTAACACCCACAAACCGCTTAGCTGCGCTGGACGCTCGACACGACAATTTTAGGCATTGAGGTCATCAAATAATTCAATTTGATGATTTGGGCGAGAGAAAATGCCTGGAAAATAGGAAAGGGAAAATCGCACGACTCGCGATTGAGGCTGACGACTATGACCGACCACTATGTAGACGTGCAAGGTGCCCCGCCGAGTCGATACCGAGCCCGCCGCAAATCAAGGCGGATAATTGAGGTCTGTCGGGCGGAGGTCTAGAGTATATTAAGCCGGCGTGTTCGAGCGATCATTGAACTAGTAGAGTAGTACGCCCGTTCTACTGTAAAAGACAGATGGGAGCTACTGCTTTAGCGTCAACTAGCCGGAAGTAAACAAAGTGACGAGATGAAACGCCTACACAATACCTCGCATGGAATCAATTCTCGATAAATTGAGAAATGCAATTGATTTAAATGAAGTAAGTGTACTTCCAAGTCTCCATAGAGCTGTCGAGCCCAAAATACACGTAATTCGCCATCCCAAGGTTGCGACTGTATCATTCCAACCGATTGCTGTTCGGTTTGATGAATACGCCAATAACCTTCCAGCGCCTTATGGGTGCACTGTTCGAATATGAACCGCATATATTCAATTACCTCGACAACGACGCAATTAATAGAAGAAAATATGATATAAGATATGAAATACCTGGATTTCATTTGAACCATGAGGGACTGCAACCGTATCCAGACAGAGTCGCGGTATATGACTGCCTCCGCAGAATGTAAAAGAGCTTCGGCGATTTCTTGGGGTGGCGTGGCACTTAAATGGCTGCGCAACTTAAAGTGGTCGATGCGACGTCTTGCGAGACGGGCCCTCCAGCCCAAGAGTAGGACTTCGAAGTGGTCTCCTGTAAAGACACCCTCTTCCGCGTACTTGACGCGCTCTCACAAATGTGGGAAGATGGACGGAATGTCGGAGCATTCGAGTCCATCAAAGAAGTGGAAGAGACGCCGAGCAAATTCCCCGTTTAATTTGTAAAAGATCGTTGTTTATACCATTATCGACGCGATAGACTATTAAACCCTATCCGGACGAAGGAGGAAGGCTGGTACTTAGTTGTCCCCATGCGGTATCGCGAAAGATTTCTGGTTAAGGCGCACAAGCTGAATCTCTCGATACAGAAACATGTTAGTATTTGACTACATTTGTCGATTTCACTCGCTTCTTTTTTTGTTAAGCTTGTGGTAATGTATTTGTACAAAACAAAAAATATAAATTTTAAATTAAATTCAGATTCTTCTTAAGCTGTATGATAATTCAAGTTATTACTATCTTCAGCTTTATCTTCGTTATTAAATTCATGTTGATTCAGGAACTGTTCATCAATTTAATTATTGTTACGAGTTTTGAATAAATATTCTAACGGTCATGGTAAAACATCTACAGGCATTGCATTTTCTTGAAAACTTCGAAATTCATCTTGAGTGATTTGAATGACCGCAAATGACCATCTCTAATATGTTGTATTGATGATTAGACCTATTCTATGTATAAACGAATCCGCTATTTACATCACTAGATAATGTTAAGTCAAATTTATTTACAAAGTAGTTTCTTAGTTATAAACCATTACAAATAATTCGTCTGCAAATAAAACAATACAATATCTCTATGGCTTATAAATATTAATATTATATACAACAAAAATAATTAATAAATGCAATAATTAAATATAATTACACATATAGAATATATATAATAAATATAAAAAATACATGAAAAACTGTTGATCAAATATAAAATATAAATACAAATTGTGACACGTCGCTTTTTTGGTGAACGGTGCTTCCATTAAAAAAAATGGAAACAATTACGGCTTCCCTCGAGCTTTTCATCAATTTGAATGATTCGAGGTCGCGAATGTTTCTCTTGGACTAATGTCAGATATATTACAATATCTGACAATATCAATAGGAAATAAACGGGATCATTATTTCAGTCAATTTACCAGAAATAAGTCGATTATTTGTGATGTATCAAACTTTTAATATAGAATTTGTATTTATTTTTTACAATGCTCTGTTTTTAAGATATCTGTTTACTCTAACCTTACTCTCTATATCTAATTTAATAAAATAATCATTGATTTTTAGTAATCCAAATTGTTACTAAATTACCAGTGAAAAAGAGGAGACGATGGCAACAAGAAGTAGCAGGTCCGTAATATACACGCGCGGCTGAGACATATCAATAGGGAACGCGCCTCGTGCACTTCGCTGGCCATTGTTACGAGAGGGCCGAAAGGGGAAAACATTGGCCTCAGTGGTAATTGGCATACCGCGACAGATTACATTTGGCAGTCGATAAATATTAGTTTTGGTAGTCGATAAACATTAGTTTTGGAAGTTGCAGACAAAGCAGAGTCGCCGAGACGTCTCGTAGTGTCGAGACGAGATGAGTCGTGACGGTCGGGTCGTATACACTGTTGAGATGACAGGCGGACGTGAATGCAGTGCAGCGTTAGTGTAAATTGACTGAAATAATTATCCCGTTTATTTCCTACTCTATATATGAGGTGTATACGAAACATATCTGACGTGCAATATCTTTCCATTTATGCTATTCTTCTTCACTCTAACCCTTGTTTCCTTCATACATTAATTCCTACTTATTAATGTCCTTACTGTTAAGACAATTCACATACACAGATTTTAGACTGACTTTTAGCTCATGTATCACATGGCACTGGATCATCTGAATAATTTGACTGTGAAGATTGTTGCTAAGTTTCTGTGTCATAACCATAAACTTATGATTTATCACTACATTGAAAGGAGATTTAAAATTGATGAATATAGCGAAATGCGATACTGTAGAAGTCCCGATGGTTGGTACTCTCACAGGTCATAGTGCTGGTAGTCACAAGCACAATGTTTTGATAAACTGTGTGACTCTGACACCGGTACCATGAAACTGTCAATGCGGGAACTCGAAGGTTCCGCGCATCAAACTCTGATCTATTCGGTTTTAGGTCTACTGGCACGGTGTCAGAGTCACTCAGTTTATTATAACATTGGGCTTGTTTATTACTAACATGTCAGAACTGAGAAGCTACTGTCAACGTGTGAGAGTGCCACGCATTAGGACTTCTACAGTTTCACATTTCGCTATTCTCGTCAATTTCCCTTTCAGTGTAGTAATAATCTTCTGAAAGACATTTTTATTACTCAAAGGAAAGCGAATTTACGACATCGAGGTGATTTAGATTAATATGATGCGCGAGCTAAAAGCCATTACAAAACCTGCGTTCGAAGACTGCTTGAAGAGTGGAAGCACCGCTAAGAACTTGTGGAACAATCAGGGTACATATTGCCTTGATTATAAGATTTTCATTGGAAATTTAAACAATGATATTTATTTTACAAGTTTGATATTACTAGAATTAAATAATTGAAATATAATTTCAGATAAAACAAATTATTAAAAACTCATGTATTTGTATTATGAAACATATTTAATGTTTGATTTTTTGTTTTAGAAAATGGAGATTGATATTCGGAAAGAAATAGACGATGCTGTTAAAATAGCTAAATCTGATAACGAAGTTCCACTTTCTGAACTTACCGCAGATATTTATTCTCAAAATTTACAAAAACATGTACGGAATATTACCCCATTTCAACCATTAATACATTCTACAATTTGCTCTTCTACTTTGTAAATAAAAGATATTAATTCTTACACATAAATATTTCTAATGTAAAAATAATGTTGTCATTTACTAATTATTTTTACCTTGCCTAATTAATCATCACCATAATAAACCTAAGGAACAAAATATTATTTATAAATATAAATTAATATTAAAGTTACTAATTTCAAAATTTTTACGTTATCTTTTGATATGTAAGACTATTGCGTTAGGGTCAGACTTTCTATGTATTATTGATAATTATTATGCAAGCTAAATATTTAGAATGTGATCGTGAACTTTTGATTTATTAGTAGTTACTATTGAGAAGTATTGTTTCTATCAATATATATATTGTGACGTGGTGCATCCACCTCGAGACCGACGAACCTCGGAGAGACCCGGAACACCAGCCACTCTGCGGTCGCGCCCGCCTGCCTGTCGCGCAGGTTCGTGGTCGCCCCGGAGGGTACCCAGCCGGGGTAGCCCCGGGCGGCTAGCCTAGCGGCGGTCGACGCGGTGGGAGGGAGGACACAATAATAAACAACTCGGGTCTCCTGGGGAAAATTACTGTTTATTCGCGTCCGGGTAGAGAATTCCCACTCGGACATTATCTCCCATCGTGCAGCGCCAACTACATTCCGACGGTTGACACCGCCCGCCAGGCGTAGCCGGGCCACACAAGGGGCCCTTGTCTCAAACCGAGCGGGTCACCGGAGTTCGCCAGCTGGCACGGATCCGTATCAGTCAGCGATCAGTCAGTACCGAAGCAAGGCGCCGCTTGCCTGATTATCTTCGGTGTTTATCGACACGCAAGGCGCCCCGCATGAGCTGCGGAACACAGATCTGCTAAGCGCATCCTGCGTGTAGCCCCACGCCGCCCTTTTCCCGCGCCGAATACGCAACACGTCTGCGAGGCGAGCCCTAGGGTTGAATGAGCGAGCCCCGAGAAACCACCCACGAAACCCTTGCTCAAGTCAGTCACTACCCACAACCACTCAGGGTTCAGCAGTCCTGCCATAGAGGCCATTGGAGGACCCGGCTCAGCTTTGCCACAAACGCTTTATTTTAAGCGTATAAATATTAACGACATTAGTTTATCTATGTAAAAGTTTTCATCTGTTGCAGTTTGTGAGGATCGCATGCCGCATAGTGTAATTGTGGAGGCCCTTACGATTATTGGTACTTTTTTAGTGCGCTTGTACAATTACTCGCCCAATAGCTACAGCTTCCCAAAGGTTTAGAAGAAGGCTTATGTAGTGCCATTAGCCAAATCTGCAACACCTTCTGGGTCAGATTTCATGGCTTTGCTTTCGTTTAAATGTTCTTTAAAAACATTGTTTACGTCTAGCTTATGGGGCATTGAGTGTCACATAACATCTTTGATGCACTTCAAACTAATTGATGTTACACATCATATTGATGTTACAGCGGTACTGAAACCGTGTTGTTAAGACTAACAGAAGACGTACGTACGGCCATTAACAAAAGACAGATGACGCTACTGTGACTGTTCGACTTTAGCAAGGCGTTTGGCACTACTTTCCCAACACGGCTCTTAGAATGTATAAAGCAAACGAGTTTTGTGCAGGGAGTGCTAGTCATAGCTGACAGGACAAAAACATCTTAGCTCTCTACTACGCTTGGTGTTCCTCAGGACTCTGTTTTGGGACGTTTACTGTTTTGTCTCTACATTAATGACCAGGTCTCGCCCTAAACTCTATCGATGTAAGACATATTTTATATGCTGATGACCTCCAGGTTCACCTTAGCTTGTTTCAGGATAACCTCGAGGTTGGAGCTAGACACGTAACAGTTATAGCATGAGTTGTCGCGGATTGAACTTCGTTTGCGTCCTTGAATCTCTCTGTTGGGAAGACGTTAGCAATTCTTTTTGGATTGCATAAATTTCTCTCTGATATTGAATCAGAAAGAAATAAAATCTTTATTGCTGTTTTTTCTTTCTTTCGGGGCTCGATTCTATTGAACTTCAAGAGGGAGAATTCGTGCCTTAGTTCGTCACAGTAAAGAGTATTGGTGTGATTCTAGACATGGGTCTTCCCTGGAAGCCAGTTATAGAAATAGGTTGTAAAAGAATAAATCAGGTGCTATATAGTTTTTTCCATTAATATACTACTGAAGTTCTTCGTGTTAAGTTAGTGCGTTCATTGGTCTTTCCTCATTTTAATTATTGTTCTATTATTTATTTAGATTCGTTCTAAGAGTTGAGGGTGAGACTACAACGTTCGCAGAATTCCTACAATAGAGTCCACTTCATCCACCGATGGGAAATACGAGACGCCGCTCCAGCAAGTGACGAGTGACGCCTTAGATGCCGCTCCCACGACCAGCGAGCAACAACCGACGCCGCTTCGGAGCCGACGGGAGACGTACTCTAGGTCGCTCCTCCCCAGAGGCAGAGATCAACCATCGCTACAGTGTCGAAGGGTGACGCCACCTACAATACCTCTAACATTCGACGGGAAGTGTAACAGCCGATGTTGCTCTACAACTCAGCGAGCGAGGCTTCACCAGAGTCGTCACCGGTGAGTGGGATTGGAAGGGAAACCTCCCGCGTGTGCACGCAGAGTGTTTGGTCGCGGACGGAACGCGTTGCCGTCAAGCAGAATTATTATCGCGCCGGTCATAGTCAGAGCAGAGGTCGAACTGCGGTTGCGCTAGTGGTGATCAAGCGCGATAACCACCGACGGATCCCGGCGTGTCTCGACAACGTGGTCGGGACGTCACTCGCCACCGAGAGCGGATTAGCTTAGGAAAATTTGTATCGAATTTAGACAATAAAAGATGATAATTTTTGCTCCTCGGGAGAAGAGTCTCCACCGGCTAGTCAGGGGCCGCTCACTTGGCGCCTAATATAAATTTTAGCGAGACGCCGTTGAATCTTTGTGAGGTGGAAGGGCCTTTCCTGCAAGGTGCAGGAAAGCGACACGTTACAAAGTGAGAATATTATTAAACGATGATATAATTCGATCAAGTGATTCACCCTATTCGTCACCTGTTTGGATCGTGCCAAAAAGGGAAGAAGTAGAGGATGATAATAGATTATAGAAAATTTAACGATAGGTTAATAGAAGATAAATATCCGTTACCAAGAATGCAACTAATTTTAGAAAATTTAGGCAAATGTGCCTATTTTAGCACCTTGGACTTAGCATAACGTTTCACCAAATACGATTAGACAAAGAATCTATAGAGAAAACAGAATTTACGGTCAAAAACAGACATTACGAATATGTTCGTATGCCGTTTGGTTTAAAAAATGCTCCGGATACATTTTAACGAATGATGGATAAAATTTTAAAGAAATATTCACATAGGTTTTGCTTTGTTTATATGGACGATATTGTAATATTTTCAAAATCACTACAGGAGCATATGCAACATTTAACACTTATTTTTAATGAATTGAGAACATATGATTTAAATGTACAACCGGATAAAAGTGAATTTTTAAGGAAAGAAGTACTGTTTTTAGGCCACATTTTAACACCGGAAGGAATCAAACCAAACCCTGATAAAATCGAAGCCATAATAAAATATCCAATTCCGAGAACACAAAAGGAAATAAAATCATTTTTAGGATTAAACGGTTACTATAGAAAATTTAAAAAGA
Organism: Sycophaga agraensis; assembly: GCA_018906755.1. Taxonomy (NCBI): domain Eukaryota; kingdom Metazoa; phylum Arthropoda; class Insecta; order Hymenoptera; family Pteromalidae; genus Sycophaga; species Sycophaga agraensis. Next base: position 571,360 of record JACCIE010000062.1, on the reverse strand, counting down.
TTATACAAAAATAACAAAACCATTCACGAAAGAACTTAGAAAAGGTGAGACTATAGACTATCAAGAAACAGAATATGTTGAAGCATTTAATAAACTAAAAGAAATAATCACGAATACACCTATATTAGCGTATCCCGATTTTTCTAAAATATTTATTATTACCTCAGATGCCTCGAACGTTGGCATTGAAGCTGAATTGTCCCAAGAAAAACAATTTATATCATGTTATTCAAGAACACTAAATTCTGCAGAGCAGAATTATTGAATAATCGAGAAAGGATTAGTGGCTACTATTATTATTATTATTATTATTATTATTATTATTATTAATTTATTATTGAAACGGACTATAAACCGCTTACTTGGCTCTGCTCTCTAAAAACAGCTAATGCTCGGTTAATTTGATGGAAGGTAAAACTCGAAAAATATGATTACGAAATTAAACACAGAAAGGATCAAAAAACTATGTAGCTGGCGCTTTAAGCAGAATAGAAGTTAATATTCAAAAAGAGAACGATGACTCGCTATTTGTAATACTAGAAGCACCTGACGTCGCACTCCGTACATCCGACGAGTTCAGGAACAGCGACTCATTTCAAGAGGATATTTTATACACTTAATATGGATAGAATCATTCAAAATTATATAAACCAATGCAATTTATGCCTAGAACATAAATACGAGAGAAGGCCTTACGAGACACAAACCCATAGCTCCATCATTGTTAATCGTCCGCTTCAACACATACACATCGACATTTTTCATATCAATAAAAAAAATTTTTTAACCATAATCGATATATTTTCAACGTATGCTCAAGCTTATTATTTATTAGATGGAAATTCTACTTTATTAAATAAATTAAGACATTTTGCTTCTCATCATAACTTCCCAGATTAAATTACTACATATATTAGTAGACATACATCAAAGGGACTAATAGAAAGATTACATTCTACTTTAAGAGAAAAAATAAGTATTTTGATAGATAAAAATCCTAGAGAAACAGTGCAAAACCATATGATAACAGCTATTCTTATATATAATCAAAGTATTCATTTTTCTACAAATTTTACACCATTTATTCTTTTATAGGGACCATACGAAGAGCTACATAAACAGTTATAGATCCTGAAACAAATACAATAGAAAAATACAATGAAATTTGGAAAAATGAAATCCTACCTATCTATAATAAACTATATAATAGACAGATAGAACAACAGAACCTACCCGAAGAATCAGATAAAAATTTAGAAAATAAAGAAGTTTATGTTAAAACTCACCAACAATAACGCGATAAAACGGCACCTCGTTACCAAAAATTACTTGTAGAAAAATAAAAAGGCCTCTCACTTGAGTATATACATGGTTAACCGCTAAACTAATGGTTTACGAAGTGCTAAATGATTAAGAAAAATCTATTTATCGCACGATGCTGAAGACTGATCCTGCCAATAGTGATAATATTTGACAATCTAGGTAGTGAGAATATTAATCAATCAATAAAATTAAACAAACTAGGACGCATTTGTTAAGAAATGACCCCCGTAAAGAACTTATGTAAAACTGTCGTAATTTATTAGAATTTCGTTTTGCTCAAGGATCAATCGTATTATCCCTGACTATATTATTTATTATTTAAACTCTTAGAATGTCGATCTTAAATCCCATCGAGTTCTCCCTCGTTCAAAGACTTGCTGTAATCAATGATAGTAATTAAACAGAGATCATTGACATACCTTGGACATTATCAGAACCATCGACTCCGGTGGCCCTATTTTTGCTGTGCTTGCTGAGCGAGGATTTCTGCAGTATGATACCTTTGACGGTAATAAAACGTACCTCTGTGAGAACGGTTGCACCGTCAATGAGTCAGTCTCTATGTGGCGTTCAAGTTGTAAAGTTGTTAATAAAGGTCCAAAGAATATATATATATATATATATATATATATATATATATATTTTTATTGCATCGAATCAATACAATTAATAAAACTCGAGCGTGCCTCTTCGTGCACCGCGAAAGTGCCGCACCTCAAGCTCGTTGCATCATGCTGAACACCTGCTATCTCCTTCATCTTTGGTGCACCTTTCTCACGCGACGTAACAGGTTACGGTGCAGTTGCCGCCGTACACTTGGTACAAAAAAGTTTTAATTGATCTAAATTTATGAATAATATGGAGAACAATTTTTATGACTAAATGGAATAAAATTAAGATTGATTTAATCTGAAGTTGGAAAGAAATATATTTTGTTTAATTAGTCGCATGCCTAATGGTGTATATGTATACAAATAACCATATTCACATTAGAGTTATGAATTAAAAGAAATAGAGAAAATGTTTGTTCACGTCGTGTGACGTGGTGCTTCCTCTCTGAGGCACGTCGGCCTTTGAGAGGCCCGAAGCACCCGTCACTCTCCAGTCGCGCCGGCCTGCCCATCATGCAGGTCGCCCTAGAGATAGGGATCTTAGGAGAAGGGGATCACTAAAATAACTTTCAGAGGGCTCTGAGGCAAAATAATATTTATTCACGCCCGAGCAGACAATCCCTGCCCGTATTCACACTCCTGATGGGCGCGCAACGCCCCAGCTACACAAAAGCGGTGAAGGTGTATGCTGGACCGCGAGGGTTCTCGTCCCGACCTAAGCAGGTCACCGGAGCTCCGTCGACTGGTGCAAGTGGTGCCGCAAGGGTGCTTGGCTATCAGGCTGGCTACCAGCTGTATGGAGGGCCGCTGCGGCCCCAAGATGTCGGGTGGTGGGGGGGGGGGGAGGCTCTGCCGCGCGCGCGATCCCCGCACCCACTTGGCATTAAGGCCTGCTTGCCCTTGCTTCAGGACCGGCCCGTAGTGGCAGCCTGCGGCGCCTTGCTGGTTATCGACGCAGGTGAATCGCTTCCCCAGGTGTCCGAGGACTTCGTCACACACATTGGTGAAATGATAACTAAACTATTACTTAAATTATTATAAGTCGGGCAGCGAGTCCACAAGGACGAGACGCCACAAATGTTGAAGACAAACACCAATTTGCATGATTAATTAACTAGCCACTACTTTCGGTTCCGCTGGCATCGGCGGGAGGGTACCGACACGAACTTTTTCTCTACTGCTTTAATTGAAAGGGGAAGTAGGAGGGTCGAGACGCGTGAAGATCCGTTGTTGTGGCCACGCTCGACCACCACTTATGCAACCGCGGTCCGACCTCTATCCCGTCCGCGATCAAGCACTCCATGCGCGGGAGGATGTCCTCCCTAGCCCATTCACCGGTAATGCTCTTTCGAACGTTGGTGTGGCCCGCTGGACTGGAGAACGCTAATGTGGATAGAATCTAATCAAGGTGGCTGAGCCGAGATTGCTCGTCTCGAAAAGATTGACCATCGCTCAATCAATGAAGTCGAATCGATTACAGAAACGGTTGATTGTAGACACTAGGAAGTCCGATCGCGCCTTATGACTTGTAATGACGAGTCGAGTGACGAAGGTGATGATGTCGACATCAGGATCATTATACAGGTCGCAGTAGTACTTTTGGAGCCTGCTTGATTTAGCGGCGCCTGCCGGACGGTAACTCAGCATCCAAATGGGCGTCTCTCATCGGCGACTATGAGTACGTAGATAGGAGAACGCATGATAGACTCGGCCCCGCGGTGACAGGCCGCTTCGCCCCACTTGGTTGACTAGCGGAGCGGCGAAGAGGGAGAGTAGCGCTCTCTCTCTCTCTCTCAGATATGGAGGTGGCACCTACCAATGTAAGTTTCGGCAGTGCGCACGCGTGAGACGAGTATGTATGTACCAGGCGCAACGCGGTCGTGGAGCATGCTGGATGACAGTGCAGCCCACATTTTCTGCACTTCACTAAGACTGTAACTCTTCTTCTCGCCTACGCACAGACACAGCAGATTCCGTCTTGATAAATTCATAAATGTGGATAATACTACAGATATAGGTAGATAGGTTGCGGATTCCTACCGATGTTTAGTAGTGTGTGTTCGTGCGCAAAATAGGCGGGAGATTTCGCGTCACGAGCTTCTACGGATGAGGTACTTATAAATACTACACTGTGAATTACTTGTGTATGCACTGCTCACTCAACCGTTCTCCGAGCACGAAATAAAATAATTTGCAAATTGAACTCCTTGGCTCCATGTACAACGCACGTAGTTAATGCTCCGGTTGCATGAAGCCTGCAAAAGTCCTCGTGCTTCTGCAAAATATACAGACTTTCCACCGAGTATTAATATTGCTTAATATGAATATAATACATATTATGAACGGAGTCGAGCAGTAGGCGTATGTCTGTACTTACGGAGAGAGAGAGGGAAACCGATAGAGAGCAAGATAGATAGATTTCACATAATATTGTAGAGTGTTTTATTATACTAGATTTATGATAAATAACAGGATGCCGTCGGTAGGGGCCCGCGAACAAAATAACAATTTTATTTTTCGAGGGAGGAGACGCGGAATTCACGCGCTAAATTTTCATTCTGTTAACCGCCGCCGGCGCTTGCCTTCCTTTCCACCACTTGAAATCTCCCAACCCTCCTCCGCTTCAGCAACCAACCTCGGTGCAGTATCTACGGCATCCGCGTGGGGATGCGGTTGGGGGCGGACGTCCTGGATGCGCCGTTTGCCCATGTTCTCTAACCACGCAGCATGTTTCTCACCACATCGTGGGCAACTATTCAGGGTTTCACCCACGCGTCCAGAGTTGTGGCAGAACTTTGAGTGAAGGGATAGAGGACAATCCACTCGGTCGTACACCCCCCTTTCTCTTTATTCTCTTGTTAAGACTGGACGTTGGGACCAGAGGTGGCACTGCGCTTTGAAGTGACATCAACGGCAACGATTCCACTTCAGGCGACGCCTCGCCTGCAAGCGCTGTGGCCTGGCCTTTTCTCGGCGCAGATCCTCCAAATATCCCGCTGAAAATCTATTGCTGCTGGCTTGTTCTCGCCCCGCCAGAGCTTCCATTTTGCTGGCTCAGCCGCCAAAACCACCACGATGGTCGCCTGTCCTACAGGTGACTGACTCGCCTCATCCTCGTCTACCGTCGATGACGGTTGCAGGCTCTGGTCTGTAGACGCAGCCTTCGTTGCCGCATCGCCCAACATCATCAACAACTTCTCCGCTATTTTCTCATCGGAAGCATCGAGAAACAATGTTTCCTTAATAGTTGGAACGCTGTCTTCTCTCAGTTCGAGCCGGCCCAACTGCTGGACACTCCTCGTCTCTCTTGAGCGGCACCCCCGGAGCTGACTCAACGGGGGTGACTCCTCCTTCTTCTTTGCGATCCGCCACCTGCAACATAAATAAATGCCTTAACATCTGTCTATTCGTCGGACTTACCTCGAACTCAAACACAACACCAGCAGATATTAGCTTCCGACACCTCGTCGGTCGGCGCGTTAACTCGCCTCGGAGGTATGTACCGCTTTAAGTGCTGTATATGCACCTTAGAGTTCTTCCTGCCGGAATCTTGAAACTGTATCACTTAATACTTTTTTAACTCGAAACGACCAAAGTACTTCTCAAATCCTTCGCAGCATCCGAGAGCGTGCTCTCACGTCTCCATACGAGGTCGCCCACCTGAAACGATACGTCTTTTTTATTGCGATTATAGATTTGGGCATTACCTTTCTGAGCTTCATCGTTATGTTTCCTCATAAGATCACAAAGAACATCCGATTATTTCAGTCGGTCAAACCAATGCTTAAGATCAGCACGGACAACCAACTTCTCACCCTCCACATCACGAGGCAAACTCTTGACAGGCTGTGGATGTCGACCATAGTTCAAGAACGCTAGCGACAATTTTGTGCTAGCTTGCACTGCCGTATTAATGGTGTGTCGAAACTAATCCAAGTGCTCATCATACTGACGATGATCAGCCTCAATGAACGTGGCAATCATCGTTTTCAATGTCCTACTCGTTCAACTGGATTGACTTCCGGGTGGTAGGGAGGCGTGGTTGCATGTTTTACACCGTAATATTCCAACATCTCCCTGAGATACTTATTAACAAACTCGGTACCGTTATCAGTCAATAAAAACTCGGGGGTTTCCCACCGATACAAGACAAGCTCTTGTATCGTCCACCTTCTATGTCCGCGTCCATCTTCTTTTCTCTCTTCTAGCTCGACGATGGTTCGAGTATAGCAGCCTTCGTATAGGAGCACACATTTATCCATTAGATTTCGCCGATATGTCGGTAAAATCTGCTGAAACATTATTGATTTTTGTCGACGTTCCGACAGTAGGTGAAGTATAAAGCTCGCTTTTGTCTGGAACGAATCCACAAACTTCGCTATTGACTCACCCTCTTTCTGCCGCAAATTCTGTAATTCTTTGAGCAGAGTCATATCATTAACCCTAACGCAGTACTTATCGATAAGTTATAACGCAGTACTTACCCATATAACACTGTGGAGTGGATATCGCTCCACGTCCGCTCCACGCGCGCAGTACGCGTAATTGCAGTGTGATGTCCGCGTATGGTTCCCACGAGCATTCCCAAACACCGTACGCGTGGAATCGGCCGAGTAGCAAAAATTAGGATTGGGGGTATAATACGTATAAAACACGTGAAATATACGCGTAATATACACGTAAAAAGCATGCCGCCCGTACCCTTTAAATTTACATAATTATTTTATTTTAAATTAAAATAAAAAATATACAATTATAAAATACTATTTATTTATTTAAAAAATTCTTACATTTTATGTACATATAAATATAATAATTATAATTTCATTATTAAATACATAATAATATATAACCTAACCTCTACTATTATTATTTAATATATTTTTTTAAAAGAATATTTAATTTAAATTCTAAACAATTTCTGCAGTCGAAGAGCAGCGTTGAGTCGGATTCCTTAGCTTCTGCTGTTGATCAGCTCTCAATACTCCAATAGAACCTGTAAAAAAATTATTAATTACATTTACATTCAACTATTTTTGTATAAATTGTATAAATTTTTTAAATACATTTTAATTTTTTTATATATACTGTTGTAAATCTTAATTATTTTTATTCTAAAAATCCTTAAAAAAATACTTATATCATTAATGACTATATCCTTGTTAAGAATAAATTTTTTTCTATCGATGACATGTATTAAAATTAATTTTATATCATTATATATTTATGCAAGTTCATTTTAGACTTACTCGAGTATTTATTAATTGAATTCAGAAGGGATTTACTTCTTTGCAACCTTAAAGGAACCAGTATCCAATTTTTTCATGTAATGCGAACAATCCTAATAATCATGAACTGCAACTCCACGCCCAGTTGATCCAAAAGTTTCAATAGCATAAAATTCATTTTTTCCACAGTTTTCCCAGCGTGAATTCGATAAGGTGCAATAGAATGAACATTTAAATTTCTCATAGACTTTACCTGTAATAATCAATATTTTTAAAATTCTATTTATTTACTTTGCTAAAAATGATAATTAGGAATGATTGAAAATAATAAATTTTGATTAATTTTAAACATTAATTTTTATTAGAATATATATATATATATATATATATTCTTAGAATATATAATTAGAATATTAATTTTTACTAGAGTATTAATTGTTAAGTATTCGTTTGAAAATATATTTTAAATTTATATATAGATATTTAGATATTGGTAATAAATTTTTTTTGATTATTATTCTCCAATTAACAGAGTAATTATTTACCTGATAAGTTTTCCATCTATTTCAACTTCATATGATTCCATTACTTCTCGAATTGCTGATCCGACATCACAGAATTGTACATCTATTCCTGCAGCTTTGAAACCAATATTCATTGCATCACAGACAGCTTCAATTAGCTTATCGTACTTTTAAACTACCTTTTACTTTTTCACTAAAGTAAATGCACAGTCAATGATACGTCCATTGTTATGCGTACCAAAATCAATTTTACACATATCGTCGTACTCAAGAACTGTTGTCTGAGACCAATCTCTGTAGTAGAAGAGCAGTTGACTGGCTATCAGTGCTCCGATACAACCTGTAAGAAAATTAATTAATCACATTAAGCTAGCAAAAAAAGGGACAAATTTAATGTCTGGTTAATTATTAATTATTATAATAATTATAAAACTACTGAATTTAATTTATTATATAATTATAACTAAATGAATAAATGAATATTAATTATAAAGAATGTTATTATAGATCACATATTTATTACAGCCAATAAAGAATATTAGTGCTTTCGAATAGCTTTTGATATTAAATTATTCATAGAATGTTTAATATAAATATAGGTTATTCGAAAGCTCTACAATTTCTTATTAACTTATATTTTTATATTATGTTGAAAAACTTACCCTAGAAAAATATTTAAGGCAGACCAATCTGTGCAGTAGAAGAGCAGCCTTGAATAAGATTCCTCAACTTCTATTCTAAAAATAATTTTTAATGCATAAAGGTTGAACTGGGCCCCGACCTCGCCCAGCTCTGTGAGGCCAGCCACTGTTTTGCCCCTCCTGCGCTTCCTTAAGTTTCTATTGAATAAACATTGATCATAAGCAAAATAATGAATAATATTATTTGAAAAAGATTATTTGAAACTTAAAGAAACGCTTATATTTCAAAAACTCATCATTGCATATCATTTATGCTAAATAATAAGCAATAAGGAATATTTTGAAATATTTATGCTGAAAAAAAAAGGAATTAATAAAAAATAGGAGATGAATTTCCCTGTGGATACATGTCCTGATCCAGAATATCTTCGTCGTCGCTCATCTCTTGAAGAAATTGAGGAGTCTTAAGGATAGCAGCCATCTCCTTTGTGTGGTCTTCGTCGGGGCCGTCTTGGTAAGAATAGTTACTCTGATCTGCTGCTTCATTGACATCTAAAATAATAATCATTATTTGAAATAAATATTGAGGGAAAAAAATTAGTAAAAAGGTCAAATATTCTGAAATCTATAAACAATCTTCCTACCAACCTACACAAGCATTAATTATGGAAATATATTTACCAACGTATCATTCTTACCAGTATTCAAGTCAATTTGAATCCGACGACGTTTAGGTGGGTTGGCATCTTCGATAACCCTCGGTCTCTGGTCCTGCATTTTGAATTTGCGTCGAACACGCTCTTTGGCATTCTTAATACCTTTTCCCATTGCGTAGACGTACTCATCTCGATTAGGCTTATTAAATAACGACGAATTATGATTTAGCGCTTCTAAAATGTATAAATTAGATTAATAATAAATATAAAGAAAGTATAAAATACATTTATTTTTGCAAACCTTGGCATGCCGTTGCAAACCTGGTTTCGCTCAGGTTTACCGATTTGTTGTTACCAAGCCACGTCACGCTTAGTATTAAATCGGTATCTGCCGAAAATGACTTTTTAAAATACCTGTTGAGAGCATCAGCTGCGTTTAGGCCTCCCAAGTATACAAAGTAATTAACCTAAATGAAAAAAATAATACATTAAACTATGTGACGTGGTGCTTTTAGGCCCGGAGCCCCACGCCAGTGTTTCTCCGGTCGCGCCTCCTGCCCTGATGCAGGTCCCTGCGGTCGCCCCGGAGGGGACCCGGCCGGGCCAGCCCGGGCGGCTGGCCTACGTCGGTCGCGGCGGTTGTGAAGTCGGGGGAGGGAGGGTCCGTCAAAATAATCAATCAGACGGGAGGGCATCTGTTCAACATATGTATTTATTGTATAATATAGGCGGCGGGAGGACAGGCCCGCCCCGCCGCATTCGCCTTTACAATATTCGTTAGCGGCCCGCTCGCCCCGCGCGCCTCTCTCTGGCACCACGCACCTTGCCTTTCGACCTGGCCGGCGAGCCCCCACGGGCTCGCGGCGGTGCTGGCTCCGAGCCTCCGGGTATCGGGCCGAAGCATTGGTGCCCCTACAGGCACCTCGTCTCGTCCGAACCCTCGCCGGGCCGCACGCTAGGTCGCGCTATTGGGGGGAGGCCGCATCCGCGCCTCTCTCTCTCTCAGTCGCGGGGTATAATGATATTTCTTGGCCCTACCTGGTCGTCGCCTCCTCGTCGGTAGTCCCGGCCGGATTGTGGCCGCGGCTTCCTCACGCGTCCCCAGGTGGTGTCGGGACCACGCGTCAGCTGGGCTTGCTTCCTCTCTCACTCCTTCGCTCTCTCCCTATCTCTCTCGTTTGCTCGCGTGTTGCCTCTCTCGATCGGCGATCGGGGCCGATGGCTCGGCGTCCGGCGCGAAACTAACCGGCGCGGCGCGGTTGCGCATTTTCCAAATTAACGCGCGCCCTTGCCACCCCGCGGCCGCGGTGCCCAGCTGGTTCCCTGTTTGCGCGCGCAAATCCGCCCGTCACAACTAATAACACACATTAAAAATAATAATACATTAAAATATTACATATACAGTACTGCATTACAGACTTACCAAATCGAGATATTTCTCTTCGTCAATGTTTTCAAAATTAAGAAGATCGTCAACACTGGAGAAGGGTAGAAATCCCGGGATGGATTTTTCGCCCGAGGTCTTCTTCTTTATCAGCTGATTAAGTACTGCCTTCGTTTCTCTTTAAATTTAAAAAAGAAGTAAAATATCTATTTTAATTCGTACATTTACTATTAAAAACATGACACGAAAAAAATATAAATAAAATATTATAAAAAAAACTGCATACGTCTGTTGCTCTTCCAGTGTTTTCAATTTGGATAACACAGATTGCTCAAATTGGTCGAATTTCTGAGTCAATGTCCTGCATTTATAAAATAATAACTATTTTTACAAAATGAAAAATTAAATTAAATATAATAATATCATATAATTATTTACATTATGGAAGTCATTAAATTGGATGGTTTTGATGGAATGGATGCCTGATTTGGAGTGAATGGTTGTAATTGTACGGTTATATTGTTTGGAATAGATGTTTTTAATTGAAAGGCTGTTTGATTTTCAGAGACTGATTTTGAATAAATACTTTTCGACTGGTGTTCATTGGATGGTTTTGATTGAAAGTTTGCCTCATTTTCAGAGTTTGATTTTGAATGCATGCTTTTTTTCTGGTTTTGACTTAATGATTTTAATTGAAAAGTTGCCTGATTTGGAGTGAATTTTTCTAATTGTACGGTTATACGGTTTGGATTGGATGGTTTTAATTGAAAGGCTGTTTGACTTTCAGAGAATGATTTTGAAGGAATGGGTTTTGGCTGATTTAGATTGGATCGTTTTGACTGATTAGTGTTTGTTTGGTATTGATTGAATGTATTTGTTTGAATGGTTGCTGTTACTTGTTGTGGGTTGTCTTTAATCGGTAGTTTTGAGGTATTTGATTTTATAGCAGTCACTTTGTCGTTGATTTTGCAGAGGAAAGAGTTGTGGCGAGCTTCAGAATTCGTCAGAAGATCGTCCGAAACGCCTCCACGAAAAGTTGTCGAATTTGCCGATACATTCTTCACATTATCCAAATCTTGAAGAATGTTATTCAGCCCAGAGGATGAACCAGCTGTTTCCATGTTTTTTCTATGAATGTAAAAGTAAAATATTTGTAAAAGTTGTTTCTTCTATAGTATAAATGTAGAGAAGACTAATTATACGCAGATAAAATTTTTGCGACAACGCATGAATCAGCAACAGGAATAGTAGAGTCATTACTTAACCAATAAGGCATTTGAAAACACTTGCCAGAAACATCTTGTACACGTATTGCATGAACATTTATATCTAAATTTGAGCAAATAAAAATATCTTCAATAAGATTTGTTGGAAAACCGTCGATATTTTCAAAAAATGATTTTGTACTTCGGAACGGACTAATTAAAAGCATAACATCTCCATTTTGAAATTCAAGAATATTTTTTATTTTACAAATGTTGTTATTATAAATAATTGTGCTATCTTGCTTGTAAATTGATAAAGTTAAACGTCCTGATTGAATTTTTGAAATCTGACGGTAGGTCACGGTACCCATTTCAACAATCGGACCATTATTATGTTGTTTAATAAGTTTTGGAGATGTATTTAAAGTTTTTTGAAATGAAGCAAAAGATTTTTCAATTCTGCTATTAGATATTTGTTGCAAGTGTAGACTATTTTTACGACAAACATTTCGAAAATAAGCCATATTATTTTCATATGGAAAAGCGGAATAAGCATCTACGCTTCCAAAAAGCCTAACATCATCGATAAGATGCAAGAGGCAATGTATATTATATGAGAGAAAACATGGCCCATACACATCTTCTGCTCGATTGACAAAAAAATTGATATACGCCTCAGCTCTGCATAAATCATCAATCGCACTAGCTGAGTTAGCGTAAATTCGAAGAGCTTTGTGCAAAAGAATGAAATGCGTATATACGATCTTGCTGACTAACTCACGAAAAATAATGGGACCAGTATATATTAAAATTTGCCTTTGTTCGGTCGCCTTAAATTTGCTATGTTTTATTACATTGTCTGGGCGACGAGCAAAGTCATCAGGACAAAAGCTAGCTATTTGCTTTAAACGGCTGTCTAATATTTTTATTTTATCCGAAGAAAGTTTTGCCGATTTTAAAAATTTACCATCTACAATACCTTGGAAAATTTTTCCCATAACACCAATGCATACTAAATGCATGTAATCAAAAACGGTTTGAGAAGAAAAATTTATTGGAAGGCGTTCTATCGAACATTCTAGTGATTTAAAATGACGATCAGCTCGTGTTAGATATTGTGCATCCGTGCGAGGCGGATGATTAAGCCCACGAAATATCATCGTACCTGGTCCTACGTATTCTCCAAGTACGTGACATTTTGAACAAGGAGAGAAAGAATTATGGCCGGAATGACCCAATACAAAAGCGCGAGCAGGTGCATCTGCGATAAAACACCTTAATTCGACCCGTCTTTTTAATCCCTTGTAATTAATACCCCCTTCTTCTAATACCAAAAGGACTTCGTCAACAAATGCTCTCATGAAATCTGTTGCATTAGTTGGTTTAGAAGGACCTTTAAAAATACCCACGATTTCAGGAGCACTTCTAGGAATATTCGCTATTCTAACTTGAATAGGCCATAAAGAAATTTTACTGGTTTTATCTAAGCATGCTCCATCTGTATGAAAATCGACGTGTAGAATATCAGGGATCGCATCGACAGAATTAACATCTAAAATTGAAACTAACGCTTTTTCAAATCCTAAATGAAGATATTCCCCTCCAGCAATTTGAACTGTAGGGACAGAAACTCGAGGAGTGTGCAATATTGTTCTTGGATCAACGTGAATCTTGTTGAAACAAGAATGTGTTTGAATAACTTTCAAAACACTTTTTATTTGAACATGAGACATATTAGTCTCAACAAAAGCATCAGAAAGGCGTTTTTTGAAAGCATTAATAGAGTCGTCAATAGATTTATCTGGAGAAGATAAATGAGAATTTGACGTCGAATTATAGACGTTAAATAAATTATTCTCATCATCTTCAAGAGTATTTTGAACCTATTAACTATATCAGGATCTACATCAATATTACGCTGCTCATGAACCCTATCAGAAACGCAATTTAGACTATCTTCATTACAAATTGTGGTCCTATCTACACTCTCTAAGCAGGCTTTTGAAATGTGATTCATTCGTTCTCGATGAACATAAGAATACGAATCAACTGATTTTCTTGTTCGAAGACCTTTAATGCGATGCATCTTAGCCGTAAAATCGTGTCAAACTAAATACGAAACTAAATTCAATTAAAGAAAATATAGAATTCCCTACAAGCAGATAGTAGATTAAAGATTAAAAATATTAAAAAACTTACCAACATTTTTATTCAAAATAATTTAATGTATAAAAGAAAAAAATCTTACGATATCCTGATTGAAGTTCAGCTTTGGATTGGAGATACTGACAAACCCTTAAAATAATAGCATAGATTTTACTACGATTTTTAATGTTAACATAATGCCATGGAAGAGCTTATCAAGGTATTCTATGGGCCGGCCGGCCGTCGCACCGAAAAGTTCGTTCGCCTTGGCGCCTATATCTTTAGAAAGTCTTATCGTAGCTTTTCGCCATATATTCCTTTCAAAAGAACAGGAAATTCTGCTTGAGAATAGATTTTACTATGATTTTTAAAGTTAAAATAATCCCATGGAAAAAGTAATTAAGCTATGCTATTTATTGGCTGGGCGGCCGACTGATAATATAACGGCGTCGTTGACGCGATGAGAGAGTACGAGTTGGGAACCGCATACGGAGAAAAGAATCTATAGAAAAAAAGCACTAAATTCTAGTAGCACATATAGCAGCAGTTATATTATAGATGGCTCAATCTGATTTACAGACGACCGATCTATAATTTTAGGTGCCACTCGTAGCACCTACTTTTTCCATGGATACTTTTCTCCGTGCAGTAGCACCACGTTGGGTTGTTAGTTGGGACTCCTAAACTAACCGTATGTGCATCCGCCCGAGACGCGGGTAAGGATACACCACTCCCGAAAGCGAAACCTGTAATGAGACAGTGCCGAGCCAAAGTCTCGCTCATGTGGGGATAAGAGCGTAAGAGTAACAAACGGGTGAACGAGGGTAGAAAAGGAGGGTGACAGATATAGACGCAGACGAGGGATGATAAATATAATAAAATAAAATACTAGATAACAATATTAAACAACTTACTCTAACGAAAAATCCTGTTGAATGGAATCTTGAATTAAACAAGATAGGTAGCCTCAAAACAGTTACACGTTGCCCTTAGCTTTGATTAGCTCAGAATGTTTGACCAGAAGCTGTAAAAAAAATTAATTAATATTTCATATAGATTTCTGATATCAGAGCTACATCACTTGATTAATCAAGTATCAATTGATAGCCAAAAGACATACACTAAATTTACTAAATTGTTTACTTTTTGGTTATATAGTAAATTTGTTGTATTTTTTGTTATATAATTAAGTACTTATAAATTCTAAATAAATAATAGTTTAAACTTTATATTATTGTACAATGATGAAGCAAATATTATTAATCCATCGTAACTAATAAATAACACTGAGATTTTGCACAACTAACACATAAAAAACAATAAAATTTATAATAATTTATTTATTAATAATTTACTTATTTTTAATAATTACATTTTACCTATCAAAGTTACATCAGGTAAAAACTAGCAAAAAGAACAGTTTAATGTAACGTTAAAGTAAAAACAAATGCATTTAATTTATAACCGACTGCATGTTTGTGAATAAATAATATACCTCTAAATGAAGATTTCTCCCTTCTGAGCCTTCTCTTCAGCCTTCAAAAAAAACAAGATGAATCAAAAGCCACGCAAAAATATTCTGATGTACCTGAAACTATAAATATAATTTTTTTAATTTTAAGAAGAGCTGTTATATAACCCTTAAATTATGATTATAACTTTATGAAATACTGTACTGATTATCTACTTACCAATAAGCTTATCTACAAGTAGATTATAAATGAAAATTAATTAATCAATATATACTGAATAATTATTGTTAATCAACTATTATTCAGTAAAAGATTATTTCAATTCAGTAGATTTTTGTTTTCAACAGTCATGCGCTGTTTAAAACAACGTGGCGGAAGTAGGTGCGGTTTTTTAAATTTATAATAATATATAAAATGGCGGCGAATAGAAAATTTTATTAAAATTCAAATTTGAAATCAGCAAATATAATTGTTTTGAGCAAATCGCAATAATTTTTTTGCATAAAAATATTGACAACTTATTTAATTTATTATTGTTATAATTATGTAATTTTAAAAATTAATAAACATTTAAAAATAATAAAATTTTAATATAAATTTAAAAATATTTTCCAAAATTGTAATTGTTAAACATTTTATTTTAGAAATAATTTTCTCGCGTGTAAATTAATTACTAATAATTAATATAATTAATAATAATGGCCTGCACGCGTGTTCTCAGGTTAGCGTGGAGATTCCACGCGTACATTGATTCCGTCGCTGTTTACTCCGTACGCGTGGAGGACTCCACGCGTGGAGGTATTAAATCTATTTCCGTGGATTTTAGCATTTGCGGTAGAGTACGGCTGGAGTCGCAACGACTACAGCAGCGCTCCACGCGCGCACTCCACGCGTACAGCGTTCGCGCACTGCACGCGATGTTATAGGTAAACCTTCTAATTAGAAGGTTTGAACGAAAGACTTCCAATTCACAAACGTACAACGATCGCAATTATAAATAAAAAAAATTATTGCAATAAAGCGATATGAAAAATAAACATAACATCGGGCTTGACTAATTCCCCATCTGTCTTCTAGCGCGCTTTGAATTATAAGCGCACTTGGCAGTCAATCAGCACTACGCGCTACTGCGCATGCACCATCTGGGTGCACGGTCTAGTCACACTGATTGTATCAGTGATCTCTCTATTCATCTCTGCTAAGATTACGTGTACTGCGCGCGTGAAGCTTTTGCGCAGTCACGGTGAGTCACGGTTACTCCACAGTGTTATGAAGGTAAGATGTATCTTGTTTTCTCTATCGTGTGAGAACTTTTATAGACACGTGTCATTAGCATAAGGAAAATATTCAAAGTATTCCATCGAATTTTAAGCATATTAGAACAGGTGTCGTTTATCTACATAAAATAGTGAAACTAAAATTTTAATTAAAAAGGTTTATAATTTTAATTTAAACATATAGATTCTTCTATTTTTGTCTTTACGTGTTACGTATTTTAGCATTATAAATTTTAATATTTTAAGTTTGAAGTTAGTACTTTTTAAATACAAATTTGAGACTTCAAACTAAATATATTGTTTTTTATATTTGGTTGAAGGTTTTGCATTTAAGATGCACACGTTTTTGGCGCGAGGGAATGCTATTGTATCTTTTACATTAAGTATTTCTGCTTGTCTTACATTTTTCTGTTTTTTGTCAACAATTTTTATTGATTACAAGATAGAAGCTTCATTAAATACTGTAAAAATTGTAGTGTAAGTAAATTAATATTTTGATTATATAACTGATTTTTTTAACATTATATTGCTTTAATTGTGTAAAGTTATTGATTTATTGCTGGGTATGGTATATATTTAATTTTAAGATGAATCATAATAATATATACAATGATGATATAAATATGAATTGTTTAGTTTTTTGGGATTTAATGGTATTTAAAAAGTTTAAGTAATAAATATTCTCTTTAAATTTCAAATTAAAATCTATAATATTTTTTTCAAAATTTCAATTACAATATCGTTTAGGTGTATATGATTAATATAATACTTTTATCTATAAATAAAATTTTGTTATATTTAATGAAGCAGGCAGTAACAGCTGTTTTTACATGAATCTATAATCAGTTGAGTTTAATATTAATAATTATAGACATTTAAAAACTTTTTTCTTTTAATATACTTAAAAATAAATTTAGGTATTCAACTATAATTGTTAAAATTGTTTCTTTTGCGATCTGTATTCTGCCTCTGCTGTTACTTTGGTAAAAGAGAATAAAAAAAGTTCAGTAATGATGAACTATATGTTAACTCCATTTGAGATTAAAGCTATTAACTATTTATGATCATTGTCTTCAATCTAGCATAATACTTATAATTTGTTTTTGAAACATATAGATTTTTGTATTTTTTAACAATATTGTTTTTAATAAAATACATTTTATTTAAATTTTTGTTAAACTAAAATTGAATAGAAATTATGTACTAAAGGATTAAAAATAATATCTACAATTGAATAGTAGATTAACACTTACAGGATTTTTTATTATAAATATTTATAATTATTAAAAACTTTCATTATAATATTAAAAGTTAGATTAATAAGAATATCTTGTATTAAATCTTAATGCTAAATAGTTGTAAATCTTAAATATTACAATATATAAAATTCTATGTAATACTTGTTCTATATCTGTAGTTCTTTAAAAACTATATTCAAAATTTGTTATATTAATCAGAATCAAACTGAAATATTTTTTTATCAATGTATAGGTAATTAACAGGTGGTTAATATTTAAATTTTTAAATATTTATTACATAAAATAAAGTTGATTATTTTTTTATATTTGAAGAATCATTTTAAAATTCACTTTTTATATATCTTGTATTAATTATTAAATTCAAGTAACTATGAACATTGTGGAAATATTTTGATCTCATTATAACTTTATTTAATATTTTTATAATTACTTACCTTTAAGATTTTTTAATTTTTCATACTGCAATTAACTTAGCAAATGCAGTGCAAATTCATTTATTAAATAATAATTATAATTCTTTATATTAGTTAGACTATAATCATTATACATTAGAAAAAGCAATGATTTATCTTGTATGGAAATTTTAATTTAAGAACAGTTTAATCTCTTTGAAGTTTTTATGCAGGTATAATATAAAATGAAATAAAGGCAGAAATTCTACAGTCAGTTTTACAAAGAAACAATTTTTAAAGAATTTTTGGAATTTTTTAGGAATTTTTATCTAAAATATTTGTGGCTTCTTAATTTAAAATAAAAATATTGTAAAAAAATAAAAAGTCTTAACTTAAGCTTAATCTACTTAGTCATCATAAAATTATATTATGAAAATGGATAACAAAATAGTAGACATCAACATAAATTTTTTGTTTAAATATGATTTTTGTTTAATTTAATTAAAAAATCATGTCAAATGCTAATGTTCTATAATTAAATTACTTAAACTTCTTCAAAAACTATGATTACTGCAAGCCAAATATATTCGGTCCTAATTATTAATCTTCTATAATAAAAATTTATAAAGATATATTTTATTTATTATATTTTATTACTAATTTGAATAAAATAAGTGCTAGATGCTGTGGATAGGTACACCACTGAATAATAAACATTTAGGTACCACACAAATTTATACATGTATCTTTTGAAAGTTAGGGAAAACGAAAAATCATATGGATTTAATACTAGTAGCACCATTTATGTGTCAGCTTACGAACTTTTCAGCCCACCTGTTAAAAGATTTACTTTCAATCCATACTACATCTCAAATCACATTCATAAGTAACATTGTGCTGAGCAGATTCTGTTATTAAGATGACTGAAAGGAGTTGTATGAGCGTATTGGCAACATATCTCTCAACCAACTCAAGATGCTGTTTGTTAAAAAAGATAATCGAAGAGCAATGTCTTGGTATTTACCACAGCTAGCATCAACCACGAAGATTGTGTCTTCTTCACATTGCTTTGACCCTAATTGTTGTAAAGCCAAATGCAGGCACACGTGCTGCTCGGTAATGACTGCGGTATTTAGATGGAGAGGGTAACGAACTCAAAGTCGGTAAACTCTCCTTCGAACTGTTTGAAGCAGCTAGACCTTTAGTATTTGCACAGGCGTGGTACCGGTCACTGAATTGCATGGTGCATAAGCAGCTGTACGTGATCTAAGAGATGGAGCTCTGCCCGGGGTTGCGAAAGTTTTTACACTTGACCCTAGCAAATTATCCGCACACACTGTCTATAATCTCTATCCCAACACTCTTTTCACGGAACTAGCGACTCCCGATTACCCGTCACTAGGTAAGTGATATGGTTTATATCGGTATTCAAAGAAAAGTCGCACGTAAACTCTCTTCCAGGAGACATGCGGAAAGCTTTGCAGGAAGGGGGTTATTATTTACGCCGTAAATACAGTATACATTGTTTATATACTACTTTTATATTATAGTTTATATATTAATTATACTTTTCCCAATTCCATAACACGAGGGATACGGCACGATTGGCCGAATTTCTTCTGGAGCCCATACGGGACTTGCTATAGGCAGGAGGCGCATGCGAGAATTATTGGCCTAATGTTCTGAGAGCAGGCCTGCTCCTAAGAGAAAGTACTACGTGACATATAGTTAAATTATGAAGTTCTAATGTTGGTGTAAAAACAGTTGGGATATATCCCAAGATATTATTCTCGTTCATGGTTATCCAACACTTACACTTCAAATTCGTTCACTCGGTACCACAATATCGGCATTCCAGTAACTGTAGATATAAATATGTAGATAAAAATGTATTTTTTGTCCTCTGAACACTCGGTATTTGGGTGGAATATGGGAACGAATATTATGGGTGGTAAGTACTGCTCTTACTACGTATGCATGCTCAGGCTGAGGAACTACTGTACATGCTTTTTACCAAGGTAGAACATTCAATAAATTAAAACCAACCGTATTTTGTACGAGGAGGGAGTATATAATCTACCAATCTGACTTCGTGAGTATAAGTATTTAAATCAACGTTTTGTATCGAAGTTTGGCTTTCTCTACTTTTTTAACAAATCCAAGAGTCTGATATGCTGTGAAAGTAGGCGGAGGTACAAGCGACGGGGCCAGAATAAGGCCATCTGCAGCGAACAGGTGTGCGACACTCTTTGTTTATTTATTCAGCCTAACAGTCGAATACTGTAATTCTGTAACGTTTTTAAAATAGTTTTAGCTGCATTAGTATCTGCGTTATTATATGACCATAACTTAAAATTTTTAAGTAATGGACTTCAAAAATATATAATTTTACTTTTGTTAATCAAGAGCAAAGTTGGAGAATTTAAAAGATAATAAGTGTATATGTGATTGGATAAAGGCTACACGTGCCGCCTGGGAAGTTAGCAACGTCAAGAATATGTTCGCCGCACGGCTGTACAGAGATTCCGTTGAGGGTGTGCTTTTTAAAACAGTAACCGTAATATTCGAATTAAGTAGGCCAAAACGCATAAAAAACATGTTTAATCTCCTCGGCATACCTTCCCCGTAAAAAATTAGTTTCATTTTCTCAAACTGGACAATTTTAAAGAATTTTATGACCAAGTAAGGTATGAATTATCATTGTGAGGGAAATGAATTCTTATAGCTTCCGAGAACATTTTCGTCTTTGAATCATCCAAATCGGTGGAAAACTCGGGAGATGCAAGAATTGTTTCTACTTTTTTTTTCTGAAAGGGGTGACTGTGCGGCGTTTGAATACGATATACCGTGTTGGCGCTTTTAGATGTGTCGTTGGATGCTAGTATGCAAGGATTGACTACCCCAGGATTTGGACCCTAGGTGTGGTCAGTGGAACAGAGCATTAATGATGAACATCAAGAATGAACACCACATTTCAAATTTTCTCAGACTTCAGTTTGAGATTTCTTGGATATCCGCATCGTCTATCCTCCAAGTTATTATAAAATAATATTAAATGTATTCATTTTCTATTTATTCAAATTTGTTTTACTTATACTTCGCGAAATCTTGAGATAGCTAACAAATCATTATTTGAATCCATTTGAATTCATTTGAAATAGTAAAAGCACCCCTATATATATTATAGTTTTCGAAATAAAATTATGAAATCTATGCTTTTTTTACAATATGCGCTGATTATTATATGCGATTGATTGCATTTATGCAGTATATCAGACTTTCTGTATCCGTTGCAGTTACGTCACTAATCAATAATAATTACGATAATAAAAATATAACCTATGTGATTAAGCAATTGCTTGCTGTTGTGGTGGTACGATATTTAAAAGGCTCATTTTTATCTTTCAGAAAGAATGTACCAGATTACAGTGCCTCTCGGGAAAAAAATGATTTAGGATTTTTAATCTTTGATGTTCAGACAGATATCCTTTTCAATATTTTTTATTTATGTTTATTAGACGCGCGCGCGATGATCATTATAGAAGTAGGATAAATAATTAAAATATTGTTTCCTTAACAGAACATACATTTAACATTATTATTTAATTGGAATGTGCAACAATTATTTATTTATGTGGTAGCAGAGTATGAAACGAACATCAATGCCATCAATCAGGTAATAGCATTTTTTATTAAATAGTCATACTATTTCAAAATATATAATATTTCGTTCTTTATAATACTTGCATGTAAGAATGTGGTATAACATTTTTCATTGATTTTAGATAATATTATGGGATAAGATTATTTTACGAGGAGATAATGCTATCCTTGATTACAAAAACTTAAATACGAAATACTATTTTTGGGATGATGGAAACGGTTTAAGGTATTGACTGAATTGTTTCTCATAATTATAATATACTATTAAATTATTATATGAATTTAAACAAAAGTAGTATGTATTTAACAATTTATTATTTTTGGTGCGTTTTGTATATTGCGATAAATATATTGGCATACTACACACAAGGCTGGATTATATGCTAGGTAGAACTGGATTCAATGAGTGATGCTTCTGCAGAACCGTGTCGATTAATTAAAGAGAGGGAAATGAAGCGCACGATTAACCTTCGATTTTTTATCAAGCCTAAGTTTGGTCGATCCGAACAATCACGTTTATCAATTTATAACTACGCAGGTTGTCAGCGAAACATAAAGGGTATGATGTTCTTTTCATGGATAAGCTATTCTTCTTATAGTGGCAAGTCTTTCGTACCATAGGTCTCCAGTTGGTGAATTAGCCCTTTCCGATTTCGGCTTTGCGAATAACCTCTCAGCTAAAGGATCTTTGATATATCCTGTTTGGTTGCATAGCAAGTAAACCTTTCTTGGGCATTCGATAGACAGATTTCCAGGGCCGTAAAAAATAAGGTACCTTCGATGTAGCAGACCCCTTTGTCCTTGTACCCATGAGTTTACCCGTGGGTAGACTCGAACTACTAATCCGAAACCGATCATATGCTGGCCTCGGATTTGAACTTCGATGGCGACTGTACTGTTTCGTCACACATTGAACGTGATATAAAATGCTAAAAAGTATGGCTATCTCATTATTGCTATTTATACTTCATCCGTGTGCAAGATGCAGGGACACTAGATTATCACCATTGTATCCCTATCCGCGGCTAGATCTCAAAGGCATCCACAATCTTTGAGACTTTCCAGCAAGAAAATAAGTTATGTTTGACTACCTCTGCAAAATGCTCTAATTCAGGAATGTAACTGACAGTCATTTCCGTCGATACCCAATTAAGACATAATGCAAGAATTGTGCTGGGCATCCTAACCGAAAATACACCGTTAATATACAGCGTTTTGCACACAAGATTAAATAGTAGTTTTTAGACGATTGTCTCTATTTTGTCCGAATTAATTCCCAGAAATTTTGTTTGACACCAATTCCTTACCTTCTTGAGGACTCCTTGAAGACGATTTGATAAGATTTATTTATATGGTTTTTGGATGAGTAGGCAATCGCGTTTGACAAACTCATCCAAACACCTAGCAGCAAAGATACCTTCTTTGCTCAGCGTGCGTAATAATAAATTTGAACCTGTTATAAAGTCCATTCCAACTTAAATGTAGTACCATATATAACTTTAACGTGAGCTACACTTTGCTATAATTTGTTCTTAAAATCCTCTCAATTTGTATCCGTGGATTTTCTTCACGGTTCCAATCTCGACTTTAAACATGAACTACCGAATACAATGGTCCTGTGATTTGACATGGATGGTTCACTGTCTACTTTTCACTCATGTATAACTTCTTTGACACCTATTGAAGCTAGCTGTGAAAAAATTGCCTCAGCTCCGTAGTAAATTATGTCCAGTTGGCTCCAAGTGATAAACTCTAGTAGGGCTTTACTTCTGTAATTTATATTAGAGCTTCTCCATACTTCATAATGTGTATTAGTGTCGCGCCCATTAATCAGTCTAGAGTTGTTTCGTCTGCTGCATTCAATTATTTATTCATTTACAAGACAGGTATCTCTTCATCATGGAGCAGATAGGTCGATGAAAACAATAATGCTCTCATGTGGTGCTCCTCACCCTTGAATTCTATTTTAATAGTCGTACAGTCTTTGGGATACAGCTCCTATTACAAAAAACCTATAATTTCTTTGATGAGGATACAAGCTCTTGCATTCCCATCATTTGACTCTATGAACGATTCGCTGCCCACATTGAGTCCAACCCCTGATATGTCCCTTCCATAGCTTCTTATATTAGCGCTATATAAATCGCTGAGGCGCTTTTGGAATGGTGCAAGTTTATTGAAAAAAGCATCCTAGAAGTAGTCGTTTTGAACCTATTCCATTATTGTACCACCATTCGAGTACTCCCTTCAGGCCGATTAACCGAGGGTTTCGCCAGCACTCTAAAGCCTTAGGCATTGCCTCAAGTGTATTAATCTTAGGCATTGGCTCAAGTGTATTTCTGGTGCAAGGTGTCTTTGATTCTTGTTGGTATTTGCTATGGTTAAAGAAGCATTTATTTTATTCCCACGAGTAATGCAAAAGTAAAAGTCCGTCCGGCATTGCACGCTCTAACGGGTAAGGATACAACATGATGCGATCTAGTCTTCCGAAGATTGCTTGCAACGTAACTCACCCTGCAGGCAGTCGCGAAATGTAGGCGAAATAGTACGTAAAGAAGGTGCGAAATTTCCGATTACGCATTACTTTCACTACATGTTTATGTCACTGTCTTCATCCGGTCTATATCAGCAGCCTGCTATTCAACTAGTCGGGAAACAGGCAGTCACGAGATGTAGGCGAAATAGTGCGTAAAAGGTGTGAAATTCTCGGACACCTGCAGCCAGAGTATACACGCTTTTATAGATCGTATGCACGACTACAAAAGTTTTGCTAGGATATTAGAGGTGCTTCTCTCTAATCTGTGTCTAAGCAATCTGCACAATTGCTAGGTTGGCGATTCGATACATTAAGTATTCGAAGAAAGGCTTGATGATGGACCAGCTAAACCGAGAAATAATACAGCTGCATAGGGAGTTCACGACTAAGCGCCAGCATTCAGACAATAAAAAAGTTGGTAGACCCAGCTACGGGAGAGAATACCTAGCCACACGGAATGAGAAATGGCAAGCGACAAGCATCACCGTAATTAGATCAGCAGCTGCGCTAAAGTTAGGGTCTATGACCATTGTCCGAATTAGTCTAAATTGTCAGTTGAATTAGAATTCAGCTTCTGCATCTGCGGCAGAATTGACATAATGAGCTAATTTACCTTTCTAAAAGAAGCAAGTGCGTAGAAGGTTCGAAAGTCTGGGAAAAGAGGAAAAATCGCGCTTGAAAGCACCGGACATCACAATAAAGAGAAAGCTTTTTGACGTTGGAAGTGCTGGGTCTTGGCTGTTTATATTAAATGGACCGTTCTTCACACTAATGACTGTGTAGTGATTTACAGCCCATCGTAGAAAAGTGAATGCTTGTATTTAGTCTTTGCAGGTCATTTTTCAGATTATTTCTGGTTCTGAGAATGGATCTTTTTGTCTACTTTTTGTTGTTAAATTATACAAATTGCAGGTATCTATTTTCCTTAGGGGCAATTTAAAGGTGACATATATTAGGTTGGCAAATCTATTTCGCCCTTTTGTCTTTTGAATTTCGCAACTATGTACAAAGCGCTACGGGGCTCGTATCTGGTAATATCTACTACATATATAATATCTACTAATAATACTACACATCATTTGAAAGGTCTTAACATAACCTACAAAACGACGCTATGTATGATTAGTTTACATATTGCATTCAACAGTTATAAACGTGTAAACATGGTGTTCACTGACTCGAAATTCGCGCTATTTTAAAGTTTTCCTTCGTTAAAGGCTAATCCGCTAGAGAAACATTCCGTGAGATCAATGGTGTTTTGAGGGATGGAACTCTATCACTTCGAACCCCGAAGGAATGGTTTCGACGATTCAGAGCCGGTGAAAACGACACCGTGGATAAGCCAGACAGCGGAAGACCTGTGATGATGAATACTGATCAAATCATGGAAAAAATCTAGTTAACCATTTTAAACCATCTGCAGAAGGCTGGATACAAAAAAAAGCTTGATGTTTGGGTGTCGCATGATTTGACGCAAAAAAAATCTTCTGGACCTAATCAACGCCTGTGGCACGCAGCTAAAACGGACCGAACTCGACCCATTGTTGAAGCTTATGATGACTGACGACGAAAAATGGATCACATACGACAATATCAAGCGAAAATGGTCGTGGTCGAAGGCCGATGAATCGTCCCAAATAATGGTCAAGTCGGGATTGACGGCCAGGAAAGTTTTGCTGTGAGTTTGGTGGAATTGGAAGAGAATCATCCATTATGAGCTGCTTTCATATGGCCAGACGCTTAATTCTAACATCTACTGCGAACAACTGGACTGCTTTAAGCAGGTGATCAACCAGAAACGTCCAGAATTGCCCAACAGAAAGAGTGCAGTGTTCCACCAGGACAACGTCAGATCCACATGTCGTTGACGATTCATTAGAAGCTACGGGAGCTCGGATGGGAGGTTTTATCGCATCCACCATATAGTCTAGACATAGTGCCAAGTGATTACCACCTGTTTCTGTCCATGGCGAACGCCCTTGATGGTGTAAAGTTGAACTCAAAAGAGGTTTGTGAAAAGTGGCTGTCCGAGTTCTTCGCAAATAAGAAGAAAACAGATTATCGAACAAAATGACGCATATTTGAACTAAATCTGATCACTGTAACACTTGTTATAAAGCAGTGAATACAGAGCAAAGAAGCGGAGGGAAGATATTTGTCAACCTTATATAAAGAATTTTGTTCGAACTTTATCAATTAAGTATTACATAATTTAGTAAGTTATATGATTTAAGTTAAGTTTACCAGTTAAGTTATTTTCGTAATACTGATTAATAGTTTTATTGCGATTTTCACATTTTTGTCGCCAACCGGCTTTTTTAGAAATAGAGTTGAAACTCATCATCCCTTCATTTCTTCTGAGGTTGTTTTCTTAACTTTCCTTGTTTTTCGACCTTTGTTCGAATCGCATTTTTGTACGTAGTACAAATTCTGAACCATTAGAAGAATAATACAAATCATTCGAACATGTAGATATATATCGAAAAACTATCTCATTTCAAGTTCACAAAATATTACATCTTGAATAAGAGTTAGGATGTACCAGACTAGACGGAGGACGAAAAATAGTCAGTTTTCCATTTGCGACCATTCGGACACCCGGAAGCCAAGTAGCTCCACCGAGTACATTGCTCTCATTGGAGCTTCTCTTCAAGTGAGAAAGTCCTCAGTGTCCTTACCCGCTCATTAACAGACCTCCAGCGATGAATGGTTCGCCGTGAAATCACAATTAGGTTAGTCACAAATAGACACTGCAGGTTCCGCGGTAGCTGCAGAAATAAGTCAAGACCTGAACGGCGCTTCAACGCGGCAGCAATAGCGAGTCTCCCCCCGCGCATACAAAAAAATGAGCAGTTAGTGAGCCGTGTCTGCATTCTCTCCCTTGCACTTCCTCACTGCTGTTTAAGATATAGATATAATTAAGAAATATCGCAAGAATTATTCTTTGGTGGCCGTGCTACATCTAAATAGCCTTGGAAACGAATAATTTGGAGAGCAATGGCATTTTCCATAGTTCATATTTTCGTAACCATGTAATCTTAGTGCTATAGTATTTTTCACACATTTGACTCTATAAGAGAGTACAAAGCGATACGTAGTCCGTTACTATTTCAGCAAGCTTAGGACAACCATTGTCATTCATATTAATAATTTCTTTGAAAGAACAAGTGCGCAATTATATTTATTGTACAATTACAATAAATATATTTACATATTTATTCTTACTTTTTATATAGATTTTTTCGCAACTAGTCTGCCCTTTCTGTTCCTTTTATATAAATTTTACTTGCATCTTTGAGTAAGAAATCGATCCCGATGATCATACTATGC
This sequence comes from Sycophaga agraensis, assembly GCA_018906755.1. Lineage (NCBI taxonomy): Eukaryota > Metazoa > Arthropoda > Insecta > Hymenoptera > Pteromalidae > Sycophaga > Sycophaga agraensis. The sequence continues at coordinate 543,714 of JACCIE010000062.1, read as the reverse complement.
TATGAAAATTGAAGTAGGAAATAAGGTAGTAGGAAGCTTAATATTTCCCAATAGGTTTCCTAGTAGGCATTGCATCTTCTTTACAGATCAATTCAACAAAGTTCAGTAGAATTGAACCTAGCTAATTTAATGTCGGAAAGGAATATGGGAGTTCCAAAAAGAATTGCAAACGTCTTTCTAATATCGAGTTTCAAGGACGCAGACGAGGCCCAGTCCGAGACTGCTCGCGCCGCGGCTGTTGCGTATCTGGTAAACCTGGAGATCATCGGCATATAAAATATGTCTTACACCCATACAGTCAAGGGCAAGACCAAGGTCATTAATGTAAAGAGAAAACAGCAATGGTCCAAAAACAGAACCCTGAGGAACGCCAAGCGTGGTGGAGAACCAAGAAGATTTTATTGTTCTATTCGAGTTGCTCTCTCCCAGATAAGTATGCCAATATTCACATTAGCACCCCTCACGAGAAGCCCATACGCTTCATGCAACTCTAATAGTCGAGTGGGACATATATTATCGAATGCATTGCTAAAGTCAAACAGTAACGTAGTAGTGCGTACGTCTTCAATGAATCGTAACAGAGCAGTCTCAGTCGAACTGTGCCATCGGTACCCAGTTTAGAGTGGGTCGAGGATGATATGAGACACCAAATATTCCATAAATTGGTCGTAAACAATTCTTTCAAGCAGTTTTGAAAGAAAGTAGAGCAGTGAAATCGACCGAAAATCATCTGGTCCAGAAGGTCTTTTTGATTGGGCCAATGGCACTACATGAGCCTTCTTTCATACCTCTGGAAAGCCTTCACTTTCAAGCAAACCATTCTGCAGGCGCACTAAAAACGTATCTATAACCAGAAGAGCTTTCATAACACTATGCGGAATGCCATCCTCACCTACTGCATGCGATGTGAACTTAGATATTAACAGTACAATATCATTAATATTTATATCTTTAAACCGATAAACACCATTAGCAGTAGAGTTGAGCACGGCATCCTCAGTGGTATTTGACACAGATACCCGCGCAAAGTGAGTGCTAAGCTCATCCAATGTGAGTCCATGCAACGACCAGCTCCGTTGCAGATTGAGCTGGAATTTTGAAAGTCGAACAGGCGATTATGAACGTATATAGTCCTCGCCTGGTCTATCTTCTCCTGAACGTTTTTGCGGAGATCGAGGAAGTTCTCCAGAAATTGCTCTCGTCCTGTTCGTCTGTACCATCTGTATAGTGCCTCACTCTTATGCCTCACGCTGCAGATCACGAAGCTCAATCACAATCCAAGGAAGACGATTTTTATTTAATTTCATAATTTTCACTGGGGCGAGATCGTCTATCGCCATCATTAAATTGAAGTTGACCCTCGCGACCGCCGTTTCAACGTAAAAATCACCCGCCAACAATCAATCCGGCCTCCCAAATCACAGCCCGGTAACACGTGTTCCTATAAAAGAGAAATGGGGGACCTATACACAACACAAACTAATGTAGCCTCTGAGGTGCGGTACTGCACAGAGCTGATTAAGAATTCCAGCACCCTCGGCCTTCCGACCCCCTCCGTGTTAGAGGATGAGAATAACACTAACTTTGAATTGCTTATTTACATAAAGCGCAATTTCCACGCCATTAATGTTACCATCCTGCCGTATTGCAGAAAATCCATCAATCCCGATAATCGTATCCGCGATGTTAGAGTCCAACCAGGTTTCTGCTACACCAATCAGATGGTATCTGGGATGATCATGCAAAAACAGACAAAGTCCCTCAATGTTAGTACCTCTTAGAGAATTCACATTCATGAACCCCGCCCTAAAAAATTTGCAGCCGTTTTTGCAGCCTGCAACCTTATTTCGCCGCTCACTCCCAAGAGACTGCCAATGGAGCATCTGCCCGATTTAGTCAAATCTGGTCGACCCTTTTCCCATTCCTAGCTCGATTATCCTATCATCTTGGTCACACAGTGATGATACGGACGAAACGCAAGTGCCACGGGTCAGTATAGTCCTGTGCGCAGGCTGCCCCGGGGGAATTCCTAACGAGATCATACTCATAAATATTTTTATAATATCTGCGCTCCACGGGATGCGCTGGAGATGGATGTGATCCGGGCTGATCCTGATTTGGTGAATCATCATCTGGATATCCGTGCAGAAGGCGATCGTATGTCTGCGCCAGCAGGCGATAATCACTGCCAGATCACTCTGCAGTTTGTGACCAGTGTGGAGGGCATCGTTGAGGATGCGCTCAGATTTTGTGGGCCGCGAGGCGCTGAAGACCACGCGAAGCTTCTAGTCGCCATCCAATCGCAAGCGTGAGCGAGCCGTGGACCGGCAGCTGGCCACTCACGATCCATCCGAAGGTGGTTCGCTAGAGGAGGCAGGCGCTGCGAGTCACCAACCCTGGAAACATCATCCGCTGATAGATGTTCAAGCCGAAGACAGCGTCGACCCTGCGATGATATTCAAAGCTGGGATCGGCCTGACAGACCTGGGGGTTGTGGGTAATGGTGGCACAAGTCTGGAGCGCTGCCCCACATCCGGTGGAAGTGCGAGGCGTCAGGCAATCACCCTCGATCGCGCTCAGCGTCTGGCAACGTCGTGGTAGGAATGTCGTCAACTGAGTAGGTGGGATGGGTGGCGACGGCCTCTGGAGCTTCAGCCCCCAAGCCGTCCTCCCACGCGCAGTAGATGATTGGATCCATAGCAGTGCATAGCATAATCCACTCGCCGATTTCTTCATCGGCCGGAGCTGCACCAAAGCCTTGAGGTGATTTCGGATAGAAAGACGAGGCTGGTCGTAACGGGACTACAGAAGAGACCAGGCGATCTCGTAGTTGGAGCCTAAAATGGTCAGGTGAGCGAGAGCCCGCCTGGCGTCACCAGAAACCGAAGTCGTGAGGTAGTACAGCTTCTGAACGTCCTGGAGACTTCCGTCCTTGTGGATGAGGGACTGTAAGAGGTTGCGGTTGCCAGTCCTCCCGGTGCCCGCTGAAGGGGGTCAAAACGATCATGACAAAGTACCGCATCAAAGATGTGCTAACAACGGAGCCCCCTTTGTAACGGAGCGCTTCAAAGTCGCGCCCTGATGAGCGGTCGCAAGAAGCCACGGACAAACTCGGACGTCGATCGGAGCGACCAAGAGCAGGTTTACGTGGCGTGAAGCCATTAGGGAGGGTCAGACCGGAGCGGAGGCCGAGCTCCACCGTGACGTCCCGGACCAAGGCCGCGCCGGGATGCCGAACATCTGCCACCCCGAGCACAACAGGCGAAGCCCAGAGGTGCCCTGAACGATGGTGAGATCAAGCGCCGATCGACCGGGACTCTCCAGCTCCCCGTGGATTCTAACTGTTTAGTCCTGTGCCGTCGGTACCCCAGGCTGGGCGGCGATTGTCCTCGCAGTCTGGTTCGGAGGCGTGCTGCGACCAGCGCCGTTTCATCGGCATAGAGCCGCGGCGTCACGAGAGGGGGCGGTTAGAGCGGGCTCACGCACGCTGGATCTACGACCGTGCTTAAAGTTGAGCGATCAGACTTAAATTAGTGCTTATGGTATTTACAATATTATTTTCGTTATCGGACATCTCGATGGCTAGATGATCAGCTTTATTATTAACTATTTTAGTAAGTATCGATCTCGCTCACAAGTAGCGAGCGATCCTCACACAGGGCCGCCAGCTCGGCCCGACTCCGCCGCGTCAAGAGCTCGCCCATTGCCGGACGTACCGATAAAGTTCCTGAGGCGCGAAGCCGAGTGAGGCGGACGTCGAAACCCGGGTGAGTGCGCCGAAGACGCAGTGCCGAGGATGTACTGGCCCACCTATCATAGGGCAGAAGCCCCGCGGGTTGAGCTGGTAACCCTGCGCTAGCAGGTTAGTTAGCAGGAAGCGGCACCTGCAGGTCGCTCTATTTGGATCTAGAGCACTGCCTTGCGATTGTATGCGGGAACATAATGGCGCTCGCGAGCTGGCGACGGGACGATATGAAAGGCGCGAACGCTCTCGCAAGACACCGTAAAGGCACGCGATGATCTGATTACGGCACAAATACTTTTCGGTACGAGACAATACACAGATCCGCGATCGAGACTATCACCTTAGCCTTTGCTTGCAATACGGCTAGAGTGTGTGTGAGACGATTCTACCTGGGGGTATCTGCAGCGTGGGCCCAGCCAGTGGCGAAGCGGAACAACCGCGTATTCGACTCCTCTGCGGCGTCTCGGGCGCATCGAACACCGACACGTCCAAGCGACCTCGCGACTCTACAACTGGACGACTGAGGCAGGGCTACCGAGGTAATGGCTAAATTGTTACTCACACAGGTCGCCGGTGCTCGTGGAGTTTATGTTCCGGGTTTCATCATCTTTATATTACTTTTATGTTTTTCACTATTATATTTTTACATTATACATTTTATTCTTTTTTTAAATTGTGTAGGTTAGTGGCGTTACAACTACTTGTAAAATAAATTCTTACAACAGTATTTAATAAATATAGTTTTAGTACTTTAGAATTACTAAGCATTATAATCCTGGAAACAATTATTTTATTCCAATTTCGTAGCGCCGCATTTGACTTTAGAAGTTCAAACATTTAGGAAAATAAGAAACCTCAAGATTTGCCATAATAACGGAAATCGCGTAGTAAAGTTTTTTGTACTATGATTAATTAAATATTCTATATTTATTACAAAATCTAAAATATTTTGAAAGACTGTATTAGACATTGAATTTCTTTGTAATGCCTCAACTGCAGCCATAATTGTCATATAGATCTTGAAAAGTAAATTATTATTTTATTATGACATTGAAAGTAGATATAAAGGTTCTTCTAATAAAGCTACTTAGTTATATCAAAAATATTCGTCTAAAACTATTTTAAATTATTTATATTTATGTTTTAGGGGAAACAAAAATATTTCTTTATACTTGTCATGGAATGTTATATCGAATGCAGGTTTATTACCAAATATCAACGCACCTGGAAGACATATTTTCTCATTTCCATCAGAATATACAACGTCTCGTGTATAACTTATCATGCAGATTATAACAAAAGAGTGTATATAAATAAAAGATTTATCAGAACAGGTTTTATATTATGCAGCAAATAATTTATTTCATTAATTCTTATCCAATCAATTGTATCTAAAAATATCATTCATTATTCAATGAAAAATGCAGGTAAAATCCTAAAAAATAAGAGCTTGTTTCAAAAATATGTCGATTACTAAGTAATAAAAGTCTGAACTTAAAGCACTTAAATTAAATCTTCATTTTTTATTAAAAAAAGTAAAACAAATATACTTCATACAATCGTTAAAATAGTAAGAAAGAACGGAAATCATGGTAAATAAAAATCTAAACGTGAAAAGCAAGGGGAATCATGATAATCAAGCACTCAATAGAAACAGTACTAACTACGTTATTGTTTCTAGGTAATGTAAAGAGTAAGATAAATGTGTTTAAGCGAACAGTTACTGTTCACTACATTTTATAAAAGAAAATGTAATAGTTTGTTCAATTAAAAAATACTCTGGTGAATGAGTCTTGATTACACTGCTGCTGAAGTGTGAAGAGCTTATGCTTGATTACTCTAGGAACCGCTTCAAAGAAGCACATTCTGCAGCTGAGTAGCGTCATATTCTATGGATGAGGACGTACGCGCTCTCCACGTATTCCACGGGAAGGAAGCTGTACAATCGGCTCCTAAGTGAGGAAGCGCGATTATAGGAGCAACTGCTACATGGCCGAGAAGCACTCACCAATTATTCACAAAAAGTATAAGTTGTAGTAGGTAGTGCAAATCGGTCACTAAACTCACTTTTAGATCTACTTTCGGAAACGTGTTCAGATTGAGATATAATGGAAACAGATTGACATTTTTTTAATGCAGACAATTACAAGAAACAGTATCCGTCAGCGAGAGGTCAACGCAAAGTGGAGAAAGTTATTACTTGATGCTTTAAAGGTCAAGGAGCAGACCAAGGATCTCTAATGACTGTGATAATTTTCACTTAGTGTTGGTGAGCGCCCGATGAATTTAGAGTATATAGCATTTGAAGACGCGTATCGATAGAGTGCGGAGAGAGAGTAAAGAACGATTAAATCCTGTAAGATGCGATACCACACCCGAATTATTAAACTGTCTATTACTCAAAATTAACGAGACCATGAGACAATCGATTAAGCAAATCAAATGAGCAGTTCCAAAATTCGAAATATTTCAAAATGAGCAGAACATGGTTTTGAACCAAATTAATCTGCGCGTGTAAAAAATAATTAAAATCACATGAAGTTAAATACTGCTCTACTCTAGCAAGAATCTATTCAATATTAGTCGAGTCTTCATTCTTTTTCTTCTCTGCGACTTCCTTTTTTATTATTGTTTATCTATCGCTATATCATTAAATTATTATTAAAAACAATTCGATAAGTAAATTGTAATAGATGCTAAAAATTAGCATTTAGACAGCATTTACTTTTATCCGACACCGTCAAAGAAAGCTTAATAGAAATTATTAATTATTAATTCGATCGAAAACAAGGAGAAATTCATACGTTTTGGAGACCTCCACTTTATTCTTGATACTTTGGATAGTATTTAATTATACATAATACAGTGTTGAAAAAGAAGTTTTGTAAAAAGAACTAAAATCGCAGATTATCATAAGTAGATTATCCCACAAAATAAAAGCAACTAACCCAATTCAGAAATTTGATTTGCACATATATCGGATAATCAACGAAAGATAAAAGAAATACGCAGAACGAGCGAAGGAAATATCCGACGCAGAAGATAATTCGGCCAATAGTTGAATACCCGGTGATAAGAAACAAATGCATTGATTTTAAGGAATGAGAAATAGGTTTAGTAATGGGAGGCAGAGCGGACAGGAGGCTTTTAAGAAATTATAAACCACCCTTATAAGAGCTTTATTCTTAGTTCGCTCCGATTTTTCCGGAAAAATCACTATTTAGTGTGATGTGAGTAATTACGCGATAGATAGGATGCCTTACAAATGTTGCAAAATTTGAAGGACAGTACGGATCGATTAGATATCTGAACCCATGAAATACAAGTGGGATTTCGAGATACTGTATGGAGCATACTATCATGTGTTGGACGTGCTCTTGAGGGTTCAATATTGAGAATGAAATAGTGGAGAAATTAGACGAAATTGTCAATACGAGGTATCTCAGACGAGCCGAGTAGGTGATAAAACCGCGTAATTTTAAAAATTGGAAAATTGAACGAGAATTTCTCTATTGCTATAGGTTTAATCCATTGTTACACCCTATAATATTCTCAGAAGAAAAGTGGCGTGGCGTGGCCATATCTCCTGCATAATTAATTTCGCGCGAATTGTGATCGGCGACAAGAATCCGAGCGGATCGAAGACGGACATAATTGTCCGCAAAAATTCGCGTTTCGTCAGCGTTACCGCGCCGCTCGTTATGCGTTCCGCAATTTTTCACAACCCGATATCGAAGCCGAAATTATCTGTCTTCTGATCCCAAACGAGCCCTAGAACCCTTTGATCCTTCCCTTCGTTTATTAACGATTCGGTCGGCGAGCGCGCGCGCTGTTCCGCGGGCACCGCTTCGAGTACGCGTGTGTCGTTCAACGCCCAACCGTGCATTACGAAGTTTGCTTGTGTGTTAATATAATTTATGTCGTTTATTAATTTGCGCGCTTCCTCGACGGTTGGACGGCTAGACAAAAAATCGTCCATGTAGCAATCGCGTACTAGACTTTTAGCGGCTGACGGGTAATTCGCTGCGTGCTCTTCAGCGTTGCGGTTTTTTACGTATAGCGCGGCGCACGGAGATGATTTCGCGCCGAAGATGAGAGACGACATTTCGTAAACGGAGGGCTCTTGTTCTCGGTTCGCGCCGCGCCAGAGAAACCTCTGAGCACCGCGTTCCGCGGCGATTACCTTGATGCGAAGGAACATGTCCTTAATATCTCCCTTAACTGCGTACGTATACTGTCGGAAGCGTATTAGCACTCCTACGAGAGACTCGAGCAAATCCGGCCCCGCGCTGAGCTGGTCATTCAAGCTCACGCCGCGCGTCCGTGCGGCAGCGTCAAAAACGAATTCTCCCGGGTCGAATTCTCAAAGAGTCGAATTCTCCCGGGTTTGCTCAGACTGGTCACGCCGAAGTGCGGGAGATACCAAAGTCGCTCGCGCGTTTCGTTTTCCGCTATTTTAATCGCGTACCCGTCATTTAAAAAACGCTCTATTTCCCGGTAGTAAAGCGCGGCGTAATCGGGCTCACGATCGAGCTTTTTCTCCAGCGCGAAAAGCCTTTTCCTCGCAGTAGCTTTACCGTCGACGCTAGGAGCTGAGCTTGACTTCCAGAGGAGGCCTATTTTGAAAATATTTCCCGTTCGGCAACAAGTTTTCTCTAAAATCTTTTCGGCCTCGGTCTTGCTGTCTTTCGCGCTTGAGCCATAAATTTTGTCCACCCCGCTATTATCGATCACGAAATATCTATGTATTAATCGGTCTAATCTACCGTCGTCTCCCTCTGCTGATTCAAGTGAAACCTGACACGTTTTAAGATGCTTGTTCGCGGAGTCTTTGACGGAACACTCATGCGCAACCCATCCCAGTAACATTCGCGAGACTGCAAATGCACGGTTCGACGTTTCGAGAACCTCCCGCGTGACGATAAGTCGCCAGTTATCTTGACCGATGAGTATTTTCGGACGCGCTTCCTCGTATGGTTCAATCGCGACGTACTGATCTTGATATATATAGTTCGCGACGGCCTGTGGGACGGTTTGCGCGGGTAGATTTAGGCTCGGAAGGGCAATTGCGTGATCGATCGTTTGCTCATCGAAAGCTCCTCTAACCTTAAAAGTAACCCTCTCGCAATGCGAATAAACAGCGCTTCTGTCGAAAACACTACCGAGAGAAATTCTGGTTCGCGGGCCACGAATACCTATTGTTATAGCGAGCTGTTTATCGAGAAGTGTTACCGTCGATCCTTCGTCAAGAAGGGCGAAGGTATCGAGCGAGCATTTAGGACCGAGCACACAGAGCGGGACTATTTTCAATAGCCCTCCCGACCTCGTTAGTCAATCGGTGCGACTCACCGACTCGACTGCTCTCTCGCTCGATTGCGACGCTCGGTTCGTTGGCGCGGCCCCGGACTTTCGCTTGCCGAACCCGCCATGCAGTAATGCGTGATGCGCTTTGCTACATATATCGCACCCTTTGTGCGCGCAATTTCCCGCATTGTGACCCTCAGCAAGACATTTAAAGCAGAGGCCCGAATTTCTAACGAAACGCCACCTGTGCTCGAGCGGCTCTTTGGAAAATTTAAAGCACTCTTGGAGCATATGATTCTCGCGACGGCAAAACACGCAACCTGTCGAATTCTTCGCGCTTGTTGACATGCTCGGTTCACCTGTGTTTACAACCGTCGCGCAGACTACCGCCGCCTTTGTACCTTTGGGCCATTGTCCATCAACGCGGGGAATCGTCGCAGGGGTCCAGTCTAGGTCAACGGCACCTGCCTGTATCACATAGCCGGCTTCTTCATAAATATACTTGGAAAATTTTTCGAAATCGGAGTCATCGGATTTATCTTTGGCGACAAATCTATAATACGTATATTTAAGCGCGCTCGGTAATTTATCGGTCAAGCTCTTCAAGAGTTCCGAATTATATAAATTGCCTGTCAATTTCAACGCTTTGAACGCGGTCACCGCATCTTTCACTTTTGTCGCAAAGTGCGTAATATTTCCTCCTGAGTTCAAACTCGGTAACCTAGTCAATTCGCTCATAATTTTCCTCGCAATCATATTTTTATTTCCGAATTGTAATTCGAGCGATTCTATTATCACTTCCGCGTCGGGCGCTGTTGCAATTAGCGTTTGTACGGACTCGCGCGCTTCGCCCTTGAGCGCGTGGAAAAGTCGCGCGATGTTTTCTCGTTCCGAGAAGCCGCCGTTGTTGGTTCTTGGAGTCGCCTTGTTGCTCGCGTTGCTCTTGGCATGGTTGTAAATTTTTGGGGAAGATCGTTGAAGTTGAAGGTTGGTTCTCTCGAGAATGATTTGTAAGAGACCTCTTTTCCCTCTCCGCGGTTGTTCACGTTTCCTCACCCGGGGCACCAAAATTGAAATGGATATGCGGGAAGAAAGGAGAATTTAATCGTAATTCAAACTCGTAATTTATTTTTAATTAACAATATAAACAATATGAACAAAAATAATGCTAAAGAAAATAAATATGCGCGAACAGGTGTAATTATAACGAAAAGCATCTTGACAACAACGGAACGCGCATCGATCGAAAAATAAACCTCACCTCTCGTGTTGAGCTCCTGAAGCCTTATGCCTCCCGCATCGCCGCGGCGGTCGCGCGCGCCGCTCTCTCCCCACAGGTAGCGCGGCTCTCGCCCCACTCTCAAGCTTCGCGCTCCGAACCTTTCCGGGCCGAGTGTGTCGCCGGTCCGCTGACGCCTGGCGACCTCAGAAGAGCTTTAAGCTCCCTGAGCCGAGCGGGTTGATTTACCTCGGGAGCAGTCTCCGATGTTACCCTGTCTACCTTGGGTGGACCCCCTCGGGCCCACCTTAGCGCGGCTGGAGCCACGGATCCCATTCGGACCCGCGCTAGCGCGGCTAGGCGGCACACACAGCTCGCCTCTTTTACATGTTTCTAAGCGATTCCGGCTCCGCGATACCTGTGGTTCGAGCTCACAGATACGAACATATATGTTCGCAAATATAAAATAGTTAATTAAATAACAAAACGCATCAATTACAGTATCCTTTACAAAGGATTCGCTAGAAATCTTATCGATAGCTAATTATACTACGGCAAGCTAATCTACACGCTTGCTCTCGCTACCGAAAGAGGTGATTCGGTGATAGTCAGAAGAAATGACATGCTCTATGGAATAAAGTCGCCACGCGTGATCAAGTAAAGACCTTCATGACGGAAATTTATGCAAAAGAATGATCCAAATACAAATTAGTATAAAATATTACAAATAATACAATAAAAAGAATTAGTTTAAGGAAAAAGCATAATCATTCAAAACTGAAATTACTGCTAAAGTATTAGAATTTTCTAATACTTTAGAAAATATATAGAAATATATAGTATAGAAAATTCTAATGAGTTTTTTTACTACTAAAGTTTGTATTATTTGTATTTAAGCTTATATTACTAACTAAATAATCCTAAATGTTTTTCTAATTTCAACATCTCTATTAGATAGTCATATATTGAGTAGTAATTTGGAATTTCCAAATTACGATTTGTAATTTTTTCAAATGTTCTTTCATCTGAATTAAACTGTTTTGTTTTTGATTTTTATTAATTTTTAACAAATTGTAAAAGCTTATCACTAGAATTAAAATATCACATCTTACTGAAGGAGAAAAGATATCAATTCTTATGTTAGGGTCAAGTCAAAATGTCGTACAGAGCAGTAGCGAATCTTTTCAAACAAACATTTACGATTGATAGAACTGTAATTGCATTCTCGACCGTTCAAAATTCTGTTTAATGTTCAATAATTTTGGTCATGTTAGAGAAACAAAAGAAAGTCAGTAGATGTTCTGTTATTATTCATTCAAAATCCACATAATTCCAATGCAAAGTTGCTCAAGAGCATAACGTAAGTAAATCCTCTGTAACCCATTTAAAGCAAACCTGGTTTACAAGTTAAATGAACACGATTTCAATCACCGTGTTGAGTTTTGTATAAATATAATAGTGAGAATAGATGAAAATCCTAATCTTCCAACAAACATACCTTTTACACATAAAACAAGTTTTCAAAATTCTTTTTGAAGTTATTAAATGCGAAATCGTGTTTCGGTATCCATATCCAATCGCCCTTTTCAAACAATAAGTTGCTAAGCGGCTCTACGAAATTAGAATATTTAACACTAAACTTACGATAATATCTACATATATCGAGAATATGTAGCTGTTTCTTATCATACAGTGGTAGAAAATCCTTTACAGTAGCGATTTTTTCTAAATCAGATTCGATACTCTTTGATGATAAAATAACCCTTTTAGACAGATTTCCGAAAAAAATGTGTTTTCTTTAACCTTGAAGTAAATGATAAATGAATTTAGGCACTAAAAGAGACACTGAATGATAAATGTGTTCATCAATTGTAGTCGATCCGAGCAAGATATCGTCAACGTAACACATTGTCGCGTGACTAAGTTCTATGCCTATTTCTAAGCTATGTCGTCGTATGAAATCCGAATCAGCTGTTTTGAGCCCGATAGGTATAACGATATTTGCCAATATTTCGAAATTAAATCAGTGTTGGTTATGCATCGTATTCCATAGAATTTTTGTAACAACACTTCAATTTGAGAAAGGCTATCATTATCCATGGCGGTTATTTTATTATCTAAAAATTTACTAAATCTTTTTATCACACCTAAATCAATCATTCGTTCAATTTCTAGATTCACGACGGCTTTTTGATGAATAGGATAAGACTTTCGTACAAATGGTTTGGAAACTACTATGCATGTCATGTTCACATAAAGTCGTTAAACCAGCATTATTACTAAAACACGCCGACATTTCGATAATACTTGTCGTAACTGATTGTTTTGTTCAAAACTTAATTTTTCTAAGTTTTTTACATTTATTTCTATTTGACTCTTTAAATCTTCAATATATTAATCTAAATCTTACATGTATTATTAATATTGAAAATATATATATCCAAAAGTCACGTAGGCGACACATTCCCAAAAAGGTCAGTACTCTGTATTAGTATAAACTATTGTTGCAGAACAGTCGGAAATTCAACCCATTCTTTGTTCGTTCCATCTACACCTGTAGTTACACAACAATAATTTACTTGATTTAATTCATTGACTGCATAAATTTTTATTATTATATCATCTAATTTTCTCTTGTGAACTTTAATCGTTCTACAGATTCATAATTTTAAATTGCGACAAAAATATGATTTTTTAGATAAGTATTTGTCCTGAATTTTAATGCGCTCTGCCTCATAATCAATAATACATTTCATTTTATACAAAAAATCTGTACTCACAATAACATCCACTGACAACCCGATCCGGGGATCAACTAAAAAAGGATGAATCAATTTTTAATTGCCCACGCTTAATTCAATTTTGATGCTAAATCGTCACACTCCTTTTTCCTATTGCCAGATAAATTATTTACAGGTAATCATTAAAATTTTTAGCATATTTTAAATCCCGATGAAATTATTCTAGAATACATGGAATTTTTCTGCCTGTATCGAGTAGTACTGAAATTGACTTATTTAAAATTGTTACATTCATACGCAGAATTAATCACGCAAGATACTGATTCAAGAGGTTCCTCAAAAACCATAAGCTTAACGTCCCATGCTACTTTTTCTATAACTTTGACTCCACCAGAGTTAAAGCATTTATTTATAGTTAGCTTAATTCATTGTCAGAACTGTCCTGAGTTTTTCTATCTATTTTTCGTAGGTACTTACTCGCATCAGCGCTGGTTTTTATATGTTTCGTATTCCAGGTTGTCCTAATTCACATGACCTTTGCGATATCTATTATTATTAATATTTTGATTCGAAACTCTTGCATGCATTAGTTTAATTTTTTAACGGAATTATGATTTGCACGATTATTTACTTGTTGAAATGATCTACTATTAGTTTGCTCCTTAAATGACAAATCTAAAATTAAGAGCGAATGAGTAATTCTATCAGTCATATTAAAATTTACTGTAACTAAAAGTTCTCCTTCACGTGTTAGTAATTGTTTAATTATTGTAAAATTTCCTTCATACGTACTAATTTTTTAAATATTTTGTGACGCGCAGTTGTCTAATGAAAAATTCAAGCAAATAACAGTCTGGAACTCTAAATGTAAGATTTCTTCATTCGGTTTAAATTCGTAATAATCTCGAAATGATTCAATTTGGGCATGATATCATTCTTTTGCTTTTCTGACTGGATCAATACTTTCACTGACATAAGTCGTTATCGTTAGATCAACTTGTGAAATTTGACATTGTTATTAATAAGTCATTAGAAATATAAGATAGCGATTGACTTCAATTATGGGTTGTTACAATCTATATTTCTATTCTCTTTTCTTATATGATTTAATGAACAAGCTTGTGAATTTTTAGGAATAAAATTATCCTACTGAACTCACATTTTTATTGAGGAAATAAGTCATACTTGTATTTACAGCAACATTATTCGTACTTTTCTCTCTAATTGTACTCATACTTAAGCGATTTTTCAAACTAAGATTTTTGCTAGTGTACTTACGTAACTTAATTTTTTAATATCTTATTCTCTCTACTCATTCCCGCACTTTCACTCATTCTTCGTTCTAATACAGTTTTTAGCTCTTTTAATTCTTGCTGTTGGGCAGCTTCGACTGTATTATATATTGTTTTTCCCGGTCTAGTCATTTTTTGTCGTTACTCACTGCTATACGATAATTATTATAATTATACAATCGTTTTAATTTAGCTGATTCTACTTTTCCTTTCCCTTGCCTCCAATCGGGTGCCAATTTAACAAGAATTTACTTAAAATCTTTTGTCCCCTTTTTTATTATATTTTCTTTTATTTATTTATAATTTTTCTGTGTATAAATAGCGACGATTTTTTCGGTAAAAGGAATATAGAATCTACATAATAAATTACAAAATTTTATCATTCGCATATTGTTCAATCAAGCATTCGTTAATTCACTCACAAAACAACTACGTCATGAATTCACTAAGTATAGCAGTGAGAAAAATGTCGCAAAGACTCAAATATTGGAGCCATCCCGGTACGGCTATCGACCCATGTTTGCTTACGATCATTTTATGATCGTCGATCCTTAAACTGCTGAGCTCGGTGAAGGGAACTCCACGATGTCTTCGATGCTCGTCCACATTCACCTGTAAGTTCCACGACTCCCTCGGATGGATTCCCTCCGATTCAATTTATTTTTAATATTGCTTGATTTCGTGTCGTTTTATTACGTTCGCCCAACTGGGCTATAATAATAATTTATCGCAAGCGTTACTTGTGACCGTCGCCAATTGCTGTACAATATTTCCATCAACATGCGACCAAGGACAACGAACGAATAAGCGAATCTTTCCCACAGAGCTTATCGCCGTTATCTTAGATGGATGCAGTCGCGCGACCGCAACAGTTCAAACAGCAATACGTACGCATAAGACATACAGATTATGAAGACCGAGAGGCCGCTCACTTCGAAAACAAGAAAAAATTTCTTTCAAAACTCTTAGTTCTCACTGTGTTCTTCACTGTTCTCTTTAATACTCTTGTGTACACTTTCGACGATTCGAGCGCCCGTTTTTGATTGGTGGTAGCACAAAAGAGTACAAGTGAGAATTCGGGAGATTTCAGTGACAATAAAGAAAGCATCACTTTTGCCAAGAGTTCTCAGATCTTGCATGGACAAGAAGACCCTCTCAATTTCGGCACATTTTTAGACATTTGTTTCATCAATGTTTTAATTAATTTAATAAATACTGAATAATCAAATTAAACTATTCATAACTGTCAAGATTTGAGTTTAAATAATGTTGTATAGAAGCATATAAAATATTTTGTTACGACCAAACATACGTCGCTTCATCACAGGTTACAAAATCAAAGGACATACGTTTTATTTATTTTGATCCTTCGTGCATTAAAGCTGATGATCTGCTATTTTAGAATATTATCGACTCAGACGATATTATCGACCTGATTTTCAAATATTTAAAGTTACGTCTGTTCATTAAAAAATATTACAAAAGTTACAGAAATTTCTTGGAACATTTTTAATAGAATACCAATAACAAATGATAACAATAAGTTCAATTTCAATACAAATAATATCCGGAACATGTATGGAATTTTTATTATTGACAATTTTTCTTCTAATACTTGAATACAGAGTTTATTTAGTTCTAAAAGTATCAGAAGAATTTTAACAGTATATACTATAAATTACTAATTGATACTATAACAGGATGAAGTCAAGTAAATAAAGTATAAGCTCGTTACTTATAATCTGCCGGTCTAATTATTAGTTTAAATATGACTTAAGTCTAATTAAGGTCGATAGAAATGTTTATTTAGGATAAATTTGTTATAATATTGCAACATTTTTGAACGTTGTTCTCATTGCGAAAACTGTAACATGATGCCTTCTATCCGAAACGGGCGCATCTCAGAGGGGCTCGAGGCTACAGCGGTCGTTACGGAGAGGGTGGTTCCCGTAAGTTCTCGCGGTTGCCCCAGAGAGTACACGATCAGACCAATCCGGACTGCTGGCCACAATATGGGGGCTTCTGGAGAACATAATTGGGGGGGGGGGGCGGACAACGCCCACCCCATTGCAGCTCTTCACTCTCGGGCGCGTACTACTGTGTCGGGTGGGGAATTCTCGCTGGAACTCTTAGGCTCGACACGGATGAAGTTCGGTATGTTCCGGAGAACCTCTATGGGAAAGCACTTTTGTTGTGGTTGAGAAGACTCCGGCGGGGGGCACACGAGAAGGACGGTACGAGCCATGAAGGGAAATACTCGGTTGAGTCCAGGGCACCCATAGACGTGCCCACACTCGCTTCTATCCAGCAGGGCCTCGAGCACAACTATCGTACATACAGCATGCTCTTTTGGGGTTACGTCTCCAACTGCACGAACTAGAGACAGCAGTTGGAGGAGCGCGGCTAGCGACCGATTATGACTGAAGGCATACACATGATGATGCTCCAGTTGGACGCCACGCGGCCACATCCTGACGATCACGAGAGTGGCTAATGACCGCCACTTTCACCCCCGCTCCCTCACACGGGGGGGGGGGGGGCAGAGAGCTCGCAATCGGAAGCTCCAAAAACGAGACTAAGACGGATTCATCCGTATCCCCTGTTAATATCTGAACCCGTGGTCGAGCCAGTGACCCCTCTCGAAAAAGCGGCTTTCACAGGATCAGCATCAGGAAAGGGACCGGTCCACGGGCCACGGCCTACAAGGAACGTTGCCCCTCTACGTCTATGCAACTATGACTTCGAGGAGGGCTGGGCTGTAGGTGTCGAGCCCAGGATCGGCGTCGCGTGACATGGCACTTTCTCTGTAGAGGATGAAGACAACACTGAGGCATTTTTAACAGGTTTTACTCACTTCCATCGAAGAGGTGATTATACGGAGCGGTGCCTTATCTCTGGCCTTAAGGATTTCAGCAACCAAAGCAGCATGCCAGGTCAGAGTTTCGGATTGGTCTACTACACCAAGATAATCAACGTTACGTTAAGAACGTTACGAAGCCAGGTGCAGTAAAAACACCAAGAGCGACAGACCACCCGATACCCGCACCGAGGACCTCCGGTATCACTACCAGTATAAAATTCATCAAAATTGGCCATTTCGAGGAAATGAAACTAAATTTAGTTTATAGTTTTTGATGGGGGAGGTATGCCAAGGAGTTTCAACATGTTTTTTTATGTATTTTAGCCTGCTGAATACGAATATCACGGTTATGTTTTTTAAAGTTGAAGTTTATATAGTTAAACTGACGCGAGAGTCGGTTCCCATGGGGGGTGGGGAGTCTTGGTCTCCGGTTGTGAAGGTGCAGCCGCTCGGCTCGGTGGCAAGCCCCCTGGCTTGGGGGAACAGGTGGCAGTGCTCAGCTAGGGCCGCACCGCGAGATCCCTCTGTCCAGATCTGGCCTGGCCCGCGCGGCGCGGTGACAGAGGGGCGACTCGATGTTACTCGAGGGAGACGGGCCTGCCACCCGGCTCTCGAGTGTGGTAGTTCAGTGGGTCGTCCTCGGCCTGGGCCGAGGCCGGCGAGGAAACACGATAGGAACCCGGGGCTGGGAGAGGGCTCTCCCCGTCACCGGATTGCGACAATGCTGGAGGGCGACCCGTGGGGATGGGGGCAGCCGCTGCGGGGCTGCCTGTGGGTAGGCAGGGACAAGTGGGGGTTCGCTGTGGTGGCTGTTGGGTAGTTGGTGACGGGCGGTATGCATTCGATGGGTGGAGGGAATGGTGAGAGATGGATCCAACGAGCTATCAGCAAAAGTGTTGGCCGTTGGCGGGTTTCGCGGGCCTGTTCGGGGTAGCTGGAGAGAGGGTCAGATGCTCGGATGATCGGATGATCAGGGTGGGTGACAAGACGGCTCCGCGGACCCCTTAAGACTGCTCGGTCGTCCTGTTTTGACTGCGGGTGGCGCCTCGCCTCTTGGCGGCGGGGCACCGAAGCTGGCGGCCGCGGCGTGGCAGCGATTCCCCTGCTCTGGAGGGCCGGGCGCCTGGTGGGGGCGAGCGCTCGCGTAGCTGCGTATCGCCCGCTGCGGCGGGCGTCAAAACAGTTTTTTTTAGCAAAAACAAAAGTTTTGTTTTTTGTTCGATAAATTTTTTTTATATTTTTTGGACAATTCTCAACAAAAAATAGTGTCATATATCTATACAAAAAATTAACAGTTTCAGAGTTAAAAATCGTCAAAGTTTTGAAAATCGTATCTTTCAAGAAACAACTGCTTACCTTTAAATAATAATCCTTATTCAAGTATTTTGTTCATTGACGTTTTTGAAATGAATATATGAGAAAATAACAAAATCAATAAATATAGTCTTAGTCTAGCACTCATCGAGTACAGACGTGTTTACACCGCCGAGACTGTAAATAATCACAGGTGTATTGCGACAATCACCACGCACAGAAGGGGCTTTGCCCCGATTACTGACTCTCGCCTTAACGCGAGTTTCCCAAAAATGAGCGAAATGGAAACCCAGCATCACAGTGAAGAAATCCAATCTAAAGTACCGACATTCGTTATTGAAACTCCTACTGAACTAAGCTATGCAAGTGTATCACAAGTGCAGAGAGACCAGGGCCTGATAATGGACTGCGTAGATGACCTAACACTCACCGATTATGTTTGCGCCGTTGGAGATATTGTGGCACCTATAAATGTTACATATGCATCAAGAATATCTAACAATAGAATTTGCATCTACCTATCATCAAAACAACTTGTATATAACCTTACAGATAAGTACACAGCCCTAGAAATTAACGGCAAACGAGTCACAATTAGACCTTTAGTCTCTCAATTAAAACGTGTAATATTCTCGAATGTTTCCCCGGACATACCTAATTATGCACTTGAAACCATATTAAAACAACTAGAAATAAAAAACCATTCAATAGTAACAGAACTAAAAGCGTCACTAACAAAAGAAGGCTACCCACACGTATCTTGCTTTAGGCGGCAAGTATACGTTAAGCCCAACGATATTAAAAAAATACCCGAACACTTTAAAATAAAATATAGAAATCTAGAGTACTTCATTTTTTCGAATTCAGACCATCTTAAATGCTTCATATGCAAAATAGAAGGACATCAAGCCAGAAACTGTCCCAATATACACACAAATAATAATTCTCAACCGCAATCAGATTGCGCGAATCTACACGAATCATTCGACATAGCAGGTAGTAGTTCGATAAAAGTAAACACGAATCCGAGCGAAAGGAAAGTAATAATTCACGATAACATAAACTTAGATTTACCGACGACTCAAACAGCAGTAGACAATACTATCAAACCAGACCTTCCAAAAGAGACGATATCAATACCATCAATGAACCGAAAAATAAATACCGATGATATAAATATAGATAAGGACAACAAGAGATCGAGATCCTTAATTAGCTCAGAAGGATATAGCGAGAGCAGTAGTACAACCAACGAGCCTGTCCAATATTCCCAGAAACCACAAAGCAAAAAAAGCAAAAATGAAACAATTAAAGCTAATGTCAACAACACTTCGTTAAATAGTACAAATAACTCAAACGAGCCTAAATTAGACGAACTAGATAAAAAATTAATCAGTATTAAAGATTATCTGAACCGTATAGACGGAATTTTAAACTATAGTCAATTTAAAAACCTTCTCGAATCAACAAAAGGAGTTAAAAACCCAATCAGTATCATTACCACATATACAAACGATCTTGAAGCACTATCTAAGTTTATAAAAGAAGAAGTTTATCCTAATGTAAGAAACACTACAATTAAAAACAGATGCAGTAGACTACTAAAATATATCGACAAAACTGTTACGAATATATCTCCTGATACTACTCCCTCCCAATCTGACGCCGAATAAATTAATATGGCTACTATTCTTCAATGGAATATAAACGGTCTCGGACCGCAGTATGAATTTTTGCAAAAAATTATATCGACCGAAAACGCTGACATAATATGTCTACAAGAAACAAATCTAAAAGCAAATCAACGTATTCAAATGAAAAACATTACAAGCTACGATAAAATTCGAACAGATTGCACTAATGCTAGTGGAGGTGTAAGTATATTGGTTAAAAAGCATCTACATAGCTATGAATATAAACTCAATACAACACTTGAAGCTATAGCAGTAACAATCTTAATTAATAATAAAAATATAACAGTTTGCAATATTTATTTAAGTAATAAATATACACTAGAATACAAAAACTTAGAAAAACTCATACAACAATTACCAAAACCTTATATACTACTAGGAGATTTTAACAGCCACAGCCCCCTATGGGGATCCAGAAAACTAGACCAAAGAGGAAAAATAGTCGAAAGAATTTTATATTACAATCAATTAACTCTACGCAACAGCGGCTCACACACACACTTCAACAGCTCAAATGGAACAGTCAGTGCAATAGACTTAACGCTCTGTAGCAGTGACTTAACACTCGATATAGACTGGAAAACCCTCGACGAATTATATGGAAGCGATCATTTCCCAATAATCATACACTACAATAAAAACCTCACGCACACGAACATAAAGATTCCAAAATGGAAATACAACGAAGCTAATTGGCCTCAGTTTAAATCATTAATCTCCGACAAAATAAACATTATAGATAAACAAATTATTGAAAACCTTAATACAAATAATACGAACATAAATGAAATAGTTGACAATTTTACAAAAATGATTTTGTCAGCAGCCGATAAAGCAATCCCTAAAACTAAGCCCATAATGCAAAATAAATGTATGCCTTGGTGGAACGCTCAATGTGACCATGCCATTAAAGAGTCGAAAAGGGCGTTATATAAATTCAAAAAAAACAACTCTGAAGAAAACAAAATAAATTTCAAAAAATTCAAAGCAATTGCTAAATATACAATTAAAAACGCTAAAAAAGAATCATGGCTTCGTTTCCTTAAATCGATAAGCTATCAGATGCCTATTAAAACTGTCTGGAATAAAATTAAATCTATAAAAGGAAAACATTTTTCAAATATACCAGCACTTATTAAAAATGATCAAATTATAAATAAACCCAACGACATAGCTAACTTACTCGCAGCTAAATTCGCCGAAAACTCAAGCAATTCAAATTACACAAAAGAATTTCTCTCGTATAAAAATATAATCGAAAACAGTACTGATGAACAATATGAAACTGTCGATACTAGTAACAAGTCATTTAATGAGCCTATCACAATGACCGAACTTAAAAAAGTAATTGGGGCGAGTAAAAACACAAGTCCTGGACCAGACTCAATTCCATATATACTAATTAAAAACTTACCGGACGAAGCTCAACAAATACTTTTAAAAATATACAACTTAATGTTCTCTAAACAGTTATTTCCCACAAATTGGCAAAAAGCCATTATAATACCTATACCTAAACCAGGGAAAAATAAAAATGATGTAAATAACTACCGACCTATCTCATTGACTAGTTGTTTGTGCAAAATATTAGAAAAGATCCTAAACAAAAGATTACGAGACTACTTAGAATCAAAAAATATTTTCAATAGGGAACAAAGTGGTTTTAGAGAAAAATGCTCGACTATTGACTGCTTAGCTCAACTACAAATGAACATATGTAAAGCATTCAAAGTTAACCAACATATTTTAGCAATATGTCTAGACTTGGAAAAGGCATATGACTTAGTATGGAGAACTAGAATCCTAAAATTACTAGCAAAACATAATATAAAAGGAAATATGTACCAATTTATTAAAAATTTTCTGAGTAACAGAACCGCCAAAGTCCGTATAGAAAATGTTTTTTCCGAGCCGACTAAAATTGAAAACGGAGTCCCTCAAGGCTCTGTTATTAGTGTTACACTATTTCTTCTTGCTATAAACGACATTGTTAACTGTATCACAGCCCCTGTTAAATGCACTATCTTCGCAGACGATGTCACTCTATTCGTGCAAGGTAAAAATATCAAAACAAGCGAAAGTTTAATCCAAGACACCTTAAACAAAATCACTGAATTCACAAATATCGCAGGATTTAAATTTTCTAAAAACAAAACAAAAGCAATAATATTTACAAGACAAAAAAATATAGATCATAACATCAACTTAAAAATAGCTGACGACACAGTGCAAATAGTAAAGGAAATTAAAATCCTTGGACTTACCTTTGATCCTAGACTTTCTTGGAAACCTCACATTCAGAATCTTAAAAAACAAGCCCTACTTAGACTAAATATTCTTAAAACACTTTCTGCAAACAACTGGGGAGCAAATCATCAAGTATTATCAAATACCTTTAAAGCAATTATCCAAGCAAAAATTGACTACGGAAGCCCTGTGTATGGAACAGCCAAAAATAATGTTACGAAAATCCTCGATCCAGTGCTTAATTCATGCCTGAGAATTGCTACGGGAGCCTACAGAACTAGCCCTATAAATAGTTTAATAAATGAATCTAAGGCACTACCGCTCTACCTAAGAAGAGAAAAATTGTCAACTAACTATGTTTTAAAACTTTTTTATTCAGAAAAAAACCAAAATCACAACACAATTACAGAAAATATTAATAAACCAATACTCAATAAAAAATCTAGTGATACACCTTTCTACTATACCGCCATAACACTGCTAAAAAATAATAAAATAGACATTCAAAATATCCAATCAGAAACAACCAAGAATATTCTTCATAACAACTGCGATCCATACAAATATATCATAGATAAAACCAATACTCCGACTCACGAAATCAACAATTTACTTCCAGATCATAAACATATATATCTAAATGTAATTTTCATATCAGAGATTATTGGAGCAGTAGCAACATCAACAATCGAAGAGAAAATCCTCCTAAAATTTCCTAGCTGGTTAGGCACCTATGGAGCAATGGCTAGATTACTATTAGAAACGATAAACTATACCCACAACCTACAGGAATGTTTTGTAATTCATTTAAACTATGCCCCTCTTTTAGCATCGTTAAAAAACCGTAACTCATCAAAACACCCTATTCTCAAAATTATAATGGAAAAACTATACCAATCAAGAAATAGAATAAGACTCCACCAATCTATATTACCAGTAAACATACAAACATTAACTCTAGAATACGCAAAACTCGCAGCACAACTACAATACAGTAATCCTGTACAAATATACAAGGAAGAACTCAAAGATATTATTGACAGGATAATAAATAATAAATGGAATAAGTACTGGAAAAATTGCCCAAATAACTACAATCTTAAAAAGATCACACAGAACGTATACGACTACAATCCAGCATTAAAACCTACATTCAACAGAAGAGAACAGATTATTCTTACAAGACTGCGCATCGGACACACAAGACTCACTCATGAACATTTATTTAATAAGTCACCACCCTTAGTATGTACACAATGCAATCAGACGAAAAATGTAGAACATATATTAGTAAAATGTCCAATTTTTAACACGGAAAGAAAAAAGTTTAAACTGAATAATAACATACACGATATACTAACTAATTTGGAACAATGCAAGAATGTCTTGAAATTCTTAGAAGAAATTAAATACTCAAGTTTAATTTAATATGTTGTATATATTGTATCTAAGCACAATGCTCTCAAATAATGCGCTTAAAAAGCTATCTTAAATTGTTTGTACATATATGTATTATTAGTATAATAAGTATTATTATCATGTGAATCTCATTTGTACTAATATCACCATATGTACACCACCTAATATCCACACTATAACTATTGTAAATATTGTAAAAGTCGCTAATACCTATAAGGGGATGCGACTTACAATAAATAAATGAAAAAAAAAAAAAAAAAAAAAATAAATATATAATAGCTAAGTACTTTCTGTTATCAATATCAAAGCCTAACACTTGAATAAATGAAACAATAAGTAGCATTTTAAATATTTCTATTTTTTTACAGTTGTACATTGATTAGACAGTTGTAAATTAATAGAATTATTTTTAATAATTAGTAAAGTATAATTATAAATTCGCGTCTTCGTATCACATAGTAGATATGCGTTTACCATTTCAACTCTTTATATACAAATCAAACAAAAGCTGATCAGTGGCAAAATTTTTATAGCATTAATTTAATTGCCAGGTCCATGCCTTCTTAGTTTAAGGCATTATTTGTATATGTATTTCTATACTATTGTGCTATCCATAGAAAACTAACGGGACATAGCGTCAAATTTCAAATACTGCTACTGCCATTTTTGAAGAAGCACGAGAATTTATTAAAGATCCTAATAAAAAAAGGATATTAGTAAGACTATATAAAAATATCTAACATTATTCAATTATTAAGAAAAATTTGTACTTGTAAGATGGAGTAAATAATTGATTAGTTTTATTTACTACGTATTACCATGAAGATCGAGTAATTAATTTGTGCTAAGTTATTTTACTAAGTTTTTTTGTTATGAATCATATCTATAGTAAACAGTACTTTTATTAGAATTAAGAGTATTTTTTATACTTCAAAAGAGAGTTTATGTAATATAACATTTTTCATGGGATAAATATAAATGATAAGTACATGAATAATCACTTATGTATCAAAACACAGCAAGAGGTATATTGATCTTATAGTACAAATCTTTAATATAAGTATATACAGTTTCAGCTCATTATGCTACTAAGACTTGAAATATTTATATCATTTATTCAATCAAAAAATGTCTTACATACTGGTTATATTTTGTTTGATGATTTTAGATAATATAGTAACTGAATCATTGTTTAGTGATAATTGTGAAACACTACATTCAGAAGTACACATTATAAAAGGTTTGGAATGGATAAGTGTATATATCATTTATTGATATAATTTTGATAATACATGGCGAATTAAGTTCTATTGTTTATTTAGATGAATATAATGAGTCTGCGAAATTATCAAGAACATGTAATGGAGATATTATGGTTTCAAAGTGCGAAGGGTACTGTAATTCACAAATACAACCCAGTATAGTAGCTCCGACAGGATTTTTGAAAGTAAATCATTTTATTTCTAATTAATATAATTCTGGATTTTTTATATTTTAATACAAAAAATTTAATTTCTGAAAATTCGACTTAAATTCGAACATAAGTAAATTATATTGCGATTATTTATATAATAGTATTCTTACAAATTTAAGTCTTGATTTTTACAGAATACTAATGTGGTTAAAAATTATTGTCAAAAATTATAAACTTTTTGTGCATGGTTGTATTATACGTATTATTTTTAATGCACTACCAAATACCATATTAACAAACTATTCATTTTCAACTACACTGTTATTAATAAAGTGGTAATACGTAATAATATATGTACAGTAGCATTCTTCATGCTGACTTCTTCCGCGTTTTTAAATAAAAAGTCTGGGTAAAAATTATTCATGAAAATTCCTGACTGTAGTCACGCATGTGGACGCTGAAAAATATTCGAATTCGTCGCTCAATTTAAAAGGACGCAGCGATATCGAGCCTGAATGTTCGCAACTAGAATCACGAGTGGGCGTTAAAAATATATTTCAGAGAGACGGCAATACAAAAAGAAGTTCGCACAAATTAGATTCAATAAATACTCAGAATAATTAATTAGTAATTAGTAATAGTCCGTAATAACTATATTCTACTTCACTATATTGCAACTAACTGCATTGTCGCTATCTCTCTCTCTCTCTTCGGAGGGGGGGGGGGGCTGCTGACAGGAGTGTTTTAACTCGTGGCCCTGACGTTTCGTCAAGGAAAAACAGAAGCTATAAGAGCATTGATAGTAATGGACTGGTACAATTGTTGTCGGGGTGTGACTGGGGACCGTTGTTGGCGGATGACTTCGGCGTTCAGACTGCGGTAGCGAGGCTTAACTCCAATCTAATGTTGGCTATCAACGAACTTGCGCCGATGAAGGTAATTAACCTGAATGAAAAACGCCTACCTTGAATTGGGCTCGAGCTTGGTGACCTGCAGTGCAAAAGTAGGACATTTTACAGACGGTATAGAAGGACGGGACAGCAACAATTCCTTGAAGAATTCTTCGATCTTCGCAAATGCGTTCAGGAGAGGGTGGATCAAGCGAGAACTGAATACGTTCATAATCGTCTGTTCGACTCTCAAAACTCCAGCTCAATCTGGCGTGAGTTGTGGAACTTGAGGTTGCTGCCGCGAGTGAGCGGGTCCTTGCACGGGCTCACGCCGGATGAGCTTAACACTCACTTTGCGAAAGTTTCCGTGTCTAATGCCATCGATGACAGACGGATAGATACTGTGCTTGCCTCTGCTGCAGATGATGGGTTCTGTTTCAAAAGTATTAATGACACTATTTTATCAATGTCTAAGTTTTCATCTGAGTCAATTGGTGAGGATGGCATCCCGCATAGTGTAGTTCTTAAGGCTCTTCCGATTATTTGTCCTTTTTTAGTTCGTCTATACAATCACCTGCTTGATAGCTACAACTTCCCAGATGTTTGGAAGAAGGCTCATGTAGTGCCATTGGCCAAATCTAGAACACCTTTTGGACCAGATGATATTCGGCCGATTTCACTGCTCTGCTTTCTTTTAAAAGTTCTTGAAAGAATTGTTTACGGCAGTTTATGGAATATTTGGTGACTCATTTACATCCTCGACCACTCCAAACTGGGTATCGACGGCATAGTTCGACTGGGACTGCTAGTCGCTACAGGGGGCTCGTGATGGAGTATCTGACGATACGGGACATTGCAGTTTAACTATTCTAGTCAGACGTCCTCATGCCTGTGTTTTAATTTGCGTCCTAAATTATCATGTTCTCTGTTATGCATGTATTATAAGTATATGTGTGTATGATTGAATTTCATATTCATTTACTGTAAATACTTACATTGACTCATTGTGTGTATGTGTGTATGATTGTGATTTAAATGATAGATAATAAGAAAAATGTGATTTATTGATTTACGTATATTTATTTATTTATTGTTATTACTCCGCTTCATCTGTGATGTTGACGACACTGTGATAATTTGTTATAATTTTTTATATACCTGACTAATGATGCTGTGCAATAATTTTGTAAAATTTTACAAATAAATCAATTATCTATCTCTCTCGGTAAGTATGACAGGCGTTCACCGACTAGCTCCCTACTGAAATTGCATTTGGCAATATAATATTTTGTGGGGAGTTTGTATATTTTACAGAGGCACGAGGATTCCTGCAGGCTCCGTACAACCGGAGAATTAACTGCGTCGTTTCAATGAGATGCCAAGGAGCTCGATTTTTAAAGAAGTATTTATTTTCGTGCCTAGAGGACGGCTTGGGTGATCAACGCACACACAGATAAGTGACTGTGTACTACTTATATGTACCTCATAGGTGAGAATGCGTGGCACAAAATCTCCCGCCTATTTTGCGTACAGACACACACAAATTAACAATCGTAGAGGTCTGCCTATCTATCTACATTCACTGCAGCTCCATCCGTACTTATGAAAGGCGCGACCTGCTGTGTCTGAGCACAGGCGAGAAAAAGCGTTAGAGCGCTGGTGAAATGCAGCAAATGTGGGCTGCACTCTCACCTTGCATGCTCCACGACAGCATCGCGCGTAGCACATGTATACACCTGTCACGCCTGTGTGTCGCCTAAGCGCGCTTCGCCTAGTGCCCCCTCCTTATTCAAGAGAGACAGAGAGAGAGAGAGACAACATAGGCGGAGTGAGAGAGAGCGCTACTCTCCCGCTTCACCGTTCCGTCAGTCAATCGAGTTGACTGTGCTAGCACGGGAGTCTTGCCCTCTGATGTCACGCTCGACGTCACCACTTCAGTGCTCCCCTCCTTCGTACTCGATGACCTGGTTTCCGCGGTGCAGCTCGGGGCGCGAACGGCGAGTTAACATGAAGGGGTTGGTGAAAAACTCCAACCGTCAATCCCATCAACTTGGGTGCAGCTTAAGACAATGGAAGCTGCTAATCTGGTCTTGGAGGCGAGATAGTCCTTTACTGCCTTTTCCATTCAGGATGTTGTATTTCCTCGCTCGCATGTGGCGGTGTCCGATGTCAAAGAACGTATTACTTTTATAAATTTGTGGTTAAGTCGAGGTCAATATGGTGCGTTCTTGCAGTGCAAAGCCACTGCGCGCGATCTCGGCTTTAAGTACGTTTGGCATCGACGCGATAATTTCTTTATTAGATGGAGAGAGGGCAGTAGGGTTCATGCTGTTGCCTCTGAGAATGACATTATAAATTTGTTTATGAGCATATACTCATCGAGAGCTTCTTGTGGCCGCTCCGTGGCCGCGACTTCATTAAGCCGTAGCCCTTTCGCTACGTCGGAGTTGATTCAGGGTTGTAAGGACGGACGATTAAATTGTGGGAAAATAGCCGATCACATTTGACTAGATCGGACAAATGCTCCGTTGTTGGTCATTGGGACTGGGAGGGGTAACTATCATAATAAAAACAATAATGATAAGGCTGTAGGTTCCAGTAGGGGTGGCAGAATCCTAAGCGCAGGATTCATGAATGTGTGCTCTCTTAGAGGCACTAGGGGTGCTCACATTGATGGACTCCGTAAGCATCTACATGATTATTCTGCCTACCATCTGTTCGGTGTAGTGGAAACCTGGTTGGGTTCTAGTATCATGGATGAAGTCATTGGGATTGATGGCTTTTCTGTAGTTCGACAAGATCACAATATTAATGGTGGGGGAGTCGCGCTTTCCGGCGAGTATTGCCGAATGACAGTCATAAGATCATTCTCAGTGATCTGAATGCTGATCTCTGCACTACCAGTGATGATGCTGCGTGTCTTCGTAGACTCGCGGCTGAGTTGTCCTTGTAAATTATCGAACACGGTCCTACGCATATTGAACCCACATTCCGCACCTGGATTGATGTCATTCTTGTGGAGGACAGTGATACAGTAATTTCCGCAACCAGTATACCTGCTCCATTTCATAGTAAGCACAATATAATCAATATTAGAATAGAGCGACCTGTCCCCGAATCTATCTGTTGCTCTTTTAAATATAGGGATTGTCAGAGCATCTATGGTGACGGGCTTGTGCAGTTGTTGGCGGGTTATGATTGGGGGCCATTGTTGGCGGAAGATTTTGAAGTTAGATTAGCAGTTGTGAGGCTCAACTAGAATTTAATGATGGCGATAGATGAACTCGCCCCAGTGAAAATTATGAAATTAAATAAAAATCGCCTTCCATGGATTGGGGTTGAGCTTCGTAACTTGCAATATAAGAGTGAGGCGCTATACAGGCGGTATAGATGAAAAGGACGAAAGCATTTCCTTCAGAGCTTCTTCGATCTCCGCAAACAGGTTCAAGAGAAGATAGATCAGGCGAGAACTGAATACGTTCATAATCGCCTGTTCGATTCTCCAAATTCCAGTGCAATCTGGCGAGCGTTTCGGAACCTAAGTTTGCTACCACGAGCAAGTGAGTCTTTGCATGGGCTCATGCCGGATGACCTTAACACTCACTTTGCGCAGGTATCTGTAACAAATACCATCGATGAGAATCGGATACACTCCATGCTCAACTCTGCTGCTGATGGTATTTTTCGGTTTAAAGACATAAATATTAATGTTATTGTACTGTCAATATCTAAGTTCACATCGCTGGCAGTTGGTGAGGATGGCATTCTGCATAGTATAGTTGTGAAGGCTCTTCCGGTTATAGGTCCGTTTTTAGTGCGCCCGTATAATAGCTCACTTAAAAGTGGAGGGTTCCGATAGGTGTGGAAGAAAGTTCATGTAATGCCATTGGCCACATTAAAAAGAGCTTCTGGACCAGGCGATTTGCGACCTATTTCACTACTTTGCTTTCTTTCAAAAGTGCTTGAGAGAATTGTTTATGACCAGTTATAGAATATTTGGTGTCTCATAATATCCTTGACCCACTCTAAACTGGGTATTGACGGCAGAGTTCAACTGAGACTGCTCTGTTAAGAGTGACTGAAGGCGTACGCAACGCTATTGATAAAAGGCAGGTGACATTACTATTCGTGTTTAACTTTAGCAGGACGTTTGACACTATTTACCCCACTCTACTGGAACTGGAGCGTTCACTGGTCTTTGCACATTTCAATTATTGTTCCACTGTTTACTTAGAATATAACAAAATAACTTTAATAGTAATAATAATAGGACCCTCAATAACAGTAACAATAGAAATAGAATATCAGAAAATATTCGTGACATTCATGATGTAAAAATCAGGATAAAGGGAAGAAGGTCTCGGCAGTGGATAGTGGTTCCAAGATCATCGTCACGGGGGTTGTCGACTGTACTAGTGCTAAAGTTACACTGTCAAATGTCGCGCTCGACATTATCACGTCTGTGCTCCCCTCCTTTGCACATGAAGAGCTGGTATCGGCGATTACGCTTGGAGCTCGGCCGGTTGAGTTGTATCGATGAGTTGGTGAAATGCCCCAACCGGCAATATCTCCAATTAGGGTGCAGCTAATTTCACTAGATGTTTACCGAAACTGCTGGTCTCATCTTAGAGACGAGGCAAGCCTTTACTGCCTTCTCTACGAAAAAAAGTTTTTTCTCGAGTGGGTACATTAGCGTCTGATGTCAGATAATGTACTGTATTTTGTGTAAATTTGTGGTCAAATAGAGATCAATTTGCATGGGACTCCACGGAGGGCTCGAAGAGGGACGCTTTGGTGTTGAACCTATGGACCTCTTCGCTTCTTGACGCTGCTTCGACCCCCATGTCGCATTCATCCGCTCGCAGGAACTTGAGTATCAGCGATTGGGTACGCCCTCTGAACCGGGCTTAGGTCCTTATCCTTGGGGGTTGAGCATTTACACGCACTCCTCGGCAACTCCCGTGACATATCTAGATTCACGGACTTTATGGTCCTGCGTAGGTTACCGACAGGACTTAAAGAGCAGGACATGTTTTTTATATATAGGTGACACTTGAGTATCTGGTTCAAATAAGCTATAACCTGGTTCCCCTTTAACCGTATTTTGAAAAGCCTGGTCATGAGGATCTTGATCGGGCTACGCTGCTTCTTCCTCGAGAACAGTGGTCGATGGTGACAGCGCGGCGGGTCTTTATTTCTAGGAAATCTGCATCATATTCGCTGAAAATTCTCTACACTCACTGTGGACTCGGGCTAGTACCATCTCCGATATTTCAAATACTTGTACTCTTCTGCATACCCGAGTCATGTACCCTTCTGCACATCCAGGGCTCCTAAGTGGTAACAATTCAGTTGCCCGCTGCGTCAAGACATTATATACTACCTGTCATAGTCTATGGGCTGTGTTACTGAATTACTGAGTATTCATTTTTTTGAGGCTGACTAATAGAGCTGGAATTCGTATTAGTCATTGACTTCGGATCTACGTTGATTGCTTCTAAGAGTTCAGAAGAATCTTGTAATTCACTTTTCTTATAATTATGTTTACGAACTTCCTTTAATCGGTTTTGACTCTAACCACTTTTTTGTCTCTTCTTTTGCAATCTTTTCTCTAGCTATGCTATGAATTCATTATAGTTCTTCTGCAGTTGAATTTATCATTGCCTTGTTTGGCACCCCCTTCCTCTCCCCTGAGTAGGCGTTCGAATACCAGTTGAGATATTCGTTTGATGCCAAATAAAGGCATGGTGCCTAAATGCCATGGTTTTTCTTTGACATATCCTCAACTGCCTCCATCTCGGTGAGTAATTCAGCAGTGGTTTGGCTATTAGCATCGCATAACTTTTTTAATGTCCCCTCTTTTTTCTAAACTCTTCTTCTTTTCTTCTCGCGACTCTATCTATTTTTTTATCGTCCCTCAACAATACTTCTGGCACTATATTCTCTCCATTACCACTTTATTATGCCTGTCACTGATGTCCCTCCTAATGAATCCGTTATCTTATCACAATATATTAAAAGGTATTATGTAGGTAATTTTCACATTAAGCTTTAGCTGTATTCAAGTTTAATCTATTAATAATTTTTAAATATTTCTGAAAAGTTGATGTATATTTTTTAAATCTGATATTACATAATCAATACTAATAAATATGTTTCAGGAATGCTTTTGTTGCCGGGAAGAATATTTAAAGGAACGATTAGTTACTTTACCATATTGTTATGATTCCATGGGATTCAGACTATATAATACTGAAAATACTACTATGATAGTCAAGATTAGAGAACCGACTAATTGTATATGCACGAGATGTGCATTTGCTTAACGTGAAAAAGTAGCTATATATGTGTGTGTGTGTGCGTGTTAATACGTTTCTCATTTTTTATCAGAACAACTGCAAATTTTGTTTTCAAATAAACTACTAGCTGATCTACTTTAATACAAACATAGTTCAAGATTTATTAAACTTTAACTATTGTTAAATTTTCTAAAAATCATCATTTAATTTCATAAGTATCAGTTAATTCCCCATACACTTTAATAGCGGCGAAATTGCGAAAGATTGTGCGATTTTTGTTTTTGACAGATGATTATTAAATTAACAACTTGTTTTTTAAACTAATCAGGGTTTCAGTCTCGTAACTATATTGATTTTGAGCATTTAGCAAATTTAACCATAAATTCGCAGTGGTTTCCATAAAAAATGAGAAATGGATTTAATATTATGTATGTTATATGGATATGGGTTTGGCGTCCACTTAGTGGTTTAATAATACAATGAACAAAATTTTCCTTGGTTATCGTTTTACAATGCAACTTTAGTTAATTAAAATGATTTGATGTATTTCTTAAGGTATTTACGGAAATATAATATTATGTAAATTTTTTGAGTCTCTTTTAACTATTCTTATCTGTTTCTTTATAGCTTTTTTTAGTTTTACTTAATCCTATTTGTGTTCCATTTTTTATATAATAAATGAAAATCTTAAAGCACTAATTGTAATAAGGGAAAAGGGTCGAAATTTTCTAACTGGAGCAAGGCGAGTTTTTCCCCCTCTCGAGGACATACCCAGTTATCACCAGATTGCCTCTTTTCCCTCTTTCAGGGATTCGCACATCAATACAGGGAGATCTTCTGCTCTCCCGATTCGCTGATTCGCCGCTGGTCTCGTGCCAGCAATCCTTAGAAGGAAAGTAATAAGTACATAGAGCAGAGAAGTTACAAGCTAAGGAGAAAGAAAAGAATAGGGAGGTCAATTAGGACTAGACGAGGTTAGGCACTCACGGGTTGGAAAGCGACTCCGTGGGGCGACCTTCAAAATCAAACGTCAGTAATTAGAGAATAAAGTACTTACCGTATATGGATTTCTTCGACGTTACTTAAGACGCCGCCAACCAGGACTGCAGTCAGCAGCCAGAAGAACATGGAGCAGGACGACCACCAACACCGACAACAGGAAAGTCTCGAGGAAACTGCCACAGCCGCTGAAGCTTGTTCGCCCGGTGACGAAAGACAAGTGTTAGCAGCGGGGTCGAACGTCAGGTAGAGTGAATTTTCGGGTAGACAGTGACAACAGGCAGCATGGTAATGCAGCCAGCGATGGTCAGAGAAGCACTAGAAACCACAACATTTCCGGCATTAGACGCTTTTGACAATCGACAGGTGGAGATCGAAGGCGGTCATATTGCGACTGCCCACCAAGATCCAGACGACCGCACCGATGTACGTACAGGCCGCTAATATAACTTCATCGAGGAGCAGCCAAGAGAGTGGCGGCCGGGGCGCAAGACGAAAATCAGTGAATGTGGAACGGGGAACACGCGGGGCTCGAAAGGGGGAAGCAAGAGAGCACTCTCACGGCACCGGAGGGAACTCCCGCCATCGAAAGCGACCCATCGGGACGGGAGTCTCTCTCTCTCTCTCTCTCTATCTCTCTGTAAGTATGACAGGCGTTCACTGACTAGCTCCCTACTGAAATGGCATTTGACAAAATTAATATTTAGTGGGGAGTTTATATATTTTACAGAGGCATGAGGATACCTGCAGGCTCCGTACAACCGGAGAATTAACTGCGTGGCTTCAATGAGATGCCAAGGAACTCGATTTTTAAAGAAGTATTTATTCTCGTGCCTAGAGGACGGCTTGGGTGACCAGCGCACATACAGATAAGTGACTGTGTACTACTTATATGTACCTCATAGGTGAGAATGCGTGGCATAAAATCTCCCGCCTATTTTGCGTACAGACACACACCAATTAACATTCGTAGAGGTCTGCCTATCTATCTACATTCACTGCAGCTCCATCCGTACTTATGAAAGGCGCGACCTGCTGTGTCTGAGCACAGGCGAGGAAAAGCGTTAGAGCGCTGGTGAAATGCAGCAAATGTGGGCTGCACTCTCACCTTGCATGCTCCACGACAGCATCGCGCGTAGCACATGTATACACCTGTCACGCCTGTGTGTCGCCTAAGCGCGCTTCGCCTAGTGCCCCCTCCTTATTCAAGAGAGACAGAGAGAGAGAGAGACAACATAGGCGGAGTGAGAGAGAGCGCTACTCTCCCGCTTCACCGTTCCGTCAGTCAATCGAGTTGACTGTGCTAGCACGGGAGTCTTGCCCTCTGATGTCACGCTCGACGTCACCACTTCAGTGCTCCCCTCCTTCGTACTCGATGACCTGGTTTCCGCGGTGCAGCTCGGGGCGCGAACGGCGAGTTAACATGAAGGGGTTGGTGAAAAACTCCAACCGTCAATCCCATCAACTTGGGTGCAGCTTAAGACAATGGAAGCTGCTAATCTGGTCTTGGAGGCGAGATAGTCCTTTACTGCCTTTTCCATTCAGGATGTTGTATTTCCTCGCTCGCATGTGGCGGTGTCCGATGTCAAAGAACGTATTACTTTTATAAATTTGTGGTTAAGTCGAGGTCAATATGGTGCGTTCTTGCAGTGCAAAGCCACTGCGCGCGATCTCGGCTTTAAGTACGTTTGGCATCGACGCGATAATTTCTTTATTAGATGGAGAGAGGGCAGTAGGGTTCATGCTGTTGCCTCTGAGAATGACATTATAAATTTGTTTATGAGCATATACTCATCGAGAGCTTCTTGTGGCCGCTCCGTGGCCGCGACTTCATTAAGCCGTAGCCCTTTCGCTACGTCGGAGTTGATTCAGGGTTGTAAGGACGGACGATTAAATTGTGGGAAAATAGCCGATCACATTTGACTAGATCGGACAAATGCTCCGTTGTTGGTCATTGGGACTGGGAGGGGTAACTATCATAATAAAAACAATAATGATAAGGCTGTAGGTTCCAGTAGGGGTGGCAGAATCCTAAGCGCAGGATTCATGAATGTGTGCTCTCTTAGAGGCACTAGGGGTGCTCACATTGATGGACTCCGTAAGCATCTACATGATTATTCTGCCTACCATCTGTTCGGTGTAGTGGAAACCTGGTTGGGTTCTAGTATCATGGATGAAGTCATTGGGATTGATGGCTTTTCTGTAGTTCGACAAGATCACAATATTAATGGTGGGGGAGTCGCGCTTTCCGGCGAGTATTGCCGAATGACAGTCATAAGATCATTCTCAGTGATCTGAATGCTGATCTCTGCACTACCAGTGATGATGCTGCGTGTCTTCGTAGACTCGCGGCTGAGTTGTCCTTGTAAATTATCGAACACGGTCCTACGCATATTGAACCCACATTCCGCACCTGGATTGATGTCATTCTTGTGGAGGACAGTGATACAGTAATTTCCGCAACCAGTATACCTGCTCCATTTCATAGTAAGCACAATATAATCAATATTAGAATAGAGCGACCTGTCCCCGAATCTATCTGTTGCTCTTTTAAATATAGGGATTGTCAGAGCATCTATGGTGACGGGCTTGTGCAGTTGTTGGCGGGTTATGATTGGGGGCCATTGTTGGCGGAAGATTTTGAAGTTAGATTAGCAGTTGTGAGGCTCAACTAGAATTTAATGATGGCGATAGATGAACTCGCCCCAGTGAAAATTATGAAATTAAATAAAAATCGCCTTCCATGGATTGGGGTTGAGCTTCGTAACTTGCAATATAAGAGTGAGGCGCTATACAGGCGGTATAGATGAAAAGGACGAAAGCATTTCCTTCAGAGCTTCTTCGATCTCCGCAAACAGGTTCAAGAGAAGATAGATCAGGCGAGAACTGAATACGTTCATAATCGCCTGTTCGATTCTCCAAATTCCAGTGCAATCTGGCGAGCGTTGCAGAACCTAAGTTTGCTACAACGAGCAAGTGGGTCTTTGCATGGGCTCATGCCGGATGACCTTAACACTCACTTTGCGCAGGTATCTGTAACAAATACCATCGATGACAATCGGATACACGCCATGCGCAACTCTGCTGCTGATGGTATTTTTCAGTTTAAAGACATAAATATTAATGATATTGTACTGTCAATATCTCAGTTCACATCGCTGGCAGTTGGTGAGGATTGCATTCCGCATAGTGTAGTTGTGAAGGCTCTTCCGGTTATAGGTCCGTTTTTAGTGCGCCCGTATAATAGCTCACTTAAAAGTGGAGGGTTCCGATAGGTGTGGAAGAAAGTTCATGTAATGCCATTGGCCACATTAAAAAGAGCTTCTGGACCAGGCGATTTGCGACCTATTTCACTACTTTGCTTTCTTTCAAAAGTGCTTGAGAGAATTGTTTATGACCAGTTATAGAATATTTGGTGTCTCATAATATCCTTGACCCACTCCAAACTGGGTATTGACGGCAGAGTTCAACTGAGACTGCTCTGTTAAGAGTGACTGAAGGCGTACGCAACGCTATTGATAAAAGGCAGGTGACGTAACTGTTACTGCTTAACTTTAGCAGGGTGTTCGACACTATATGCTCCACTCTATTATTAAACTGTATGAAGCATATGGGCTACTCGCAAAGGGTGCTGACATGGATCTGGGCATACCTGTCTGGGAGAGAGATACTTGTCATCTCGGAGAGGGTAATAAAATCTTCTTAGGTCACCACGCTTGGCGTTCATCAGGATTCTGTGTTAGGACCATTGCTGTTCCATCTTTACTCTAATGACCTTAGTATTGCCCTGAACTGTATGGGTGTACGACGTATTCTATATGCCGATGACCTCCAGGTTTACCATTGTTTTTCTAGGGATTATTTTCAAGCAGGATTCAGTCACGGAACAGCCGCTGCGCGAGCAGTCTCTGACTGGGCTTCGTCTGCGTCCTTCAAACTCAATATTGGAAAGACGTCTACGATTCTTTTTGGAACTCGCAGATTTCTTTCCAAGATTGAGTTGGCTGGATTCAATTCTATTGAACTTTGGGAGGGAACAGTCGTGTCTTTGTCTGAGACTGTAAAAAGCCTTGGTGTTGTGCTAGACGCAGGTCTTACCTGGAAACTACATATTGAATTAATCTGTAAAAGAATTAACAAGGTTTTATATAGTTTTCGTTTTTTCCGTCACTACACCACGGAGGCTCTTCGTGCCAAAACGGTGCATTCACTGGTCTTTCCTCATTTAAATTATTCTTTTATTGTTTACTTAGATGCGTTCGTAGAGTTATAGTCAAACTTGAACACTCATAGAATTCCTGTGTGCGGTATGTAACGAGTGCTAAGTACGATGATCATATTACCCCCATGAGGATCCGATTGGGCTGGATTGGTGTAGACGGTTGGAGGCAATACTTTATGTACTTGCAGATCTACAAGATCTGACGGCTGCGTAAGCCGGATTACTTAGCTGATCTGTTTTTCTCCGATGCATTCGATTGGCTGGTCAGGGATGAACGTAAAGAGATTTCTGTTCCTCGCATGTGCACCAAAATGGGAATTAGTGCTTTCTCTGTTTAAGATGCTCATCTGCTGAACAGACTGCCATCCTGCATAAGAAATGCGTCCTCTCTTTCTCGCTTCAGGGGGCTAGTGATGGAGCATTTGAGGGGTCGGGATATCACCCCATGGATAGTTGCCCCGTGTGTCCCCCGTGCAAAATTGTTCTTCATAGAACAGACTACCATCCTCTCTGAAGACGGGGATCTTCAGGGAAAATAGGTAGTAGGGTAGATAGGAGGGGATTCACCCACAATCGCAGAACACCTTAGAGGGAGGGCAGATTTTAGGGTTGAGGGATAGACGACGATGGAGAGTCCACCTTTCCCTGGATTCAGACTCGTGTATCGGGCAGAATTGCGCCGGGCTACCTTTCTTTTCCCTCCCCACCACAACCCAGCGAACAATCGGACATAAGGTTATCGAGGGGAAAGTAGCTATAGGGTTCGGCTCTCTCTCTCTCCGTTAGGGGGAATGTACGATTATTATTATATATAATAAATATATATATATATAACTCCCGGGCGACCACGAACAATGGATTCTAGTCAGTCGTCCTCATAATCTTATTTTGATTTGTCCTCTAAATTAGTTATGTGTGTACGTTGAGTATGTGTGTATTCATTCTTCATTTTATATTGTACATACATTTATTTCATCCTCTGTATGTAAGAGTCTATGAGTGTGAATTGACTGATAGATAATGCATACTGAGATAAATGTGGCTTTTTTTTGTAGAATTTTACGTATTAATTATTTATTTATTTTTTTCCATATACTGCGCTACATCTGTGATATTGGCAAATATATTACATAATTTATATTTAAGTTGACTTAAGATGATTGCGTTTTCTAAGTGTTAATTTATGCAATAACTTTGTAAAAAATTTTACAAATAAACTTCTATCTATCTATCTATCTCTCTCCATTTAAAGGTTATATCTCGATTATATAAAAAATGTACTTGGAAAAAATAATAAATACATGAATATGCAATGCTATATAATATACTATACTATACCCTACATTATCATTATTATTAACAATAATTAAAATTTTACCTACTGATGTCGTCTCATTTTAACATAACAATAATAATATAAATTAACTTTTAAGTAACATTTCAATTATTAATTTTCTTACTAACATGAAATCTCAAAAGTTATTAATGTACACAGCTATTGCATAACATATATTTATTAATAAGTTTCATTTGAGTTAACCTTTTCACTTCATTCGTTTTTTATCATTCTCTAAAAATTATAGTCTACAAATGCATATATATTTTACATCATAGTTATTAATTGAATATATAAAACTAATTTAAATAAGTTGTATTTCAAAAGGTAATCGAGCACTCGACTAATACTCCTTACTTTCTTACAGGCTCAACCTCTTCACAACAATAGCAAAGAATCAGCTAAAATCAACAAATATAATAAACACTTATAATGATTAAATTAATAAAGACAACAAATAAATAAATACTAATATGTATATGTTTTAGGTAAGACCAATAAGATTAACAAATGAAGGAAAAGGTAAAATTCATATAATAAAAATTATTAATAATTAATGAGTTAGCAAATAATAATGTAAAATATATTTTTTCTTATAGATGGACGACCACTCGTGATATTTGTAGCTTTATCACTAAAACGTAGACAAAAATGAGATGAAGAAGCATACAATGAAATTTATGCACATTTCTGCACAGTTCGTCTTCAGCAGCGCGAAAGAGCTGAGATTAGGGAGCCAATCAGCGCGATGTGCTTACTGCGAAGGCGCGTTTTGAGGCACGAGATAGCCACATTGCTTGGAAGCCTATGAGTTCCTTGCAAAAACGAATCATAGTCCATTAAAATAGCTTAAAATTTTGAAGGACCCTACAAGGAGGCTAGTGCGATGACCACTTGAGATGCAACAGTGGGACTTTGAGATTGTGCATTCAAAAGGCTCGCTGAATAAAGTTCCTGATGCTTTGTCAAGAGGGATTGATCGAGAAATAGCGATTGTGACGAATTATGAGACGATTTCGGATTCTTTGTATCTTGAAAGAATAGACGATTTGTAGTGTCCTCCTCGAAAGTTTCCAGGATGAAAACTTACCGTTATTCCCCCGATAAGATCTTGGATCCGATTTCGTTTCAGGGGAGGGGTAAAGGCTCATTGTGCTAGACGAGTATAGAGTTATAGTAATTGAGCAGGCACATCGCCACCAGAATAGAGAAGACTTATGACAGGGTTAAGAGAGAATATTATTGGCCTGATTTTTATTATCAAGTATATGCGTATGTACAGCAGTGTAGTAAATGCCAGCGCTATAAAATCTGTGGGGCGGGTCCTCAAGGTCTGACGTGTAAGCGTATGGTTGAGAGGCCATGGCCAGTGATGGCTGCAGATATAATGGAGCTGCCTCGTAGTAAGAGCCAGTACAAATATATTTTAGTATGTCAGTATTTTTTTACAAGGCAGATTGAGTTGAAACTGTTGTGTGCAGCTAATGGGAAGGCGGTAGCGAAAGCTTTTGAAGAGCTTGCGTTGTTTAGGTGGGAGACTCCCTAGTTCTTATTGACTGATAAAGGTACCGCGTTCGTTAATAAGTATCTTAAGGAGATGCTGGAAAATTAAAGTGTAAAGCATGTAACCACACTTCCCAACTACTCCAAGCCAATCCGGTTGAATGTACTAATAGGATGTTGAGAACGATGATTGGCACGTACGTTAAGGCTGATCATCATCAGTGGGATGAGCACTTGCATGAGTTTTGACACGCTATTAATACAGACATGCAAACAAGCACAAGAGTCTCGCAAGCGTTCTTGAACTATTGTCGACATTGACAGACTCTCAAGAGTTTGGATCGTGATGTGCAGAGTGAGTAGTTGGTTGTTTGTGTTGATCCTGAGCATTGGCTTGGCCGTCTGAAACGATTGGATGTTCCTTGAAATCTCATCAGAAAACTTAACCATGAAGTACAGGAGCGTAATGCCCAAGTATATAACCGCAATTAAAGAGGCGGGTCGTTTATGGTGGGCGACCTCGTGTCGAGGCGCGAGAGCACGCATTACTGCAAAGGGGGTCTGCGGGAAGTTGGTACCAAAGTACTTTGGTCCCTTGAAGAAAAAGGAAGTATTGAATGATACAGTCTTCCTTCTCGAAGATTCCGGCCGGAAAAACACAGGTACATATCTCCGAGACGAGTTAGCACGTCGACCGACGAAGCATTGGAAGAAAATATATGCTCGGGTGTTGTGTTTGAGTTCGAGTGAAAGTAAGTGAATAGCCGGATATTAAGGCATTTATTTATTTTGTAGGTGGCGGGTTGCGAAGAGAAAGGAGTCAAAGCCGCTGAGCCAGCTCCGGGGGTGCCAAGACAGATGACGAGTGGCTTGAGTAGTTGAGCTAGCTCGAGCTGAAAGCTCGTCGAGATAACATCCCAATGAAGGAGGAGATGATGCAGAAAGGGGTAGAGACGTCGAGCGATGCAGCGTACATGGCTGCATCTTCTTCTGTGGGCCAGAGCCTGCAGCCGCCGTTGACATCCGTGGAGAAGGCCGAGATTTATTGTAGAGATAGCGGCGGCTTAGCTAGCAAGTCACGTCGTAGAGCTTATTGCAATGGAGGATCCGGCGGGGCGAGAAGAGGGCAGTCGCAACATTTTCCGGTGGGCTATTAGAGGACCTGTGCCGAGAGGAGACCAGGCAACAGCGTCTGCAGGAGAAAATCATAGGAGAGAAGTACGGTCGTGACATAGATGAGTCGTGACGAAGAGTGCAGTGAACACGCTGCGAGAGCTATCACGAAGGAGCTCTTGACGAATGCTGCCAGCCTACAGCGGAATCTTGGGATACTGACGAGAGTGAGTGAAGGCTACCCGTTACCTTGCTCACTCCTCTAGGATCCAGCGACAAGCGACACAGACGAGACTGCTCCAGGGAATAGTGAGCAACGAAACCGACGCTGCCAACTACCAACGTGCGGGACAGCTCACGAAAAATTGTGTAATTAGTTAGGCAATAAAGAAATATATATTTTATAATAAAAATTGAGCCTTTATTGTATCCTTCCCCCATTATATTTATCCTAAAATTGAGAGCAGCTCGTGTCGGTGCCTTCCCGCCGAGGGCAGCGGGACCTCCGTAGGAGAAGAGAGAGTCTCCATCGGTTAGCTAGGGACCATTCGCTTGGCGTTCTTTATTTACTAATTATTAGCGAGCACGCCGATGATGTACCGTCGTGAGGCGGTAGGGCCTCTCCTGCGTGGTGCAGGACAGCGACGTGTTACATGTTGATGATTTTTAATTATTTTCTTTATGGCGTCGTCGACGTTTATGTACAAATTTGTGACGTTAACGATTAGGATAAGAGAGGAATCTAGTTTATTTATATGTCAGTGAATAAATTTCTTCAATTTAAATAGTTAAAACAAATTTCAATACAAATATTTTAGTATTTCAGTAAATTCAATTTGTTATACTCATTTATTTTTGAAAAATTGTAATAAAAGAATTTATAAATATTAGATGAAAGTAGAGTAATTTTTTTTTAATTCTTAAAGATAGTTATTTCTTGTTTTTTAATTCAATAATAATTTATAGCAATTATTACGGAAAATTATACTGATAATATGTTACACGAAAATGTATATTTATAAATTTTTTTAACAAATTTTATAATTTAATTGAGATTTTGACCTATTGTTCAGTTGTTTGGTTATGGTATTTTTAGTTCCACTACTGTTTTTAGGTTTAGAAATCTGTGGTATTGTATGATTGCCTTAATGAATTTATTTCAAAGGGAATAAGCTATAGAATATATAGACTTAATCAGTAATTGATGTAATGTTAATATTAATAGATTATTAATTTGAGTTTCTTATAGGAGTTAATAATGATTTTATTCATAAAAAATTATATTTGTAACATATGTTTCAATCGAGTATACAGTCGATTAAAGGATCCTGTTATGTCCAGCTTGGCAGTAACCAATCCGGAAAGTAAGAACCGAGAGATACGGAACGGATTGAAATTATTGTGTCCCTTTTTTTTTAATTTTTTAATAAAAATATTATTATAACAAAAATATTATTATAACTGGATTATACCAGGTGCATGAGAGATAGATAGATAGATAGATAGATAATAGTTTATTTGTAAAATTTTTACAAAATTATTGCAGAAATTAACAATTAGAACACGTAATCATCTTAAGTCTACTTAAATATAAATCATACCACATATTCGTCATTATCACAGATGTAACGCAGTATATGGCAATAAATAAGTAAATAAATAATTGATAAGTAAAATTCTACAAATACATCACATATTTCTTAATTTACATTATCTATCAGCCAGTTCACACTCATACATTCTTCCATACAATGAATGAAATGAATGTATGTACAATATAAATTGAAGAATGAATACTGTGACGTGGTGCTACTGCTCCGAGACCGATGTGCCTCGGAGGGGCCCGGAGCAGCCGCCACTTTTCGGTCGCATCCACCTGCCCGTCACGCAGGTTCGTGGTCGCCCCGGAGTTATACGAGGCAGATTGAGTTGAAAAGTCTCCCCCTAACGGAGAGAGAGAGAGTACCCCTTACTACCCCTCCTATCTACCCTACTACCTATTTTCCCTGAAGATCCCCGTCTTCAGAGAGGATGGTAGTCTGTTCTATGAAGAATAATTTTGCACGGGGGACACACGGGGCAACTATCCATGGGGTGATATCCCGACCCCTCAAATGCTCCATCACTAGCCCCCTGAAGCGAGAAAGAGAGGACGCATTTCTTATGCAGGATGGCAGTCTGTTCAGCAGATGAGCATCTTAAACAGAGAAAGCACTAATTCCCATTTTGGTGCACATGCGAGGAACAGAAATCTCTTTACGTTCATCCCTGACCAGCCAATCGAATGCATCGGAGAAAAACAGATCAGCTAAGTAATCCGGCTTACGCAGCCGTCAGATCTTG
Source organism: Sycophaga agraensis (assembly GCA_018906755.1). NCBI lineage: Eukaryota > Metazoa > Arthropoda > Insecta > Hymenoptera > Pteromalidae > Sycophaga > Sycophaga agraensis. The sequence goes on along the minus strand of JACCIE010000062.1, from coordinate 499,760 downwards.
TAGATCTGCAAGTACATAAAGTATTGCCTCCAACCGTCTGCACCAATCCAGCCCAATCGGATCCTCATGGGGGTAATATGATCATCCTACTTAGCACTCGTTACATACCGCACACAGGAATTCTATGAGTGTTCAAGTTTGACTATAACTCTACGAACGCATCTAAGTAAACAATAAAAGAATAATTTAAATGAGGAAAGACCAGTGAATGCACCGTTTTGGCACGAAGAGCCTCCGTGGTGTAGTGACGGAAAAAACGAAAACTATATAAAACCTTGTTAATTCTTTTACAGATTAATTCAATATGTAGTTTCCAGGTAAGACCTGCGTCTAGCACAACACCAAGGCTTTTTACAGTCTCAGACAAAGACACGACTGTTCCCTCCCAAAGTTCAATAGAATTGAATCCAGCCAACTCAATCTCGGAAAGAAATCTGCGAGTTCCAAAAAGAATCGTAGACGTCTTTCCAATATTGAGTTTGAAGGACGCAGACGAAGCCCAGTCAGAGACTGCTCGCGCAGCGGCTGTTCCGTGACTGAATCCTGCTTGAAAATAATCCCTAGAAAAACAATGGTAAACCTGGAGGTCATCGGCATATAGAATACGTCGTACACCCATACAGTTCAGGGCAATACTAAGGTCATTAGAGTAAAGATGGAACAGCAATGGTCCTAACACAGAATCCTGATGAACGCCAAGCGTGGTGACCTAAGAAGATTTTATTACCCTCTCCGAGATGACAAGTATCTCTCTCCCAGACAGGTATGCCCAGATCCATGTCAGCACCCTTTGCGAGTAGCCCATATGCTTCATACAGTTTAATAATAGAGTGGAGCATATAGTGTCGAACACCCTGCTAAAGTTAAGCAGTAACAGTTACGTCACCTGCCTTTTATCAATAGCGTTGCGTACGCCTTCAGTCACTCTTAACAGAGCAGTCTCAGTTGAACTCTGCCGTCAATACCCAGTTTGGAGTGGGTCAAGGATATTATGAGACACCAAATATTCTATAACTGGTCATAAACAATTCTCTCAAGCACTTTTGAAAGAAAGCAAAGTAGTGAAATAGGTCGCAAATCGCCTGGTCCAGAAGGTCTTTTTAATTTGGCCAATGGCATTACATGAACTTTCTTCCCCACCTATCGGAACCCTCCACATTTAAGTGAGCTATTATACGGGCGCACTAAAAACGGACCTATAACCGGAAGAGCATTCACAACTATACTATGCGGAATGCCATCCTCACTAACTGCCAGCGATGTGAACTTAGATATTGACAGTACAATATCATTAATATTTATGTCTTTAAACCGAAAAATACCATCAGCAGCAGAGTTGAGCATGGCGTGTATCCGATTCTCATCGATGGGATTTGTTACAGATACCTGCGCAAAGTGAGTGTTAAGCTCATCCGGCATGATTCTATGCAAAGACCCACTTGCTTGTTGTAACAAACCTAGGTTCCGCAACTCATGGCAGATCGGCTAGAATTTTGAGAGGCGAACAGGCGATTATGAACGTATTCGCCTGACTATCGATGTTGTTATAATTTCTATATCTGAAAACACACTCTCAACTAAAGCAATGAATTCCGATTCCATGGAACTCAAAGCTATACACTTTTTTTTATCGATTTCCACAGGAAGGGTACATCGTTGTACAACAAAATATATCCACTAGTTGAGTATTTTTGCATTAGACTACTTCCTCAATTCGCATCCAAATATGAAACTAGACCTGAACTTTTGACATTTGACAGATTTATCTTATAATCTTTTGTGTTAAAAACGTAGTTCATTATATCAACTACGATTTTCCAATGATCATAATTATACGCGTTACACAATTGAGACATCAAATTAACAGCAAAAGAAATATCGGGTCTACTTCTATCTGACAAAAATGATAAACAACCAATCAATGTTCTATATGGGAACTTTTTCATTATCTCATTTTCTTCTCTCGGAGGTATCGTACCTATTTTTGATGGTAAGTTAACATAACTTCGTGATAAATCTTTAAATTTGTTCATTAATTTATCTATATAGGTCTTTTGATGTAAATAATACTTGTTTTCTATCTCATCAAAATTTACACCCAATACATATTTTACTTTTCCCAAATATTCAATATCAATTTTCGCCATTAATTTTAAGATTACATTACAAATTAATTCGTCATTTTTCGCAAATATAATAATATCGTCAACATATCGTAATAAAAATACGTTATTCTCTAAAGTATAAACGCAATTACACCACTCCAATTTTACAAAATTCAATGACTACAAAATGCTCTGAATCTCATCATACCACTCTCTACCACTCTGGTGTAAACCATAAATTGCTTTCAATAACAAACAGACTTTATTCTCCTTACCATGAATCTCAAAGCCTCTAGGTTGTTTCATAGTTTCTTTCTTTTAACTTTCCATATAAATATGCTGCTTTTACGTCTAATTGTCTATGTTTCCATGATAATACTGATACAAACAATATAAGGAAGAATCTGATTAACGAAAAATTTATGAAGGGTGAAAATACATCATTATAATCAATACCATATCTCTGATTATAACCTTGAGCAACTAATTGTGCTTTAAATTTCTTTATATTATTTTTATCATCCTTTTTTACATTATATACCCAGCGACTACCTATTACTTTACAATCTGGGGGTAAATCAACAAGTATCTATACTTCTCTGAAATTCATCGTGTCAATCTCGTCACTCATGGCTTTAAACCATTGATCCGTCATCGGTGAGAGATGATATTCTTCGTATGTCCCTGGGATGTCAACTAATAGAGCTTCTTGTTCGTGAGTCATTTCACGTCTTTTGGGATCGATTGGGATACCTGGATATATCTACCATTTTCTTTTAAATAAAACGTTATATCTCCTTTACCAATTACGTGTAATTTTGCATTTTTAACGCCTATTAAAACTTCTGTAGGTGGCAATTCAACAAAGTTTTCTAAATTCATTTTCTCTGTACAAAAATGAGACGTTGCTCCAGTATCTATAAGCCATTCGTCACACTTCTCTGCTATATTATTCAGATAAACTTCATGACTGATTTTTTTTTCTGAGCATTAATATTATCTTCAATATAGAACACATTACTTTGGTCAGTACCTTTATTCTGAAAATCCTTGACCTCTTTCCTTTTTAGAGCAAAACAATTTCTTTTTATATGACCCTCCTTATGACAAAAATTACACTTAATACTTTTATAATATTTCTGTTCTTTATGATTTTTGTTTTCATTTTTGTTTTCTGCTTTACTATTACCTTTTGCATTCTTATTTTCTGTAGTGTACGCATTTATCACATTTTCTAAGCCATCATCTCTTCTTTTCTGTTTTATTCTGCCTTCTTCTGTAATCAGCTGTTTTTCAATATTTGTAAAGTTAAACTCATCATTTTTTGATCTGTACAAAACTTGTACTAATTTGTCATAATCTGGTGGCAATTTTCTTATTAATCGAAAATATTGTAATGTGTCTGGAATATTAAATTCAGCATCTTTAATTGATGATGCTTTTTCACTTACTCTTTTGCAAAATATTCCTATGGTTTCTTCGTGCGGATTAAACTTGAGGTCATAAAACTCATCAACGAAGCCTGCCAAGCGTGCTCATGATTTTGACTCGAAATTCTCATTTAAGATTTTCCACGCTTCTTTTCCATCTAGCGTGCTGGAAATTAATGGTTGATACTGTCTCTCTATGCCTTGATAAATTGTCGTATATGTTCTTTCTTTTCTTCTTTTGTACTCTGCTTTTACAGTACCTGAAGCTTCTTTCGGTAAATCTTCTGCGATGCCGGCTACAAAATCCCACGATCCGCGATCAATGAGTCACTTTCATATCCAATTTCCAGCTATTATAATTATCTGCGTTTAGCTTTGGGAAAGCTGAAGAATTATTCATTTCCATTTTTAAAAAGATTTATTTTCTTTCTTCTTGACATTTCACACTACTTTCTTTTTCCCTTTTTTTTTGTTGAGGTTAATTTCAAATCACAATCACTTATATTTTTTTCATGCCACGTGCTCTGGGCCCATAACCTTTGTTGGGAATAATTGCCGTGAAAAGATCTAGAAATAACCGTACGGCAATCCTTGTGATTAATAATAATGATTATTTATTAGTGTAAACAATCAGGTAGCCCTCCTCTCGATATAGATATTTTTGGATATAAAAGGGAGCGTTCTGCACATGTAAAAACGTTCTCCCTCCAGCGTCGCCCATTTAACACTCAATGTATTCTACAAGACAAATCGGGCAGCTATAGTGCTGCCTCTCGCGTTTCCGTGAACAATAACCGCGAAATTCAACTCCTTAATACACGCTAAGCGGCTGAGTGCATATAGATGCCTAGTAATACTCAACACGCGGCGATATATACAATCGGCGCGGCTGCTATCCCCCGTCCGTCTCAATCGCGTCTCACGTAAACGCTAGGATGTCAGTCGGCGCTTACGCGTTAACTCTGCCGTCTCGCTCGCACTCATGTTTATCTCTTCCACACTCGCTCATTCTCTCTGTCTCACTCTTTCTCAAGTGACCACGTCACAAGGTATCATTTCCACTCGCACCACTGCAGCACGGGGGCCGATCGCGCGCCACAGAGTGAAGCCCCAGGTTCACTCTCGAACCCGCCGCCGTCCAGAGATATGAACGCATGCGAACGAAGGATAGAGAAAGAGAGAGAGAGCGATATATAGATAAATTTTTATTTGTAAATAATTTACAAAATATTGTAAATTAAATAATGCAAAACACACGTTTATAGACGCTACATCTTAAGTTTAATTACAAATATAATTACGCACTATCACAGCATTGAGAGAGAGAGAGAGAGACAAAGAACAAAGAGAAAGATAAATTAAAGGGATAGAGAGCACCTGTTTGGGCGCCGAAATGAACGGTGGGCCGCTTAGAGTCTGGCTAAACAGCCCATTTATTATTAAGGGAAAGGAAGAGAGAAGGTTAAGTAATAAAGGCTGCAAGTAGAGCCTGAACAGACAATTTATTGGGCCCGTAAAGGAAAAAGACAAACCGTCGAAGCGGTAAAAAACCTCCCCCGAAGATATACAAATAAAAAAGGGGAAGGGCGCTGAGAAGCGCGACAGGTTACATCCGGTCGCGTCGGTCGGGGTTCTTCGTCAAAGTCCTTAGGCGCGTACGCGCGGAATGCGAATGCACGCCAGGGAGACAGGTGTCTACCTGCAAATTCGGGCAGTGTGTTTTAGATAAATAAAGAAGGTACATAGATAAACAAATTGATAGATATAAATATGTTGATTGTAACACGAGAAGAGTATCAAGAAATAGCAAGTCAGACCAGAGATGAATAGAGATAGCCGATGCTACAGGCCCAAGCCGCGCCAAATTCGATGCGCCATAGCAATACGCACCCTCGCGGATAAAATTGTAATCTGTCGCACTTGAGGGGAAATGAGGGGAAATAAGGGAGAAGGAAGAAGTAAGCGCGAGCCACGAGTCGTGTCCATGTGACCGGCCGCAGGTATGTGTTGATGCGCCCGATCGCGGCCGAAGCTGGCTCGGCTCTAATCGGCGAGGGAAGGAGCGCGAATGACGAGCCACGTCCTTGTGCCCGGCACTCTTTATGTGTGCGACTGTGCATGACTCGATCGTTAGCATGTGTCCATGACTCGCGGCCGCATCGGTAGCTAGCTTGTGTCAGTTCGTCGGATTTTCGGCGAGTTAACATTAAAAGGCCGTCGTTTTGCAAGCATAGATGACATTAAAAGCGAATCGCTAAAAGAGCTAAAAGCTATTACAAAGATCGAGTTTCAAAAGTGTTTCGAGGATTGGAAAAAGCTTTGGCAGAAGTGTATTATCCGAGGGGGATTACTTTGAAGGGGACAAAATAGATATTCATGAATAAATATTTTTTTCATAAAATAAAAATTCTCGTTATTTTTTGAACACACCTCGTATAAGTATACACTTTGGAGAAACTTAGTTACATATATGTATATTCTATGTTGTTGTTGCATTCGGCGAAGCATAAGCCGCCGTTCTGAACTCTGCTTTTGTTTTTGTGGTCAGACGATCTTTAAAGTCCGTTGTAGTCGTTTAACTGCTTGGTCCTTTAAATCGTGTTGCCTTTCCATATAATTATTATTCTTAAATTGATTTTTCAGCAGATTCTTTTAGTGTTTGTTCATTAATTAATTGTTGCATAGACAATTCTGCTTAAGAACTCCTTGCGTCGCGTAGATATAAAAAAGTGTTACGTTTAAGTAGGTTAAAAATCAATTATTGTACGGAGTCTTTTGAGTTGCAACAATGAGTCAACAAACTACAAAGAAACTACACAAAAGTTTATAATGGTATCCCGTTTTTAGGGATAATTATATACATGGTTTTTGAAAAATACGCTAAAAAATTATTAATTAAATTATATACACAAGCTTCTATCTTATGCTCTTTCGTGTGCACATATATGATTTGTATCTTTTATGCAAATAAAGTGGATTTATTGTATGTAATCGTCAAATTATATTAATATTATTGATTTTAAATTATCTTTACTTTTGTTTGAAAATGTGCATAAATCGAGGCATAAATCTTGCGTACATTGCAAAACGGTTGCTATAATTTTCACGCTTGAGGTCCGAGGTGAGGCCGAACAGCAGAAAAGCAGCCGCAAGCAGACAGAAACAGTTGATGAACATACGCACACAGATACAGTCCTGGCCACGTGCGTCCATCTGGGCTTGACTTGACTCGTTGCTCGCGCTGGCTCCTCCGATGCGGCCCCGAGTCATGGGCACATGCTAACGATCGAGTCATGCACAGTCGCACACATAAAGAGTGCCGGGCACACGGACGTGGCTCGTCATTCGTGCTCCTTCCCTCGCCGATTAGAGCCGAGCCAGCTTCGGCCGCGATCGGGCGCACCAACACATACCTGCGGCCGGTCATATGGACACGACTCGTGGCTCGCGCTTACTTCTTCCCTCTCCCTTATTTCCCCTCATTTCCCCTCAAGTGCGATAGATTACAATTTTATCCGCGAGGGTGCGTATTGCTATGGCGCATCGAATTTGGCGCGGCTTGGGCCTATAGCATCGGCTATCTCTGTATTCATCTCTGGTCAGACTAGATAGGAAAAGTAAATAGTAGTCGAAGGAAAGTTAGAAGAAAATTATTTCTATTTTGACGAGAAAATATAGAATTAAAGAAGATCTTGATTATCTGAATATATTGCAAGATATGAATCTAATTATTTTGAGAATTGTTATGTGCAGGTTAATTTATGTATAATGTTTTATCTAAAGACTTTCTCCAAATAATGAGAAAAATAAAATTGAAGTTAATTTGTTGCTTTAAAATTAGTTTGTTTGAAAAATCAAGTTTGGGAATTATGACAGATATTTAACTGTTGATCTGGAATAAATAATATGAATTTTAGTTTCGTTGGGAGTGTTCAGTAATTTCGTGATTTGTTTGAGATGTATGCGAGATCATTCGTGAAGCTAGGTTGCCAACCTTTGCCCGTTGGCAGTGATGAAAATTTAATTGATTTAATTAATTTAATTGGTATTTTTGCTTAAAATAATAAAATGTAAAGAATTAAATCTCATATATTTATACTCATTTTTATAAGTTATTGTTAAAATATAAGATCAAAAATATCAAATTATAATTTTCAAATATCGTCAAGTTTTTATTCAAGCTTATCGGATGATGTATCATTACTAAACATTTCTGTTGGAACTGTTGGAGGAGCTTTTTCAGGCACGAGCTCTAAATAATTTTGACGTGATTCTAAATGTCTTTCAACTTCTTCTGGTGTCATATGACCATCAGAAATAAAAGTGTAAGGTACAATGCTGTTGTGATCCAACTGAAAAAGAAAATATATTTGTAAGTAATTAATGATCAAATTAGATAAATGTTACATCACAGTACATCTTTTCTACTTCAGAGAATTTATCCTTAAGTGGATTTTTATAAATGGAAACAAAAAAATTTTTATTACAAATTATTTCTGGAATGTTACTCAATCAAAGAATATGGAATTTTCTTTTATAAAAACTAAAAAGGCCCTTTGCTTTATATATCTTCATAAACAATTCCTAGGGCGAATGAAATCAAGCAATCGCTGGGTATTGGTCTGCCGTGCCACTTCTGCGCTGACTTCATTACCATCCGAGGTATGGTTCATCCTAGCTTGCCGGAACAATATTCAATAGATGGACATCGCGATTTGACTTTAAAAAAGTATGTTTTGTACATAAAAAATGATTTTTTGTATCTATCTATTCAGTTACTGGTCCATAAAATACATACTTCGTAGTGCATTTGCATTTTTACTTATACCAGTAGCTGAACTGGTCAATCGAATAAATTTTGATGGGTTTTAAAATAAAGAGACATGGTAAACTTGATGGCCAAAGGTAAATAAGTCGAGGAAAACTGAACCATTGTTTACAAACATTAAACGATTTACTTCTTGGTGCTACTGTTGTCTGAGTAGCGAATTTCGAGTGGTTTATATCTTGATAACGGCGACAGTTATACGACTCGACGTATCCCGACACAGTTCTCATTGTTAACATCTATCTCAAATCTCGTATTGCACACTTTGCATCTTCACGACTACGTATAGATGCTTCCAACGCTCAATTAAATTTTTGCAGCTGACAGCAAGCTTCAGCGTCTTACTCAAATCTCGGCTGTAGACATGTCTGGAGGTTTCGGCGTTTATTGCAATTCTGACCGGCAGGCCGAGTCTTACTTTTGGGCCCTCCCGCGTCGTCGGTCATCGGCGGATCCTCAATTATTAGTGTGCGGCGCTCAGCCGTGTGGTCGGCACACTCCGCCTGCAGCCCCGGTCTTCTGCCCACATCTTTGCGGCAACTTCGCGAAAATGTTGGGGGTTTATCCTGAGCATAGCTAACTCTCTATCCGAGGAGTCATGGACGTTCAGATGGTAGGCTTGGAGTCGCAGAACTATTACTCGGCTACTATGAGGAGATACATAGGTAGATGAACCGGTAAGACAAACACACCATCGAATGCAAAGTTCTCCCATCAGTACTAGTCGCATTCTCGGACAAATATTGCAGTGAGATGAGATTTACCTTTCGCAGAACTGTCGATGCGAGTTAGATTATTCTCCTGCTTACCATCACAGGGAGGCATGTAGAAAAATGATGTGCCTTTTTAAGGCGATTTATGAATCAATTCATTCTTTGACTTCTTCATAAGAGTGGAAATGTTGCTTAGTTAGACCATGCGACATTGATCAGAACAAATGGTAGTCGGACGGAGCACTGTCCTGAGAGTACGGCGGATGAGGTAAGACTTCCCAGTTTAGGATTTCCAAGTATGCCTTGACGGGTTTTGCGACTGTAGCCGAGCATTGTCATATTGCAGGATAACATTATAAATACTCGGCTCAAACGCATCAATTACGTTCGATACCGATTCCCTGTAATAGTTTTATTCGGATTCAACAGATGATACAACACACTGAGCTGGTCCGACCAAATACAGAGCATAACCTTGGGACTGTGAATATTCGGCTTATGCGTCGATATCGAGACATATCTAGGCATTGTCCATGATGTTCTTGGAATTATCGTAGTAGACCCATTTTTTGCCTCCGGTTACAATGCAGTGTAAAAATCCCTTCCAATTCAGTCTTCAGAGCAGCTACTCACCAGAAAAAAATTACGTTTTAACATCCTTCAACTTTAATTTATATGGAACCCAACTTCCTTGCTTTTGAATTCCCATTACTTTAAGGCATTTCGAAATTGCTTTTTGATTGACTCTCAATGATTGATCTGTCTATTTTAACCGGACTTACCGGTGCAGCCATTTATCATAAAACGGCGGAGTAACACAGTGGCTCCTTTTGGAAAAAAAATGGAAAAAATTCTTGTTTCCCTCGAATTTTCTACCGGCTTTGATGATCAGAAATCGAGAATATTCCTCTCGGACAAAGCAATAAGGATCCGTTTCCCTTGCAATGATAATTAATATTTTACTTAGCCATGAAATTCGTCAAAATTGGTTAGTTCGAGAAAATGAAACCAATTTTAGCTTAAAGTTTTTAAAGAGAAAGGTATGTCGAGGAGGTTCGATATGTTTTTTATGCGTTTAACCTGTTGAATTCCAATGTCACGGTTCTTTTTTTGAACCGAGTGAATGCTGTAGCGACCGCCACGACGAATAAGTCGATTTTATGTAATTCGCGGGCGCGCATGCTAAGTTTAAATGAGAGTGCTGTGTGAGTGAGAAAGAGAGAGAATATTTAGAGTAGGCGCGATCGTGAATTTTATTGTGCGAGTAAATTGTGTAATAATTATTTTTTGTTATTAAATATTTTATTTAAACAACATTGGTGCGAGTACTCTTTTATGCGACCTTCCTACCGAAAGCATATTTTCGCGCCCATTCGTGATTTTAGCGACGAAATCGAATGTCGAAAATAATTTAATATAATTAAATAAAATAAGGGAATTTGGGCAGGACTAGCCACCTGGAGAAAGCGTCGTATGACAATTTTTATTTGAATAAATTTGTCGTTAATATTAAATTGAATTCAAAGTAGTTTGAGTTTCTTTTTTTTATTAGAAATTGAACTTTCCTGTGGTGAAATTACGATTTTCACGAGCAGCGCATAGGATAGTGACTAGTAAATCATTAATAATAATAGTAAATCATTAACATTAATAATTATGTGGTTATACGTACATGTAGATACATTATGAATAGATGCGTGGGGATTTTCACTGGGAATATACGCGAGGAAATAGGGAACAGTCGATATAGCGAATTTCTGACTCAATGAGTTCACACCAATTTCGGAGGAAAGGGTAGAAGTTCGCTCGCGGGTTTCTCGTAGAAGGCAAAACTTGGCGCAGGAACGCACAGGGGTGTATGGAGTTTGTCGCACCAGACTGCCTAGCACACCGCAGGTTAGTTAATTATCGACAATTATCGAAAAATCTGCACTGCCTGAATTTGTCAGCGACCGTCTTTGCATGCATCGACTCGCGCTTCTAAAAGGATCCTTCGCAGAATAAAGCTCAAAGTATAAAAAATGTTTTATACAATATTTCAAAATTGATTTTTCTGCATGAATCTACAAGAATCTCTAATAGAAAAAAGAATATCTAATAGAAAAATAGTCATTTATTATGCCTTACTAAGACTACTTAGGTAATCAAATATTGATTAATGTGCATTGATCGAATCTAATTATAGCCAAAAAAACAAGGAATTTGAATCAAATGAACATGAAATTATACATGACATAAAACATTGTTTCATTTTAAAAAATATTTACTCAAGTTATTCATTGTATAAGTGTTTACATTATGTCTAGAATGTCATGAATATCAGCTTTTGTGTGTGTATACAATTTTTCATAGTGTAACATACAATAAATATTCATTATTTTTAATTATTCATTGATACGTGGGAGGTGCGATGTTCGTCGCCAGCCGGTCAATGGGAACGAACGAAACGTACGACCGGCATCTTCATGAGCCGCTGCCGGACGTCCGTCAATCGTAACCCATGCCGTACCACCAGGCTTACCATACCTTATGCTGATACGGCGCGGTATACCGCGATATCGACAAGCCGAAGAGATCATCTGATGAAGAGTAAGAACAGACTGTAGCCGCCTAGATGTTGAATCCTCCAAATGTGTCGGCAGCCGAGATTGGCAAAAAACGCCGAAGCCTTCAGAGTCGTACGGACGTAAAAGAGTAGCTTGAACCACCAAAAGTTGAGACCCGTTTGAGTGGAGTGCTGTTCAATATGCTTCAAAACATCGATCAGTCGGTCAATTGCCTCGAGTTGCATAGGCAGCTACAGCAGAATGTGGCGGTGTGTATCACAAGCGCTAAGGCCCAAAGCAAATTGGACATCCGCAAGGAAATGTCGAGCTTGCGAGAGGGCTCACAGTGGTCCCGTTTGAGAGTAAAAGCATAAAAAATACGGCTTCCCTCGAGTTTTCGATGGATATGAAAAATTCAAAAACTAAAATGTTCCGGACTCGCCGACTACATATACTGTTTGCTAGAGACTAAATGAGATTAAGAATTAATTGTAGTTTTTGATGCGAGTGGTAAAATGAAAAGCTTCTAGGTGTTTCTTATGTATTTTTGCATGCTGAAATCAAATATGCTGGCCACTTTTACAAAAAATGATAATCTATTTAGTTAATTAATATTTTTCGGAGTGAAAATAAAAATGTTTTCTTTTTGTTTAAAAAAACTATTTTTAGTTTCTTTACACAATTATGAACAAATAGTAGTACCGTATATCTATCGAAAAAATCAACCTTTTCAGAGTTAAGAATCTTCACAGTTTGAGAATTTGAAATGTTTGTTATTTTTATATATTTTTTCTTTGTTTATATATTAAATGTGTTATAATATTAGGTTGGCAAATATCTGCCTTCCACCTTTTTGTCCTATGAATTTCACCTCTACGTACAAAGCCTACAAAATGACGCTATGCATGATTAGTTTGGATATTGTATTCAACAGTTATAGACGTGTAAACATGGAGTTCACTAACGCCGAAATTCGCGCTAGTTTAAAGTTTTTCTTCGTTAAAGACTGTGAGGAAGGATCTCGGTGGTGAGAAAGAGTCGCAGAGTCCATGCGAGCTGCAGTGCACAAGTATGAGTGTGAGCGTGGGTTATGGGTGTGATACACGAACAACGGTCGAATTTAATGTCTCGCGCCGTATCAAGAGCTCGCCCCCCACCGGACGTTCCGATAGTGTTCCTGAGGCGCGAAGCCGAGTGGGGCGGACGTCGAAGCTTGGGTGAGCGCGTCAAGGATGCAGTGCTGATGGTGTACGGGCCCACCTACAATAGGGCAGAAGCCCCGCGGGTTGAGCTGGTCAACCCTGCGCTCCGGCACTAATGAACCGCTTTATGTAGGACTAGAGCACTGCCCTGCGATAGCATGCGGGAGTGTGATGGCACTCGCGTCGGCAGATCAAGGAACGGCGTGTGGACTCTCTCGCTAGACACCGAAGTTGACGCACGCGTTTTCTTTTTGGTCGAGACAATTTTCGGTACGGGTCAATTAATTAGCTCTGCGCTACGTGAAATTTATTCATTGAGGCTATTATCTTGGCATTTGCTTGCGACCCGTGTGACCAGCCAAATCTTGGGGAACCTGCAACATGGGCCCGATTAGCGGCGGAGCGGATCAACCGCGAATTCGGTTTGACCGCGGCGGGACTTCGCGCGGCATCCCAAGCGCATCGCGAGAGCTACCTAGGTAACGTTTAGTCCGTAGAGCTAATGTTTCGGGTTTCTTTCGGTGTTTTGTAAAAGCTTGATTTTTTTACATGTATAATTTTTTTTTAGTGTCAATTGATTGAAATTTTGACTTGAAATTTTAAGTTAAGCACACATCCCGGTGCGAAAAGACATCGACGAGTTGCATTTACATGTTGAGTTACGAAACAGCATTGTGTTTCGCTGCGCAAAGCACTCCATTGCACGGCTATGCGACCGAGTAGTTCGAACCGTGTGGAACTCGCTACGCACGAAACACTAACGTCCCGATCCGCGATTATAGATTTAAATTCATTCTCGGTTCGGCAGGCCGAAATTTTGTGACGTGGGAAAATCCTACAGTACAAGGCAAATCCGTTAGAGAAACGTTCCGTGAGATTAATGGTATTTTGGGGGCTGGTACTCTATCACTTCGAGCGACGGAGGAATGGTTTCGACAATTCAGAGCCGGTGAAAACGACACCATGGATAAGCCAGTCGGCGAAAGACCTGTTACGATGAATACCGATCAAATCATGGAAAAAATCGAGTTAGATCGGCATGTGGCATCTCGTGACATCGCCCAGGAAATGGGAGTTAGTCACTAAACCATTTTAAACCATCTGCAGAAGGCTGGATACAAAAAAGCTTGCTGTTTGGGTACCGCATGATTTGACGCAAAAAAACCTTCTGGACTGAATCAACGCCTGCGATATGCTAACGAAACGGAAGGGACTCGACACATTTTTGAAGCGGATGGTAACTGGAGACGAATAATAGATCATATACGACAATATCAAGCGAAAACGGTCGTGGCTAAAGGCCAGTGAATCGTCCCAAATAGTGGCCAAGCCGGGATTGACGGCCAGTTTTGCTGTGTGTTTGGTGGGATTGGAAGGGAATCAACCACTATGAGCTGCTCCCATATAGCCAGACGCTTAATTCTACCAACTACTGCGAACAACTGGACCGCTTGAAGCAGGTGATCAACCAAAAACGTCCAGAATTGCCCAACAGAAAGAGTGCAGTGTTCCACCAGGACAACGTCAGATCCACATTTCGTTGACGACTCATCAGAAGCTACGGGAGCTCGGATGGGAGGTTTTATCGCATCCACTATATAGCCCAAACATAACGCCATGTGGTTATCACCTGTTTCTGTCCATGGCGAACGCCCTTGGTGGTGTAAAGTTGAACTAAAAAGAGGCTTGTAAAAAGTGGCTATCAGAGTTCTTCGCAAATAAGGTGGGGGGCTTCTACGAGGGGGGTATTATGAAGTTGCCGTCTAGATGGAAACAGATTATCGAACAAAACGGCGCATATTTGAATTAAATCCGATCTCTGCAACACTTTTTATAAAGCATTGAATACAGAGCAAAAAAGTGGAAGGGAGATATTTGCTAACCTTATATAATATTTTATTATAATTAAAATGAAATTATTCATACTTAAATATTAATTTTAGAGATATGCGAATAAATTTTTACTATTGAATAGGTATTGACAAAATAAGTTCATTTTAATTATATGAAGAATTTGAATTATTAGGATATTTTTTATTAGAAAAAAATTTACTAATAAAAAATTTTATAGATTTATTTTATTAATTTTATTATTAAGATTTATTAGATTTTCTTCAATAAATTATTTTATATTTTTATAATTATAGCTTTTATAGTAAAATTACCTATATTTATATTTTTATATATGATTATCAAAAGCTTATTTTTAAGCTCTTGTTTCAAGTTCTATAATTTTAGCAGGAGTTATATTAAAATTAGATGGATATGGGTTAATACGATCAATAATAATAATAAATTTAATAATTGAATATGGATTATATTCATCTATATTACTTATAATAGTTAATTTTTTTATGAACGAAGAAATAGAGGATTAATTATTTTAAATATAGGTATAAATAATTTATTACCAGAATTTATAATTTGATGAATTTTATTTTGTGGGGCTAATATCTATACCAATTACTTTAAATTTGTTAGGAGAATTAATTATTATAATATCTTTAGTTAATTGACTAATAAAATATTATATTTTATTTTTATTAATTAGAATATTTTTTAGTTCAATTTACGCTTTATATTTATTTTCTTCAGTATTTCATGCAAAAGTAAAATTTTTATATATTTAAATAATTTAATTAAAATATTTATTTGTGGAAAAAAAAATATATATATATATTTAAAAAAATTATTTATTTTTATTTAAGAGGTACTTATTTTTTTTATTTAGTTTAAAAATAATTAATTTTAGTACATATATAAATTTTGTAAATGAAATATTTTTAATATAAATAGTATTAATATTAATATATTTATTTTTATTGATTGAATAACTTTATTATTTATATTTACAGTAATATTTATTTCTTCAATGATTACATTTTATAGAGTTGAATATATAATTCATGATAAAAATATTATACGATTTTTTTTTTAATATTTTTATTTATTATTTCAATAATAGTAATAATTTTAAGTCCTAATTTAGTTAGTATTTCATTAGGATAATATGGTTTAGTTAGTATCGTTAGTACATTTTAGTAACTTATTATCAAAGATTTTCAAGATTAAAATCTGGAATATTAAGCTTTAAGAAAACGTATTGGTGATATTTCAATTATTATAAGATTAAAAATTATATTGTATATAGGAAGATTAAATTATATATATATTATAGTTCTAGGAATATAATGACATTATTATTATTAATTTTCATTTACTAAAAGTGCACAATTACCATTTTCATCTTGTCTACCAGTAGCAATAGCAGCGCCTATTCCAGTATCTGCATTCGTACATTCTCATACTTGACTGCTGGAGTTTATTTATTATAATTAGATTATTAACTATATTTATATCAAGAATTACAATATAGTGTTTTTAATTTTAAAAAAAATATAGCTCTTTCTAATTTACACAATTAGGATTAATAATAATAATAATTTTTAGTGTAAAAAATTATGAATTAGCTTTTTTCATTTAATTACTCATGCAACATTTAAATCTTTAATATTTAAGTGTTCGGGGATTATTATTCATAATATTAAGAATTATCAACATGTTCAATTTTTATGAAATTAAAGTTTTTAAATACCAATTACTAGATGTTTATTAATTATCTGAATAAGATTAATCATGAATAAGATTATACGGAATAGCATTTTTATCAGTTTTTTTTCAAAAGATATTATTTTAGAAAATTTTTTTATAAATAAATTAAGAATATTTATTAATGTAATTTTAATATTTAGAACTATTATAACTGTGATATATAGAATTCGATTATTATATTATACATTTAATCCGATTTATAAATTTATAAATATAATAAATTGTAATGATAATTTAAATATAAATAAGTTTATGTTAATATTAATAATTATATCTTTTTTTCGATGGTTTTTAAATTGAATTATGTATTTAAATATTAGAATTGTTTATTTAATAATAATAGAAAAATTTATTATTATAATTTTTAGCATTGTAATATTAATATGTTGTAAATTACGTTTATTATTATAAATTTATGAATATTTAATCCTTTAATTAAAATCAATAAATTTTATCTAATTTATTTTGGAAATATTGATTTTTTATTTATAACAAAAACTGAAGTGACTATTTTTTTAAAAATATAAAAAAAATAAATGTTAATAAAATTTTTTATAATAATTATAATGATTTATTTTTAATATTATGTTTTAAAATTTTTATTTAAATAATTTAATAGAAATATAATATTGAAAATATTAAAATAACTTTGTAGTTTTTAAATATTTATAATATTATAAATAATATATAATTATTATATTGCAAATATAATATTTTATGTTTAATTATATAAATATAAAATTATGATTAATATCAATCAATCATAAATATATTGGACTTTTATATTTTATATTTGGAATAATATCTGGAATTTTAGGACTCTCAATGACAATAATTATTTGTCTAGAACGTGGAAATTCTGGTTCATTAATTAGGAGAGATAAAAGTTATAAGTCAGTAACTATACATACTTGGATAATATTTTTTATTGTGATACCAGTTATGATAGGAGGATTTGGTAATTATTTAATTCCATTAATAATAGGAATTCTTGATATAACATTTCCTCAAATAAATAATATAAGTTTTTAATTATTGCCCCCTAGATTAATATTTTTATTATTAAGTAGATTTTGTAACGGGGAGATCCGGGGAGAATATCTCCGACCCGGCCGTGTACAATGTGAGTGATATAGAAGGTGTCACTCATTTGTACGTGCTATGGGGCAGTGCCGTAGTTACCTACCGAGGGGTAGGTAACTCGGCCGTGCACCCTACGTAGCGCGTCGGCTGGCTGGCCACTCAGCTGATGAATTGCCAGTAGCAACTCCCGTGGAAGAGGCGTGGTCCTTGATACCGCTCTCGTCGTCAATAAAGTCTATGAGGGGAAAGAGACGGGGAAATAACAGGTCGCTCTCGACGCCGACACGCCAAATAAATAATAATTGATTTATTTTATACGTATGAAAACTTCTTACAATTTGCTTTATTAATATAAACATACAATTTGGTATTCACAATTTCCGCACTCGCTCATATCAAACGTGATCGCAACGAAGTGAATTCAAATCTCGCACCAATTCAACTTTCGCTATGGCGCATGCGTCCCGATTTAATTACGCGCCGCATCTAGCGCGTCCTCTCGCGTCGACCGTACTATTTAATAGGGCCGATCGGTACGACCCCACCCTAAGGGTCCTAAATGGGATGAAGGCTCGCGCTTCTCGCGTGTTGCACGGTTCGTGCCCGAGACTGTCAATAATGAGAGAGATATTTTCTGTCTCTCTCTCTCTCTCTCTCTCTCGCACGCGCGTCACCAGTAAATGTGCAACCGAGCGCTGCGAAGCCGGTTTTAATATCTGTATTTGTTTAATATGAAATTCGCCCTACCTGGGCTCTGGTGCCAGCGTTCGTCTCGTCGGCGGGATCTCTGGGGTACCGCAGCTGGTCGCGCTCCCGAGTTCGGGTTGAATAAGAAATCCGGGAGGTACTGGACAGGGCCCTGTCCGGGATGGCGCCAACTGCTTGTGGATGATCTAAAGTTGGCGTAGCCTCCTTCTCTCTTCTCCAAGGTTGGCGGGAATCTCTTGGCTGAATATTCGAGGACGATATCTCGCACCGTCTCGCGTGCTCGGATGCCGAGAGCATACTGTCTTCCCGCCTAAATTTTCCACGCTTTCCTACTTACCCTCGCGGCACGTTGGCCTTGACGGGCCCATTGCTTGGTATCCATTACAATTTATAGGAACTGGATCAGGGACTGGTTGAACTACTTATCCTACTTTATCTTCAAATATATCTCATAGAGCACTATCTGTATTTTTTCTTTACATATTGCCGGTATATCTTCTATTATAGCATCAATTAATTTTTTTGCTACAATTATAAATATAAAAATATTTAAAATACAATTGTTATCAATATTTAGTTGATCAATTTTATTAATATTTATTTTATTGTTATTATCATTACTTGTTCTTGCAGAAGCTATTACTATGTTATTATTTGATCGAAATTTAAATACAATTTTTTTTTAACTGTTTTTGACCATCAATGATTACTATCAGTCGGTAACCAATAAAACGTGTATTAGTCTGAAAGGAATATGTAGTACTGTCGCTACTTTCTTTACCACCTAACGAATCCACAGTCCATCATCCATACGTCGAATCTATCTTCAAATTCAATTCACTCCTTAAATCGACTTCATATCCTGAAGGATCCGCGAACTCAGAACTCAGTTCAAGTACTGTCCTTTCATTATACTTTATTATTATCTATTGTAATTTTTATAATCAACAAGAACTACTATAGCAGAATGAAAAAAGTAAGTAAGAAACAATTTATAAGGTCAATATTTTAACACCAACTAAACCATTCATTCCTTATTTTATATGCCACATTTCGCTTGGTTCCTCCTCTGATTCAATTTGCTGAGACAATCTGGATAGAGGATTGATTCTGCTTCTGTGCAGTATCCAGTAGGTTGAAATTTCTCCTAGGGCGTCGCCATACAAAGAACGAGATTCCATATTAGTTCCATATTATTCAAGGTTTTGTTAAAATAAATTTTTCGGCTTCTTCCCTAGCTCGTGTGCTCAAGCACAGGCTAAAAACGAGGCAATCGACTGGTTAAGTCAAACTTAGCTTGTCGGATGTGTGATTCCCATATTTACAAGGGATGGACGTCACATTCGACTTAATTTTAGATATTAAACAATCCATTTTAAATTTAATTGGAATAAATATTCAATAAAATTATTAACAATAATATACCTTTTTTGGACTCAATTAATTTAGAAATAATAATAAATTGAATTGTTAATTCAATAATAAATAATTAATTTTATTTTTATTTCTTAAAATAATGTGTCTTTAAAGTAGTAAATTGTAAATTTATTTAAAGATATACTGTAACGGGGAGATCCAGGGAGAAAATCTGCGACCTGGCTGTGTACAATGTGAGCGACACAGATTGCGTCGCTCACTTCCACGTGTAATGGGTCAGTGTCTTACACACTAGGCTGCGATAATTTACTGTCCACTCAGCTGATGAGTTGCTGAAAGCAACTCCCGCAGAGGCGGCGTGGTTCTTCGAACCGCCTTGGTCACAAGGGAATAGGGACAGAGGGAAACGGGGCGGTCACTCCCGACACTGACGCGGCAAATAATAAAAGAACACAAAGAAACTTATTTACATTCGTTTTTTAATCAATTTCAGATTTATAAGTATTCCTTATATTATTTAAGTGGGAGATACGCGCGCTTGCTATCAATCCCGGTGCAACTTTGATTACGCGAAATCACTTTTAAATCCCGCGCCTAAACGTGGCTTCTCATTGCGCATATGCGCACCGTAATTCGAATGACGCGTTGCGTCTAGCGCGCCCTCTCGCGGCGACCGCAGCACTCGTGGGGAGTAAACCTTACAGATACGCGTTAAGGGGCCTACACCGGCGCAAGGTCCGCGCTTCGCCTGTATGGTACGTCGTGTGTCCGCTTTTATCGATAGTGAGAGACGTTATCTCTCATTGCCCTCACTCGCCCGCGCGACGCTGCTGGTATAAGCAAGAGTCAGAGAGAAGCGTTTTCTCTCTCTCTCTCTCTCTCGCACTCGCCCGCGCTGTACTAGCAGAAGTGCAACCGGCTTCGCAGCGACCGGTGAAATCACAAGTAGGGCGTGGGAGATCGGGGATGCCGGTTGTCACCACCGACGGGATAAATAAATAAACAATGTATTTATTGGCTTCATGCCAAAAATTCCAAATGTGTTTATTTAGTGAAGACAGTTATCGGCGCGTCGCGCGCGTTCATAAAACGCTCTAATAATTGCGTTGCGCAGACAAATTCGCACTGTGCATTTTCTCTCGCACTGGATCCTAATTTGCGCCGAATTGACCGTATTCACTGCGCATACGTACGCTCGCAACTATTCTAGGTTAGCTCCGTGCTAACTTCGCAATTATCGCGTGCAGGGCCTGCGCACCTAGTACACATACGTTGGCGCCGATTCGATTGGCGCGCCGCGCGAACACTTATCGCGCGCTCTTCTCCGCGCGAAATCCGTCACATCAGGACGATTTGCGCTTGCCGCTGGTAAAGGCGCTTGAGTGATAGAGCCTATAAAATATTATAAACACTTGCCCTACCTGGGCTCGCTGTCAGGCGCTGCGGTAACAGGCTAAATCTACCCGCGGAGGTACCTCTCCGGGTCGGTCTTCAGGGGGCAACCGTTGCTCTAGGAGGTAGAGCACTATTCCTATGCAGTCTGCTTCCTCAGCAATGGACTACACGGCTCCAAATTCCTGGTGCCATCACCACGTTCCACTTATGAACTCCGTGACCGGCACTGCAATCTCCGCGTATCCGAAAGATTCGCGGACTCCCCGCCTTTTCTTTGTTTAGCTTTACAGATAAGCTTAGATCGGCCTGCGTAGGTCTTGGCAGGCCCAGCACCTGGCCCCCGTTATAATCTTTTTCAAGGAAATGGGAATAATAGTTAAGATTGAACACTACTAATAATATTTATCCTTGCAAATGAAGCAAACTGAAGTAGTCAACCAATAAATGAAATTTTAAAGCTACGATAACTTGTTTTTTGTTTTGTATTTTAATTAAATAATATACATGTAGATTAATTCTATAAATAAATAAGAAAAATATATATTTTTCACAGGAATAAAAGGAAATTGAAGAAACAATTTATGCTTTAGTTAGTTCGAACTACTTAATAATTAATATATTAATTGTCTCTTGAAAATAGCATAAATATTAAGTTTTTAAACTCTGATAATATGTACCTCCAAAACTATTGATTTTTTTTGTAGGCATATGATATTATTTTCTGTTCCTAATTATGCAAAGAGCACCAAATAGTTTTTTCAAACTGAAAAAAATATTTTTTATTTTTATTGCGAAAAAAGTTAATTAACAAAATAAATAATCACTTTTTGTTAAATTGACCGGCATATTTGTTTATAAGTATATATATATATATATACACGTGCAAATATCTTTCTCTGTTAGCTTGCCACGGATATTTGTACAATGCGCACGCTCTTTTTAAATCTATATAACACACAATACATTTATTTAACGTTAATTGGCTCTTCATTGCTTATCTCGCTTCGGTAATTAATGGTATAATTCAGCCAATAGTCTATAATCGTTCTGCCGCGAGATAATTGCGCTCGACTGGAAACTGTAAGCGAGGACAGAAAAAAAATACCGCACTGTAACAGGAATCACGACTCAAGGAACATAATATTGCACCTAAACTTATGCTTCGAGGAGAGTGAGCGCAGGACTTCCTCTTTCTTTGTCTCTCTCTCTTTCTCTTGGAAATTTTCACACCAGATTCGGTTCAGCATTGATTTTAAGGATTTTGCTTGCCCACGAAAGATCTACAAGTTCCCTCTCTTTCGATTTTAATTTCATAAGTATGAATATGGCAATGGTAAATATAATAATATCTGCGCTGTGATTGGTACAACGGACACCAGGCTCTTCCGCTATTCTATATACCTATATGTATGTAGTATATGCATATATACGAGATATAAATATATACATACGTACATGAAAAATATATTATCCTACAATGGTTTTCAATAAGTAATGAACTAATTATCTATATTTGTTTAAAGTTGTAAACTTACAAAATCGCAATTCGATGTTATTACTGGTTTTATAATAGGTTTTCTTTTTCTAATAGAAATTTGTGATTTTATTGATAATGACGTAAATAAATCTGGTTGACTCATCGTACTGGAATCTATTCTTTTCCTATTAATCAGACAAAAAAAATATTATTTTATTTTAACTGTTACGTTTAGTTTCTAAAAAATATATTAAACAGAAACATGTGATCATTATTTTTTGGTATTAAACTCAGCCACGAAACAGTTTTGTTGCCAACGCTATAAACTTACACTGAAGTGAAGGGTATCGGAGAGCACTGTCAGTTTGGTAATAATGGGGTACTGAACACTGGGCAATTACAAACTTATAAGGGGAGTAGCTGATAATCAGCTACTAAGCTTTGTTACATTTTCTGATCTGGGTCCTTGTTGTTTCGCATTCAGCGAAAGATTGTCGGAACTTTGCATCTTGTGCGAATGTCGATTCTATTAAGCCCCTGATACTGTCATGAAACGGTGCACCACCTGACGAATTATGTTCCGTTATCCTTTGCTAGCAATCAGTTTTTTCCGCTATTTGCATACTCTGCTGTAAATGCAACATTACCCTTTCGTTTATTCTTCTATTTTCGGAAGCTGTTGCGCCCCAATTACATGCAGCATACTTTGATCGACTAGTGCTAGTATTTTGTTCGGCCGATTGTAGGCGCCTGTTCGGTGACTGTCAGAACCTCTAGCAGTAGTATTCGCACTTGTGTGTATACTGGCGGCAGCTTCCTGGCTCCTCGATCTGCTGAAGATTAGAACTTTCAGTCATTTACAATGTATTATCACTGGCGCTACCAGTGGGAGTGTATTATTGATATGTCATTTCCTTTTGATGTCGTTACTGTCGGAGCTGCTCCACATAGAGTACCGGCAGCAGTGCATGGGTCGCTGGCTTCTCGTTGGCCACACCTACGCTTACGGTCTCTTCAAGCGCCGTGACCTCCAGAACCCACAGCAATTTTGATGGCAGAGATGGGAGAGCTGAAGGATCCACTTACAAGACCTTCACTTATATGCCTAAACCTCCGAAAACAGACACATCGTGAACCTTACGTTTCGGCTAAGCTATCGGAAAAGGAACATAAGAGTTCTTAACACAACTGCCTTTTTATTGATATGCAATCGTTCATATTAGCACCTATCTCGGAGAAGCTTGAAATTAATTCTGAAATTCTAGTTAATATCATGTA
Source organism: Sycophaga agraensis (assembly GCA_018906755.1). Lineage (NCBI taxonomy): Eukaryota > Metazoa > Arthropoda > Insecta > Hymenoptera > Pteromalidae > Sycophaga > Sycophaga agraensis. The sequence continues at coordinate 476,006 of JACCIE010000062.1, read as the reverse complement.
AAGATTCAATTTCGCGAACCATGCCTACATGAGATACAGTTTACAGGAAATTAACCACCACTCATGTAAACTTTTCCAGTAGCAACATTAGCAGAGAGTCGCGAAAACTTTTCATTCCTTTTATTTATTTTAATAAATTCTCTAAAATAGTTTATGAAAATAAATGAGTGCCATGATTCACCGTTCGGCTCGAGTAGCTAAATATAGTTCCCAAAAATACAAAAGAAACCTAAAAGTTTGAGTTATCAAAATGTACGCAATTTAATTATGTTAATTTACTTTAAAAAATTAACATAATTACATGTTTTTTTTTCATAGACAGTTTGTTTCATGACAATTTGAAAATGATATCGTTTAAATGGTATCCTTGGCGAGTAATGCTCATATTCAGCTTTTCAACGAAGTTTACGGTCATTTTTCCTACCATATCTTGGGGCATTCCAGGGATGACTTCTTCAATCGCTTCCAAATGGTTACTTTGGTATTATGCGGAGGTGTTTCATGCAGTTGATCAAGATTTTCACATTCCCGGTAACTCGAACCGGTTCTGAAAAGCTCTCTGCGTAACCACAATGTTGCTCACGGTGCTCACCTGATCATGGCATGGTGAGAACTAAAAATGACATAGATCCCACCATCGATCAGCAGCTCCCCGCTCTTTTATTTGGTCAAGAGGCCGTTTAGTGATTCTTAGAAATTGCTACTCCATTCTGTATTTGTACAAAATATAAAAACAATTTTTGTATAGAAAAATAAATTTATTTAAATGATAATATCTCTAGTTTTTTTACTTATCTTTAGATTTCTTATCACTAAATAGTTGTGATTTATGTATTCAGAGTTCTTTCTGTGTTAATCTACTGATTTAAACAAATCAAACATATTGGTAATTAAAAATATATACACAGAATAACGTGAATAATAACGAAAAAAAAGTAAAAGATGTAATTCAGTGACAAGCCCTTGGAATCTTAAGCTATCTCGAAATAAAGTTACAATTCGTAAGCGCTATACTGGATTAGCACTTGATACATTAAAATTTTCAGGAGTACGACGGACTCGATAATGCAACTTCGTAGCAGAGTTTGACGTGGTACTTCCACTCCGAGGCCGAAGCGCCTCGGAGGGGCCCGGAGCAATCGACACTCTCCGGTCGCGACCGCTTGCCCGTCGTGCAGGTTCGTGGTTGCCCCGGAAGGGACCCGGCCGGGCTGGCCCCGGGCGGCTAGCCTTTCGGCGGTCGACGCGGTTGAGATCGCGAAGGGAGGGTCGATACTCAAATCACAACTCGGGGCTCTATGGGAACACATATTTATTCGCGCTCGGACGGACAATCCCCGCCCGAACGCTTTCTCCTGTCGGGCGCGTAGCGCCCACTACACGCTGACAGACGACATCGCACGCGAGGAGTACCCGGGCTGCACTAGGGGCTCTTGCCTCGAAACGGGCGGCCGCCGGCGTTCACCGGCTGGCATTGTTGGAGCTGCGAAGGCCCTGGGCGGCCAGCCAACCCCGCACGGGAAACCCGCCGCTCTCGCGGCACCGAGATGACGTTGAGGCCGCCGCATCGCGTCCGCTGCGTCGCGCGCTGTTTCTTGCCGCGCGCGAATAGCCCCAGGACCCACCTGTCGATGAGGCCTGCTGGCCTATTCTTCTATGTTCGGCCCTTCTGGACCGGGGAGGCGGCAGCGGTTTTGCGCCTCGCTTACGACTCCGGGACCTCTCTGGGCTGGCCTCCACACACCTCGGCCTTGCGCTTCGCTGCCGGCCCCTTGGTGGTATGGGGTGCTGGTCTTGGTAGTCAGCTGGTGTTGGTGGTGGCTGGCGATGGAATCACTTAAGGGCGGAAGCGTTCCGCCTTTATACACTGCCAGCGTACGGAGGGCCTGGGGCTTACGTCGGATCGACGACTCCGGGATATAAACGATCCGAGAACTCTCCTGCGGGTGTCCCGTTTTCTCACCGTCCCTCTTAGAGAAAAGACGCCCCCTCCGGCATCGTGCGCGCGCCGTCCTCGAAGCGCCGGCGACAGCCGGCCAACCACGCCACCAAGTCCAATTGCAGTTCATTACGTACCTCCGGGCTCGAGGTTGAAGCCGCTATGTCCCGGAGTAAACTGCCGCCGACGTGGAGGACCCCTGCCGCTTCGTTGAAACTTCTCAACCCTCCGCACCAAAGCCTCCGGAATAGGGGCCATTTTCAATTTCGCCGCCCCCGTCCCCACGGAACCGCCCGGTTGAGCTACCCCCCTTCGATCCGCTATGCCCTTCCGGGGGGAAACCTTGGATCGTGCAACGACCTCGCTAAACTACGCGCGGCGTTTACGAGGTGCGGGTATCGGTGTAGAGGTGATGGCGGCGCTGCTGATGACCGAAGCGGTGACTGGAGTGCCCCCAGTAGATGCACCGCCGCTCGCCGGCTCAGAGCTGACTGGACTGACGGCGACTCGTAGTCGACCAAGGTCAGCCTGGCCTGCCGGTTGCGGTTGGGGCGGTTCTTTTGCTGTTGTTGAACCTCCAACTGCTGGTCCCTCTTCATCTCCACCACGTAGTGGGAAAGCGGAGGGCGTAACTTGGACAGGGTGGCCCTCGACGCCACTATCTCCTTTATGAAAAGTATACGTGATGAAATATTCTCAAGAAAAAATATTCGTCAATGCTTGTATTGAATCAATGATTATGATTGTGCTGTACTAATCTACTCTGTTTCAAAATTAATTTATTGTAATTAATAATTTAACCTTTCAATATTTGCCTCATTGTACATCCCTGCACTGACCTTTTAATAGATCAATGATGTACACTCTCAAATTATTATAGATGGACATTATTAGAAAAGTCTGGAAACGGTCGAATATTTCAAAAATTAAGCATTTAAGAAAAAAATACTTAAGATAAAAATTGTATGGTTTCAAACCTTAGCGTAATGCCTTAAAACGGAAAAACGCTGTTGGGTGAATGTTGAGAAAGAGATTTATATTTTTTTCTTCTTTCTTAATTAATGTTGAGTCAAGGCACCTTCATTAATTAAGTAATCATTCCTGCTTCAAAACTTATAAACTCCAAATAATTTTATAGCAGCCAACAACGGATAAATATTATAATTGTGCTACTCAGGACAACGGTAAGATAACGAGTGAACGTACGAGCACGTTTCTGAATGTACTGAAACAGAGAAAAAGAGAGACCTTACAGGAGGTACCAAAATATTTAGTCTATGGATTTCACCTGTTGTTAAGACCCCGGTTTTTAACCTAAAGGAAGTAAAATAAAATCAGAAAGGAAAGATTCATTTCAGTCTTTACTGGAGGAGAAAAAATCACTTACCTACCTTATTTACTTACATGACGTCTGAATATTGCTCGGGGCGAACGTCGAGTCCGGTTCTTCGCAGGAGAGCCCCGATTTAGCACACGAGGAGTTTCTAACTTCCGAATTCCGAAGGCTTCACACATTGCCGTACTGTGAACACGCCGAAATTACGGGGCCGAACGCTGCGTTTTGACCTACTCTCGATAGCCTGATGTTGTCCTTGTAGATCGGCGGGGGATATAAAAAATTCCCTTGCATTAATGGCTCACTCAACCAACTACCTCAGCACATGTTTATGGCGGCGCTCGCTACAGCAGAAGTAATGCGAGTCCCATCATTCTGGCAGGTGATGCACGTGCCCATACAAGCCGAATCGCGAGACTATGCGCATGCATGACTTTTACAAAGTTATTGCAGTGTGTTTATCGACGCCTCAAAGTATATGCTTTCTCTTACACAACTACACACATAATTCAACCATTTGCAAATATACAACAATGGATTCTATTTTATTATATTATTTGGTCTTTCAACTTCACTTTTTTCGTAGGTCTAAATTGAAAAACTCTATATTTTAGTTGGATAGGATTTCGAGATGAGAATAAGACTATACGATCACTGAATTATCAAATACGGTATGTTACCGGTGATAAGCGGAATTACCCCTAAACGATTCGAATTGCAAGTTGTAGGAACAATTTGATTCGTTGACACATGTCCGAAAATTTAACACAGTATTCACAGTAAGAGCCCTCTCCCGACCCTGGGTCCCCACCGTGTCTCCTCGTCAACAGCGGCCCAGGCCGAAGACAACCAATTGAATATCTACACTCGGGAGTCGGGTGACAGTCCCGTCTCCCTCGAGTAACATTGAGTCGTCCCTCTGTCGCCGCCATTGTCAGGCCAGTTCTCGACAGAGGGAGCTCGCGGTGCCACCCTACTTGAGCACTACCACCTATCCCCCTAAGCAAGAGGGCTTACCACCGCGCTGAGCAGACGCAACTCCACAGCCGGAGAGCAAGACCACATTCCCACCACGGGAACCGACGCGCGCGTCAAACCTATGCTATGGTACATCTGCAGATTACATAAAAAAATCTGTAAACTTCTGTAATTAAACTATGTCATAGCAAAATAAAAGAACTATTATCTCAGTTTTTAATTCATAATGTTGATTTAGAAATTAGAGGTTGTCACGTATCAGTTACCGGGTGGCTAATCCCGCCCCGGATCCCAGCCACCACGCGACTTCAGGACTTTCGGTTATTATCTGCACGCGAATCATCGCATTCTTACTGTGTAATAAATAAATTTAAAGTTTTTTGCTATGACTAAAACTACTTTACAGATTTTTCGATAATTTCAAAAACAATCGGACACATGTTCAAATAGTTGGAGCGGATAATATTGTCATATTGTTTAAAATATCTGATGAAAATGTAAAACCGAACATGACATAAGTTGCCATAAAAAATGTTATCTCGAAAAAATTATATAACGTTGCTTACCAATTTAATTCATCTAATTTAGGAGCTTCATCTTCTGATGAATCAGTTCCCTCATCACTCTCACTAAAAGAGGCATCTACCTTTTCGAAATGCAACAGTCGATCAAGTAAGAAGCTTTTGTCTCTGTTGACTTTTAAAAGTTGCCGTTGAGTTGAACGCAATGCTTCTTGAAAACATTCGTTTTCCTATATAAACAAAATAAAAATACTGCTTTATAATTTCCATACCTTTTAATTGTACGTATACTTGCATTTTATTTATCTAATATTTATATAATTATCATTTACAATTTCATAAAAGTTCGCATTTGATTCTCATTAATTTATATTTTTTATTATGATAAAATAATTATTTTGATGGATCGGGTGAAGGTCGAGATAATCATTCGCACATCGCGATAAGCGCAAGCCGTAAGTTAATACGAGTAAATTAGTAGGTGATTGTCATTAGCCGTCTGCGCGATAGCTCCAGAGTGCAATGGTGTACCCATTCGAGTAGTCGTCAGATGGAGCGCCGTTCGCTGCATCAGCAGCCATGTCATGCTACTGAAAGACCTGACGGACCAATAACCACTATGTGCGGTCGACGAGCCCTGATTCGCTTTGTGTGGTGAGCCCCCATACAGCTTTAGTAGTGCAAGTTCACCGTTACAATATATTTAAAAATGTAGTATTTTTAAGTTTACAATTTTCAATTTTGAGATTAAATGCGCAGTATAACGTCGAAACAAAGAACCGGCAAAAAATTTGAATTCTTGAATTTGAACAGAATGGTTGTAGAATAGAAAGGCAAGAGTAAGCATTACTTTCCTCTCTAGAGATAATAACTGCATCCGTACTCGCGTCAAAGTAGAGAGATTAATGTAAGTAAAACATTGGATTCTCACTATATAAGTGCGACCTTATCAATAAGTTCTTAGAAATAAATAATTATATTTTTAAACAAAAAATAAGTCGTTACGTATTTAAATATAGAATTATAATTATATTCTGTAAAATCATTAATTGGGACAAATGCGAAAATAGTTTGAGTGAATGTTCTGTATAGTAAATGACTTTAAAGAGAGTGTTATGTTTGGCGTGAGGACACAATAATTAATAAATTGTTCATACACGCAAGTAATATTTTATTTATTCGCCAGTGTCGTGAACCGACATTTCCTTTCCCACTCGCTCCTTACATCATTTTGGACGGAAAGAATGGTGCGAAAAGCCACGCCGCCTCCGTGGGAATTTCAAGTTGGAACTCATTAGCTAAACGATTTGCCAGCTGCCGCGCTGCGAAAGGTACGCGGTCGCGGGGCAAGTGTCAGGAACACTACCCTGTAGCACGTATAAGCGAGTGACATTTCGTCACTCGGGTCGGCCATCGGCGTTGCACGCGGCAATGACTTTGTTGTTTGAGGCGTTTATGTCTGGTTCCTCGAGATATCGGGCGCACATTCGCAAAGTCTTCGACCACCGTCTGACTCCCCGGGTCCGGTTACTAGCATATGACATACTAGAATCCGGCGTACCAGAATCTTTATAAAATAAAAGAGGCCTCTCGATCGCGGAAAGCCGCTTGTTACCTAAGTCAAATTATGAGCAAGCTATGTACATTTAGATGCATTTATTGAGCTTGTAGGGGCTTTTACGCCTGGGCAAGTGATTGGCTTTCCTGATATCAGAGTTTATTTTATTTGTAACCAGATTCCTGTAACTGGTAACAGTACACTTATCCCTTTTCTTTATCCGAACTGAATATAAATAAATTCAGTATTAAATGAGTAGAGATCAGTGAGGTTATTGCATGTACGTCATATCTGCTTTCTCGAACATAAAAAAACATTTATAAATTAATACAATTATTATTTTATTTATTAGCAGATTAATATTTACGAGTAGACTAGTTATTACTAACCAGTAGTTTATGTTTCTAATTTGCTGTATTTTTTTTTGAACCTTCCTATGACCGATCTAGCCAATATATTGATTTATCGGTCTTCTCAAGGTTAATTGCAGCTGTAAACATTGCAGCTGTAAACAGAATATATAATTATCCATTCAAGACTCAACTCGAATCGCGGTTCTCGTAGTGCTGGATAAGGATATTATTGTTAATGATATTAATATTAGATATTTAACTATAAATTAAACATTTTTACTGAAGCCGATAATTATTAGCATAATGTATAAAAAAATTTTAAGATGATAGATTAAGATGATTTTATGATTATTTATTTTGAATGTTAGTATTTTTTTTTATAAAAATACTATAAATTGCGTAACGAGTTTAAAGGAAATGCATTGTTTATGGCCATTGTTGTTAATTATTAAATAGTTAATTAACTCCTTTTTTCAAAAGGACATTTTACAGTCGATTGGTCTTTGTTTTCTAAACCTCTGAAACTTACAAAAAGTTTGATGATGTCACTTGTAAGTGCGAGAGAGAAAGAGTGTGGAAGCGTGAGTGTCAGTGCCAGAGAGATGGGAGATAGTGTGTAACGCCGATCAATCTCCAAGCGTTTACTCGAGACGCAATAGGGACGGACGCGAGGGTATCGGGCCGAAATATGGTAGCTCCGCTGAGAGCCGAGCCGCCGGGCCGCATGACCCCCCCCCCTTCCCCTCCACACATACATGGGTTACCCAAAGAGTAGGGATCTTCTGCGGACTCTACAACCGACGCCACATCCGATAAACCTTTGAAGAACGCGAAGACGAGGAGATGACGACGAAAGGAAATAGTCGAGGACAGGAGTTATCCTCCAGGCTATTCAGCAGAAGTCGAAACGGGCAGTCACAGAAAAGATTGGTTTCAGCGGTCGTCGCGTGCAGTCGCACGGAGAAGTTATAGTCGAGAGTCGTGTCGTGACAAGGAGGTCGAGAAGAGTCGTAGACGGTCGTGACAAAGAAGACGCGCACTAAAGTGCAGAGAAAACGCAGTGATGACGCCACCGAGCGAGCCGCCAGCCATCAGTGGAAAGTTGGGTCACTGACGAGTGAGCGAAGACTACCTGCGACCTCGCTCACTCCCCCGAGATTCAACGAAGAGCAACGCAGCCAACGCCGCTTCAGGGACCAGTGCATAACATCACCGAGGCCGCCTCAACAACCGACGCCAATTCAGGGAGGACGGGAGAAGGACTCCAGGCCGCTTCGTCCTAGCGGCAGATATTGGCTGTCACCATCAGCGCCAGATGAACAGGAGAGCCAGTCGTCGCCTTCAGCATCAGATGAACGGAGCTCTCTGACGCCAGGGCTTGGGAAAAAAACCCCCGGTGCGCGCACGGAGTACTTGGTCGCGGCGCCGATGGTCAAATGAAACATCAACCCCGCCGGTTGTATAGTTAGCGGCGAAGGTCGGACGCGGTTGCACAAGTGGTGGTCGAGCGCGACCACGACCGACAGATCCTAAGAGCGGATTAGCATAGGGAAATATTTTTGTATATAGCCCTTTATTGTCTCTTCCCCCTTCCCATATTATTATTTTTAAATCACGAGAAGTTCGTCCCGGTGCCTCCCCGCCGAGGCCAGCCGGACCTCCCAAGGAGAAGAAAGTCTCCATCGACTAGCCAGAGGCGGCTCGCTTGGAACTCTTATTTATAAATTTTCAGCTAGCACGCCATTATGCAACCGTCGTGAGGCGGAAGGGCCTCTCCTGCGTGGTGTAGGAAAGCGATACGTTACAAAATCATATTAGAGAAAGACACATTTTTGAGTAAAAAGACCTGCTCTTTCTAAACCTGTGGTCAGATTTTTCACCAAAAATTATGTGACCTCCTGAAGATGTTTAAACTTCAAGAATCGACTATAAAAATATAGAATATATTGACTATAAAATGTCCGTTTGGGAAGAAATAGGCTAATTAAGTTTTATTGTACTAATATTAAGTCGGGAGTCAATATATTTTACAGAGGCACCAGGACTCCTGCAGGCTCCATGCAACCGGAGCATAAACTGCGGGGCTTCGATTAGGATCCAAGGAGTTTGTTCCAAAAGTTTCGAAATTTCTCGTTTAATACGCGCACGGATACAAACCACTCAATATCGGTAGCGACCCTCAGCCCCACCCGTCATCCACCATCAATCTGCAGCAGTAACACAACAATGATGGATAGCAAGACCTGCTGTGTCAGTACGTAAGCGAGGAGGAGTGCGAAAGCGCTGTATGAAATACAGCAAATGTGGTCTACACTGTCACCCAGTATCCATATGCATATCATGCCTGTGTGCTACCGAAGAGCCCGTCGACTGTAGACCCCACCGGGTCCGACAGAGAGAAAGAGACAACACTGGTATCCTAATACAGAAGTGGAGATGATAAGCATGATGTAGTTAAGCTTAAGTGTCGTAGCTCACTTCATTGCGCTTAGCATCATGTGCCTGCAGTAGTTTGTTAGAAAGAAAATTATTCTTTGCTGAGTCGATAGAATTTGACACTTTAGATAGCAATTCTCTTAAGCGATCAGAATCACTAACATGCTTCAAACTACGGGCTAGTTTATACGTACTATTTTTTTCCGCATAAGTGCCCGAATAGACGAGGAAACCCAGAGTTTTCGCTTAAACGATAGAGTGAAACTTCTGAGCGGTGCTATTCGGTCGTAAGCAGCAATCAAAACAGTAGTGAAATTGTACTCTAAGTTACCGATATGACCTTCATTATGTTAAATCGAGAACGAAACTCATATTTGAGCACAGAGGATAACCTTAAGCAACGGGATTTAATACTCTTGCTGCAAACGGCAGGCTTTGGCCAGCGATAATCAATTTTGATAAAATCACGGCCTGCTATAGAAGGCGATTCTGATTTCCTGATATCAATTATATTAAATAATTGTTTTACAATAAATAGATCAAATCAGGTATGCGTAGTTGTCCGATCACGACAAAATGTATGATGCATGAATTCAGAGGAAACACGAGCAAGAGCGTGTGATTGAATGTAAGTTGATAGCACTAGGGGATTCAATACTCATATCAATTTTCACCCGCAATGATGACGTTTGCATAGTGAGTTAAGTGAACAGCAATAGTTTCAAATAGTTGAATTGGATAGAGTGAAGCTGGCTTGCGATAAACTGCAGCAAAAAGCATGCGTGACTTCCCATGAACTATTTCAAGGACTAGAAATGTGAAGGCATTATGCGAAGAACGAGCAGTCTCATTCACTGTATCTCGGATGTAAACTCCGACTCCACCGGCAGTTTGACCTTCACGATTAGATCTGAGAAAGATGAAGCCATCTATAGATAAGTGTTTATCATAAAACTACAAGATCATCCTCAGAGTGGATAGGAATCAACGGTAAGTTTCGGGGTTGCTGCATACTTAGTGCATTGAATTTACAAGGCACAGAGCCGCGCAAGGTTGCAGACAGCAGCTTGACGACTGTGGCAAAAATGAACGGACTTATCAAGGCGTCTGAGGCGTACGAGGTTACCACCCAGGGTCAACAATAAAATGAGCAGAGCCCGACAACTCAATTGCATTAAAAACTTTTTTCACGATTTCGAGTATATGAACAGAAACTCCTTGTGGAATGCTTGATATGAGGATCTGACACAAGTCCCCAATAATGGAGTTCTGCGCCAATGAAGAAATTTTATTTCGAACGCTAGGAAGTTTGGCTGTATGATCCAATGCTATATTCTTAATTTCGTCTGATCGTTTTTGTACTAGAAAAACGATGAAAACCAAATAGTAGCCGTCTCAGTTATATTGACACCCTGTGATAAGCTGACGATTGAGATTAGGCATAGATAAAAACCGTGATATGGATGATTTATCCATTTACAAATTTACTATAAGGTGCAATAAAAGTACTAAGCGCATAAAACACAAATAACTATATGTAAGCATATAATGCTAATCCCGCGCTTTTTCGGAAACACACGAAATCTCCACAGGTTGTCTCTATTGTCCCTTTACTTGATTCTGATGAAATCGGACTGATCACAGACTGGCGAGGCAACAATTTCGACGCATAGACCTGTTGTAGTACAAATGACAGTAGACCCTTACGAGAAAGATGATTTGTCTGATGATATGAAAAACTGTCGAAGTTGACAGTCAGACTGACTGTAACCTGTGACGGGCGGACTTTGCGCGCGCAGGCGAGGGATCAGCTGGGCGCCGCGGCCGCGGGGCGGGAAGGGCGCGCGGGAATTCGGAAAAGGCGCGACCGCGCCGCGGCAGTTAGTTTTTCGTTGAGTCGATAGGCGAGCGGACTGTTACGGCCCGATAAGCGCGACGCAAAGGAAGCTGAAAGGAGTGAAGGAAGTAGGAGATAGAGAGAGAGATAAGGAGAGGCGCCCAGCTGACCGAGGCCCCAACACCACCCGGGGACGCGAGGGAGAGCGCGGCGACCTCCCGGCCGGATTGTGGCCGGGACTACCGACGAGAAGGCGACGGCCAGGTAGGGCACAAGATGTATTAACATGCCCCGCGAATGAGAGAGAGAGAGAGAGAGAGAGGCGCGGGCGCGGCCCCCCCCCCCAAATAGCGTGACCCGGTGTGCGGCCCGGCGAGGGTTCGGACGAGGCGAGGTGCCTGTAGGGGCACCAATGCTTCGGCACCGCCGCGAGCCCGTGGGGGCTCGCCGGCCAGGTCGACAGGCAAGGTGCGTGGTGCCAGAGAGAGGCGCGCGGGGCGAGCGGGCTGCTAACGAATATTGTAAAGGCGAATGCGGCGGGGCGGGCCTGTCCCCCCGTCGCCTATATTATACAATAAATGCATATGTTACACATATGCCCTCCCGTGTAACTATTTTATTTTGACGGACCCTCCCTCCCCCCGACTTCACAACCGCCGCGACCGACGTAGGCCAGCCGCCCGGGCTGGCCCGGCCGGGTCCCCTCCGGGTCCCCTCCGGGGCGACCGCAAGGACCTGCATCAGGGCAGGAGGCGCGACCGGAGAAACACTGGCGTGGGGCTCCGGGCCTAAAAGCACCACGTCACAAATGGCGACGTGACAGGACGCCGGCATGCGTCCGTGTTAAAGCGGGAAGTCGCGGGTGGGGGGAGTTGTCCCCAGGAGTTGCGAGGTGAGGAGGCGAGGGGCGGCCGCCCGGTGTTAGGAGGCGGGCTGCCCTCACGTATATTTGTGGCCGGAAAGGGTGCCCGTAGGGGCGCCCGGAATGGAGGTCGCGCGCGGACCTGGAGCGCGCCTTCGAGGCGTCCTTAAATTCGCGCGCGAGCATTGTTGTTGTGCGGAGGTCGCAAGACCGCGCGCGGGCAATGTAAACTTTGCCGCGCGCGGTGACCTCCTCGTCGAGAAGCAAGAGAGGCTCGTGCGGCCGAAAAGCACGCATGAGGGAATCTCCGCGGGGCGCGAACGGGGAGAGTCCGGTTGGGGATCTCCGCGGGACGCGGCGCGGAGGGAGAGCCCGGTTGGGGATCTCCGCGGGCGCGGCCGAAGGAGAGTGCTGAACTTACGAAAGTTAAGCAGCATTCGCCGCGTATCATACTTGGATGGGTGACCCTCTCGTATGAAAGTTAAGCAGCATTCGCCGCGTATCGTACTTGGATGGGTGACCCTTTCGTATGAAAGTTAAGTAGCATTCGCCGCATATGATACTTGGATGGGTGACCCTCTCGTATGAAAGTTAAGCAGCATTCGCCGCGTACGGTACCTGGATGGGTGACCCTCTCGGATGAAATTTTTATTTTTTCTATGGTAATTTCGGGGGATTTCTTTCGTTCTTTTTCAGTCTGAAAAATTTCGGGAAATCCTTCGCGAGCCAATGAGCCCGTGGCGTGCGATGGCGAATTTTTTATGTTGGTTTGTTTAAACAAATTAACATAACTAATTCAATTGCGCACGTTACGGATGTCCGATCTCGTTGGTTCCTTTTACGATTAATAGAGTGGGATTGGCACCCCAGCTTGGTTGCAAAAACAATTGCTAGAATTCGTTTATTTAATTATTATTAATAATTAAATGAACGAATTCGTTAATGCTATTGATTTTTGTACTCCCACGATCGAGTTAATAAATGCAGCACTCCAGAATTTCAATAGCCCGTTGACGTACCTAGTTCAGGTGTGATGGGCATGATCGAGCCCCCAGGGAGTGTTACATGGAAAGCGAGTGAGGGGAGGGGAACCCAGTAGATGTCAGGTACTTTCGAGCGCCCGAAGCATCTATGGGCGCGTCTGGCGGGTCACTGTTAGGTTAGGGGGATTGTTTGGGGGACCAAACAAATGATCCTGGACCAGGTCAGAGTGACCAAGGAGGGATGATCCCGAGGGTGGGTTGTCTGCCGGGGGAGGGGGGAGGTTTACCTTTCAGATAGCGGTATGAAGCAGCCCGATATTGGGATGTGACTTGAAACCTGCTCGAGGATTTCTTATCACCTCCCAATTTAGAATAAGTCGGTGATTAGTACCGCAATTAGAATCGTCCCGAACCCCACCCTACTAGCAAAACAGCCTAGACTAGCGGGAGATTCGGTGGCCAGCGACCTGTATAGTTCGGATTTATTTTAGCTTAGATTTAGTGTGTGTGTGGAGAGTTTTGGAGACAGGGGAGGGATGGAGACAATCAGCCACGCCTAGTGGTGCTGTATCAACGCAGGCGCAGTGGAAGATGGGATTGTTTCTTTCCGGTCCCCTGGGCTCGGGGTTAGCGAAATCCGGATTCGCGCCCCGATGCTGATTTTATAAATGTTTAGATGTAAGCAGGATCGTGTGTTGTCAGGGATTTTTAGGATTGTAGGTCACTCTCAACCCCTCTGGAGGCTCAGCCGGGAGGGGCGTCGCGTAGCCGATTAAACAGGACAATCGGTACGACGACAAGAGTGTTAAGGGTCGACCCATTCCTTTTCCGATGGTTTAGCCGGGAAAGCGCTATTGCCGAGGACTGCCGATGAGTCGAGGCATGGCAAGGGGTGGGCGACCCCCGATGCGTCTGTTTCCGATGGCTCAGCCGGGAAACACCCCACATAGGAGCAGCCTAGGATCCTGGGGTAAAGGGCGTAGATTTAGCAGTCTAGTGTTCTCCGAGGGCTTCGCCGGGAGAGCGCCGCCTACTAAAACTGCCAAGGGCAAAGGTAGGGGGCAGCGCTAGACTGCATCCAGAATAACTTAGTATGTAGAACAGGGAATTAGGTTTAGGATAGGGAAGGATGATTGTTGTTAAAGGGCCAGGTCAAAGGAACATTAAGTTTGCTACCCGGGGGAACGCCCCTTATCCCACATTACCGATTTCGGGGAAATGCCTGCGGGCGTGGGGGGAGTGCTCCCCTCTCTCGACCGTACCAATATTATATATCAATATAAATATTTACTTGTTTATGTGGTATTTTCATTAATTTGAGGGCCAGGAGATCGTAGGAGTGAATTCCTCCACGTCTGTATTCAGGCGTACCACCGAATCAAACCGAGGTCGTTGGGATAGTTTTGGCAAAACCAGGGCGGCAGCGAAAGAAAGGTGGACCCTGCGGGGTCAGGAAGGAGAAGGCTCAGGTTTGACGAGCCGGCTCGGGGGATGGAGCCACCACCCCGGGCTCCGTCCGTTAAGGGAGAGCAGCAGGGAAGGTTGGGAGCCCAGGGCGAGGAGGGGCAGGCCCGTTTGGCCAACCCTTTTGCCCGGAACGTGGGCAGGTTCGAGGATGAGCATCAGGACATGCAGGCTTATGAGCTGCGAGTCCGGGCGTTGCTGGAAGACAGGACGGCCAGAAAACTCCGACGGGAGGTATTAGCACTCTCGCTTACGGAGGTGGCCCTTAAATTAGTAACCGGTAACCTCCATTTTAGAGGAACGGAGCCAGAATTGCGGGAACGGCTTTGGCGCTCCCTGGTCAGGTCGGCAAGGCCGGAGGCGGACGTGCCTTGGATTGTCGGCTATGATGACGACCCGGGGGTCGATCGACGCCCGATTCCGCTATGTTGCGACGCCCTGTGGGTGGGCCGCCAGAAGGCAGCCCGACCCGATAAACAAGCGGAACAACCGGACCCGTCAGGGTTAGAGAGCTCGGCAGAGAGCCTCCGGGACGTCATGTCTCAGAAACCTGGTCCGGAGGTGCTGGAAGGACGGGATTCGGGGCGGACCGTCCGGTCGGCTCTACTTCCTAGCCTGCAGCCGGCACAGGGTCGGGAAGGACCATTTGGACCCGTACTCCAGTGGTCGGGAACTGACGCGCCCCGTTTGACCGCCAATCCAATCCCGTTTGGGATTTCAGGAGTAGGCGTCCTCCCCTACATCAACCAGTACCATAGGGTACTGTCGGGGCTGGAGCCTCAAATTGAAAATTTGCGAGGGGCGGTTGGCAGGGTCCAAATCGCGGCAGGCATGACGCACACCGTAGGGGAGGCTCCGGAATGGGAGAGAGGAGCAGCGTCGTCACTTCCTCCTCGGTGCCCTCCTGCCTCTTCTACCCCCGATCACAAGCAATCGATACCTCTCAAGAGGGGAGCGAGGGGAAGGGAGATCGAGAGATCCTCGGAGGAGTCCGATACTTCGGAGGACTCGGATGGATCGTTGGATGACCTGTTCCGGAGCAGTGCGCAGAGGGATCGCGGAGGGCGGAGCAGGAGAGGGGAGGTGACTGGAGCACCAGCCCCAGTCAGGGAAGGTGGACGAGGCCCAGTGAGGCCTCCACAGTCCGGGGACGGGACTGGTAGAAGGAGGGATGGAACGGGAGGACGTCTTAGCTATCCGGGAGCGGAGGGGTCGATGAGATCGGATGACGATCTTCTTTGCGCCCGAGTTTTGCGGGATGCCGCCCTAACCTTCTCCAATCATGAAAAGGAGGACGCAATGGACTTCCTACAAGGGGTCACACTGATCCGGAATAGGGATCGGTTTACGGAGAGATGCCTAATAGCGGCACTCCATTCCGTGCTCGCGAAGGATGCCCGTCGTTGGTATCAGGACCTGGAGCGTACGTTTGTGGATTGGCCAGCGTTCTCCAACGCTTTTCAGGCCAGGTTCTGCCAGCGAGTGTCGGACACGGATCTACGACGGGATCTGGAGGATATGCGCCAGGGAAACAGGACGATTGGCCAGTTCGTGAGCGCGTTTAGAGCTAGTCGTCTTCGGCGCCCTCTATCAGAGCGTCGTCAGATTCGCTTGATTCTGGAGAGAGTCCGATCCGAATTCAGGGAATACTTGATGGATAAGGACATCGAGACCCTGGATAGACTGGTCCAACTAGGGGGACGGAGGGAGAGGATCAACCTCCTAAACGAACGCTATGAGAGCCAGGAGGTCCGTACGTCCAAGGGAGAGAGGCCTCTGTAGAAAAGGGAGGGCAGACTTGATGCGGTGGAGGGACGGGTTCGCGCGACAGCCCAACTCGAGGGGCCCGGTGAAAGCGCGAAAGGTGTGAGAAAGGCGAAGAAAATCGGGGTCGATCGGGACTGGGAAGGGGAACTCTATGGGGGGAGTGAGATCGCCGCAATGTATGGCCAGGCAGGACAAGGGCATGGCGGCGTAAATCCCCTCAGTCATAGGAATCCGGGACCCAAGGCCCCGATCCGGAATCAGGGTTGGGTGGGATCGGAGGGCCAGCGCCCGTCCGGGCAGCCCCAAACGAACACGGGTTATCTCTCAAGGCCTCCGCGAGAATGGGGGAACCGAAGGCGCAACGAGGGCTGGGGTATTGGCCAAACCGGACGGACAGTTTTCCCGAATACTCTCGGGATGTGGGAGGACTCGGAGGCCGGGTGGCCCCTGGACGAGTCCCAGCGAATGTGGCCGGTCTCCCGGGGATCGTCCAGGGTTGGGAGGGTTCCCAAAACCAGAGGTCTGCAGAGCAGGCTCCGGCAAATCCGGCTCCTTCCCCGGAAAATACCCCAAGTTCGGGAGGGCCAGCGAGTCAAGGAAACCCGAGCGGACCCGTTTATAATGTCCGGAGAGATGGGCGAGGGCCGTTGCCGGGTGCATGCTACTCCTGTAAGGGCATGGGACACAAATCGTTCCAGTGCCCGAAGAGAGTATGTCTGCGTTGTCGTCAGCCCGGACATTGGCTCGAGCTGATCAGGGATCTAGTTAGGAAACATAACGATGACGCCCGGGAGCGGCAGAGCAGGGCATACAATCGAACTCGAAGATATGCCTCGTTCCAAGAGGGGGACTTGGTGATGCGGCGCGAGCATGTCCTGTCAAATGCGGTGAAGGGGATATCCGGGAAGCTGGCTAAGTATGAAGGGCCATTCACGGTAAACAGGTGCTGGGGGAGACGGTCGTGTTGCTAGGGAATACAGGGCGGAGGATGGAGAGGGCGCATGTCCAGCACCTGAAGAGATACATTCCGCCGAGGACAGGGTGTGCTCGGGGCGTATCCAGTACGAAGGGAGAGGGATTGGGCCCGGGGGAGGGAAAACCGAGGCAGGGAGGGGGGCGGGCTGACTAATAGCCCATTAAATAATATGCTTTCTTCTTTTACAGAATGGCAGAGAAGGAAGGACTGGCTGACCCTGCTGTTGAGAACCCGTGGGGGTCTCCAACAGAGAGACTAACGATGGAGGAGGAGGAGCGGCACTTGCTCGGAGATCTAATTGACCTCCACTCTCCAGGATCCGGCTTGGCCGCCTCGGTGAGTCGGGAGGAAGGTCCGGAGACGGAGGCCATGGAGGTCGAGGAAGCCCCTTCGACACACCAAGCAGCCGAGGCGCCGCAGGCCAAGGTGGCCACGGTCCCCGCCGAGGGACTGGGTGAAAGGCGCGTGTTGCCGCTGGCCCTGAAGGCCGCTGCGACCGAGCAGGCGGGCTCGCTTCCGCCGGCTGCGGACTACGTTGAGGAGGCCCGGCGAGAGCAGCGGCAGATGGAACTGGCACGCCAGAAACATCGACCAAATCGGCAGCGGCGACGGCAGTTGACGATGGACGACTACGAGTCGTCCAGGACCCCACTGGAGGGCGGGTATTATTTGCTGCCGATCATCAGGGACCCGGCGGTCTTGAGGGCGTCCAGTTCACCGGTATCAGCAACGCCCCGGCCAGAACAACAACAACTAGGGGCGGACAACCCGAAGAGCGGTAAGGGGGGCAGCGGACCCCAAGGGGTACCACCGACACCCCGTTGGCGGAGCCCAGCGCGGAGGCCGAGAGGGGAAGGGGGAGCGTCCGGGGCGATAAAAAAAAATGGCCTGTGGAGGGCGCCCGGATGTTGCAGGGGCTCCGTAAAGCAGCCGGTCAGGAGGAGCTGAGGGTGGGATCACCGGCGGCGCCGGTGGGGCGCCTTAACTTCATTTATGGAGCATTGGCGCCCGTTCCGTTTGACCAGGCAGTAGATCCGCTACCGAATTCCTGCCAGCGGTGTTGGTCAAACGGACATCACGTCGCCGAGTGCCCGGAGCCTAAGCGCCTGTTGTACTGGCGTCGGGGCGTAACCATCGGGGCATGCCCAAGGTGTCGGGAGGCCTATCGACGGGTAGAGAGGGAGCGCCGGTTCATATGAAAACAGGCCAACAGGAGGATAGGGAACGAGGTCACCCCTGGGGGGGGGGGGGGCAGAGATCGGTAGAGGGCCGAGAGGAGGACACCCACTGGCGCCCGATTAAGCGGGGGCGCCATAATAATGAGCCCTACCCCGCAAGGGCACCAGGGACGGTGTCCCCTGCGTCCGGAGCACCGGCAGAGAGCCCGAGGATGACCCGGAGGGCGGTCACAGTCCGGGAAACGGCCGCTGAGGGGATCGAGCGAGCCGTAGAGAGAGACGAAAGGAGGCGAGCGGAAGAGAGGGGCGCGCCCGGGTGTCACCCTGGAGGAGGCGAGAAGGGTGAATGCGGCCTACGTGAACCACCGCATGCGACTAGCCGAGGAGGAGATTCGGCGGCAGCGGGATACCACGGGGGCCACAAAGCGCCCTCCTCCAGTGGCGAATGTGATGGCACTGGTGGCGGCGCCCGGGACTCTGCACGCACCCTCTATCTCTTTCCTCCAGGAGGAGGACCCGGCTATAGCAGAAGGGCGGCGGGATGCTGAAGCAAGGCCAGACGGCCCGGAGCCCGGACCCAGGGCTGTCCCACCCCCTGCAGGGGCGCCTCCCTCCGAGGATCAGGGATTCACTGGGGTCCTGGGTGCCGCCCAGGGCCTGCTGAGGGAGATCCGCGAAGGGGTGACCGATCCCGAGTTGCGGCGGGAGCTGCAGGCGGAGGTGGTCGCCTTTATGCGCAAGCACCGGCTCGGCGCTCCGTCCAAGGAGAGTGAGGAGCCCGGAAGGGGCTAGGCGCGCGCGGCAGCCACCCTCTTGGGTCAGACTGAACATCCACGGGGGATGTCAAGTTTGAGGGGGGGCTGTGACGGGCGGACTTTGCGCGCGCAGGCGAGGGATCAGCTGGGCGCCGCGGCCGCGGGGCGGGAAGGACGCGCGGGAATTCGGAAAAGGCGCGACCGCGCCGCGGCAGTTAGTTTTTCGTTGAGTCGATAGGCGAGCGGACTGTTACGGCCCGATAAGCGCGACGCAAAGGAAGCTGAAAGGAGTGAAGGAAGTAGGAGATAGAGAGAGAGATAAGGAGAGGCGCCCAGCTGACCGAGGCCCCAACACCACCCGGGGACGCGAGGGAGAGCGCGGCGACCTCCCGGCCGGATTGTGGCCGGGACTACCGACGAGAAGGCGACGGCCAGGTAGGGCACAAGATGTATTAACATGCCCCGCGAATGAGAGAGAGAGAGAGGGGCAGGCGCCCCCCCCCCCCCCAAATAGCGTGACCCGGTGTGCGGCCCGGCGAGGGTTCGGACGAGGCGAGGTGCCTGTAGGGGCACCAATGCTTCGGCCCGATACCCGACGGCCCGGAGCCAGCACCGCCGCGAGCCCGTGGGGGCTCGCCGGCCAGGTCGACAGGCAAGGTGCGTGGTGCCAGAGAGAGGCGCGCGGGGCGAGCGGGCTGCTAACGAATATTGTAAAGGCGAATGCGGTGGGGCGGGCCTGTCCCCCCGTCGCCTATATTATACAATAAATACATATGTTAAACATATGCCCTCCCGTGTAACTATTTTATTTTGACGGACCCTCCCTCCCCCCGACTTCACAACCGCCGCGACCGACGTAGGCCAGCCGCCCGGGCTGGCCCGGCCGGGTCCCCTCCGGGCCGACCGCAAGGACCTGCATCAGGGCAGGAGGCGCGACCGGAGAAACACTGGCGTGGGGCTCCGGGCCTAAAAGCACCACGTCACAAACCTCACTTTTCTCACCGGGCAAAAACATGATCTTTGACTCAAAAAACAAGTCTTAATGGAAAAATCTCGTATACCTAGAAATAGCAGAATCACTCCAAGGAGTGCAGCAGATGTTTTAGTCATTGATTTTCTACGGAGCAATGAAAAGACCCACCAATCCAAATTATCGGAAAACAATATATATAGACAGAGAGAGAGAGAGAGAGAGAGAGAGAGAGTAGTTTATTTGTAAATTTTTTACAAAATTATTGCACAAATTAACACTTAGAAAACACAATTATCTTGAGCGAACTTAAATATAAATTATATCACATATTCGTCATTATCACAGATGTAGCGCAGTATATGGCAATAAATAAATAAATACTCTCTTACATACAATGAATGAAATGAATGTATATACAATAGAAAATGAAGGATGAATACACACGTATGACTAATTTAGGGCGCAATTCAAAACAATATTAAAAAGGACAACTAATTAGAATCTACTGTGATATCCCGACCCCTCAAATGCTCCATCACTAGCCCCCTAAAACGGGAATGTGTGGATGCATTCCTTATGCAGCATTGGCAGCCTGTTCCACAGATGAACACCTTGTTCCACATTCGCGGAACAAAAACCTCTTTAGGTTCAGCCATGACCGGCTGATCGGATGCATCAGAAGAGAACAGGTCAGCGAGGTACTCCGGCTTACGCAGCCGTAATATCTTGTAGATCTGCAAATATATGAAATATTCTGAAGGGGGTGATATGATCATCCCACTTAGCCCCCGTCACATACCGCACACAAGAATTCTGTGAGTGTTGTAGCCTTGTCCTTAAATCAAGTGACGCATCTAAGTGAACAATAGAACAATAATTAAAATACGGAAAGATCAGTGAATGCACCAGTTTGGCACGAAGAGCCTCCGTGGTGTACTGACAGAAAAAACGTAAACTATATAAAACCTGGTTAATTTTTTTACAGATCAATTCAATATGATCAATTGTCCCAGACAAAGACACGACTGGCCCCTCCTAGAGTTCAATAGAATCAACCCAGCCGACTCAAAACAGTAATGATCCTAACACAGAACCCCGAGGAACACCAAGCGTGCTGGAGAGCCAGGAAGATTTGATTGCCCTATCCGAGATGACAAGTTGCTCTCTCCCAGACAAGTATGCCCAGATCAGCGTCAGCACCCCTCGCGAGAAGCCAGAGAAAGAGAGAGTAAATATTAGTAGCAAACAATTAATTTATTTGTTTGAATGTATTACATAGCGTAAGTACTTTCTTGAATAATTTTTGCCAAAAGAATAAGTGAATTTTGAATTTTTATTTAAAAAAAAATGACAAAGATTTTGGAGAAGTAGCAAATCATTCCACAACCTTTTTACAAAAGGATAAGAGTCATAGGTCTGGAATTGGTAATATTATATGATAATAGTAGCGTTCAAAGCTTTGCGGGAATGGTAGTGATTATAACATTTCATTTCTTTTTATTAGCTCGACCGAAAGCTTATTATAGGACGAATCTGTAAAAAAATTAGTCCGATTCTGACGATGGGAACTTACCCTTAGAGACGCTTAAATGGATTGGAATAACAAATTTTCAGTTTCCAAAATCTTTAGGTTCCATGATTACGATATTCCATATTTTTTTATCATCTCAATAAGAGGAATATGTGGAAGAAATTTTGTCGAAATAAAACCAAAAAAGAAGAAAGTTGTCTAATCAGCCACTTTAAGCCCCTCCAACGGTAAGTTTCCATACTCAAATTGAAAGATATTTTTTCCACGTATTCGTTTTTCAATAAGTTCTCATAGCTGTAAGTCACGGGCACCTTCTCTCTACACTTACTTAAATTCAATTTTTTATTAACTACAAAAGATATTGCTATTTAAAAACATGCTTTCTCACTCCTATAAGATTGTGCACTGGGCAATAATTAATACATAAAAAATAGGCTAACATTTAACTTAACTTCCGTAAATACAAAATCATAAAATTTATGAATTTTATGAATTTGAAATAAGCTAAAAATAGATAAATATTCATAAAATCTTACGTATAATAAAAATTTCAATTTTCTTTTTAAATTTCGGTATCTACTTTTATAGTTTGACATTTTTTGTTGTCGCTGATATCATCATCTGTAATGTATATAATATTTATCGCGTGTAATATATATGTATATAATATTGATAGTTACATCCAACTTAAGTGAAACTGAATCTGAAAAATATAAACATTTATACTTATTATTACAATCACAAATCTCATTATTATTCTACAATAGAAAAAAAGCCTGTATTAATGAATACATATAATATACAAAAATTACTTATTGTATACTTCAATGTCATAATAGGAATATATAGTTAATTACGAAAATAATAGAAGTCGTTGTTCAGTACGCTAAACTTTAGTTAACTCTAATTAATCGTCAGGCTAGGTTTTTGATTAGCACGCACAGACTACGGCCTAATTTATTGTTAATAAATTATTGCAATAAATAGCAATTTGTTGATTTTTTTTGGTTTGTTTTCTCCCGTTTTCAAGATTGTAGGGAGAAAATAACGGCAAATATGGTGGAATTTTTGGTTGGATTATTTTCAATTAATTTTTTAATAAACAATTTTTTGAAAATTTGGAATAACCAAATATTCCGCATCTCTCTGATTTTTATCGGTTCTGAAAGCTGCGCCCGGCGAGTGCGTTGCCTGGCATAGGCGGCGTGCTTAGCCCGGGGATTAATTAGCCAAAGATGGCGCCTGGGTATAGGTGCCATGGGCAATTGGTCCCCATATGGGATTACAGCTAAAAGCGAATAAAAAGAGGAGATAGGGAGTTCAAAGCCAGGTTTATGGCTAGAACTCCCGGCCTTTATAATATTTGGACTATTGTAGGTATAGTAGGCCGATTAATGATACAGGGTGCCCGGTAGCTATTTTTATAGCATGGGTGCCCGATGTACTTTTTAGTGGCCTGGGGGGAATAGAGTGAGTTGTAATAGGTGGCCGTGTATAAAGGGTGCCGCACAGCCAGGTTATGGCTAAAGCGCCCGAGTTATGCACGGCGATTAGATTAGGTTAGTAGTTTAGTTTTTTTTTTGTATTTTTTGTGTTTTCTGCTATCGTCAAACTGGGTGTTAAGGGTATTATGTGTTATGCTATAGTCGAGTCCACCACTTCCCGACGGGGAAGTAGTCGGCGGAGACGGGTTGCTGGAGGCGACCTATGCCGCTGACGTGGTTGGGGTGACATAGCCTACACCTGTCTCCGATGGCTTTGCCGGGAGACACCTGCTGTGGATGACTGCCGGTTGCAGTAAAAACAGCAGGCAGGGGCGTAGTTTGCTCGGCTCCTGCTTGTCTCCGATGGCTTCGCCGGTAGACACCGACTGTGGGGGGCTGCCAGGGATAGTCGAAGCAGTCGGTAGGCGGCACGAGTGGGCTCAACAATCTGTCCTCGTTTCCGATGGCTTGGTCAGGAAAACGCCTCTGTGTTTTAACGCAACATGGAGGCACGAGAAAGATTGAAAATTTTAGATTAGTTCGTGAAGTAGTTAGTATCGTCTTAGGTTAGAATAGGGTAAGAAATGAAGGGGGGAATAGTAGCGAAATGACCCTAGCTAGCTTCCTGGACGATGACCTGTAACCTAGTCAGGGAGGGTTCGGGGCTGGGCGAGTGCGTCGTAGCGAAATTCGTCTCTCTCTCCGAAACTAAAATTAAGTATTAATATTAATTTATCATATATGTTTTTATCATATATGTTCTTTGCACGTCTTTCTAGGGGGCCGAGGGGAGGCGAGAGTTAGCTCGCACGTTGCGAAAAAGTCCCGATAACCAACCGACAAAAAGGGGGGGTTTGTCATAAGGGACAAGGAAGCTAGGGAGGGGAGGGGCGGATCCTGTAAGGGTCCGCGAGGCGTAAGCTCGAACTCAACGAGCAGGCCCAGGAAATGGATGTTTCGTCCAAGGGCCAGCGAGTTGAAGGAGGGCCGTCGGGGTCCGGGAGTTCGAACGTGAAGGGGAAGGTTCAAGGAACCAGCCCGCCTGTCGGACTCGAGGATCCAGCGACTAAGGAGCACCCGGGAGCGGGGAATTATGAAGTCCGCGTGAGGGCGCTCCTGGGAGATCGTACGGCTAGGAAGTTCCGATGGAAAGTGTGTGCACTCCCGCTCATCGAGATAGCCATGAAATTAGTGGCAAATAGCCTTAAATTTCGAGGAGAAGAGTCGGAGTTAAGGGAGCGTCAATGGCGATTCACCCTAAGGGTGGCAAGGCCCGAGCTAGACGTTCCCTGGCTATTCGGGTATGACGACGACCCTGCAGTCGTGCCGTACTCGACGCCGCTGTGCTGCGACAACCTGTGGGCGCGTCGTCGGAAAAAGACGATGCAGCCCGGTAAACAGAGGGGGCACAGCGACGCCTCCGATCACGGGAGTTCGCATGAGGACGAGGCTGGCAGCCAGAGCCCGGAGGAACTGCAACGAGTGCAGCCACCCCCAGAGGGGGAAGTAAGACTGCTGCCTAGCCCCGAGGCAGTTCAAGGCTTAGGCGAAAGACTGGATATGTTGCTCTGCCTTTCGGGTCAACGCCCGGAGCTATGGCAGGAGCAGCACCCCTGAAAATTTCGGGTGTCGAAGGCCTGGAGTTCGCCAGGAATATAACCGGGCGTTAAAGGACTTGGGCCCCAAAATTCAGGCGCTACAGGGAGCAATCGGAGGAGTAAAGATAGCCGCAGACCTTGCCCCCGGTGAGAACATGGGCCCGTACGTCGCATTAAAGGCGGCGGAGGCTGGCAAGCAACTTCTCGGCCCGGCAGAGCCCATGGCGGCATCTACTTCTGTCGATTCGCTCCCGGAAGAGGAGGAGTCGGAAAGCGAGTCCCAGTCGACGGGGGGGGGGCGAGGAGTTGTTCGGATCGTTTCCGGCACCTTCGAAGGATTCGCGGAGGCAAGGGCGCGAGGGAGGAGAGAACCCGAAGGCACCAGGCCAGGGGAATGGCCCTCCCGGCTACTATGCGCCTGCGGCCACGGGGTCGCGAAGGAAGAACGTAGTGCAGTCCGGAGGCGAAGGGCCAAAGAAAGTGGATGACGAGATCAGATGCGCCCGTGCACTCCGTGAAACTTCTAAGATACCTAAGAATTCCTGCAGGGGGTCACGCTGATTTGTCAAAGAGGTCGTTATACGGAACGATGCTTGATCGCGACCCTTCACTCGGTGCTCCTAAAAGATGCCCGGCGCTGGTATCAGGATTTAGAGCGGACGTTTGTAGATTGGCCGGCGTTTTTAAGCGCATTTCAGGCCAGGTTTTGCAAGCGGATGATGGATTCTGATTTGCGTCGGAACCTGGAGGATACGAGCCAGGGGGATAAGGAAACCATAGGCCAGTTCGTGCACGATTTCCGAGCGAGAGCCGGACGTTTCCGTCGTCCCTTATCAGAATGCAGACAGATCGTCATAATTCTAGAAAGAGTCAGGTCTGAGTTCCGCGATTATCTGATGGATAAGGATATTCGTACACTCAACGATATAGTCAAGCTAGGAGAGCGGAAAGAGCGAGTCAATACTCTGAATGAGCGCTTTGAAAATTAAGGAAAAGCGCGCAAGAGTGACAAGCTCCTGGGAAAACGTGAAGAGAGGTTTAATGCGGCGGAGGGAGTTCTTCCTGCACCGATGGTTCAGAAAAGCTCTGACAAGTCGAAGAAAAAGGGTAAAACGAGTAAGCCGAGCGACTTGGTCGATCAGCGCAAGGAGGAGCAGGTGGCTGCTGCACAAGGCCCAGTGATGGGCCCGAACCGCAGTTTTCTCCCTCCTGGAGCCCAAAGACCATCGGCACCCAAGGGCCCACCAAAAGGCCAAGGGTGGGGAGGGCCCGGAAGCCAGAAAGCTGGGGGGAAGAACCCGGCGAATCTGGCGGGCCTTCCCGGTACCGCCCAGGGGTGGGGAGGGCCAGTAAGCCAAAATTTCGCGGGGGTGGCCCGCCGAACATGGCCGGCTTTCCCGGCACCGCCCCGGTTTGGGGAGAGCCAGGGAATCAGGGTTTCCTGGGGTATCACAGGGAAACCCGGCGAGTTTTCCCAGCCCGAACCAAAGATACGGGCCTAGAGGGGGACTCCCGTTCAACGGGGCATGTTATTTATGCCAGGGCACAGGGCATAGGGCAGCCCAGTGCCCGAAACGGGTCTGCTTGCGTTGTCAGCAGCCGGGGCATTTTACAGCGAGCTGCACTCGTACAGAGGCGTCGCTGAAGTGCCAAGGTTGCGACACTCCGGGCTTTACCTTTATGTCTTGCCCGAACTGCCGGGAAGCATAAAAAATGCCAACGCAGGGCGATAGAGACGCTCCCTACGCCCTGCAAAACGGAAACGCGGGAGCAGAAGGAGATCATCCGTTGGCCACCTTTTCGGGCACTTTGCCGGAGAAACGGCCAGGTTTCGATTGGGCGACTCTCCTGGAACCCCCACCCGCTGCAATGGAGGGAGCGCCAGAGAGCCCGGAAAGAGAGGGACAGCAAGCGCACTCGCCGAATCCGTTGAATTTGATAGACCTCCTGGCTCCCGCAAACAACTCGGGGTCCGTGCACCCGAGCGCGGAGCGGGGGAGTGAATCAGTCAACGAAGGTGCGGGGGGAACTCCAGAGCCCGGTTTAGGGCTTGAGTGCGTCACGGAGAGCGCAGAGTCTCATGGTGAGGAGATCATAGCAGGGGCTCAAACCGGTAATCGCTGGTTTTGCGCCGTGAGACTCGGTGGGCGAGTACTTAAAGCGCTATATGACCCGGGATCCCAGATCTCTTGCAGTCACGCAAATGAAGCACAGGAGTTCAAAGATCGCTGGAGACCGACGCAACTCATGGTGCGAGGTTTCACAGGGTCAACCCAACCGTCGTTAGGAGTACTGAAAGTCTGTTTTAGCGTAGATCAAGAGGAAGGACTGATAGAGTTAAGAGTAATTCCTGCAATGGATTATCAAATGGTCCTGGGTGTTGATTTTATACGCGGATGGGCTTTCGAAGTTCAACACGGCAAAGGGCTGTGGCGCATCCCGGGCGGGGGTTTCGTGGAGAAGGACCTGCCTGAGCAGAATCCAGGTATTCTAGGGGAATGTGCAGGCATCATGGAAGTTCAGTATTATCTCAGAGCCCGGGCAAACTCACGGGTTTACAACGCTCATTGAACACCATATTGATGTGCAAGGGGCAAGGCCGATTCAGCACGCGCCCCGTCGCATGTCCCGAAAGATTTTGGAATTCGTTCAGAAGGTCCAGAAGATGCTGAATAAAGGCACAATTGAGTCTAGTGCCTGCGAATGGTGTAGCGCGCCTGTGATTATAAGGCGGGAAGAAGGCAGCTTCCGCTTATGTATCGACTTTCGAGATATAAATAAATTGACTCGAAGGGATAATTACCCATTACCAAACATGGATTTGATACTAGAGAAACTAAGGAACGCTGGATATATCTCGAAAGTGGATTTGAAGAAGGCGTATTTTCAAGTGTTCGTAGGCGTGCGCATTCGAGGCGTTGTGGAGCGCGACGAGAGAAGGTTGGCGGAGGCCAGGGGTGCGCGCCCAGGAGCCACCATGGCCGAGGTCCGGGCGATTAACGCCTTTTATTCAGACCAGGCCATGTTGCTAGGCGAGGCGCGGCAGCGACAACGCATAGAGCTCTTCGTGAGCCCTGGCGGATGCCTTTGGCCAGCGAGCGCGCGTTTCTATGCGGCACGCCGCATAGGCCTTTTTTTTAGTTGTTTGTTGATGAAGGCGTGCGGCGGAGAGGTGCCGTCCTCCCCGACCGCGAATAAAGTTGTTATAATAAATGAGAAATTGCGGTTTCTCCTTTATTCCGCACCCTGACATGCCCCCCTCCCTCCCCCGATTACGTACCGGCGCGACCGTCGTTGGCCAGCCGCCCGGACTGGCCCGGCCGGGTCCCCTCCGGCGCGACCACGAGAACCTGCGCGTACGCAAGACAGCGCGACCGGGGACAATAATGACGCGGTGCTCCGGGTCCGCGGGAAGCCTTCGGCTTCCCGATGGAAGCACCACTTAACAGTTTTAACGACTCTTTCTAAAAATGAGTATTGAGTTTTAGTACCTCGTGGCCACTGCCTTTTCATATCGTTGAGGTCATGTATCTTAAACTACAAATTTTCTTGGCATATCATGTTTGTATAATAACCAAATATTTTATTACCTCCTTCTATAGCAGCATTGTGTAACC
This sequence comes from Sycophaga agraensis, assembly GCA_018906755.1. Lineage (NCBI taxonomy): Eukaryota > Metazoa > Arthropoda > Insecta > Hymenoptera > Pteromalidae > Sycophaga > Sycophaga agraensis. The sequence continues at coordinate 447,860 of JACCIE010000062.1, read as the reverse complement.
CAATCCTTGACTTTTATGAATAGTTATACCTTAACTTACACATATTGGAAATTGTTGTCGAGTTATATACACATTATCCATAATAGAAAATTTATGCTCTAATTTCTGTGTATCGTTTTTCTTAATATTTTGCAATCGGATTTCTACAGCTATGAATACATCGTCTTATCCTTACGAATAAATATCACAGTACCTATAATTCCATTTACTAATCTAATAAAGATGTGAATATCCCTTCGTATCATAATTTTACATCCAATTTTATTAGTTAACTAAGTTTGTTTGTTTTATTACGTACCGATTACTATTATCATCAGTTAAAATTTGTAAAACCTACATTTGTAAATTTTTTGTCCATTTACATAAACCTTTCAACACAAGCTTTATCTCTTCGGAGTCGACTCTACTCAGCATTGATAAATTTAACGAATCAGAAAGGCTCCTTGTCGGTAATAAGCAAACGGTATTACTAGGTAAATTAAAGAAATGCTCACATAATTTATGCATTGCTTCAACACAAATATTAGTTGAAGCTACAACTTTGCGAGCGTTACTAAAGCTTTAATATCTGAATCATTTACAAAATCTAATTGATTTTGAAAATAGTATCTATAAAATTTTCTAATTCTGCATTCTTCAATTTTTGTAAAAATTCACCAGCATAATGATGAAGATCCGAAAAACATTTGTAACGCATCGCTTTCCTGCACCACGCAGGAGAGGCCCTTCCGCCACACGACGTTTGCACAACAGCGTGCTCTTTGAATTTATATTATTATTGGGCGCCAAGCGAGCGACCCCTGGCTAGCCGCTGGAGACTCTCTTATCCTGGGGAGATCCCGCTGGCCTCGACGGGAAGACACCGGCACGAGCTTGTCTCGATTTCAAATAAATACAATGGGAGGGGGGAACGCAATAAAGGGCTCATTTTATAAAATATATGTCTTTATTGCCTAAACTAATTACACAATATTTCCCTACACTAATATCCGCTCTCGGCAACGAGTGGCGTCCCGACCACGTTGTCGAGAAATAATCGTATAACTTAAATTCAAAAATATAATTTAATTACAAAATATTTACACAAGTTACTTAGGCATTAATTATACGACCGCGCCTACCTAAATCTATCGGTCTGTCTCTTTAACTGATACGCTCTTTAGCACTCGCGTTCACGAATTGTACCAAAACAACTTATTTGTCGAGGCGACTGCTCTAAGGATCGCTTTGCAAAAGACCCACTCCTCGGCAGCGTCGCGCTACAGAACACGCAATCCGGGAGAACTCACTGGTTACCCAAAAAGTAATAAAATGAACCTATTAGTGAACAACGAGCCCACGTAGTTGACAGTTTTATTTATTTTCTAAAAACTCTACGACAAAACACATAACTACAAATTCCGAAGAATCACTGTATTGCTTAAAGGAAGCCTTATCCCGCGAGGATTTATCTCATGAAATTGATAATATTCTGTTTGAAATGTCTAAATACTAATGGTCATAACTAACCTCAAAATTTTGAAAAATTTTAGTATTGAGAAATTTACTTAAAAATTATTAAACTGAGATACTGAATTGTATTTTGAATTATTACTAATTATATCACACACGTTTTACAATCGCATTACGCAAATCATCTGCATAACTTCATAATATATTCAACTGAACTATTATCCTCTTTGTAATTGAAGTATTTTTCTATATTTGTTTCTTGTAAATATAACTGTTGAGGAACGGGAGGAAGGGAAGCACTTGAACAATAGCTCTTGAATTAATATGTTTTATTCGTACAATGTTGCGTATGTTTGCTGGCTCGCCTATAAGTGTCGAGAGGCGAGCTCCCCCCGTCGCACCCGGTCTCGGCACTGTCTCGCACCCGCGCGCGAGGTGGCTCGAGGTAGGCTGCATGCGCCTCGCAGATCGCGGGAAGCTGGCCGACGTCGCCAAAAAACTTACGAGGCCACGGGGCGCGTCCGCCACCGCGCACTCCGCTCCCTCAGGGCAGGATAGCTACGAGGACACAGGCCCGCCCCCGCGGACCTGCTCACACCGGTCCGGTCGGTTGCTCCCCGCGTCCCTTTACCCCGGATCACCTCGGGCCACTCGCGCGCGGGGTTCCGTCGCTTACCCTCGCGCTCCACACCCTCGTCCCGCGGCTCTTTCCCTACTGCCCGAGAGAGCCTCCCGCCTCCCAGATCCTTCTCCCCCCGATCGCCGATTGTCTTGTCCCCCCCCGTCTGCCGATCTTCCCGCGCTCTGTCGTTGATCCGGCATACTTGCGCGCTAAGCAGGTGGCTCCCTTCCCGCCCCGTCAAAACAAGTGATGGTCGTCGTTCCTCGGCGCTTTGAGGTCACATCATGAGGCGAGAAGGTTGTCAGCGGACGCATACAATTTCTCGCGAGCGTCGAGTTCGCAACAATTCTCCCCCCCTGCGCAGGCCCCGCCTATGCTTGCGCAGTATTCGCCGCGAACGAGACGACGAGCTTGCGTGCCGGTCGGACAAGCTCCCCGTACGGTGTGCGCACTTTCGCGACCCTCACTCGCCCGTCCGCTCCGGGTTATACCGTGACGACAGTATCCCTCCGCCATGTTTCGCGCCGCCCTTCGAAACGACCTCCGGTCGCCCCGGGGGGATGATGTGCCGCCAATTGGAGTCCATGCCGATGCTCAGGACGCCGGCATCGTGGTTATGCAGCGTGTCCATGTAGAAGGACTTGAGGCCCGCGCTGTCGGTGACGAAGGCGTCCAGCTGTGGGTTCGTGTAGTGCGTCTCCAGCATGTAGTACCTCGGCCCGTTGTATGGGTCGAGGGCGTAGCCGGCCACGGGCGGGTAATTGAAGCCCTCGGAGCCGAGGTTCCGCGTGGCCGTGATGATGGTGTTGCGTTGGGCGTGCAGCGCGTCCGTCGAGGCGCAGCTGGTCCCGTTGGCACGGCGCGCTTCCATGAGCCTAAATGACGTGGTGCTTCCTAATGATCTTGGGCAGGCCGAGGACCCGGCGCTGAAGCGGCGTTTCCTGGTCCATGGGCAGGCGCACCTGGACGTTCGACAGCTCCCAAACGTGGACGTCCGGGTCGGGCTCGTGGTTCCGGGCGTTGGTCCCCATGTTGGTCAGCCGCCTCGGCTGGGCGCCGCGTTGCCCCAGGTAGAGGGGCCGCGTCCACCGGACGGCGCCGTCCCCGGGGAGGATGCCCGCGGCGGAGGCCGGCTCGGCCACGTGGGACTGCCACACCACCTGCAGCGTGTCCTTCTGGTGCCTCGCTGACCACTGGCTGAGTTGGTCGTCCGCTGGCTCCTCCTCGTTCCTGTAGATGACGGTGCTGGCTGGTCTCCGGTGGCCGCTGATGGCAGGTGCAGGCCGTGCGCTCCGCGGCGGCCGTGGCGGCGCGGGACTGTGGGGGGGCTGCAAGCCCACTCCGTCGTCGCTCCGTCTCTGGGCCGTAGGTAGTCCTGCTGTCTGTGGCCCCTGCTGGCCGGGCGTTGGCGCCGAGAGGTCGCGTTGACGGGGCGTCCTCCTCCCGCGTCCAGTATGAGGTCGAGCGTCGCTCGGCCCAATTTGCGCTCGCTGATCCGGCGACACCCAAGTGGAATTCTCCCTGTGACTCGGTGGCGCCTCGTAGATGGTCCTGTTTGCCGGCACGACGTCCATGGCCGCTGGCTGTTGTCCGGACTTGTCCGGCCACCTGCGGGCGTCCTCGTTGGTCCAGTGCCGTGGTCTCGCCTGACCGTCTTGGTCAGCACGAGAGGCCGTCTCGTTGGGCTCGTATTCCTGTACATCCCCGGCGGCCGGCTTCGGGAGGCCTGGTTGTTGGCGGCGCCTTCTTCGATACTACCCTCCAGCGGGCGAGGGCGAGCGGACGGTCGAGGTGGCCTCAGCGTGCTGCGGCGTGCAGCCTGCGGCTCGGTTCCTCGTGAGTCGGGGCTTCTCCTTAACCGGCGATCCGACGAGCTTGCTGTTTGCTGCGCTTCTCTTCAATCGCATTTCGGCAGCTATTCTCCGCTGCATCTCCTGCGGATCCTGGTTGTCCTCAGGCAGCCCGCGCTCCCGCTTCCTCCGATGTGTCGGATATCCTGGTCACGGCACCACTTTGTTGAGGAACGGGAGGAAGGGAAGCACTTGAACAATAGCTCTTGAATTAATATGTTTTATTCGTACAATGTTGCGTATGTTTGCTGGCTCGCCTATAAGTGTCGAGAGGCGAGCTCCCCCCGTCGCACCCGGTCTCGGCACTGTCTCGCACCCGCGCGCGAGGTGGCTCGAGGTAGGCTGCATGCGCCTCGCAGATCGCGGGAAGCTGGCCGACGTCGCCAAAAAACTTACGAGGCCACGGGGCGCGTCCGCCACCGCGCACTCCGCTCCCTCAGGGCAGGATAGCTACGAGGACACAGGCCCGCCCCCGCGGACCTGCTCACACCGGTCCGGTCGGTTGCTCCCCGCGTCCCTTTACCCCGGATCACCTCGGGCCACTCGCGCGCGGGGTTCCGTCGCTTACCCTCGCGCTCCACACCCTCGTCCCGCGGCTCTTTCCCTACTGCCCGAGAGAGCCTCCCGCCTCCCAGATCCTTCTCCCCCCGATCGCCGATTGTCTTGTCCCCCCCCGTCTGCCGATCTTCCCGCGCTCTGTCGTTGATCCGGCATACTTGCGCGCTAAGCAGGTGGCTCCCTTCCCGCCCCGTCAAAACAAGTGATGGTCGTCGTTCCTCGGCGCTTTGAGGTCACATCATGAGGCGAGAAGGTTGTCAGCGGACGCATACAATTTCTCGCGAGCGTCGAGTTCGCAACAATAACTTTACTTGCAAATACAGGTTTTAATAAAAATAAGATGATAAATAATTTGCATAAACATAGTAGCAAACGTTGCATTACAAATATTGCATGAATGAGAAAAATTACTACATTTGAAAAGCACAAGAAAATAAAGTATAGAGAAAATATTGTAGTAGAAAACATTACTTATCCGACAAAAACTTCCTTGTAACATTGCATCAAAATTATTCGTAATTTGTAAACAGTAGATCAGGATGATATTTCTGCTGAATTGTATTTCTAGATTCAATAATTTTTTATAATTTCTATTTTCTTTTCTATTTTTTCTGATTAACCTAACCTTCAACAATTATTAGTTATGCTTGTTGATATATATATATATTTGACTTCAGTGGTATGCTGTCTGACTTTAGCATTAGCGAAAGATATATTTGTTAATCTAAATTTTCATGGCTAAATTTTCATGGCTTTGTTGGCTGGAAGTGGTACGAAATCTGGTTGTATGAAAAAGTATAATATAGTAATACTTTTTACATGCGATCGAGGTCGTACTATGTGCTATATATATAGTCTTCATAAAACATTTATTCAGTTGCCAAAATGACACATTCAAAATTGAGATTTTAAATTTGTAGTTTCTTAAACTCTTAATAATACTGCAAAGAATGTAGTATTCAAGGCAGAAAATAAAATTATAAGTTATATTTTATAATTATAAAAAACCTTGAGGTACCTTCTTTAGGTTAAAATACAAAAAATTATTTTTAAGCTAATATATTTACGTACCGGTCCTTTAAAAGTTAAAGGAACTGCTGTTACATATACGTCATTTTCAGCATATTACATACACACAAAACAATTTGAAGATTTTAGGCAAACACATGATCAATTGAACCGGCATTTCCTTAAATGATGAAGAAACCTGTTCCATTCTAAAAACCTAGTCAAATACAAAAATCGTAAGATCATTTAAACTTATGGTCGTTTGACGATAAATATTTTGAGGAGTTACTTAAAGGGAAATTTGAGGACTTTCGGTAAATATGTGTCCGTTTAAGGAGGTACAGGATAAATCTATTGAGAAACATACGACATGTTAATTGTCAAATAAATGACAATTACAAGACTACCGAAAAATGCCTGGTAGTTTAGGGAAGTATGAAATAAATCAATTAAGGAAATTACAAAATTATGAAAAATTGTCATTACATATGCAACACTGAAGGTTTGGCTTTTATACAGGTTATTTTGAGGATTTTGTTCAAAAATATAAAAGAATCTCAAGATATTCACGTAGCAGTATGAGGATGCATAGATAGATAGTAGTTTATTTGTAAATTTTTTACAAAATAATTGCACAAATTAAAAATTAAAATACGCAATCATCTTAAGTATATTTACATATAAATTCTATCATTGTCTCGTCATTATCACAGATGTACATGTATGTGTGTATTATGTTTGTATACGTATATGGCAATAAATAAATAAATAATTGATACGTGAAATTCTACAAATAAGTTACATTTCTCACAGTTCACATTATCTATCAGTCAGTTCATACTCATACACTATTATATACAATGAATGAAATGAATGTATTAGATTTACAATATAAAATGAAGGATGAATACACACATACTCAAGATACACGCATGCAACTAAATTTAGGGCACAAATTAAAACAAGACTATGAGGACGACTGACTAGAATAATTCATTGTGATATCCCGGCCCCTCAAATGTTCCATCACTAGCCCCCTAAAGTGTAAAAGAGAGGATGCATTCTTTATGCAGGATGGAAGCCTGCCTGTTCCACAGATGAGCAGCTTGAACTGAGAATAATCTAATTCCCGTCTCGGTGCCCATCCGCGGAACAGAAACCTCTTTAGATTCAGCCCGGACTGGATGCATCAGAAGAGAACAGATCAGCGAGGTACTCCGGCTTACGCAGCCGTAAGATCTTGCAGTTCTGCAAATATATAAAATATTTCCTCCAACCGTCTTCTCCCATCCTACCCAATCGAATTCTGAAGGGAGGGATATGATCATCTCACTTAGCACCCGTCACATACAGCACACAGGAATTCTGTGAGCGTTGTAGCCTTGTCCCTAATTCCAAGGACGCATCTAAATAAACAATAGAATAATAATTAAAACGAGCTAACCGTAGGATGATCACGTAAATGAAGACGAAGTCCCTCAATGTGAGTTCCCCTAATGCCTCTAAGAGAGTTCATATTCATGAAGCCCGCCTAAAGAAATCTACTACCCTTACTGCATCCCGTAACCTTATCTTTATTATTTTCTCTCCTACTCTCGACGACCAGCGACGGAGCATTTGTCCGATCCAGTCAAATATGATCAGTTCTTATGCTACAACTAAAACGTCCATCCTTACAACTTCGAGACGACACAGCTGATAACTGTATCTCTGTAAATTGCCTGGCATCAGACTTCGCCGCATGTGAGCGGAAAAACAAAAAATCTTGAGTTGAGAAGGCAGTAACGGACTGCCTTACCTCCAAGACAAGATTAACAGTTTCAATTGTTTTAAGTTGTACCTCAATTGATGGGATTGACGGTTGGAGTTTTTCACCAACCCCTCCATATGAACTTGCCGTTCGCACCCCAAGCTGCACCGCGGAGACCAGGTCATGGTACGAAGAAGGGCAGCACAGAAGTGATGACGTCAAGTGCGAAACCAGAGGGCAAGACTCTCATGCAACCACAGTCGACCACTCCCTACGATGACGACGACGAGTTCAACTCCATTACCCACTGCCGAGATCTCCCTCACGGCATCCTGATAATTGCTCGAAATATGTCCGGGAACCTCGAGAGCCGATTCATTCAAATGAAAATTACTATTTCTATTATTATTATTATGTTTTCTATTGTGTTTATTATTATTGTAGACTTGTTTACTATTGCTTGCTTTAATATGTTTAGGGTTAATGCTGTGATTGCTTGTACAGATGTTGGCTATAGTATTACAGGTTTTAATCAAACTAGAATTAATAACCAGCTCCCGCGCTCCCGGTGGTAGTCCGCAGCCCCAACGATACGTCTTCCTCTAAATTTAACACCCGCGTTAAATCATCTTTATCCATTTGGATAAATTTAGAACTATCTATATCTACGTTATTTACACTATTCTTATTAATAAATTGTTCGCTTAATTTTAATAGGTTGTCGTACATCTCGGAGGCCAGTTTATCGACCTTCTCCTTGATTACTCCCCCCATATCTCTGATCTCATTGGAGAGCAGTGAGCTAACTGCACTTTATTGATACTTTCAAGCTCAGAACCCGACTCATAAGGGTCACCATCGTCTCTTTCGCTGCTGGTGTGGATCAATTCAAATTGGGGTAGCCTGAGCCGAATTCGTAAGAGCAAAATTGAGACCGGCCACCGCTCGATCAATGAGATCAAGTCTGTTACAGAAAAGGTCGATTGTGGATACTACGAAGTTCGAAAGCGCCTTTAATGCTTCGGATATGACCTGTAATGATTAGTCGAGTTGCGAAGGTGTAGATGTAGGCATCAGGTTCGTCTTACAGGTCGCAGTGGAGTTAGTTGCGGCTGTTTGATTAAACGGCGCCTGCCGCACGGTGACCTCCTCAGCATTCATGCGGGTGCCTCTCGCCGTATGCACTTCTACATGCGATAATGTGTGCGTAGACGGCAGAGTGCTTGCTCGATTTAGTCCCGCGTTACGGGTGTCAGGCTGCTTCGCCTCACTCGGTTGACTGATGGAGCGGCGAAGCAGAAGAGTAGCGGTCTCTCTCGCTCCATACGTGTTGTCTCTATCTCTCTCTATAATATCACTTATATTTAAGTTAACTTAAGATGAGGAGGGGGCACTTGGCGATGCGCGATTCAGCGACAGTTAGGCGTGACACATGTATGTATGTGCCACGCACGACGCTGTCGTGGAGCTTGCTGGATGACAATGCAGCCTACATTTGCTGCATTTCACGAACGTTCTGACACTTCTCCTTGGCTACGTATAAACACAGCAGGTTCCACCTGTCATAAATGCGAATGGTGCTACAGATGTACGTGGATAGAATGTGGGCCGCTACCGATGTATAGTGGTGTGTGTCCATGCGCATAATAGGCGAGAGATTTCGCGCCATGCGTTTCCACCGATGAGGCACATATGAGCACTACACTGTCACTATCCTCTATGTATGCTTCTCACCTAAGCCGTCCTGCAGGCACGAAAAGAAATAATTTGCCAATAAAACTTTGTGGCTCTTTGTGTAAGCCACGCGGTTAATTCTACGGTTGCGTGAAGCCGGCAGGCGTCCTCGTTTCTCTATAACATATGTAGACTCTTTACCAAATATTCATATAATACTAATATAACTAAATGCAATTTAAGTAGGGAGCTGAACAGTAAACGTCTGCCAGTAGTTACTGAGAGAGAGATAGAGAGAGAGAGAGAGAGAGAGAGAGAGTATGTAGAGAGTCAATCTTGTAATGATAACGTTGAATCTATGCGCGACAGTATGTAGCGCGCCCTAATACCTTTAGATCCCCCTACTCTGCGGAATTCGCGCGATCGATCAGCCTCGTGGATCATCGTGCGATAGAGTCAATAGCTTTTTCCAATCGACCGCAGGACGCTGCGGATCAGCCAGGCACAGGATCTAAGCGCCGATCGCCCGGCAATACACGCCAACCTAAGGCGGGACGAAAAACTATAACTGAGCCATTGGCGAAGCACCAGAGCAAGCATCGATGTGAGACATCACCTGTGCAACGCGGGGATCCTCCTCGAGACAGCAATCTGACGCCATAATCTACGAGCGTAGCATCGCACTGGTAAGCGCGACACATGGACAGCAATCATACACCGCCAACAGGACACAAGGGCCCGAAAAGGACCCGAGCGGCAATTGTTGTTATTCGCATCCTATCATGTATTAGTAGTAAACGCCGAATCTGCAAATCTGATAAAAATTTATTGAATTAATTAAATAAACGCAACATTTATTACGAGTATTTTGATATTTATAAGATTTATCGTTACACAGCCTATTTTTTATTTACTATTACGGAATAAAAGAACAAATATTATAAAAATAGTTTGATACGGACAAATAAGATCAGGTAAACAAACACGATTTTTAACATGTAATAGCCGTATGGATATTAAAAACTGAAACAGAAAATCACACGAAAACGTAGTTATTAATGTTGAGGTCGGAAGGAAGCTTGTGGAGGTGAAATAGATTGAAGAGTTGAGAGCTTTCGATGTGCTACGTTTGTAAGCCAGCGAGAGAGTGACGAGAGAGCTGCGGGACGCGAGCGCTCACCTGCCGCGCTTTCCCTCACTTTTCCGCCGCCCTATGTCTATCGGCGCCGTGCTAGCGACGCTTGCCGCGCTTTTCCCCTACTGTTCCGCGGCCCTTTGTTCGGTGGCGTCGCGCGAGCAGCTAATTCCGCCGCTTTCCCGCGAATTTCCCCCCTTCTCTCCGATTGGCCTTCCGTCAGCGGCTGCTTTCCAGCAGCTGGCGGGCAGAACATGTAGGCCGAAAAGCATTGCGGAAAGTCCCTATCTGCCTCTCGTACGTCGGCGTCCGCATACAGGTGACACGCGGGCAGACCATTGGGCTGGACTCACTCCCGCAAATTCTTCCCCAACTCAAGAGGCAACCAATTTGGCCTGTCCGTCGGCGACCGCGTCCTTCGGCCGCGGGCAGACCCTATGGCCCGACTCCCCGCGAGCTTATTCCGTGAAAATCCCCACAGCGCTTCTCTCTCTCCCTCTCTCCTTAACTTTGTCGCGCCGCAATCAAGCCTTTTATCGATCGAGGTCTTTATTATGCGATCTCGGAGCGACGATTTCAGGCGTCGCTATACCTGTTCGTAACAATAGTACCGAAAATTGAGTACTTGAAACTTTCACAAATTCTATAAAACTTCGTGTTATAGAAGTATGTGTAAAAGCATATACTCATTCCCCTAATTTATTAAACTATAAACCTCAGCAAATTCTTCATTTCATTCAGAAAACCATAAACTACGATAAGTCTGGAACTATCGATCATGATGAGTAAACATTTTGGTCCAAATTTTACTATTATAATTGTATAATGTATTAACCTAATGTTTTGTCTTTTCTGTGTAACTATTCAATCAAAAAAATTGTACTTTTTAATAATAATAAATGTACTTACAATTACGAAATTAGTACCTATTCAAACTATTTTGTACGACACTACAACGTGTATTTACCCGACAATACAATAATATATGAACAACGAGTCCAATAGAATTCAATAATTATAATAAAAGAACATAGTTTAATAATAATCTTTACATAATCTAATGTTTTGATCTTCTCCAGATTTGACCACGAGTCATATTCTACTTTGCTAATTTATGCATAAGCCGAATACGCTATTCTATAATTTTAAATGAGTTGAGATTTTCACTCGCACCTACCCTCATATGTCTTAATGGAGTGTTACTTCCTGTAAGCTGCTATTAGGAAGTTTCAATTTTACGGTGCAAGTTTTGATGTTTGGCATCGATGCTTTGGAATCTAATTAATAACTTAATTGGCTCCATATTAGATTCATAATATAACTTCTTAAATTATCATATGTAGTGAAAATCATGATATTACCCTATACCGAACAATAATTCTCCAATTATGAATACAACAACTCTTAAAATTACCTAATATGTAAAATGGTATGTTTAAGATAAAATACACCTAAATTGTAGTTGCAAGTTCAATAAAATCAATGATTTTGCTTATAAACGAATATTTTAATTTATTTTAGATTTGACTATAAGTATTAGATAATTCGAATTTTCAATACACTATTTGTTCTTTACCCTTATTATATAGACAATTTTTCATAATGTCGTAATTTCCTTAATAGATTTTCACCCTCCAGGCTGCATGCAACATGCTAGGAAGGCGGCGGGGTAGAGACCTATTCAATCGCTAACGCCCTGGACTCCGTACCGATGGAATGACCCGGATCCGATAATGCGGCAGGTATATATAGGCGTATTGTTATAATGCGGCAGGATGTAACCTCGGGCGAAATCGCTGCCACAAGGTAGAAATGCCACATACAGTACACAATAATTTTATGTGGCTAAAAAACAGTTTTATATTATATTTTTATAAAGCATGTGAAATGGCGAATACAAGTATTAATTCGAATTATTAAAACGAAATTAAACCAGTATATTTTTAATTTATTTTGTCAACAGTCATTCGTTAAGAAATGGGAAAATGCAAAACTTTACTGTTGGAGGCAGTTCTGCTTCCAGGGATTGCATCGGCAGGCAGCCGTGGTGGCGCCCGACGTTCGCGTTCGCGGCGCGGTCGGGAGGTGCGCGCGCATCGGACCCGTTCAACTCGTTTCAAGTAAACGTCCTTTTCAGATTGAAGTCTTTAACACCGGTGCTTTCCTCGCATGCCGAACGGTTCGGGTTGGAACCGCGTGCTTTCACGCCGGAATCTCGCGTTTGTGTGTCACGAGTGTGTGCCTTGAGGTGTGTAGGGTATTTGTTGGGTACGAGGTCACTGGCGTGCAATCGCCGTGACTCGTCTAGCGCGAGTCAGCAAGCATCAACATCTGTGTTGCCCGAGGCGAATGCGTCAGTCCTTCGAGACATCGGGGCGAGCACTTCACAAGATACCGTACTCTGACCCGGCGTGCCCGGCCCGACCGCAAGAAGGTGGTACGGCACAATGTTAACGGTCGGCTCGGTGAGCGTGCAGCGTGTTTTTAGTCATTTGATCTTGTAAATTCATATAATTATAAGTGGATTCAATTAAATACTACTTTACAAAGTAAAAGTATCGTATTCGGTGCAATTGAAAATAATTATTTGTGAAAATTGTCATAGTTTGTATCTTCTTCGAAACTGATATATATCAGCTTAAATATCTATATATTAATGATTTTGTCTACATACAATCAAGATAATCTTATTTCAGAAGTTAATCTACAAAAAGAATAAAAAATATTAAAAAATTCTATTCTCTTTATATGATATTTGATACATCTATACGGCATACCCCACAAACATTGTTTGTAATTATGTTTTGATAAATTATTTGTTAAATTATTATAATGTTGATTCATTGTTGATAAAAGTGTGAAGGCGGCGGGGAGGCGCCAAGGCAGATTATTAATATGTGCCCCGTGACGTCACAGCCGTGCAACTGTAAGCTAGGGGCAAGCAATTGTCCCTAGGCTCTGGGAACTCATGATGCTTCGGGCTTGTAGATCTTGTGTGCGGAGGTGACCTTATAGGCACCTCTGGCCTATCTTGGCTCAAGGACACGGACGCGGGCTCGCGCCCGGCCGATAATTCGGAGCGTAACTCTTATGTGAGTAAGCGAGACGGCCTAGCAAGCTATTCGTTCGCACCAATCTCCCGTCGCTACGTTGCGCGGGTTTCTCACCTCAAGCAGGTAGGAGCACTGCGATCGAGAGCGTAAGTCGCGGAAACGTCCGAAGCGTTGCGAGCGAGTTTTCCCGCCGAGCGGAAAAGGCTCGACGAGCCTCGCGGCCCTGGAGTGGGAAAAAGGCGCGAGGGATCAGTGTACGCTGGTAAATCTGAATTCTAATTCATATTTTACAGAACTAAATATTTCAACACCTATGGATCTTTAAAATCTCGAGAAAAAAGACCTTAACATCTCAATAAATCTTCGAAAATATTTTAATAAATATCAATAAACATTGAAATTGAATTAACAATTATTTAAATCTATATCTCTCTCTATTTATTGCTACATCTTAATTATATCAATATTTCACATGAGAAAAATAATAAGTACCAGCACCATCTAGCGCGAGCTGCGGAACTTGGGTTTGCTGTTGCGGGCGAGCGGATCGTTGCATGGACTCTCACCGGATCAGTTGAACACTTACTTTGCGAGTGTTCTGTATCTAACTCAACAAGAATAAACAGATGATGCTATGCTTGCTTCTGCTGGTGAAAAAGGTTTCTCTTTCAAGCAAATAAATGTTAAAGATGCAATTTTATCCATTTCAAGGTTCTCACCCCAAGCAGTTGGTGAGGATGGGATTCCCAAAGTCTGGTTATGAAGTTTCTGCCAGTGAGTAGTCCTCTCATAGTGCGTTTGTGTAACGATTCGCTCGAAAACTGAAGACGTACGAACGGCTATAGACAAGAAACAAACCACGTTATTGTAACTGTTCGACTTTAGCAAGGCGATTGACACAATCTGCTCTATTAGACTGATAAGCTGCATGAAACGCATGGCTTTTTCTCGGGGGATACTGAAGTGTATTTTTGTCTATTTGTTGAAAAGAGAGCAACTTGTGATAGCAAATCTAACACCTAATCACTAGGTGTCCTTTAGGGCTCTGTTTTGGAGCCTCTACTGTTCTGAATTTACATAAATGACCTTTGTCTGGCCCTTAACTCCATGGATATAAGGGATATTCTGTATACTGATGACCTTCAGGTTTTACTTCAGTTTTCCTAGTAATAACCTGGAGGCTGAAGCTAGAAATATCGGACTAAGCAAACTCTGCATCCTTTAGGCTCAATGTTGGCAAGACATCTGTGATTCTTTTTGGATTACGCAGATTTATTTCAAACATTGAATCTACTGGGTTCAATTCACTTGAAATTGGTGGAGGATTAATAGTGCCTTTATCCGAAACTGTGAAGAGTTTGGGTGTTGTACTTGACGCCGGTCTGACCTGGAGACAACATGTTGAATCAGTTTGTAAGAAAATTAACCAGGTATTATATTGCTTAAGGTTTTTTCGTCAGTAGACCGCGGAGGCTATACGTGCTATACTGGTGCGTTCTTGAGTCTTTCTTCATTTTAGTTATTGTTCAATTGTTTATTTAGATGCATCCTTGCAGTTGAAGATCAGGCTGCAAAATTCACAGAATTCATGTGTACGATATGTGATAGCTGCTAAGTGGGATGAGCATATCACCCCCTACAGGCGACGATTGGATTGGATGGGAGTGGACAGTTAGAGGGAATATTTTATGTATTTACAAATCTACAAGATCTTACGGCTGCTTAATCGCAGTACCTCACTGATCTTTTCTCTTCCGGCACTCTTAATCGTTCTGTTAGGAGTGACCCAAGGAACTTGATGTTCCGCGGATGCGCACTGAAATTGACATTAAATCATTCTCTATTCAAGGTGTCAATCTGTGGAACAGCCTACAAACTAAAATAAAAAATATGGCATCCCTTTGCTCTTTCAAGCGACTAGTATGGAGCAATTGAGTGAACGGAATCTAACTGTGACTATGGAATGTTAAATACATTTTTACTTCTCATTCACATTTGAGCATTCGCTCTAGATTATATGATTGGTATGAGTGAATGTTGTCTTAATGTAAGCCATTTCAAAGCATTGATCATATGTACATATAAACATACTTTTATTCATTACGTCAATGTGTGTACGCGTGTAACTCGACTGATACTTAGTAAGGAAAATGTAAGCAATGTGTATTTATAATTTATGGCAAAACTGCGCTATATCTGTGACTTGACTTAAACTGTGACATTATGTGATAATATTTATAAGTAGACTTAAAATGTTGAGTTTATGGCTGTAAGTTTTGTGCAATATTTTGTAAATTATTTACAAATAAACATTTATCTATCTATCTACCTCTATTAATTGCTACATCTCAATTATATCAAAATTTCACAGGGGAAAAATAATGAGTACACAATGTATTTGTACTTATACTATATTTTGTATCATCTCAATGAGTAAAATAAGGATACATCTCGACATATTTTAATGTTCTATTCTTCGAAGATGATTGTTATTCGCCTCTTGGCAAGAAAAATTTTGACTTCTTATTGGTCATCATCGGCATCCTCTCTATTAAATTCATATACTTCTACTCCATATAAAATCTAATGAACATGACGCTGTAGCGTGTGAGACTGTTGGCTCGCGCCTGTTTCATCTCGGTGCCAAGTTTGTTTCTGTGCATCAGTACAACCGGATGTTGACTTCATCATCGAGGTCACCCAATCGTCGCATCTATCAAAGGTCGGACCATTCGCTGCACAGCAAATTCGTCAAATAGTAAGTACTTTTTTGCTATCTCTCTCTTTCTTCTAGTTGATTCTCTCTATAATTATCATCAAAAAAACCATAATAATTTGAATGCATTAATAATTGATATTAAAAATCAATTTAATTCAACCCGCACCAATACAATTCCCTATCCTGCTTGTCACTCGATTTACAAAATTCATCTTAATAACCAACGCCTTAACTAACTCAGTATGACTCTACACAATAACAATACAAATAGATTCTTAATTAACAAACACTTCAAATTCACCATAATATTTTATTTGCTTCTAAACTAATATTATTAAAATCAGTTAAATTATGACAAACTAATATTCTTAAGCATTTTTTAATTCATAACATTCATCCTTAATAGTTTGTAGCGACCGGTGTTGTGTGCGTGGTATATGCCGCGACGGGCTACATTAGGACCGGACCGCGCGCTTTCACGACGCAACATACGTATCGGCGTTCACTGCTCGCTCAGTTACTAGTCTCGCCGACATAACAGCGAATAGTTACAGTCCAGAAGCCCAGCCCGAAAGCCTGGAAATATTGGGTCGCTGTTCACTGCGGAGCATAATTTAAGGCTAATTTCATTAAGCCATCCAGGTGTATGGCGAGCATGATTGTAAGTTTTGTTTTTTTGTTAGACTCGCCTTCGGATGCATCCGTGAAAAACATAATAAATTGTCTTTTTTATTATTGTTGACTAATGGCGTTATAATAATCTTATTTTAACGATTATCTCCTCTTACCTCAACCCCCTTGAGTATTAAAAAACAAAAACAAATTAAAAATTATTAAGAAAATCTATAAGTTGTTTACATGCATACCGTCGAGCATGCAGCGTACCAGTGCAACCCGCACTTACTACACTCCATATGTACATAAAGCGGTTGATGACTCGGAAACCAGCGCACGCGGTTAGAGCTTCTCGATACGGGAGCCTCTGCGGACTTAGTTGTTCCGGAATTGTCTGAATTGACGTTTAAGTGGATCATCTTCTTTTATACTCTGATTCCTCTCAGTTCACAGGGCCCATTTTCGTGGATTTCCGGAAGACTTGCTTTATCATAATTCGTAATCAATATTTACCTAATACTGATTAACAGTTTTATAGCATCCTTCAAATTTTTCTCGCCAACCGGTCTTTTTAGAGATTACGGTGAGACTCATCTTCCCTTCACTTTCTCTGACTTTCATCTTTGTTCGAGTCGTACTCATGTGCACAAATTCTGTCCATTACATAATGTACTCGTATACTAACTATAATAAGTAATAATGCGGTATTTATGACGCCTTACTCTTTTGAGTTGGGTAATGATAGGACTATAAATTTTACTCATTATAGTGGACAAAAATTGTATTTCTGTTTAAGAAGAAACGTATTTTCACGCCCACTCGTTATCCTACCACTGAACAGTATAGTGTGATAACAATTGCCTAATTTAATAATATTCCTCAATGGCGATGGAAACTCCATTTTGGATATTTGTAGTATCAAAAGTTAAAGATGCATTGAGTGAATAAATAATTTAATAAATAAAAAAAATTCTTTTGTTCCCTTTACCTTAAACAGATTTAGATAAAACAATTTGTGATGTCAAATATTTATAGGATTTGAGATATTTATTTTCAATTTAACAACGTTTTTTTCTCTCAAAATTGAGAGATTTTATAGATTCAAGTTATTATGTAAACTATATTGGACATCCAGGTTATTAAATGCGAAATTATTAAAATTTAAATTTATTTGAATGGTTGAAGAAAGATTGCCTAATGGATTTAAATTCAAACAAATATGCAATATACCACAAATTTACAGTTGTAGTAAACATTTTATTCAAAATTATCAATTCCTTAAGTTATTTTTAAAAATAAATATTTAGTAATTTATTTTATAATATACTTATAAATAAATGACAGTCTTGGTAAGTTAACGCACATATTGAGCCTTTTGAAGAAGTTTTCAATCATCGTTTCTACCATATTTTAGAGAATTCATGAGATAACGTTCTTCATCACCTCCTTCAGAGCTTAACTTTGACGTTACTTTTTTTTTGTTAAAAAAGCTCTACTATCTTCATCCCATACTAGCATTACATCACCCATCCATATCCTTTTATATCCCACCCTTCTTCCATTCTTCTTCTAATTGACTCTTTCTCGCATCACCCTCTTTGTTATCTTTTTTCTCCATGCAAAGTTCATAAACACTTTTGTCCAAACTATCTTTTTCTTCTACCTCACAATCCTTTCTTTACCCTCCATTCTATTGCACTCTAACATCAGTTTTTCATTTCACCTTTACTTTAACATCTAACTTTTTCGTTAACCACTTTTCCACCTCCCTTACAATTATTTCTCTTTTACTTTCTCCCTCTATTCTTGTTTTCTCCCTGACTTTCTCTTTGAAATTCATTTGCTTTTATCTCTCATCTTCTAATATATTGATTCTTCCAATTATACTGCTTTTCCACTTCTCTATCTTTTATCCCATTTTTCATCCATTTTGGTAGCTATTATCTCAATTCTCTATATATTTTTAACTTTTTTCTTAATTCCTTTCCTTGATTTTTCTCCTCATTAATTTCCTTCTTCATGCTTTTTTATATTTTTGTCTTTCCATTTCTTTTTTTTCAATTCCTCTTTAAATTTGTTGCTGGGACTATCTCTCTCTTACTTCTCTTTATTTCCTAATCTCCTATGTTCCAATAAATCCATACACTTTCCTTTCTCGACACTTTTCACCTTTTTCTACTTCCTTTTTTCTTTTTTCTAATTTAATCTCTCTTAAATCTCATTCATTCACTAGTTTCGTGTATAATTAGTTAAATATATTTATTATCCTATAATATTTGTAGAATATATTACATAACTGTATACAGTACAAACACAGATTAGTAGCATCTGACAAGCACAGACACAATATCTTAATTCATTTATTCGATGCTATATAACTTTTAAACAAGTTGATTTTCATTGCTTTTATATGTTCGATATTTAGATATATGTTCAGTACCAGTCACCTTTTAAATTAAATTTCCATTATCACTTTTACATTAACAGATAGCTTACCAACAAAAACAAAAAAAATTATACATTTTGCATAGAGATCTACCAAATAATATTTTGCAATTAACAATAACATTATATCAATCTTTTAAAATTTTTAACCTATTTATTAAATTATCAAAATTATTAATTTTTATGATTTTTGTCAAATGCAATAAATAGCTCATATTTTAAACATTGCAAGCATTTACTATAAATATAATTTTATGCAACCATATGATTCTAATTTTCTTATGTTACTACAACTTGTTTCCCTTTATTTTGATTAATTTCATGCAAAAATTAATATAAAATTCTAAATTTATTTGCGGAATGAACTAGGGCATACAATATTATAAATACTCATTTAACATTATTTTAGTACATTAAGATCAAAGTACATTTGAAGTCTTAGAAATATAGACACTGTACAATTAATATTTTACAAAATTGTTTATCATTATATTCAGTAGCAAATTCTCACCCACATTCGAAGTATGTCCTCGATACCAACTGCAGACAAATAAAAAATTTGATAACTTTCCAATATATTTTAACAAAGTTTCAGCTAAATACTTAGAAGTTATCTAGTCCTATTTCTTAATACTATTAATAACAATAAACATTAAATATGTGTATTACAATTTCATTCCAATAATCTTAGAAGTAATTTACAATCTTACGCAATTTGTATATCTAGAACTATTTCGATTACTGGTACAAATACAAAAAATAGTATTTGATCTAATATATTGTAATTAAAAATGTTTAGTATACTTTTGTATAATAATTTAGTTTTCTATAGAAAATAAAATAATGTTATACTAAATATAAAAAATATTTATAGTTAAGATTTTATATTAGTAAAAACACTGACTTTATAAACTTACATTATATTTGAACCTTATTTACAAAGTCCATTCCGCAAAGTTTTGATAAAGCAAAAATACAGGCACAGATTAAGTAAGATACAAAGAAAAGGTAAAGGTTGACTAGGACCAGAGATGAATAGAGAGATCGTCGATACAATACAACCAGAGATGAATAGAGAGATCGCCGATACAATACAACCGACCCGCCCCAGTTTAGACGCGCCGTAGTAATACGCACCCTCGCGAATGAAATCGTAAGCCGGTCCATTTGAGCGGAAATGAGGGGAAACAAGGGAGAAGGAAGAATGGACCGCGAGCGACGAATCATGTCCATGAGGCCGGCGCTGTTTGTGTGCGTGGCTGCGCGCAAGCGAGATGTTTGTCTGTATTGGTACACCCGATCGTTACCGAAAGCGAACTCGGCTCCGATCGGATAGTAGGAGTGAGTGCGCGCAAAGAAACGCGCTCATGTAGTCGGCGCTGTTTGCTGCAGCGGTGTATGACGTATCGCCTGTATTGGTGAGTTGATTGTTGGAGCCGATTAGCAGACTGTCGACATGCGGATTTGCGACTCTCCGCAAGCTTTCGTAGGCTTCAGCCGCGACCTGCCCGTGACTGCTTTACTGCGGCACAGAGGCCGTACAGCCCGAAATGCGCTCGGTTGTTAACGAATTAAAAATACTAATTACGTCTTGATTTTAATAATTTAAGATTCCTCAGTGAGTACTTGATCTGGCAATCGAGACTGTATTTGTTTTTAATAGAAATTGTTCCATTATCGCCCGTAAAATGCATTCGAAAGACGCAGTTTACTCATTTCGGCGCATGGCTTACGGGCCGCCGTACAGCCCAAAATAGGTTCAGTTATCAATAAATTAAAAATACTAATTACGTCTTTATTTAAACAATTTAACATTCCTGAGTCAGTACTCGATCAGAGAATTAAATTTGACTTGTTCGTAAAATTTAAATGTACTTGCTGCTTTGATCACAATAATTTTTACACTAATATATCTTTTTGTGTAGAAATGACGAAAATCAGGTAAGTCCAAAATTAAATCGTATAAATCGAATTTCATTACATATTTTGTATTTTAATCTTTCGGAAAGGTGCAAATGTGACGAACATGAAAAAGTTCTGAATATGCAATTATGCAAAAGTACCAAATGCACAGAAGTGATGCCAGCGGAACACGGCATATATTCATCTGCTGGCCACTGAGCTAGTGAGCTGCTGGAAGCAAATCCCGCGGAGGCGGTGTGGTCCTTTGAACCGCTTCGTTCTAGAGGGAAACGAAACAGGGAGAAGGGCCGATCGCTCTCGACGCCGACGCAGTAAATGAAAGAAATATGCAAAAGAACTTTTATTAATTTATACTTTAATAAAACGTATTTTACATGCGCATGAGCGCACGCCGCGATTCGAATTACGCGCCGCGTCTGATGTGCCCTCTCACTGCGACGGCAGCGCTCGTTGGGACCTAGTTGGATAATTCCGTGTTAAGGGGACTACAACGGTTTAGGCCCGCGCTACACCTGTGCGGCACTCTAAATGCCCGCGTTTATTAACAGTGAGAGAGAGGTTATCTCTCTCTCTCTCACTCGTCTGCGCTTCACCAGTAGAAGTGCAACCGGCTTCGCAGCGACCGGTTTATACACAAATACAGAATAGTTCGATAATAGCAAAGTGCCCTACCTGGGCTGTAGTGCGGGCGTTACATTGCTTGGCGGGATCTCGGGGGTATCGTCCTCGGTCTCACTCCCGGACTGTCCCTTGTCACTCTTAGAGCTTCGACGAGGACCCGTGACAGGACCTCGTCAGGGTTGGCGCCGACTTCTCCCTGGTGGTTCTCCGTCAGCGCAGTTCTCTACCTAGGCTTCTAGGCTTCTAGGCTTCTAACCTATAGGCACGTTGACCTTGACGGGCCCATCGCTTGGCGCCCGTTATAATACATTTTGCAGATTCGAAACGAGTAACACGTATCGATCCTCAGATGAAGTACTGACTGAGGAATCTTAAGTAGTTTAAATCAAGGCGTAATTAGTATTTTTAATTCGTTGACAACCGAGTGCATTTCGGGCTGTACGGTTAGGCCTCTGCGCCGCAGTAAAGCAGTCATGGGCAGGTTGTGGCTAAAGCCTACGAAAGCTCATGGAGAGTCGCAAATCCGCATGTCGACAGTCGGCTGATCCACTCCAACAATTGGACTTACCAATACAGTTATACGTCATACACAGCTGCAGCAAACCGCGCCGACTACATGAGCGTGTTTCTTTGCGCGCACTCACTCCTTCTATCCGATCGGAGCCGAGTTGGCTTTCGGTAACGATCGGGTATACCAATACAGACAAACAGCTCGTTCGCACGCAGTCACGTACACAAACAGCGCCGGCCTCATGGACACGATTCGTCGCTCGCGCTCCATTCTTCCCCCCTCTCAATTGTTTCCCTTCATTTCCTCTTAAATGGACCAACTTACGATTTAATTCGCGAGGGTGCGTATTACTACGGCGTGTTGAAACTAGCGTGGGTCGGTTGTATTGTATCGACGATCTCTCTATTCATCTCTGCTTGGAATCATATATTTTGTCGTCGTTGAATTATTAAAAATTACTGTTTACCTTTAAACGGTTGTTGAATATTAAATTTCATCAAATAAGTAATGATAATTCAAAAAGATGACTCAACATTTCCATTTTTAAGTAAACAAAAATTTATCTTGGTATAAACAACGCACATAGCCACTTATTGGAGTCTGACATTTGGAGTATGCGCAGTAGCTCCTAGCACTGATTCGCTACCAAACGCGCTAGAAGACAGATGTGTGACGGGCGGACTTTGCGCGCGCAGGTGAGGAAATCAGCTGGGCACCGCGGCCGCGGGGCGGGAAGGGCGCGTGTTAATTGGGAAAATGCGCGACCGCGCCGCGCTGTTCAGTTTTGCGCCGGACACCGAGCCATCGGTCCCGATCGCGTGATAATAAGTATTGTGTAAGCGAGCGAAAAGGATAGGAGATAGATTATAAAGAGAGAGAGAGAGAGAAAGGAGTGCCCAGCTGATTCGCGGTCCCAACACTACCCGGGGACGCGAGAGAGAACGCGGCGACCTCCCGGCCGGATTGTGGCCGGGATTATCACCGAGAAATCGACTGCCAGGTAGGGCATTGAAATATATGCATGCCCGCGAATGAGAGAGAGAGAGAGGCGCGGGCGCGGTCCCTCCTCCCAAATATAGTGAATTAATGTATGACCTGGTGAGGGTTCGAGCGAGGCGAGGTGCCTAGGTCCCGAGGTCAGCACCGCCGCGAGCCCGTGGGGGCTCGTCGGCCGGTTCGAAAGGCGAGATGCGCGGTGCCAGAGGGAGGCGTGCGGGGCGAGCGGGCCAGCGGCAACTTTTGTACAGGCGAATGCGGCGGGGCGGGTTTGTCCCCTCGTCGTCCTTTATATATTAAATAAATATATTTTTGGAAAGATATGCCCTCCCGTGTAAATGGTTTATTTTGGCAGACCCTCCCTCCTCCCGACTTCATAACCGCCGCGACCGACGTAGGCCAGCCGCCCGGGCTGGCCCGGCCGGGTCCCCTCCGGGGCGACCGCAGGGACCTGCATCAGGGCAGGATGGCGCGACCGGAGGAAAAATGGCGTGGGGCTCCGGGCCTAAAAAGCACCACGTCATAAATGGCGACCGTGACAGGACGCCGGCATGCGTCTGTGTTAAAGCGGGAAGTCGCGGGTGGGGGGAGTTGTCCCCAGGTGTCCCCCAGGAGTTGTGAGGTGAGAAGGCGAGGGGCGGCCGCCCGTGCTAGGAGGCGGGCCGCCCTCACGTATATTTGTGGCCGGAAAGGGTACCCGTAGAGGTGCCCGTGAATGGAGGTCGCGCGCGAACCTGGAGCGCGCCTTCGAGGCGTCCTTAAATTCGCGCGTGATCAATGTTGTTGTGCGGAGGTCGCAAGACCGCGCGTGGGCAATGTAAACTTTGCCACGCGCGGTGACCTCCTCGTCGAGACGTAGGAGAGGCTCGTGCGGCCGAAAGCGCGTACGAGGGAACCTCCGCGTGGCGCGGAGGGAATGGCGCCGAACGGGGAGTGCCCGGCTGGGGATCTTCGCGGAACGCGGCGCGGAGGGAGTAGCGCCGAACGGGGAGAGCCCGGCTGAGGATCTTCGCGGGACGCGGCGCGGAGGGAGTAGCGCCGAACGGGGAGAGCCCGGCTGGGGATCTTCGCGGGACGCGGCGCGGAGGGAGTAGCGCCGAACGGGGAGAGCCCGGCTGGGGATCTTCGCGGGACGCGGCGCGGAGGGAGTAGCGCCGAACGGGGAGAGCCCGGCTGGGGATCTTCGCGGGACGCGGCGCGGAGGGAGTAGCGCCGAACGGGGAGAGCCCGGTTGGGGATCTTCGCGGGACGAGGTGCGGAGGGAGAGCCCGGATGGGGATCCCCGCGGGCGCGGTCGGAGGGAATGCTGAGCTTACGGAGGTTAAGCAGCAATCGCCGCGTCCCGTACTTGGATGGGTGACCCACTCGTACGGGAGGTTAAGCAGCAATCGCCGCGTACCGTACTTGGATGGGTGACCCCCTCGTACGGGAGGTTAAGCAGCATTCGCCGCGTACTGTACTTGGATGGGTGACCCTCTTGTACGAAAGTTAAGCAGCATTCGCCGCGTACGGTAACTGGATGGGTGACCCTCTCGAATGAAATTTTTGCTGTTCCAATGATAATTTCGGGGGATTTCGTTCGTTCTTTTTCAGTCTGAAAAATTTCGAGAAATCCCTCGCGAGCCAATGAGCCCGTGACGTGCAACGGCAAATTTTTTATGTTGGTTTGTTTAAACAAACTAACATAATTAATTCAATTGCGCACGTTACGGATGTCTGATCTCGTTGGTTTCTTTTTCAATTAATAGAGTGAGATCAGCGCCCCAGCTAGGCTGCAGAAACAATGGCTAGAAGTCGTTTATTTAATTGTTATTAATAATTAAATGAATGAATTTGACAACGCCATTGCTTTTTGAATTCCCATGATCAAGCTAATGGATTCAGCACTCCGGAGTTTCAATAGCCCGTGGACGCACCTAGTTACAGGTGTGATGGGCATGATCAAGTCCCCAGGGAGTGTTACATGGAAAGCGAGTGGGGGGAGGGGAACCCAGTGGATGTACTTTCGAGGTATTTTCGAGCGCCCGAGGCATCTATGGGCGCGTCTGGCGGGTCACTAGGAAACATCCAGGTATTTCGCCCGGGATGGACCTTTAGCGACAGGTTCTGTAGGGATAAATAATTTAAATTTAACAATAAAATAGGTTGGTCTTTTAGGTTAGTGGAATTGTTGGAGGACCAAATGACCCTGGACCAGGTCAGAGTGACCAAGGAGGGATGATCCCGAGGGTGGGTTGTCTGCTGGGGGAGGGGGGAGGATTACCTTTCAGATAGCGGTATGAAGCAGCCCGATATTGGAATGTGACTTGAAACCTGCTCGAGAATTTCTTATCATTTCCCAATTTAGATAAGTCGGTGATTAGTACCGCAATTAGAATCGTCCCGAACCCCACCCTACTAGCAGAACAGCCTAGTCTAGCGGAAAATTCAGTGGCCAGCGACCTGTATGGTTCAGGCTTGTTTTAGTTTAGATTTAGTGTGTGTGTGGAGAGTTTTGGAGACAAGGGAGGGATGGAGACAATCAGCCACGCCTAGTGGGGCTGTATCAAAGCAGGCGCAGTGGGAGGTGGGATTGTTTCTTCCGGTCCCCTGGGCTCGGGGTTAGCGAAATCCGGATTCGCGCCCCGCTGCTGATTTTATAAATGTTTAGTTATAAGCAGGGTCGTGTGTCGTCAGGGAATTTTTCTAGGTTAGGAGGTCACTCTCAACCCCTCTGGAGGCTCAGCCGGGAGGGGCGTCGCGTAGCCGATTAATCAGGACAATCGGTACGACGACAGGAGTGTTAAGGGTCGACCCATTCCTTTTCCGATGGCTTCGCCGGGAAAGCGCTATCGCCGGGGACTGCCGTTCAGTCGAGACATGACAAGGGGTGGGCGACCCCCGATGCGTCTGTTTCCGATGGCTTAGCCGGGAAACACCCCACATAGGAGCAACCTAGGATCCTGGGGTAAAGGACGTAGTTTTAGCAGTCTAGTGTTCTCCGAGGGCTTCGCCGGGAGAGTGCCGCCTACTAAAATTGCCAAGGGCAAATGTAGGGGGCAGCGCTAGACTGCATTTAGTATGTCGAACAGGGAATTAGACTTAGGATAGGGAAGGATGATTGTCGCTAAAGGGCCAGATCAAAGGAATATTAAGATTGCTACCCGGGGGAACGCCCCTATCCCACATTACCGATTTCGGGGAAATGCCTGCGGGCGTGGGGGGAATACTCCTCTCTCTCGACCGTACCAATATTATATATCAATATAAATATTTACTTGTGATGTTCTATTTTCTTTAATTTGGAGGCCAGGAGATTGTAGGGGTGAATTCCTCCGCGTCTGTATTCAGGCGTCCCACCGAATCACAACGAGGTCGTTGGGATAGTCTTGGCAAAACCAGGGCGGCAGCAAAAGAAA
Source organism: Sycophaga agraensis (assembly GCA_018906755.1). Taxonomy (NCBI): domain Eukaryota; kingdom Metazoa; phylum Arthropoda; class Insecta; order Hymenoptera; family Pteromalidae; genus Sycophaga; species Sycophaga agraensis. The sequence goes on along the minus strand of JACCIE010000062.1, from coordinate 421,530 downwards.
GGTGGACCCTGCGGGGTCAGGAAGGAGGAGGCTCAGGTTTGACGAGCCGGCTCGGGGGATGGAGCCACCACCCCGGGCCCTGTCCGTTAAGGGAGAGCAGCAGGGAAGGTTGGGAGTCCAGGGTGAGGAGGGGCAGGCCCGTTTGGCTAACCCCTTTGCCCGAAACGTGGGCAGGTTCGAAGATGAGGACCAGGACATGCAGGCTTATGAGCTGCGAGTCCGAGCATTATTAGAAGACAGGACGGCCAGAAAGCTCCGACGGGAGGTATTAGCACTCTCGCTTACGGAGGTGGCCCTTAAATTGGTGACCGGTAACCTCCATTTTAGAGGAACGGAGCCAGAACTGCGAGAGCGGCTTTGGCGCTCCCTGGTCAGGTCGGCACGGCCGGAGGCGGACGTGCCTTGGATTGTCGGCTATGATGATGACCCGGGGGTCGACCGACGCCCGATTCCGCTATGTTGCGACGCCCTGTGGGTGGGCCGCCAGAAGGCAGCCCGACCCGATAAACAAGCTGAACAACCGGGCCAGTCAGGGTTGGAGAGTTCGGCAGAGGGCATCCGGGACGTCATATCTCAAAAACCTGGTCCAGAGGTGCTGGAAGGACGGGATTCGGGGCGGATCGTTCGATCAGCTCTACTCCCTAGCCTGCAGCCGGCACATGGTCCGGAAGGACCATTGGGACCCGTACTCCAGTGGTCGGGAACTGACGCGCCCCGTTTGGCCGCCAATCCAATCCCGTTGGGAATTTCAGGAGTAGGCGTTCTCCCCTACATCAACCAGTACCATAGAGTACTGTCGGGGCTGGAGCCTCAGATCGAGAATTTGCGAGGGGCGGTTGGCAGAGTCCAAATCGCGGCGGGCATGACGCACACCGTAGGGGAGGTTCCAGAATGGGATAGAGGAGCAGCGTCGTCACTTCCTCCTCAGTGCCCTCCTGCTGCATCTACTCCCGATCATAGGCGATCGATACCTCTCGAGAGGGGAGCGAGGGGAAGGGAGATCGAGAGATCCTCGGAGGGGTCCGATACTTCGGAGGATTCGGATGGATCGTTGGATGATCTGTTCAGGAGTAGTGTGCAGAGGGATCGCGGAGGGCTGAGCAGGAGAGGGGAGGTGACTGGAGCACCAGTCCCAGTCAGGGAAGGTGGAAGAGGCCCAGTGAGGCCTTCACAGTCCGCGGATAGGACTAGTAGAAGAAGGGATGGATCGGGAGGACGTCCGAGCTATCCGAGAGCGGAGGGGCCAATGAGATCCGATGATGATCTTCTTTGCGCCCGAGTTTTGCGGGATGCCGCCCTGACCTTCTCCAATCATGAAAAGGAGGACGCAATGGACTTCCTGCAAGGGGTTACTCTGATTCGGAATAGGAATAGGTTTACGGAGAGATGCCTAATAGCGGCACTTAACTCCGTGCTTGCGAAGGATGCCCGTAGGTGGTATCAGAACCTGGAGCGTACGTTTGTGGATTGGCCAGCGTTCTCCAACGCTTTTCAGGCCAGATTCTGCCAGCAAGTGTCGGACACGGATCTACGACGGGATTTGGAGGATATGCGCCAGGGAAACCGGACGATTGGCCAGTTCGTGAGCGCGTTTAGAGCTCAGGCTAGTCGTCTTCGGCGCCCTCTATCCGAGCGTCGTCAGATCAGCATGATTTTGGAGAGAGTCCGATCCGAGTTCAGGGAATAACTGATGGATAAGGACATCGAGACCCTGGATAGGCTGGTTCAATTAGGGGGACGGAGGGAGAGGATTAACCTCCTAAATGAACGTTATGAGAGTCAGGAGGTCCATACGTCCAAGGGAGGGAGACTCCCGAGGAAAAAGGAAGGCAGGCTTGATGCGGCGGAGGGACGGGTTCGCTCGACAACCCAACTCGAGGGGCCCGGTGAAATCGCAAAAAGTGGGAGAAAAGGGAATAAAATCGGGGTCGATCGGGACTGGGAAGGGGAACTCTATGGGGAGAGTCAAGTCGCTGCAATGTATGGCCAGGCAGGACAAGGGTATAGCGGCGTGAATCCCCCCAGTCATAGGAATCCGGGATCCAAGGTCCCGATTCGGGATCAGGGTTGGTTGGGATCGGAGGGCCAGCGCGTGTCCGGGCAATCCCAAATGAACTCGGGTTATCTCCCAAGGTCTCCGCGAGAATGGGGAGAACCGAAGGCACAACGAGGGCCGGGGTATAGGCCAAACCGGGCTGACAGTTTTCCCGAATACTCTCAGAATGTGGGGGGACTCGGAGGCCGGGTAGCCCCTGGACGGGTCCCAGCGAATGTGGCCGGTCTCCCAGGGATCGTCCAGGGTTGGGAGGGTTCCCAAAACCAGAGGTTTGAAGAGCAGGCGTCGGCAAATCCGGCTCCTTCTCCGGCGAATACTCCAAGTTGGGGAGGGCCAGTGGGCCAAGGAAACTCGAGCGGACCCGTGGATAATGTCCGGAGAGATGGGCGAGGGCCGTTCCCGGGTGCATGCTACTCCTGTAAGGACATGGGACACAAATCGTTCCAGTGCCCGAAGAGAGTATGTCTGCGTTGTCGTCAGCCCGGACATTGGGCGGCAAACTGCTCGTGGGGGGAGGCACCCTTGCGCTGTCAGGTCTGTGAAACGCCCGGACACACATTCACGACCTGTCCCGGCTGCACGACGCTACGGGAAACTTTAAAAAACGCCAAGGCGGGGGTGTAGAATCGCTCCCTACATTCCGCCGCCCGATAGAGCGAACAGTAGAGAAGGGGGAAGGGAATCGTAGGGAGGGGGAGGATCGAACGAGGGCGGTCACGAAGATTGTCAGATCTAAGGGACCACCCGCGTTCAATTGGGAAACGCTTTTGGAACCGACATTCCCAGGGGAAGCACCAAAGGGTCCGAATATTGAGGACCCGAGGACGCTGGTGCCAGAGAGCTGCATGGAGGACCTTCTGGCGTTGGATAACTCCTTCGGGGTCGTGCCACCGTTGAAGTCCGCCGGAAGTGACCGAGATATTGCTGGTGTATGGGAAGCTGTCAAGCCCGTAGGGCTGACAGCTGACTCGGCAGGCTCTGAAATACAGCCTGGCCAGTTGCTGGCTGCCACCCAGGAGGAGAACCGTTGGTTTTGTGCGGTAAACCTGGGAGGCAAAGTACTCAAAGCGCTTTACGATCCAGGGGCCCAAATCTCGTGCATTCACGCTAGCAGGGCCCAGGATTTTAAAAATAGGTGGAGACCAGCACAATTTATGGTGCGAGGAATCACGGGGTCGGCCCAACAAGCGTTAGGGGTTCTAAGGATCTGGTTCAGCATCGACGAGGATGAAAAGATGCTGGACTTAAGGATCGTAGCAACAATGGACTACGAAATGGTTCTGGGGGTGGATTTCATCCGACAATGGGCGTTAGAGGTGCAGCACGGGCAAGGGTTATGGCGTACCCCGAGTGGAAGATGAAGGAAGTTCATAGAGGAAGACATAGAGGGGCATGGAGTAGGAATCCGAGGGGAATGTGCGGGTATCGTGGAAGTATGTGATGAAGAGCGTAAGCGCGTGATGGCTCTGGTAGATAGCCTAATCCCGGAGCCAGGGGAAATCCACGGATTCACAACGTTGATTAGGCACCATATCGACGTACAAGGGGGAAGACCAGTTCGGCATGCACCCCGGCGTATGTCTCCGAGGATCCTGGAATTTGCTCAGCAGGAGATTCAGAAAATGCTGGACAAAGGCATTATCGAACCCAGTGCGAGCGAGTGGTGTAGCGCGCCAGTAATCTTCCGTAAGGGAGAGGGCAGCTACCGATTTTGTATTGACTTTCGGGATGTAAATAAGCTGACCCAGAGAGACAATTATCCTTTACCGAATATGGACTCAATCCTGGATCGGCTGAGGAATGCTAAATACATCTCGAAAGTCGATCTAAAAAAGGCATATTTCCAGGTATTTCTAACGGAAAGTAGCCGGCAATACACGGCGTTCTCGGTGCCAGGGTCGGGACAGTGGCAGTTTGTGAGGCTGCCGTTCGGACTGTCGAACGCGCCGGCTACGTTTTGCCGGCTGATAGGGGCACTTTTCGGGCCCGAGGTAGCGCCACATGTTTTCGGGTACTTGGATGATCTTATCGTGGTGACAGAGACATTCAAGGAACACCTGGAGTGGCTAAAGTACGTGCTCCAGACGGTGGTAGGTGCGGGTCTTGAAATTAATCGCGAAAAATGTGAATTTTGTTGTTCAAGCGTGGTTTTTCTTGGGTACCGTCTGGACGCGGAAGGACTCAGGGCGGATCCGGATAGGGTTAGTCCAGTGCTAAAGTACCCAGCTCCGAGTAATATTAAGGAATTGAGAACATTCCTGGGGATGGTGGGCTGGTACTCACGATTCATTCCGTTGGAGGCAGAGGTGAAGGTACCTCTGGTCAAACTTTTGAGAAAGGATCAGGATTGGGAATGGGGAGAGAGACAGGAAGCTGCATTTGTAACGCTAAAGACAGCTCTGGCCGAGGCGCCGGTGCTGGCGCGGCCAGACTTCTCGAAACTTTTCACGGTCCAGAGCGACGCCAGCAATTATGCTATTGGCGCCGTGTTGACCCAGGAGGATGACGAGGGATTGGAACATCCGATTGTGTATATTAGCCGGGTCTTAAATCCAGCTGAGCGGAATTACACTACCACCGAGAAGGAGTGTCTGGCCTTGTTGTGGGCAATTAAGAAGCTGCGACCATACTTGGAAGCATATGAATTCGTAGCACGAACGGATCATAGCGCTCTACGGTGGTTGCAGAATCTTAAGGACCCCACTGGGCGCCTAGCCCATTGGGCTTTGGAGATGCAGCAATGGAGTTTCCGGATCGTGCACACAAAAGGCTCTCTGAACAAAGTCCCGGATGCACTCTCGCGGGCAATTGCAGATGACGCGCCCCAGGTGGCCGCGTTCGAGGAGATATCGGATCAGTGGTATATAAAACGTCTGAAAGACGTGCAACAAAACCCTCTGAAATTCCCAGATTGGGGAGTGGATGACGGTCTGTTGTATCGTTATTCGATAGATAAACTGCTGGATCCGATAGCGTTTCGAGAGGAGGGTTGGAGGTTAGTTGTTCCCGCAGAGCACCGAGAGAGGGTCATGGTGGATGCCCACCGCCATCCATCGTCCGGGCATCTGGGAATCGAGAAGACTTTCGACCGAGTGGCCCGTGATTATTATTGGCCAGGGTTCTATCAGGAGGTGAGGGATTTTGTGCGAGCCTGTGTAGAGTGCCAGAGATACAAAGTGTCCCAGCAGGGACCGGTAGGCCTGATGGGTGAGAGGATAGTGGAAAGACCTTGGTTGGTGGTGGCTGCAGACCTAATGGAGCTCCCAAAGAGTAAGCATCAGCACAAGTACGTGGTCGTGTTCGAGGACCTGTTTACTCGTTGGATTGAGCTCAAGCCTTTACGTGCCGCCACGGGGAGAGCCGTCGCCAGCGCCCTGGAGGAGCTGATATTATTCCGTTGGGAAACCCCGTCGTTCCTGCTGACAGATAATGCCACGCATTTTGTCAACCAGCACCTGCAAGGAATGCTGGAGGAACACGGGATAAAACATGTAACGACGCCCCCTTATAGCCCCCAAGGAAATCCAGTGGAGAGGGTTAATAGGACGTTAAAAACGATGATAGCCCAGTATGCAGGGGTAGATCATCGTAGCTGGGATGAACATTTGCACGAGTTGCGGCACGCGCTAAACACGGCTGTACACTCGAGAACGAGATATTTCCCGGCCGTCCTGAATTTCGGGATAATCCCTCGACCCAGCAAGTGCCTGAGGAGGGAGGTGGAGAGGAAGGACCCGATAATCCCAGTAAATCCCGAGATCTGGGCTAACCGAATGGAACGGCTCGAGCTGATCAGGGATCTAGTTAGGAAACATAATGATGACGCCCGAGAGCGGCAGAGTAGGGCATATAATCGAGCTCGGAGATATGCCTCGTTCCAGGAAGGAGACTTGGTGATGACATGTCCTGTCGAATGCGGCGAAATGGATATCCGGGAAACTGGCCGCTAAATATGAGGGGCCGTTCACGGTAAAACAGGTGCTGGGGGAAACGGTCGTGTTGCTGGAGAATACAGGGCAGAGGATGGAGAAGGCGCACGTCCAGCACTTGAAGAGATACATTCCGCCGAGGACAGGGTGTGCTCGGGGCATATCCGGTACAGAGGGAGAGGGATTGGGTCCAGGGAAGGAAAAACCGAGGCAGGGAGGTGGGCGGGCGGATTAATAGCCCGTTAAATAATATACCTTTTTTCTCTTTTACAGAATGGCTGAGATGGAAGGGCAGGCGGAATCTGCTGTTGAGAACCCGTGGGGGTCTCCAACAGTGAGATTGACGATGGAGGAGGAGGAGCGACTTTTGCTCGGGGACCTGATTGATCTCCATTTCCCAGGATCCAGCTTGGTCGTCTCGGGAAATCGAGAGGAAGGCCCAGAGACGGAGGCCATGGAGGTCGAGGAAGCCCCGTCGGTCAGGAGGAGCTGAGGGTGGGATCACCGGCGGCGCCGGTGGGGCGCCTTAATTTCATCTATGGAGCGTTGGCGCCCGTTCCGTTTGATCCAGCAGTAGATCCGCCACCAAATTGCTGCCAGCGGTGCTGGTCAAACGGACATCACGTCGCCGAGTGCCCGGAGCCCAAGCGGCGAATGTACTGTAGAAACTGCGGACGCCGGGGCGTAACTATCGGAGCGTGCCCCAGATGTCAGGAGGCCAACCGACGGGTAGAGAGGGAGCGGCGTTTTATAAAGAGGCAGGCCAAGAAGAGGATAGGGAGCGAGGTCACGCCTGGGGGGGGGCAGAGATCAGTAGAGGGTCGGGAAGAGGACACCCACTGGCGCCCGAGTAAGCGGGGGCGCCATACTAATGAGCCATACCCCGTGGCGGTGTCCTCTGCTTCCGGAGCACCGGCAGAGAGCCCGAGGATGACCCGGAGGGCGGTCATGGTCCGGGAAACGGCCGCCGAGCGGATCGAGCGAGCCGTGGAAAGAGATGAAAGGAGGTGCGCAGAAAAGAGAGGGGCGCGTCCCGGTGTCACTCTGGAGGAGGCGCGAAGGGTGAATGCGGCATACGTGGATCACCGCATGCAACTAGCCGAGGAGGAGATTCGGCGGCAGCGGGATACCACGGGGGCCGCAAAGCGCCCTCCTTCAGTAGCGAATGTAATGGCACTGGTGGCGACGCCCGAGACTCTGCATGAACCTTCCATCTCTTTCCTCCAGGAGGAGGACCCGGCCATAACGGAAGGGCGGCGGGATGCGGAAGCAAGGTCGGAGAGACAAGGCCCGGAGCCTGGACCCAGGGCTGTTCCCCCTCCTGCCGGAGCGATTCCCCCCGAGGATCAGGGTTTTGCTGGGGTCCTGGGTGCCGCCCAGAGCCTGCTGAGGGAGATTCGCGAGGGCGTGACCGATCCCGAGGTGCGGCGAGAGCTGCAAGCGGAAGTTGTTGCTTTTATGCGAAAGCACCGACTTGGAGCTCCGTCCAAAAAGAGTGAAGAGCCCGGGAGGGGCTAGGCGCGCGCGGCAGCCACCCTCTGGGGTCAGCTGGACATCCACGGGGGATGTCAAGTCTGAGGGGGGGCTGTGACGGGCGGACTTTGCGCGCGCAGGTGAGGAAATCAGCTGGGCACCGCGGCCGCGGGGCGGGAAGGGCGCGTGTTAATTGGGAAAATGCGCGACCGCGCCGCGCTGTTTAGTTTTGCGCCGGATACCGAGCCATCGGTCCCGATCGCGTGATAATAAGTATTGTGTAAGCGAGCGAAAAGGATAGGAGATTGATTGACTGATTCGCGGTCCCAACACTACCCGGGGACGCGAGAGAGAACGCGGCGACCTCCCGGCCGGATTGTGGCCGGGATTATCACCGAGAAATCGACTGCCAGGTAGGGCATTGAAATATATGCATGCCCGCGAATGAGAGAGAGAGAGAGGCGCGGGCGCGGTCCCTCCCCCCAAATATAGTGAATTAATGTATGACCTGGTGAGGGTTCGAGCGAGGCGAGGTGCCTAGGTCCCGAGGTCAGCACCGCCGCGAGCCCGTGGGGGCTCGTCGGCCGGTTCGAAAGGCGAGATGCGCGGTGCCAGAGGGAGGCGTGCGGGGCGAGCGGGCCAGCGGCAACTTTTGTACAGGCGAATGCGGCGGGGCGGGTTTGTCCCCTCGTCGTCCTTTATATATTAAATAAATATATTTTTGGAAAGATATGCCCTCCCGTGTAAATGGTTTATTTTGGCAGACCCTCCCTCCTCCCGACTTCATAACCGCCGCGACCGACGTAGGCCAGCCGCCCGGGTCCCCTCCGGGGCGACCGCAGGGACCTGCATCAGGGCAGGATGGCGCGACCGGAGGAAAAATGGCGTGGGGCTCCGGGCCTAAAAAGCACCACGTCATAGATGGGAAACTAATAAAGCCTGATATTATGTTTATTTTAAATATTGCTTCATTGAAATATTATATATATACGAGGTGTGTTCAAAAAATAACGAGAATTTTTATCTTATGAAAAAAATATTTATTTATTCATGCATATCTATTTTGTCCCCTTCAAAGTAATCCCCCTCGGATACCGCGGGAGGGACCACCACTGCCCTCGAAGACCACCGAGAGGCGAGCCGCCTTCTACTAACTGCCAGCGGTGCTCGACCTCCATTAGAGCCTGCAAGCCTGCCAAGCGCCTCCGACGACAGCTACCGGAGGCGATCGACCGGAGCCCAGTCAACATCTCCAGAGCGGCGGCAATACGACCAATAGTCCAGTGTAATTACGGAAAATCGGGATGTAAAAGGTAGAGGCGAAAAACAAAATGAATGAGGTCCGCATTGTCGCCAATAAGAAGTACCCTTCATGCTCCGGCGCGCAAAGGTGAGCTTCCCGAGTTATAAACAAAAATGTCGAAAAATTTCGAAAAAATGCGACTTTTTTTTCAAAACAGGGCTTATATCTCGGAAAATAATGAATTTACGAAAAAAAGTTGCTGATTAAAATTTATTCTGCATTCAATTTCCTTTAAGAAACATTTTTTCCGAAAGTCCTAGTTGCAAAATTAACATTGCAAATAGGCAATTGAAGATAGAATTTTCGGAAAAAAAAAATCGATTTTTAGTTAATTTTTTTTCTTAGTTATTATTCATCAATCTTTATCAAAATTTGTAAACAAAAAGTGTTTCTTATAGAAAAGTTGTGTACTAAAGTAGATTCCTATATCTTCAATAGTTTTTGCAAAATTAATTAGTTAACTAAAAGCAGATGTTTTTTTTTGATTAAAAATACCCAAATGAGGGGTCCTTTAAAATCGGCGCTAATTTTTTAAATCATTGTAGAGATGTTAAACTTTAATATCCATTAATTTTTTCTTGAAAATATTGATTAGGAGGGTCAGGGGATTTTTTTAAAGATACTAGCTATTTTTTTCATTTGTTAACTAAGCATGCCACGAGGCGAAAAATCAACATTTTTAAATTTTGAAAAAAGTCAAAGAAAGCTCTCCGAAACGCGCAACTGACGAATCAAAATTCATTCGATTTCATTAAACTGGTGATGAATTATAGAGCTTCAAAGTCTACCTTTGATTGTAGGAAGAATAATAGAGGTAGAGTCACTTTTCTTCGACGAATCTATAGTACGTATCTGTCATTTTCATGGAGTCAAATATCGCATAAAAGTAGCATGAGCTTCATCGTGAAAATTCTTGTAAATGATGCCGCGGTCGAACGGGAAATCTGGCTCAACTGGCTGGGCCGGTGGTGGGGGAAGCCACAGCGTAGCAGAGCGAAATTCGACTGCATCGATTCAAATTCAAGACGCGCTGAAAATATTCTATACCTCGGCTTCTAAAACACATAGAAGGATGATTTTTTTTTTAATTTGATATAGCGAAACGAAAAAAATACAATGGTAGCCTCTATTTTTATGTATTCATTAATGCAGCTGTTTTCCAAAAAACTACCTTTTACATCTCGATTTTCCGTAATTGCACTGGACTACAAAGGCTTCCGGTCCAGGCCGGGGACCTGAAGAGAGGGGTAACAGACCACACTGGCCAGGAGGGTTGTCCGCGTGATTGTCCGCGGAGGACAAATAGCGCGTGGGATATGCCTCGTAGTTGTGAGCGTAGCGCGGTAGCGACCCCCTCGACATCTTAGGACCGCAAATCAACGGCTCTTCGGAGAGGTAGTCGGACTGGCGGCCAAGGACCCTCATGGCCCGATTAGCCTCAGCCGACGGAACTCCGGCGGACCATTCAGGTAGAGGCAAGGGTCATCGCCACCCTGCATATGCCTCCCCGGGCGGAGTCACCCCATAATGTAGACGGAGCGCTGCGCACCCGACGGAAGTGTGTGTTCGGGTGGGGATTTCTGCCCGGGCGTGAATAAACATGTTAATGCCCGAGAGCCCTCCGAGAGTGTTATTGCAAGCATTCCGTCCTTCCGCGATCGACTGCCGCGAGGCTAGTCGCCCGCGACTAGCTCGGTTGGGTCCCCTCCGGGAAGACCTCGAACAACTGGCAGGCGGGGGCGACAGAGTGGGTGGTACTTCGAGCCCCTCCGAGGCACGTCGGCGTCGGAGAGTAAGCACCACATCACGAGGATTACTTGTGATTACCGAATGTGTTCCAGCAAACACGTATATAATTCAAAGCTTAAGTGCGAAGAATGCGCTAAGACTTCTAACTACCGCACATGTAAGTCATCTGAAAATATAGCATGATTATAATGATGAAGGTAGCGATGAGGAGCTAGAGGATAGGAATCGATCAAATAGATCAGAGGAAGATGGGCGTAATGGTGACAAAAATCAAGAAACTGAAACACAAGCTAGAAAAAGTCGACAAGCATCAAATCGATTCATGACTACAAGATGTTAGCGGAAGAATTCTAACTAAGAATTAACTTGGGGTCCAAGCTCCGGAAGGATGACCGAATGTTAATTTCCAAAATGATCACGGTCGTCACTAGGTGCATCAGTCGTTATTACCGAGTCACTGACAGGCCGAGAGAAGCGTGCGATTAGTCCACGAAACGGATGTATCGCGAGATTAGAAAAAGAGCGTGATTGAAAGATCGCGCGGTGTCTTAGAGACCTGAGAAATGACGGGCTAGCTGGAGCCGACGATTGAATCGTGTCGCAAGTGATAATATAATATTATAATATTATATTAGTTTATAATATTTTATCGGGTATGTTTCGCAACGTCGCGAATTTCGACGGAGATTCGGATGCAACAAACGTGCGAGTTTGGCTGTCGTAATTGGTGTCGATGTCAACCCTCCGACTCCGGTTCTGATCTCAATACTCATCGACGGACAACCTTACGGCTGAGTCCGCAATTCAGAAGTAAGGAGTAAGAATCAATTAAGGATATCCAGGTAAACGATCATCACGGGCAAGAACTGCAGCAATATCGGAAAGTGTCCCAAGGTGCTGAATGTTACTATAGTCACAGAAAAAAGCACATCGTCAGAATTGGCTTGTAAAGCAAGAATTTAAAAGTTATAATTGACGATAATAATAAAGTTACAATACATGAAAAGTTCAAGTGCATTATAAAGATTCAGAAAACCGAGATCGCCTGTTGTATCGAACGGTATAATAAAGAAAAAAATATCTGTAGTTGTATAGCCGAAAATGTCGAGTTTAGGATCGTGCCGGTCGGTCGTTCGCCCAATTACTCGTCGCTAAGTGAAGAGAAAATCATATTGTTACTTGACTTATTAAATAAGTATCGAAAAGCGTCAGCTATGAATGAGCATGAAATCAGGTATTCAAAAAATAGGTCATGGATAAATTATTGAAGAAAAACCGCGTAAAGAGCCTTTATACTCGAAACCATATCGAGCTAGTGCGCAGCAAAGAGAGGTTATGTATAAGATTGTAACCGAACGGAAAGAAGTAGATTTTGTGAAGGAAACCAACTCAGCATATACTAGTCCACGTTTACTTGTACAAAAGGTGGATGATTCGAAATGGTTAGAAGTAGACAATAGAAGATTGAACAGTAGACAGTTCGAATGCATTTTCCTCTGTCAAATTTAGATGACGGGTTAGCAGAATTGCACAACGCTACGGTGTTCACAGTATTAAATTTGGCTCATAGTTATTTACAAATGCCATGGACAAAGCGGGCGAAAGACAAAACTGCCTTTATCACGCTGGACATTACAGGACAATGTGAGCGAGCAATGTTCGGTTTAATGAATGCTCCGTTTTACTTTGTAAAGCTGATTAAAAAAGTTTTCGCACGATACAGAAATAAACTAGCTCTAAATTTTTTAGACGATTTTTTAATTCATGCCAAGACGTGGAATGAACTATAGAGAAAAGCTAGAGTTAGTTCTATTATTTAGAATGATTAAGGATCTGTAATAGGTAAAAATGGTATTGGACCAAGTAAAAGGAATATTCAAGCTATTGTAAATTTTCCAACACCAAGAAATGTACATAAGATCAAAGGTTTTCATGAGCTGTCGAGCTTCTTTCGCAGGTTTATACCAAAGTTTGCGTAAATTATGAGTCGGATTAAATAGTTATTGGAAAAAGACAAGGTTCTTGTATGGACAGAGTGACAGGAAGCAAGATTTAATGATATTAAAACGAAGCTCAACAGTATATCCGTTTTAGCTCATTTTAATCTGCGGGCCTAAAGAACAGAATTGCATACCAATGCATCTGTGGACGGATGATATTTTAACTAAATAAACTTCCCGCCATCCCCCTTTCAGCAGTTGAGAGAAACTCGTGTCGGTGCCTTCCCGCCGAGGCCATCGGGACCTCCCCAAAAGAGAACTACCACCTGCTAACCAGGGACCGTTAGCTTGGTACCCTTTTATAAATAAATATTAGCGAGCACGCTGTTGTGCGATCGCTTTCTGCAGGAAAGCGACGCATTTCAAGGTTTTATTCAAACACCTATTAGTGGTATACGAGGATCCGAGGCTAATATAAGAACAGACAAGAGAACAAGGTAGTTCAATGATTATATATTTACAATTTAATTAAATATTATAGATTCGTATTATAGATTGACAATAGCTATGTCATCACAGCTTTGCTATCCCCAAAAATATTACCAATAATGGATATGGCTATAAATAAATTAATGATTTTGAAAAATACGCTGTATACAAATTTAATCATTCTATGATAAAAACAAAAAGCATGCTTAATATGTAAATTATAAAAATATATTATTAAAAATTATGACGAGTGGTCGTCCTCCTGGGACAAAAGAATATAAAATATTCATAAATTATCTTATAAATAACTTGTAAATCGGGTGACGAGGAGGATGGGAGATTGCATTGCTGCGGGTTGAATGTAATTAACTTTAATTAATAGTTAATAACGGAATTTGTTTGATTTGTTGAGGAAAATGATTGGAGAGGATCAGCTGGTGAAAATAAAGAGAGATAGCTGCAAGTAAGGCGCGAGTATATGGAGATTACGATAGGAAAGATACTATCGAGGACCAATCAGGAAGTCTCCTTTTGCTCACCAAGAGGCGAATCGTAATCCTCTCCAGGGATTGAATTTAATAGATCTATCGAGATATATTGTCTTTGTCTTACTCATCGTGATAATTTGAATATAATCTAAGTACATATACAGTGCGTACTTATTATTTTCCTTACACGAATTTTTGGCATATTCGAGGTGTAGCTATTGAATATAGAGAGAGAGAGAGACGATTTTTGGAGGATAGCTTACTGATAAGTATTGATTAATTTATAATAATAATTGATTAATTTTTACTGAATTATTTGGAATTTTATGAATATTTTTTGAGAATTTTTGTAGTATTTTTTTTTATGATATAAAATTTAATAAGCCTTTATATAGTCGCGCGACCGGATAATTGATTGTAACGCCCTTTTTTTCATAAATTAGCGGGAACAATAGTATATTCTTGCTATATGTACGAGACAAGGATAAGACTATTGCATACTATGCATAACAAGGATGCTAGATGGATTTTCGAGGGAAATCGAGTTTCCGGGCCGATGAAAAGCGGGACTCGCAGTCACTCGTCGCCCAATCTCGATAGGGAAAGGATCCCATACAGATCAACGTTAAGGCCCAGGCCATTTTTGTATTTTTATTTGGAGATTAGGAGTATACTCCAAAGAGATATTAGAGAAGGTGCGTGGGCCGAGACCTTGGACTTTTTTTTATTGTTTAAATTATTATTTATTTATTGGCATTGTTGGTGAGTTATTTAGTTATTTTTGTATTGTCCTCTCTCTCTCTTCTCTCATAGCCACCGGTGGACCAGAATCAGTGACATTCTCGAGATTTGTATATTTTCTTTCAGCTCGAAATTTTTCTTTTTAGGTTTTTGGTGCAGTTAAATCGAGATGTTATATATGTTGTTTTATTATTCGAGATGTTAGGGATTTCCAGGGTTATATATTATTTAGCCCAGTTGAGTTAATTTGTTAAATTTTGATATCTCCGTAGATATTGGCTAAACGTCTTTTTGTAAAACATTTGTAATGGAAAATTCCTAGAATCCCTTTGTCTATTTAATAAATGTTGTTATAGTTTAAATTTAATTAGTGATGTTAAAATTTATTTCAACTTGAACCCCCCTTCGATTGGTGAAATCGTAATTTGCACGCGACGCGCCTAGGGTAGAGTGATCGGGAAAAATAAAATTAAAAATTTTTATAACTTAAAATTTCAGATTATTAAAATTTTGTGATTCCACGTCACAAAATATACTTTAATATGTAAATTATTATATATCTCTGAATATTATGGAAAAAGTTTTTGGCCTATTCATAACTTTATTAAATATTCTTATATATACCTTTAAGATTAACATAACAGTAAATAATTGTTTTTAATATTATTTTCAAAAATAATTATAGTGTGATGAAGTTTGTGGGAAGGTCGCGATTATCATTGTGATGAGCAGTCGAGCAAAATTTACTACTTAAGCTTCAACTCTAATAATAATTATAATAACTTGTTAATTTTTGTAGTAATAAGGTGTAAAAAATCACTATTAAGCAACACATTCAATTAGTAATGAAGATAAATAAAAAACTACTTTCCCTTTTTAGTACTACCAGGTTTATCTGTAAATGTTTTAGTGGAAATCAATTAGATTAATAAATACGTGGGAGATATTAATCTAGACATGATACGTATAAAAATAATGGGAGAATATTTATCGACGAACTTAACTATTATTTATGGAGATAAAACGTTGGGCGCTAGTCAATAGCGAAGTACTAAGGACGTGCGGTGCCTTACGCCTATGTGCTAAGAGCGAATTGACCGAGAGCGGGGCAAGACTTGACCTAAGCATGGGTGTCACCTGAGTTTTGTCGGACTAACTTTTTGAGTATGAATGTTTGTGATTGAGGCACATAATTTATTAGAAATGATAAAAATGTTTTAAATAAAAGTCGCATAAATAAAAAAATTCTTAAACGTCACTTTCATTTACTTTTCTTCGTTAGGGCGGCTGAGATCATCCATCAACTCATTGAATTATTACGTGTCCACAGCAATAGAGGTAGGACTTGGTGCATCGCTCTAAAGGGTCTTTCTGTGAAGTCGAATTACGTCTGCTTCTTCCTGGCGTACATCAGCATCTTTGAAGATCCTTGGTCGTCCCAAGCCTTGTTCGGTGAGCTCCGAGCGATTCATCTCATATATGATGCACAAGGCCGCGAGCGCACGTTTCTTCATTTCGACGTCTCCGCGTTTTCGTGAGAAACTTGCAAACATCAAGTGCAATTCAGCCATTTGTATCGCGACCTCCACGTGGTCTCCTTTTCCCTGTCTTTTTTTCAGTAATTCACTATTTCACTCACAGTTTACTTGTGTAAATTCTTTTTGTTAGTAACGATTAAGAGGATGACCGACTAGAAAAATCTATTGTAATGTACCAACCCCTAAAATAGTCCATCACTAGCCCCCTGAAGCAAAAAATGCCTTGAACAGAGAAAGATCTAATTCCTGTCTCGGTGCACATCCGAGGAACGGAAATCTCTTTAGGTTCACCCCTGATCGGCCGATCCGATGCATCAGGAGAGAACAGATCAGCAAGGTACTCCGGCTTACGCAGTCGTAAGATCTTGTATATCTGCAAATACATAAAAATTTCCCTCCAACCGTCTACTCAAGGGGATGATATGATCATCCCACATAGCACCCGTCACATACCGCACACAGGAATTCTGTGACCGTTGTAGCCTTGTTCTCAACTCGACGGAGGCATCTAAATAAACAGTCTAACAATAATTGAAATGTGGAAAGACCAGTGAATGCACCACTTTGGCACGAAGAGTCTTCATGGTGTACTGACGGAAAAAACGTAGACTGTATAAAACCTCGTTGATTTTTTTACAAATTAATTTAATGTGTGCTCTACAGGTAAGACTCGCGTCTAGCACAACACCAAGGCTTTTTACAGTCTCAGACAAAGACACGTCTGCCCCCTCCCAGAGTTCAATAGAGTTGAACCCGGCCGACTCAATGTCAGAAAGGAACCTGCGAGTTCCAAAAAGAATCGCAGACGTCTTTCCAACATTGAGTTTCGAGGGCGCAGACGAGGCCCAGTCCGAGACTGTACAGGTCGCAGCTGTTACGTGTCTGGCTCTTGCCGAGACTGCCTTCTAGGTTATCCCTAGAAAAACTATGGTAAACCTGGAGATCGTCAGCATATAGAATATGTCTCACATCCATAGATTTGAGGGCAAGACCAAGGTCATTAATGTAAAAGGGCAAAACAGCAATAGTCCTAAGACAGAACCCTGAGGAACACCTAGTGTGGTGGAGAGCCAAGAAGATTTTGTGGCCCTGTCGGAGATGACAAGTTTCTCTCTCCCAGACAAGTATGCCCATATCCACATTAGCATAGTAACGTCACCTGTCGTTTATTTATAGCACTGCGTACGTCTTCGGTCAATCTCAGTAGAGCAGTCTCAGTCGAACTGTGCCGTCGATACCCAGTTTGGAGTGGGTCCAGGATGGTATGAGACCCAAAGTACTCCATGAATTGATCATAAACCATTCTTTCAAGCACTTTTGAAACAAAGTAAAGTAGTGAAATAGGCCGAAAATCATCTGGTCCAGATTTTTTTTTGACTTGGCCATGCCATGTATACGATTGTCATCGATGGTATTTGACACAGACACCCGCGCAAAGTGAGTGTTAAGTTCATCCGGCATGAGCCCATGCAAAGACCCTAGGATCCGCAACTCACTAACAGGCGATTATAAACGTATTCAATCTTCGCCTAATCTATCTTTTCATGAATACATTTGCGGAGATCAAGGAAGTTCTCAAGGAATTGCTTTCGTCCTGTTCATCTGCATCGTCTGTATAGTTCCTCACGCTTGTGCTGCAGGTAAAAAAGCTCAACCCCAATATAAGGAAGGCGATTTTTATTTAATTTCATAATTTTCACTGGGGTGAGATCATTTATCGCCACCATTAAATTGTAATTGAGCCTCGAGATTGCTTGGCTCTCCACCACACTAGGCGTTCCTCAAGGTTCTGTTTTAGGATCACTGTTGTTTTGCCTATATATTAACGACGTTGGTCTTGCTCTCGACTCTATGGGTGTGAGACATTCTATATGCAGATGACTTCCAGGTTTACCATAGTTTTTCTGGGGATAATCTCGACGTAGGAGCCAGGCACGTAACAGCTGCGGCGTGTGTGCTATATGACAGGTGCTAAGTGGGATGACCATATCACCCCCTTCAGGATCCGATTAGGCTGGATGAGAGTAGACGATTGGAGGGAATTTTTTATGTATTTATAGATCTATAAGATCTTACGGTTGCGTAAAACGGAGTACCTCGCTGATCTATTCTCTCCTGATACATCTGATCGGCCGGTTAGGGGTGAACCTTGTGACGTAGCGCCCTATAGGCCTATTCCCTAGCTATGCACAAAATATTTTCTCACTACACTAACCACTAAAATATTCACGACGATCCTAAATCGAATTTAAACTTCGGGGAATACAACGAAGCCTGGAAAATTTCTCGGCGACTCTCCGTACAGCATGATCCTCCTATTGGCGGCAAAATGGCGGGAACGTTGGGCTCTTTCAATTTACTGTTTTTTTCTTCTAAATTTCTCCGCGACGTATGTACTAATTTTAATTATTTTATTATCAACGACACGACAAACAACAAAAAAAACCAATCAAATTACTCTATTTTAACCTATGACCCGGCAAAATTTTACAATACTTATTTTCTTTTTTTTTTTATTAATTATTGATGGCGAGCCTCCTGAAAATTAAAGATTCAAAGAAACGGGGAATCAAAAAAAACTAATCGAATTCGGTTTCCTTGAATTTAACGGGACTTTATTTATGCAATTATATTCTAATATTTTTTTTTTGAATTTTTCGACGACGAAAATGGCGTCGCCGACAACTGCTCCTTCTGGTCCCGCGCTCCTTCCTCTAACACCGGCAACAGGAATCGCCACCGCAATAAAATGAAAAAAAAAGAAAAAAAAACAAAGTTACTTGTATAGATAACTAATTCTTTGGCATCAATACTTCTCGGCATCAATAATTTTCGGCAACAATAATTTTCCCAGCTCGTTTTGGCGGGAAGAAACTGCGTTCTGACGTCACTCCTTCTCCGAGGCAACAAGTCTGGGAAAAACTCCCTTGACCACAATTTTCCTATTTTCCGTCCCTACCTCCCCGTATATCCATTCTAATCCCACAATTATTAATCCATCACCCTATATTATATTAACTCTTACCTCACTTTTTCCAATTCCTTCGTCTTTCCTCAACCTTTATTTTTCTCCTTTTTTTTATCCTTCTCGCTCTTGCTCTTTCTTTTCCTACTTTCAATAGCTTTGGCAATGTTTATACTATCCCTCGTCTCTACTAGCTTCTGTTCTTTCCTTACTTTTCTCTAAATTGTAATTCTTTCTTTCCTCGACCAAGGCTCCGAACAAACTCCCCGATATCTTCTAATTTTCTCCACGCCTCGACAACTAACGGAATTTTCCCTTTCCAAAATTCCCATTTTCGCGCATAGTCAGATATCAACTTTCGGGAACCGCGGTTTTCTTTCTCTCTCTATCTCGCGTGAAACCTACCCATCTCTCCTCGGTCTCTCCTTCCGCCTTCCGCGCGCTCGCGCCCCCAAGTCCTGTCTCTCCCTTTCCCCGCGGCTTCTCTCTCTTTGCACGCTACCTCCCTCATCCGCGCTCTCGCTCTACCCGGCTCTACCGTCTCTCTTTCTCCGCGCGGCTTCCCTTTCTTCCACGCCGTTATCGCCCTTTTCCGCGCGCGCCGGCCCTCAACCGCGTCCTACTCTCTTTCTCCGCGCTGCTTCCCTCTTTCCTCTGCGCGTGCCAGCGAGTAACCAACGAGTACACATGTGTTCTGCAACGCATGTTTACTCGTTATAACCTAAAGAGATTTCCGTTCCTCGGATGCGCACCGAGATAAGAATTAGATCGTTTTCTGTTCAAGGCGCTCATCTGTGGAACGAACTGCCATCCCGTATTAGAAACGCGCCCTCTCTTTGTCGCTTCAGGGCGCTAGCGATGGAACATTTGAGGGGTAGGAATATCACTATGGATTCCTCGAGGCAGTAATCCTCTTGACCTTGTTTTGATTTTCGCCCTAAATTAGTTATATGTGTGTATCTTGAGTATGTATGTATTATCCTTCATTTTACACTGTATATACATTCATCCCATTCATTGTATATAAGAGTGTATGAGTGTGTACTGACTGATAGATAATGAATTATGCGAGAAATGTGATTTATTTGTGTAAAAATTATATATTTATTTATTTATTGTCTTATGCTGCGCTACATCTGTGATAATTTGTGATAATGACGTATATGTAATATAATTTATATTTAAGCTGACTTAAGATGATTGCATTTTCAAGTGTTATTTGTGCAATAATTTTGTAAAAATTTTACAAATAAACTTCTATCTATCTATCTATCTATCTGTCTCTCTCTCCCTTGGATAAGAAGGGGGCACTAGACAATGCGCACTTAGGTGGCACAAAGGCGTGACACGTATATATATGTGCCACACGCGACGCTTTCGTGGAGAATGCTGGAGGACAAGGCAGCCTACATTTGCTGCATTCCACCAGCACTCTAACACTTCTCCTCGCCTGTGCACAGACACAGTAGGTTCCGCCTGTCATAAATGCGGATGGTGCTGCAGATGTAGGTGGATAGAATGCGGACCGCTACCGATGTAAAGTGGTATGTGTCCGTGCGCAAAATAGGCGGGAGATTTTGCGCCAGGCGTTCCCACCGATGACACACATATTACTTATGCTACGCATGGTACTACACAGTCAATTACCTGTGATGATAGCAATGAAACTTTAAAAATCGAACTCCTTGGCTTCTAGAGAAACCACGAAGTTAATGTTCCGGTTGTATGGAGCTTGCAGGAGTCCTCGTGCCTCTGTAAAATATATAAACTCCCCAACAAATATTAATATTGCTAAATGTAATTTGAGTGAGGAGCTAGTCGGTCAACGCCTGTTATACTTTGACAGGCACAGAGAGTGATGGTAAGATCAAGAATGACAAAGAAAGTCTCCGTTCCGTATTGTAGTATAAGGCTAGATGGCCGTGACGTCATCATTGATGTCATCATTGTCCGCTTGTGGGGTCTGAGATTACCCGGCCGGTTGTAGTGTGCTCGTGTACACAAATGTGTACGTATGTATACATATATGTACAGGTCCAGCTTACAGGAAAAAGTATGTATTGTCATCGTGAGCTTTGAAATGGAAAATTAGCAGCTCGTCTTGCAGAATAGCACTAGAGAGAGAGAACAGTCCAACGATCCCCAGAGTAGAAGATAAAATCATAATAATGAATAATCATAATCAATAAAGTAGTAATATTTAAAGAAGAGACTGAGGCCCGCAACCTACGTCCAAGTCCTGTGACGAACACCGCAAAAAATATTTTCTCCAATAAACAGAATTCTTTATCTTTCTACACTATTTAAATTTATTTATATACATTTCGTTCAGGAAAAATAGTGCATTGTAACAATAATATTAATGCATTATTTTTATGCATATAATTTTTTTATGCCTTATATATTTATTATTCAATGGGATGTGTCATTACAAAATGTACACACCAGTTTCTTTTATTTTTGCATATATTTTTTTTATTATGAATTAAATCATTAAACACTTTTCATTCATTATATCATTTTTAAAAGTATCTGTAGTTCTAAATATTGTAGAATACATAGGTAAACTATATCCAAAAACTTTATAATAGAAAAAATTAAGGCAAAAGTGGCCGTATACATCAGATTAGAAATGCCTTTCACGTAAGTCCATGAAGCGTTTCGAGCTTCGTCGCGCAAAGTGTTGCGAAGATCTTCAAAATGAGTTTTGCCAACGAATCACTCGATCGCATTATTGTGATACGAAGGAGGTAATAATCGTAATTTATAGCCAACAAAGAATTGTTCTTGTATATATTCCCTATTTTCAATATAATGGTAATGATTTGAATATCCATAATAAAGTCAATATTTTTCATTATAAATACGATTGTTGATGCGCACGCTAGAGTGTTTAAAATTGCACTAAAAGAGTCAAGTAGCTCAACAGAGAGTTTGTCGTCATACTCCAAAATCAGGACGGTTAAGTAGATAGAAAACTTGTAGAACTGGTAACTCACCCATTAGTATCTTGGTAGCATAGACATGAATGGGAAAGAAGAGAAAGTTTATTTTACAAATCGAATTCCATTTTGACTCAGAATTCTTTCTAATCTAAGAGAGCGACCGACCACCTTAGCTATATTGACATTTTTACAGCAAACATAGTATGAAACAATTTTTTAAGAGTTAAATCAATCACAACGTTACGAGCAGCATCTATTTTTAAGGCCTTATCTAATTCGGGTTAAAGCACGCATTTGATGGTTTTGAACCGGATCTCGATTCTTATTGTGTTTCATAAGATTTCAATGATTCAAATATGGATTTGCCTTGTAATGTAGGATTTTCCCATGCCACAAAATCTCGGTCTGCCGAGCCGAAAATGAATTTAAATCTAAGATCCTGGATCGGGACATTAATGTTTCGTGCGTAGCGAGTTGCATACGGTTCGAACTACTCGGTCGCACAGCTGTGCAATGGCGTGCTGTGCGCGGCGAGACGCGATGCAACTCGTCGATGTCTTTTCGCACCAGAATGTGCGCACGTTTAACTTAAAATTTCAAGGAAAAAATTAGGAGACGTGGTGTACGATAACGCAGTAACCAAAATACATCAATTCACAATAAAATATAATTATATATTGTGACGTGGGATCACAAAAAGTTTAAAAAATTTGAATATTAAAACAAATACAAATTTAAAATTTTATTTTCCCCGATCACCTCTGCCCTAGGCGCGTCGCGTGCAAATTGCGAATTCACCAAACGAAGGGGGGTTCAGTTGAAATAACTTAACATCGCTAATTAAATTTAAACTATAACAACATTTATTAAATAACATAGGGATTCTACAAATTCTCCAATACAAATGTTTAACAAAAGACGTTTAGCCGATATCTACGGAGATATCAAAATTTAACAATTTAACTCGACTCGACTAAATTATATATAACCCGGGAAATCACGAACATCTCGAAAAAAAAAAAAAAAAAATAAACAATTTATATAACATCTCGATTTAACTGCACCAACCTAAAAAGGAAAATTCCGAGCTGAAAGAAAATATACGAATCTCGAGAATATCACTGATTCTGGTCCACCGGCTATTAGAGAAGAGAGAGAGGACAATACAAAAATAACTAAAGAACTCACCAGTAATGCCAAATGAAACAAATAATAATAATTTAAACAATAAAACAAAATCCAAGGTCCCGGCCCACGCATCTTCTTTAATTTATTTTGGAGTATAATACTAATCTCCGAAAATAATAATAAATGGTCTGAGCCTCGACTTTTCGGTATGGCTCCTTTCCTTTTCGAGATCGGGCGACGAGTGAGTGTGTGTCCCGCTTTTCATCGGCTCGGAAACTCGATTTTCCCTCTAAAATCCAGCTAGCATCCTTGTTATGCATATTAGGCAATAGTATTATCCTTGTCTCGTACATTTAGCAAGAATACACTATTGTTCCTGCCAATTTAAGAAAAGAGGGCGTTACAATCAATTATCCGGCCGCGCGACATTTAAAGGCTTATTAATTTTATATCATAAAAAGAAAGAAAACACCACCAAAATTCTCAAAAAATATAAAAAAAATCCCAAATAATTTAATAAAAATTTATCAATTATCATAATAAATCAATCAATAGTTATCAATAAACTATCCTCCAAAAATCGTCTTTTATTCTCTCTCTCTCCTCTATTCAATAGCCAACACTTGACTATACCAAAAATTCGGGTAAGGAAAATAATAAGTACGCACGGTATATATATACTCGAACTATATTTAGATTATCACGATAAAGGAAGACAAAGACGGGACATCTCGATATTTCTATTAATTCTAATCCCTGGGGAGGATTACTATTCGCCTCCTGGTGAGCAAAAAGAGACTACTTGATTGGTCCTCGACATATTTTTCCTATAGTCGCCTCCATATACTCGCACCTTACTTGCAGCTATCTCTGTTTAATGTCACCAGCTGATTCTCTCCAATTGTTTTCCTCAACAAATCAAATAAATTTTGTTATTAACTGGGGATTAAAGTTAATTGTTTTCAACCTGCAGCGATGCAATTTCCTATCTTGCTCGTCACCCGATTTCAAGTATGTATTAATGAAATCTATTAACGAATTATTTTATTTGTCCCAGGAGGACGACCACTCGTCATAATATATAAAAAAACAAGGTTCTACAAAAAACCTAAAGAAACCCGAGATATTAGCTCTACGGACTTTAAACGTTACCAGGCGGCTCTGCATCAGTTGCTCAGTCGATGAGTCTGAGGTCTTTCGGATGTAACTATGCGCGATGCGCTCGGGACCCCGCGCGAAGTCCCGTCGCGATCGAAACGAATTCGTGGTTGATCCGCTTCGCCGCTAACCGGTCCACACTGCAGATTCCCCAAGGTTTGGCTGGTCACACTCTCTACATATATACGGGTCACGAGCATGGGCCAAGGTAATAGCCTTAATTAATAAATTTCACGTAGCGCGGAGCTAATTAATTCAGCCGTACCGGAAATTATCTCAACCAAAAAGAAAATGGGTGCGTGAACTTCGATGTTTAGATCTGCCGACGCGAGTGCCATCACACTTGCGCATGATGTCGCAACTGCTCTAGCCCTAGATAAAGCAGTCGGTTAGTGCCTGTAGCGCAGGGTTGGCCAGTATAACCCGCGGGGTTTCTGCCCTATTGTAGGTGGGCCCATACACTCTCAGCACTGCATCTGCAATTTCGCGCTTCAGGAACTATCTCGGGACGTCCGACGGAGGGCGAGCACTTGACACGGCGTGAGAATTAAAATTTGACCGTTGTACGTGTATTACACCCATAACTTACGCTCACACTTATACTTGTGCGCTGTAGGTCGCATGGGCTTGGTGACTCTCTTCGCCACCGAGATCTTTCCTCACAGCCTTAAACGAAGGAAAACTTTAGAATAGTGCGAATTTCGGCGTTAGTGAACTCCATGTTTACACGGCTATAACTGCTGAATGCAATATCCAAACTAATCATGCATAGCGTCGGTTTATAGGTTATGTCAAGACCTTTCAAATGATATATAGTCTTGCCGGATATGAACTCTGTAGCGCTTTGTACATAGCCGCAAAATTCAAAAGACAAAAAGGCGGATGGGAGATATTTGCCAACCTAATATTTTGAAAATTAAGGGGGTTATACTTTTGATCACCGATAAAAGATTTATTAGCAACAAAATCTAAAATGATTTTTTTAGGTAGTTGCCCCAAAATGACGTTTCACTTAAATTTTTACTATAGGGTATTTAGCTGTCAACCACTTTCAACTAATTTCGTATGAGTAATCAAAATAGCAAGCCTAACTTTTACTTGTCGAACAAGTAAAGTTATTTTTAAATATGTACACTGTAGTTCATGTATCCATCAAGCTCATCGTTTTTCCATCCAAGAAATATTCTTATCTCTTCTAGAGACCAGCGTCATTACAACCATCTCCAGGGAATGCGTCCATGTGATCGATGGTACAACTAATCCAGAAAGTCGTTGAAAGAGGATTCAAGATAAGCTCTGTAATCATATGTATTATCAGGGGGCGACACGAACTTTTGGTTAAAGTAAACATCAACCTGGTTGAATAACGAAACAAAAAATTGTTTACTGAATCAATTGGAAAGTCATTGTCCTTGTTGTAAGGCTCGAATAGTACATTTATTTTGAGCATCAAATGAACGAGATCTAAATAATCTTTGTTTTGTTAATTCATACAAAATTTTATTGTCCGAGTCTATACGAGGTATAATAAAAAATATCGTGAGTTTTAATATTTTTTCTTGTTTTTATGCTCTTTCTCTTCTTATTTTTCTACCTTAAGGCTTCTTAAAACTTTTTGATTAAGTTACACGTTTATTTGAACATCTCTTTTTCGACTTTGCACGATTTTAGCTTAAAGAACTAGAATTACCGATGCGTCGTGTGACGAGCGAGCGTTGAGAGATTGGGCTCGTTTTTTGAGCGGTAAAGCGTCATAATCTAAGCCACTCATTAATTTTTTCTACTATTCTGTATTTTAAATTCCCTCCCGATTGGTTTATAAGCTTTTTAAATCATTCTTTGAATTGTATATTGTTTTAACTAACATCATCAAGATTCTTCTACCTGCTCTGAGAGCTTTTTTATCAACAGCTTTAACACCTCTACTGACAAAAGATAAGGCTCGATGAAAGAATTGACCATGCAATTCATCTTTCCTCAGCAAGCGTGTCCAGTAACTGGTGACAGTGTCATTGGAAAAATATAAAACACTGTTGTTATTAGGTAGCACTATTGTAACACTATTAGTAGCTTATTGTAGCACTATTGGTGTTGGCGGTAGGAGCTGAGCAAGGAGTAACAGCCACTCCTTCTGCGGAAGCATCCAGTCCCTGAGAGCGCGACCTAGAGGGGACGGAGGGTACCCCGAAAGACCAGAGTTCGAGAAATCCAGATTGCCCGGCTAGGGTATTTATAAAAAAATTATAAATAATACAGACGTACGAATAATATTGTTCATTCTCGGGAAAACGCGCAATACACGAGCGGCTGAGAGAAAGAAAGAGGGGACTCCTCGGACTCCTTACTCACACTCGCAAAACGACAAAGTGTGCGTGATATAGATACGCGGCCCTTCCATGCGGATAGGTTCCTAATCGGCGGTTAATGAATATTAACCATGTTGAGACTGTTACTTGCACATTATCTTCGTTCGCGCGGCGCTCTAAGTGAAAAGACGCACGCGAACGCGTACTGTTCGGAGCATGTATACGCGAAAGCGCATGCATAGTACGAATTTATTTGCGCAACGCGAATATCGAATCTTTTGTGTATGTGCGCAATTTCGGATAGCAAGCGCAACTATGGGCGCAATTTTACGTGAAGCTGGGGGTATGGTATGGATCATAACGTCGACAGGCATAGCGCTTGAAAAGTCGCGCTACGTTGGTTGCGCGGCCGCGGGGCGAGTACATAAGGCACTCACGTACATTCACTCACTCTTCCCCCATTGCACGTGGAAATGGGCGAGACAGTCTGTGTCGCTCATATTGTATAGGGCCGGGTCGGAGAATTTTCTACCCGGATCTCCCCGTTACAATTGGCGCTCGACGTGCTAGTGGTCTTTTAAAGACCGCTTAAAGTCCCTTTAGCTTGCGTGGAGTCGGGAGAGAAGGGAAGGTCCAGCGCCGCGTTTGAGCGTGCGAGCGGCGCAAGCGTCCTGAGTAATTACAGATGTGCATACTTTGAACCCCGCTTTGCAATCAGAAGGGGGGACAATGCAACCTGTTGGGTAGAGCACAGTTTATAGGCCTTTCTTTAGAACGAGATACCCACGCAAAGGTAGTGCGGCGCATAAGGTGCTATTGTCTAACGTGCAATAGCGGCCACCCTCCCTGTCCTTGTCGAAGGATGCGCAAGCACAAAGCGTGCTACCTTCCCACGCGCTAGCTAGCAGCGTAAGCGAGAAAACGCAACAGGCAACAGAAAACGCAATGGAAGGGGACGCGATCCTGAAGGCGAAAAAGGATCTGAGCAGTTGGCTCTTCTTTATGCCCGAGAGGATTTGGAGGAAACTTTGATGGAGCTAAGGCTTAACTGGGAGTGCTCAACCTTCTTAAAGGCGGATTGCCTACAAACATGGTTGAGCGGGGATTTTCATCCCGAGGAATTCGTCGAGTCAGCTCTCTCAGACGAGGAGCTGTGGGAGCGAAGGCGCACCTACATAGACTGCGTGTGCACAGAAAAATCCGGGTCGACCATCCTCGATCCGGATGATCTAACCGAAGAGGCACACCCGCTCTTGCGCCTGTGGGAGTTGGGCGCCTTCTTGGAAAGGCAAGCGCCCGAATCAGTAGACGAAGCCCCGACATGCCAACGGCTTCGCTTTGACAAAAGCAGACCTGCTCTGAGTCTTGCGAGGAGAGGATGTGCACTCTGGTCGAGGTCGTCACACAAATGTCGGCCCAAATTTGCGACCTGCAACAAAAATGGCGTTGCTCATAGGTGATGGAGCAGACGCCAAACTGTAGGAGTTGCAGCATCTCGCAAGGCAGGGCGATCCCCAAACGTAGGTCAGACCGACAGTGGTCGCATCTAGCACTAGGCTAGATGCAGATGGAGGGAGTTTGGGGTTGGCGCCGACGTCGTGTCAACAAAGCAGGTACACAGAACCGGGCGAAGCGCGCGTAAATTTCCGGGATACCTACTCACTTGCGAGTCCAGGGACGCCCGATCCGACACATCGGGTCAGTCCAAGTACTCCCCTATCACCCACACGCACAAGCCATGATCGGAGCCGTCGACAAGGGATTACGCCATCTAGGTTGACACAAGCTCCGAGCGCGTCGCCCCGGCATAGTTCCACGGACATAGGCGCAATTGTGCGAAAGTAGGGAGTTAAGTTCTCAGGAGAGAACAATGAGGATCTAGACAGGCTCCTGATTCGCGTTGACGAGTGTCGGGCGCACGCGCAGCTGTCCGACAATGAGCTTCTGCTAGCAATGTCGGAGCTCCTCAGCGGTTGCGCAGCCGTTTGGTACCGCAACTTCGGACAGCAGGCGCAATCCCAGGCACAGTTTTGTGCAAAACTGCGGGCAAGATACGGATCAGAGAGTCGATAGGAGCAGGGCCTGGAGACCGAAATCTGTACGCGTAACGAGGCCGAGGCGATTAGCGTCTGGGCCTATATGAACGCGCTTGTTTCCTTAATGAGGAAATAGAAATCTGTGCCCGCAGAGAAAAGACAAATTGACCACCTGTATGTCAACATGAATCCTAGACTGCAGGCTATGGTCAAGAAGGAGAAGGCGCTCTCGGTAGAGCATCTAATATAGCTGGCAAATGAGGCGCAGCTCGCATTGGAGTGCCAGGAGACGTTTCGGTCTCCTCCGCCCGCTGTGACCGCCTTATTCAAGGATGAGGCATACCGGCCTCAGCAGCGGAGCAGAATAACTGCCGCAGCTGTTGGGCCTGTGAGAAAGGCACCCAGTCCCCGCAGGTCACCAAAGAAAGGCGAGGGGATGAGCGAGATTCTGTCGACGCTAAGGCAGATCTGGCGAAGCCTGGAAAAATATGCAGGACGCAGTCCCCAAAGGGGGGCAGATAACCCCAGCGCGCGAACCCCAGAAAACCGGCGTCACCAGCCCCTCAAAATAAGAAGGGCCAAGAGTATAAGGGAAGCTGTTGGGGTTGCGGAGCGCTCAACCAAAAGCAGCGCTCCTGCACCAAGTGCGCAGGAAACGCGCGGGGGGGATCGCCAAACCGGTCCTAAAGGGTTCTCCCGCACAGTCGCGAAGCTCGACTCCGAAAAGGACCGTAGAGTCGAGTAGACGCGGACCCACAAACGTCGGGCATAGAGCGGAGCTCTCTACCGAAGCACTAGAAGTGCAGAGTTCGGCACAGCGCAAGGAGATGCGCGGACGCGCCGAAACTATGGTGAGCAAGGCAAAGGCTCCGACGACTGCTGCCACGCAGTTGCGGAACGCGACTGCGTTGGGCTGCACCGTTGAGCCAATGCATCGTGACAAGGGTTGCGCGAGCGTAGGTCGGAGCGCTCGTCAACCGAAAAGCGCAGTGTCACTCGCCAAGAATAATGCACCAGCGCAAACCAAGAACGCCCACCTCTCAGGCACCAAGTCTCGAAATAATGCATTGGTCAGTCAAATTGATCAAGGCAGCAAGACACGTTGGTGGCTGAGAGTGGAGATTGAAGGGTTTTTGTTACGCGCACTGTACAATCCAGGGGCATCGCGTACAGTGGTGGGCCCGATCGGCGTCGAAATAGCGGCTGCTGCGAATCGCACGTTCGTCCCATATTCAGGGAGAGGAACACCAGATTAACCTTCAAGGCGGGTGGACTCGCAAGGTCTCTCGAGGTAGCAGTAATGCTAGACCTGGATGCAGACTGCTACCTAGGCGTGAACTTTGTCAGGGAATTCAAAGCTGTCCTTGAGCCCTACAAAGATACGCTCTTTTTGAAAGATTCGAAAAAGAGCGTAGACCTCGAGCTGGCTAGCTGAAGAACAGCAGCCCGAGGCACGCTAGGGTTGGTGGGTTTAGCCGACATTATGAGGGACGAGCGCGCACAAGTAGAAAACCTTGTGTCGCGCATAATCGGCAACGGCTCAGCTGAGTTAGGGTGTACCACTAGGATCGAGCACGCGATCGATGTAGGGATCGCGCGACCGATCAAGCAAAGGTACAACCCTGTCTGCAAGAAAATCGAGGAGGAGATGCACAAACAAGTGCAGGAAATGCTCGATAATGGCGTAATCGAGCCCTCCTCGAGCCCTCCTCGAGCGTCTGGTCAAGCCCAATAGTATTGGATAAGAAGACTAACGAAATATAGATTCTGCGTCGATTTTCGCAGAGTCAACGCAGTGTCTACTGGTGACGCGTATCCATTGCCATACATGTATGCGATATTACGCAAAGTGCAAAAGGCCAGGTATATATTAACCTTGGACTTGAGCAGTGCGTATCACCAGATCCCGTTAGAGGAGCGGTCCAAGCCAATAACGGACTTTACCGTTCCCAGAATGGGATTATTCTAATTCCACCGTCTGTCATACGGATTGAGCCAAGCAGGCGCCACCTACACGTGTCTAATAGATAAAGTTATAGGCCCAAACCTACAGCCGTGAGCCTATGCTTATCTAGACGATATTATTATCATCACGGAGACGTTTGCTGAACATCTCGAGAAGCTCGAGCTAGTGCTCCAACGGGTGAAGGAGGCAGGTCTTACCATCAATCGCGACAAAAGCGTATTTTGTCTCGATGAGGTAAAGTACCTCGAAGTTTTGGTAAATAGGGATGGGTTTAGACCGGATCCGTAGAAAATAGCACCTATCACGGCCTACCAAGCCTCTATGAACCTCAGGCAACTACGGCCCTTCCTGGGCATGGCGCGTGATACCGGAAATTTTTACATAATTTCGCCACGATTGCTACGTCCGTAACCCGCCTGACCAAGGCAGGAACAAAATATGAATGCAGCGAAGAGCAGCAATCTGCTTTTGAGAGCATAAAGCTGCTCATCGCGTTCGCGCCGTTGCTGCAGCGCCCAGACTTCAAGTGAGGGTTCGTCCTTCAAACGGACGCAAGCGACTCTGGAGTGGACGCCGTGCTAACACAAGTAGTGGATGGCACAGAGCGAGTCCTCGAATTTGCTTGTAGGACGTTGAGCGCTGCCGTGTGCAATTACAGCGTCACCGAAAGAGTATGTTTGGCGGTGCTATGGGGGATCAGGAAGGTCAGGCCCTACCTGGAAGGGTATGCGTTCAAGGTGATTACAGACCACAGCAGTTTGCGATGAATGTGTAACCTGCGCAACCCAACCGGGCACCTCTCACGGTGGGCCTTGGAATTACAAGGCTATAATTACACCGTAGAGCATAGAATAGGGACGTTGAACTATGTTCCTGATGCTCTCTCTCGGATGCTCAAGGAGAGTGACGCAAAGGTGTGCGCACTATCCGGGGCCGAGGAAACCCAAGATGAATGGTACCTCGGTCAGGTTCGCATGGTACTGGCGGACCCAAGCAACCATCCGAGAAGCAAGATCGTCGGGGGGCAGCTATATCAATACACGCTTGGGGACGACTCAGCATGGAAGCTTCTCGTTCCAAAAGAAAAGCGTTCAGCGGTCATTCGCGAGTACCATGATGAGCCTACGGCAGGCCATCTAGGCCGCAAAAAGACTCATGCGCTTGTCGCCGGTCAGTATGTCTGGCCATGCATGTATACGGATGTCGCCGAATACGTCCGGGCATGTCAGAAATGCCAGCAGACCAAGGTGGAACAGCGAGCACTGCTGGGTTTATGGGCCGCAGAGTAATCACGCGTCCAGCCCAAGTGTTTGCTGGAGACATAATGGGCCCCCTACTTCGCAGCGTACGGGGATACGAATATATCCTTGTATTCCAGGACCTGTTTACACGGTTGGTGGAGATCGAGCCGATAAGAGCGGCTAACGCCAAAACGGTCCTGGACAAGCTGATAAAGCTTGTGCTGCTGCGACACGGCGCACCGAAGGTGTTCTTGTCTGACAATAGTACGGAATTAAAAAAATTGTGCCATTGACGAGTACCTGATGGGAAAGGGAATTCGTCACGAGACAACGCCCCCTTACCATCCCCAAGCGAATCCCGTCGAAAGGGCAAATCGCACAATCATGACGATGATTGCGGCCTTTGTCGACGGGAAACATACGACTTGGGATGAATACATCGAGGAGCTATCCTTTGCGATAAATATGGCGAAGCAGAGTTCGACAGGAGTCAGTCCCGCGATGCTGACTTATGGCAAGGAGCTGTCAGACCCCAACTCTTCTAGGAGAGTGCAGGAAACACTCTCCTTAGAAACATTGTCTAACGAGGCAATGTTGGCCTGGTTACAGCGTCGGAACAGGTTCAACGGTCTGCGCGAAGATGCGGTAAATAACGCTCGCGCGGCGTCGAGCCAACAGGCGCAGTACTATGACATCGGTCACCGTGCGCCAGATCTTGCGTGAGGAGATCTTGTGTGGAAGAGGACTAGGGTCCTCTCCTCTTCTGCACAGGGCGTAGCGGCGAAACTAGCGCCGAAGGTCTACGGCCCGTACGTAGTGACGAAGGTCCTAGGGACAAATACGTACGAGCTCGCAGACGTTGAAGGTAGGATCGAGGGACCAATACACGCCGAACACCTCAAACGATACGTGGCAAATAATGACGAAGCGGAAGATACGCTTCCTCACATCGCAGACGACGCGGGTACGCGGAATGCGAGCGGACCCACTGCGCTGGGTCAAAACGCCATAGCGAGCGCGCCTACTGCGTTAAGCGAAGCGCCAGCAGGCGAGTCGGTGGCGGCGGACACGAGCGTTGCGAGGGTGGTACCCGTAAAAAGTAGAAGGGGTCGACCCCCAAAGAACGCGGCGTCATCAAATGCGCCGAAGTCTGCGAGCGAATCAAACCGCGTCGCGAGTCCACGGAGGTGTAATCGGCGTAAGTAATAACGAATCCCTTTGTTTCATCGTACCGATGTCGGGTAGCCTGAGTTGGGAGGGTTTGCTGCGCGCCCTGCAGCAAATCCAACCGGGCGAGGACCAGGCGGCAGCGCTGGTTATTCAGCTGACCGCCCACCAAAGCGCGATCAGAGGGGCAGAGCTGGCGCCGGCGCCCACCTTGAGCCTGGTGGAGATACAGGCGGATGCGCCGGCGCTCGCAATTGAGGCAGCGCCTGAGGGGCAGACTACGCTTTCAATATATATATATATATATAATACCTCCGAGGGGATGGTGGAGTTGGGCTCACCAGTCCTCCTAGAAGAAGCTTGGGCCGACGTAGAAGTCGAGCCCAAGGTAACAACTTGGGAGGAGGACGTGGGCGCCCTCCGAAATCTGTTAGAGGAGGCGAGGACAGCCTCCAGAAGAACAGCAGCACTAGAACAGCAGTGCCACTCTGCTCTAGCTGAAATTGTAAACAAATACGGCACGGAGGCCAAGAACAAGCTGGAGAGAGAGGCCGGACTGCTCAGCGGCAGACTAGAGGAGAAGAAAGCGGTAGAGGACTCTGTGGAGTAACGGCTCGGATCGCGAATGGCGAGTTCAAATAGAGGGATTGATGAAAAACTCCAACCGGTAATCCCATCAATTAGGATGCAGTTTAAAGCAATTGAAGCTGCTAATTTTGTTTTGGAAACAAGGCAGTCCTTTAGAGGTAAGGTAGGCCTCTGAGCCTACATTAGTTAGTGTTGTTTATAGGCCCCCTCATATTTCATTTACGGGGAACTCTATATTATTTAATGAATTGGGTGAATTTTCAAACACGGTCCTACACATATAGAACCCACATTCCGTACTTGGATTGATGTAATTCTTTTGGAGAACATTGTTACGGTGATATTCAATACCAATCTACCTGCTCCTTTTCATAATGAGCACAATATAATTAATCTTATAGTAGAGGTACCTGTCGCTGAACCTATCTGTTGCTTCTTTAGAGCGATATAGGGATATAGGAATTATAAGAACATTGATAGTAAAGGGCTTGAAAAGTGTTGTTGGCGAGCTGTGATTGAGAGTCATTACTACCAGAGGATGAGTCCGCAGTCGCAAGATTCAACTTTAATTTAGTGACGTCAATTGATGAATTGGCCCCCGAAAAAATTATGAAATTAAATAACAATCACCTTCTTTAGATTGGACTTGACTTGCAGTGCAAGAATGGAACATTGTACAGACGTTACAGACGAACAGAACGAAGGCAAGGGCGATATGATTCCTATGTAGAATTAAAAGCCAATAAATAAAAAAAAAAAAAAAAAGAATGAAGGCAATTCCTTGAGAACTTCTTCGATCTCCATAAACACGTTCAGGAGAGGGTAGATTACGCAAGGACTGAATATGTTCATAATCGCCTGTTCGACATTCGAAATTCCAGCACAGTCTGTCGTGAGTAGCGAAACGTAGCATTGCTGCTAGGAGTATTGCTTTACATGGGCTCATGTCAGATGAGCTTAACACTCACTTTGCGCGGGTATCTGTGTCGACGACACTCGGATACATGCCGTGTTCAACTCTGCTGCTGATGGTATTTTTTGGTTTAAAGCTATAAATATTAATGATATTGTTCTGTCAATCTCTAAGTTCACAGGCAGTTGGTGAGGATGGCATTCCGTATAATGTAGTTGTAAAAGCTCTTATGGTCATAGGTTTACTTGTCATCTCCGACAGGGTCACAAAATCTTGTTAGCTCTCTACCACGCTTGGCGTTCCTCGGGGTTCTGTGTTAGGACCATTGATGTTCTGTTTTTACAATAATGACCTTAATCTTGCCCTAGATTTATCATAGTTTTTCTAAGGATAGCCTTGAGGCAGGAGCCAGACATGTAACAACAGCGGCATGGGCAGTCTCGAAATGCGTCTCATCTACGTCCTTGAAACTCAATATTGGAAAGATGTCAGTGAGTTCCAAAAAGAATCGCAGATTCCTTTCCGATATTGAGTCGGCTGGGTTCAATTCTATTGAACTCTGGGAGGAGGTAGTCATGTCTTTGTCTGAGAGTGTATTGCATGTGACTGTGTTATACTAGATGCAGGTGCTCATCGGAGACCATATATTGAATGGGTTTGTAAAAGAATTAACCAAGTTTTCTATAGGTTACGCTTTTTCTGTCAGTACACCACGAAGACTCTTTGTGTCAAACTGGTGCATTCTCTGGTTTGTCCTCATTTTAATTATTGTTCTATAGTTTACTGAGATACGTCCCTGGAGCTTAGGACATGGATGGAACGCTTACAGAATCCATGAGTACTTTATGTGTACGTTGGAAAGACGTCTGTGCTTCTTTTTGGAACTCGTAGATTTCTTTCCAATATTCAGTCGGCAGGGTGCAATTCTATTGAACTCTTGGAGGAGGCAGTCGTGTCTTTATCTAAGACTGTAAAAAGCCTTGATGTTGTACTAGATGTAGGTTTTACCTGGAGACCACATATTGAATAGGTTTATAAAAGAATTAATCATGTTTTATATAGCTTACCCTTTTTCCGACAGTACACTCGAGGCTTTTCGAGCTAAGGTGGTGTGTTCTTTGGTTTTTCCTCATTACTGTTCTAATAACTGTTTTAATTTCTGTTTTATTGTTTATTTAAATACATCCCCGGAGTTAAGGGCGAGGCTACAACATTCATAGAACTCATGTGTGAGGTATGTGAGGGGTGTTAAACTGAGTAGTGAAATAGTAAACTAAATCAAAAATAAAAAACTAAAATCATTTTATCCGGAGGTCTTCTAGATGGAGAACTCAGAATTGATTACATTAAGCGAAACATCAAAAGGCGATAGTCCAAGTCTAGCACAGTTGACCACATACCATTGCTGAGACCTCCCTCACATCATGTGGCAGGCTGCTGACCACGCCACCTCCACCACAATCTCCTGTAGCAGCAACTTATGCAGCTCTGACCACGAGACCGAAGTCCCGATGTCCCGGAGCATGCTGACCACGGCAAAGAGAACTCTCGCTGCTTCCCTTGCAGCCGCATCCGGGTGGGTCTCTGGCACCCGATACAGGGACACACTCGCAAGGCCTCCGACGGGCAAGTGACACTGGGTCTCCACACTCGGTTTTCCCGCCCGCGTAAGCTGGGGGTTAGATCTCTTTAGAGGCACGCGGGCACTTGCAGGCCGGGTCTCTTGTGCCCCTAAAACCTCAGGGGGAAAGCAGTACCGATTAGGAAGGCCCTGCCGTCCCGACACCAATGAATTTCCCGGCTGCGCTGTCCCGCAGGGGGTGGGTTTCGCGATAACGCGGCTGTAGATAGGTTGCCACGAAGTGCGGGGTGCCGGGATCAGAGCCGCTATCGCGACAGGGGAGGTCGTTACTACTGTGATAGTGTTTTGCGCCATTACCGCCGATGGCCGTGATGATACTCCGCCCGCCGGGCCGGCGTACTTGGCGGCTAGTTTCGTGGAGACCCCCTTCGTGGCGTCGGACAGGATGTGCGTGGCATGTGCCGGTTTCGGTTATAGGCCCGATTGTGTTTCGCCCTAGCCTCGTTATTAAAACGATGAACAAAATACCAGATCAGCATTAACCGTTGAATCAATGGGGATAATCGGGACCTTTTTCTCCATCTCTTTCTTTAGATTTCTGCTGAGTCGGGGAATCCTCCCAAAATGCAGGACAGTTGGTGACAATTTCGTGCTGAATTGGACTGCGGTATTTAACGCGTGCCTCAACTCCGGCAAGTGCTCATCCCAGCAACGATGACTACGCCAGCATATTGCGCAATTATCGTTTTAAGCACCCAATTCACCCTTTCTATCGGGTTTCCTTTGGAGCTGTAGGGTGGAGACGTGACATGCTCTATTCCGTATTCCTCCAACACCTCCGTCAGGTGTCGGTTGACAAAATTGGGGACATTTTCCCTCAGCAGGAATAGTGGACTAAATCCTGTAGAGCGTTTGCCATGGTCCTCCAGGTCGCGGTCTACCGGGCACTTTTTGGATACTTTGTATTTCTAGCACACCTCGCAGACTCTCAGAAAGTCCCCCTCAACATGGTAAGATCCAGGCCATTAGAACTCGCGCGCTATCCGATCGAACGGATCTTTTCTGTTTCTAGGTAACCGGACGACGGATGCCTGTACGCGTTTATCATGACCCTGGTTCTATGCTCGGCGGGCACGCTTAGCCTCCACCCCTCCTCTCGAAAAGATATAGGATCTAAGAGTTCATCGACTAAGTACCTGTACAGTATACCGTCATCGATCTTCCACTTAGGGAATTTAATCGGGGTTTGCTGGTCGGATCTCTCAGCTGATTTAAATACCAGGAATCCGATATCGTATCGAAGGGGCGATTTCAGATTCGTCTAATTACCCCCTTGAAAGTGCATCCGAAACCTTGTTTAGAGAACCTTTGGTATACTCTATTTCAATGTCCCAATACTGTATTTCTAGGGCCCAACTCTTTAGACGCCCAGTGGGATTTTTGAGGTTTTTAAGCCATTTTATGGATTTATAGCCCGGCACCAACTATCGTTCGGAGCACATACTCTAACTACCTCAAGTGATCTTCAAAAGTCTCGGTCACGACGATTAGATCGTCTAAATAACCAAAAACGTGCGATTGGACCTCTGGGATGAAGAGGGCCCCGATCAACCGACAAAATGTAGTGGAGGCGTCGGATAGGCTGAATGGCAATCGCACAAATTGCCACTGTCCTGAGTTATGCACCGCAAAAGCAGTGTACTACCTACTACATTCGGTGTCGAGGTACTTTGGTATATAGGATCCATATTAGGCAATAGATAATTACAGAAACGGAAGCTGCCCTTCTTCTTGTGGATAATTACGTGCGCGCTACACCATTCACTGGCGCTTGGCTCGATAATGCCTATTTCGAACATCTGTTTGATCTCCGTGTGAGCGAATTCCAACGTTTTTGACGCCATTCGCCGGGGCGCGTGCTGAATCGGTTAAGTTTCTTGAACATCGATGTGGTCTTTTATGAGCGTAGTGTAGCCGTGCAGCTTTCCGAGCTCTATAATTCTTCACTCAAACAGAGCTCTTACGCACTCACACAGCTCATCGTGGATCTTGTCTATGCCGCACATTCGCCTATGATGGCTGGCCTCTGATCAGGCAGGTCCTTTTCTACAAAATCTCGCCACACTCCGCCCGGGACACGCCACTGTCTCCTGCCAAACTTAACCTCGAATTTGTCTCCGGAAGAAATCGATGCTGAGAATCATTGGGTGATCCGTTTATGGTACAACCCTCAACTCTATTATCCCTTTCCTATTCTCATCGGAGAAGAGCACTCGAAGTACGCTCAGCCTCTGCTGTGTGGTACCCGAGAAGCCTCGTATGTAAAAATTGTTTGAATAGCCAGCGGTCTCTAAAGGAGTTAACTGCATCGGCTGTGATCAGACCTGGGCTACGGCGTCGAATAATGCCTGTAGGTTTTGCTCCGCCAGTCGAACCGTGAAAAACCACCAGTTGTCTGAAAAGACACCGGCAATTCCTTGCTCCGTGGGGCCTCCGCATGGGACCGGGTCTCCCTCCGCTGGGCCACACTCGAGCCTTTCCTTTAGGCCTCAGGTTTTTACAGTCTCATCCTCCAGACGTTTCTCATATCGGAACTCCGGAAGAAACTCCAAACACAAACAGAAGATTGTGCTCGGGATTGACGTTCGCAGAAGCAGTATAGGCGGAAGGGAGAGGTTGTACAACACGGCCACTCCTCTCTCCTCCTCCCTACTATCTGCCAAGTTTCTTAGGGATTAGAGATTAGGACCTTCCCCTACGCGACCTCCGCCGTTTGCCAGAGGGGGCGGCTCTGTAGATACTGGAAGTCGGTATCGGGAATTAGGCCCTCCCCACTGCCTCCATATACCTCTCCTTCCGACCGAGATTGTCGGGCTTGGAGGCTCTACTGAAATGGGCCTGACAGCGGTCGTTTATCGTTAGAGCCCTCTCGTACGCCTTCCGCCAACGCAACAGGTCCTGCACACTTTGGATTTCGTGCTGAATCACCCCAGTCTGGTAGTCGGATCTGATGCGTTCTAGCATTACCCCTACTAACTGCTGTTTTGGTAAGGGGGACTCCAGCATTATGGCTTCGGCGTAGAATCGGCTAATGAACTAGCCCATTAACTCTCTTTTACTTGGGTTCTTTACTTCCAGTTCACGTCGCCGGTCCTCCTCTAAGACTATAGGACAGTATCAGTCCAGAAATTCCTCCTAAAACGCCGCCCAATCCATAAACTACACTTCTCTGTATAATCATCTGTATCGTGGATGATGTGGAAGCCTACTAAAATGGCCTTGGCATCGTCTCTTCCCCTTCTCTTCCCCCGAGAAAATGAAAGAGGCGTCTCGTAGGGCCCTCGTGCAGTCTGCGGTATCATGTGACGCCCACCTTGGACAGATCTCTTGTCGCCTAGTGCTCCTCGCGGCCGAAGTCGCCAGGGCGTGGGTTTTCCCTCGTAGGCCGTAGACCACGGGCCGCAGGCTTCCCTTTCAAGAGCCTCTATGGCTTCACGTCCCTTCGACTTTTCAGAGCGTTTAACCCATAGCTCTTAACATACCAGCGGCACATTGTACGGATCCATCTTGGATTTGTCGTCATGCCCGGAGTAGCAGGGACCGTCCTCGATTGGCAAAGTCAAACGGATCTCCGCCTGGGCTTTAGCGGCTAATTCGACGTAGATGAGAGCACGTGCATAGGATGAATGAAATGAGATGAGATCACGCATACCCACATACAATGAGTGAAATAAATATATTTACACTATGAAGTGAAAGGATGAATACACATACTCATGACACACACATACAACTAATTTAGAGAGCAAATTAAAACAAGATGATGTGGATGACTGACTAGAAAAATCTATTCAAATAGTCCATCACTAGCCCCCTGAAGCAAAAATAGAGGATGCATTCCTTATGTAGGACGGTAGTTTGTTCCACAGATGAGCACCTTGAACAGAGAAAGATCTAATTCCCATCTCGGTGCGCATTCAAGGAACAGAAACCTCTTTAGGTTCACCGCTGACTGGCCGATCACATGCATCAGAAGAGAACAGATCAGCGAGGTACTCCGGCTTACGCAGCCGTAAGATCTTGTAGATCTATAAATACTTAAAAAATTCCCTCCAATCGTCTACTCTCATCCAGCCCAATCGGATCCTGAAGGGGCTGATATGATCATCCCACGTAGCACCCGTTACATACCGCACACAGGAATTCTGTGTCCGTTGTAGCCTTGTTCTCAACTCAAGGGACGCATTTAAGTAAACAGTGGAACAACAATTGAAATGTGAAAAGACCAGTGAAGGCACCTCTTTGGTACGAAGAGCCTCCATGGCGTACAGACGTAAAAAACGTAAACTATATAAAACCTGGTTGAGTTCTTTTACAAATCAATTCAATACGTGCTCTCCACGAAAGACCTGCGTCTAGCATAACATCAAGGCTTTTTCATCTATATCGTCTGTATAATGCCTCACGCTTATGCTGCAGGTCACAAAGCTCAACCCCAATATAAGGAAGGCGATTTTTATTTAATTTCATAATTTTCACTCAGGTGAGATCATCTATCGCCATCATTAAATTGTAACTGACCCTCGCGATTGCTGACTCAACGTCAAAATTCTCCGCCAACAACGGTCCCCAATCATAGCTCGCCAACAACTGCATATGCCCCTCACCATCGATGCTCTTACAATCCCTATATCTAAAAAAGCAACAGATGGATTCGGAGACAGGTACCTCTATTGTAAGATTGATTATCTTGTGCTTACTATGAAAAGAAGCAGGCATATTGGCAGCGGAAATTACCGTATCATTGTCCCCCTCAAGAATGACATCAATCTAGGCCTAGAATGTAGGTGCAATATGTGTAGGATCATGTTGGATAATCTGCAAGGAAAGGTCAGCCATGAGTCTACGAAGAAACGCAGCATCATCATTGGCAGTGCCGAGATCAGCATTCAGATCACTGAGAATGATTTTACGACTGTAATCCGGCGTTAAACGCCGCCATTCATACAAAAATTTTGAAAATCAAACGTGAGGGGGCCTATACATGACACAAATTAAGTAGGCTAAGAGGTACTGTACAGAGCAGATGAAGTACTCGAGCACTCCTGGCCTTTCAGGTCCCTCAGTGTTTGAGGCAGAGAGCCTCATTATTAACCTTGTTATTATTCCCCCTCCCACTCCTGACGACCAGCGACGGAGCATTTGTTCGATCTACTCAAATATGATCAGCCCTTATCCTACAACTATAACGTCCATTCTGATAACCTTGAGTCCACACAGACGAAGCGAGAGAGATACGGCTTAAAAAAACACTGACCACGGAGATGCCACATGAAGCTGCCGACGAGTACATACTCATATATAAATTTATAATTTCATTGTCAGAGGCAACAGCATGAATCCTCTCTCCATCTCATAAAGAGATCGCGCGCAATGTCTTTGCATTGCCAGAACGCACCATATTGACCTCGACATAACCACAAATTTATAAAAATAGTACGTTGTCTCACATTAGACACCGCCACATGTGAGCGAGAAAATACAATATCCTGAGCGGAGAAAGCAGTAAAGGACTGCCTCATTTGTTCTAAGCTGCACCCTAATTGATTGGATTGACAGTTCGAGTTTTTCACCAACCTCTGTATGTGAACTTCCTTTCGCGCCCCAAGCTGCACCGCAGAAACCAGGTCATCGGGTACGAAGGAGGGCAGCACAGAAGTGATGACGTCAAGCGTGACATTAGAGGGCAAGACTCCCGTGCCTGCACAGTCAACCACTCCCGTAACCGCGAGCTCAACCCACTGCCGAGACCTCCCTCACATGATCCCGATAATTGCTCGAAATATGATCGGGAACCACGAGAGCAGATTCGTTAAGATGAATATTTCTATTATTATTTCTGTTGTTATTTCTATTGTTTTTGTTATATTTCTGTTGTGTTTATTATTATTACTATATATTAGTTAATATTGTTCGTTTTAGTGCAGATAATGGTTTTGATGTGAAAATTTCGAGTTAAACTATTTTTGATGTCGTAAGCTCCCGAGCTGCCGGTAATAGCCCGCAGCCCCATCGATACGTCCTCCTCTAAATTTAACGCCCGCGTTAAATGATCTTTATCCATTCGGATAAATTTAGAATCATCTATATTTACATCATTTAAACTATTTTTATTAATAAATTGCGCGCTTAATTTTAAGCGATTATGGGACATTTTAGTGGACAGTCCATCGGCATTCCCCTGGAGTGCTTCCCTCATATGTTTCATTAAATTGTTTAATTTACTGATCTCATTGAGGAACAGTGAGCGATCATCACGCAGGGCTGCCAGCTCGGCTAACTGCGCTTTGTTGAGACTTTCCAGCTCAGAGACCCGACTCATAAGAGCCACCATCGTCTCTTCTGCTGCTGGTGCGGATCGAGCCGATATGTCTGATCTCGTCTTTAAAGCCTCCAGGTAAGACCTGCAACGATGAGTCCAGTGACGAAGGTGTTGATGCAGGCATCTGGTGGGTCGCAGTGAAGCGCGTGGAAACCAGTTGATTAGACGCTGCCTGTCGTACGATATCCCGCTCTACGTACATG
Organism: Sycophaga agraensis; assembly: GCA_018906755.1. Classification (NCBI taxonomy): domain Eukaryota; kingdom Metazoa; phylum Arthropoda; class Insecta; order Hymenoptera; family Pteromalidae; genus Sycophaga; species Sycophaga agraensis. Next base: position 379,244 of record JACCIE010000062.1, on the reverse strand, counting down.
TGAGCGCAATAATGAGTACGTTGATGTGAGAGCACTTGCTGGACTCAATCGCGCGGTGCGGGGGCAGCCCGCTTCGCCCCACTCGGTTGACTCGCGGAGCGGGAGAGTAGCTCTCTCTCTCTCTCTCTCTCTCTCTCTCTCTCTCTCTCTCTCTCGGTTAAGGAGGGGGCACTAGGCGTTGCGCGCTTAGGCGGCACATAGGCGTGACACGTGTATACATGTGTAACGCGCGACGGTGTCGTGGAGTATGCTAGATGACGATTCAGCCTATATTTGCTGCATTTCACCAGCGCTCTAACACTTCTCCTTGTCTGCAGACAGACACAGCAGGTCACGCCTTCCATAAGTGCGGATAGAGCTGTAGTGAATGTAAATAGATAGGCGGACCACTATTGATTAGGGAGCTAGTCGATGAACGCCTGTCATTGGTTTGTTGCTGGAGGTGAAGCGAAACTTCTCTCGATTTTGGGTTGAGGACACCGATTTAGATCGAAATATCAGCTGAGCGACTGAGATTTCTCCCACCGAGCTGCGAGTCACTGCGGCTACAGTAAGTAGCATATGTGTTATATTAATTTAGCGTTGGAATATCCCGCATCGAGAGTATGTGAGAGAGAACGAGTGTTAGCTTGCGCGCACTTGATAATTATTGTCGGGGAAAATTATTATAATAAATTATGATAAATATTTATTGAATATTTAAACATTCGCGCATATTTTATTTTGCCGCTTTTTACCCTCATTTTCGTACTCCTTAGCAGCAAACGTCCAGGCTTGCTCCGCCGTATCCATGGTTTTTCTTTGCGACGATTAGCGAGCAGATAAAGACGCTAAGTCCTGAAGTCGCGTCGTGAATGAGCGACCGTAATAAGACACCAGCGATAGGAGCCCACGAACCAAAAGAAAAAAAATTTTAATTTAATTTGGCGAGGGATCGCAAAATTTACGTGCCAATTTTTCTTTGCGTTAAAGTTATGATAAAGATAGTGTTGTGTACGTGTGTGTGCGTGCGCGCGCGCGCGTGTGTGTATGTGTAGAGGTTAACGATTTTTGCGGCTCTGCGCTTTATCGAAAGCGCGAAGCAAAATTATAATTTGATATTTTGTGGTATTAAATTACTTTAATCTAGCAAAATATTAAATTGAAAAATATTTTATAATTTTCTTTAGGAAAAATGACTAAGAGAATATCTCTTCAATATTGCAAAATATTAAATTGAATAATATCTTACATTGTTTATTTTTAAACATAATAAAAATTTTGCTGTTTGTGTCTGCGCGCTGTTCTCGCTACCGCTGCCCGGTCGTGTCCCGCAGTTGAAGGTTTTGTGCAGAGCAGGTGTCAGCTGCTTGACCCGGTGCCCGAGAAAAAGGGGGGCTGTGGATTAGTGCTGAGACTAGAGGGCGCGGCGGTGTATTTGCACTGATCCCTCACCTTTCTGCTCCAGCGCGTGCGGGAAATTGCACAATTGTGCAATCGTGTTGCATGAGATTGTGTGCGTCGCGGCGACTACATCGATTTGCGCGCTTAGTAGAAATAATTAATAATTCTTAATTTTTTTGTTGTTGTTATTTAATAATTAAGCATTTTATATTTATATATTATTTAATATTCATTATTGATTTTATTTATTTATTTATTATTGTGTTTGCAGTTTTCCATTTTAGGTGCGTCAGGGGTCTAAATTTTTATTTTTTTTTATTGTGTCTAGGTTTATTGTTTTTTATTTACAGGATAGGTGGCTGAGCGCACGGAGAGGTGGTCCAGCACTTTGTAAGTGGGGGCAAGGTTTTGCCGTATAGGTATTCTTTTCGTTTTCACCAAGAAGTACTGACGTGACCACACATTAAGTATAGTTGGGCTGTAATGGAGGACCAAGAACAACGCTCGCGAGTGCGTAGTATAATCGCGTTCGTCGTACGTTTATGAATTGGAAGTCTTTTGTTCAAGCCTTCCAAGATAAATATTGCGTTAGGGTTAATCATATGGCTCTGCTTAGAGTTTTGCTGAATTAGCGGCAGAAAGAGGGTGAGTCGATAGCAAAGTTTGTGGATATGTTTCAGACCAAGGTGAGCTTTATGCTTCACACACTGTCGGGACGTTGGTAAAAATCAATGATCTTTGAGTAGATCCTACCGACATATCGGCGATATCTAATCGATAATTGTGTGCCGAACGCGCAGAGGATAGTGGCGTTGGGAAGGCGTTTAGAAGAACTTCAAAGAATCAATGACGTGTTTAAGTCTCCTATACTTGAACTATCGTCAAGCAAGAAGAGAGAAAAAATGGTGGACGTTCGAGTTGGTGTGAGTGCTGCATCCACGGCTTCTAACTTGCAGCCCACATCGTTGGAGAAGAAGAAGAAAAAGAGGAACAAGAGAACATCAACGAGCGGTAGTGGACGCAGTAACGTTGGTGAAGTTACTTTGCTAGAAGGCGTAGCGAGGCAACATCAGCCGCAGAATCGAGCTTCGGGGCACATAATCTCAATATGCTCGAATCTTTTTCTCCACAAGGCGGTATCCGACGAGAGCTTGGCAATGGACAGCGTGGTCAAGGACAGCCACCCACTGTGTGCCCAGGATGACGCGTGCCCAATTGCCTGCCCCGTTCCCAATGCCGACACCAGTAGCCAATTCAGCGTTCTACTGGCAGTGCTACACTTTCAGTAGTACTGCAGTGCAGGCTTCCGGGACACAACGCGGTCGCCTGTCTGAACAAAGACCGACAGGTGTCATATAACGTATGTAACTGCCTTGGAATAGTTTTTCGGACCTGCCTGAATTGTGTGAGCGTAAGAGAAAGTATGGGAAACCCCAGGGCAGGGTAACAGACACGTCCCCTGGACCCTGTAAAGACACATTAAAGAGAAACGCTTTAAGCTTTGTAGGATTTTACGGAGAAGCTGCAGAGGCCCTTCACAGCCTGTAAACTGCTCGATACATTTCAAAATAAACTTTCGAATCGAGTTCAATTTGACGTACTTCATCAGACGCCTGCACAGAGTTTGGAGCTTCCATCGTTGTTAAGGTGAGGAGATGTTCCAACGAGTGTCGCGGGGAAAAGATCGAGAATTCACTGGGGAGTCCGCTGTCCCGTCAGGCGTACTCAAGGGTACGGTACCGAAACGGTCGACTACTAAGGAGCAGATGGTTATAACCAGAGTTATGACCAGAGTTATAACCGACAACCGAATGTACCTGACTGTCCGACTGAACGGCAAAAATGTTTGTGAGTTGTTTGTTCCGGGTTCCATGATTTCCTTAATTGACCCTGAAAAAGCAATTGCAATTAAGAATAAAAGGAAACCAGCCGTTCGTGAAGTGACAGGAGAAACCCAGAACATTCTCGGAGAGCTTGAAGTTCAATTCCAAGTGGAAAATATTAAGCAGGCAGTCGATCTCAGAATCGTACCAGATATAGGTCACTCCATTGTTCTAGGAGTAGATTTTGGTCTCAAGTATGATTTGAGTTATCGCTGCAGGACTGTTTCTGGAGAATTCTTGGTGGAAGATGGTGCCCTTTCTCGAAGATGGGTGAGTTGAGTACAGCCCCGAGAATCTTTTCAGAGTGCTGTGGTATTATTAAAATACTAGACGGGGAGCGACAACAAGCAAAGGCTTTGAACATCACATCCATGGCAATTCGTTTTTTACCCTTTGGATTGAAAAATGCGCCAATGACATTTTGTAGGTTAATTGTGGCCTTGTTTTGAACCGAAGTAGAACCTTATGATTGCAGTTTGTGTTGCGTACAGTAGTGGAAGCCGGACTTGAAATGAATCGTGAGAAATGTGAGTTTTGTTGTTCGAGTGTACGTTTTCTGGGTTACCGGCTGGATGCTGATGAGCTTAGGCCTGACCCTGAAAGGGTTGAGCCAGTCCTGAATTTTACGGCCACCAAGAACGTAAGGAGTTGCACTCATTTTTCGGAATGGTAGGCTGGTATGCACGTTTTATTGAGAAAGAGTCTGAGCTTAAAACGCCATTTACGAAGTTGTTGAAAAAAGGTCAAAGTGGTTTGAAGAACAACAAGTTGTATTTAGTGCTTTGAAGACCCCTATGCTTGCCCATCCGAATTTTCCTAAGTCATTTACTGTCCAAAACGATGCTAGTGATTACGCTATTGAAGCTGTTTTGACTCAGAAGGATGATAATGGGTTTGAGCATCTGATCGTGTATATCAGTCGTGTACTTAATCCGGATGAAGAAAATTATACTATGTCGGAAGAGGAGTGCCTTGCTTTAGTGTGGGTGATCAACTGAGGCCATACTTGGAAGCATATTAGTTCGTTACAAAAACGAACCATAGTGCACTAACAGCTTCAGAATCTGAAAAATCCTACAGGAAGGCTAGCGCATTGGGCCCTTGAGATACGGCAGTGAGACTTTGAGATCGTGCATATAAAAGGAGCGCTCAATAAAGTTACTGCTGCTCTCTCTAGAAGGATTGATCGGGAGATAGTGTTTATGGAGAATTTTGAGACGATTTCGGATCCTTGGTATCTTTGAGGAATAAACCATATGCAGCGTTACCTTCGGAAGTTTCCAGAATGGAAAGTATTAGATGGCATGCTGTACCATTATTCTCCTGATGAGATTTTGGATCCGATCTTTTTTCAGGTGGAGGGGTGGAGACTCCTCGTTCCCCTCGGGGCGGACGAACCGAGCCGAAGAGACTCGCGCGCCAAATCGTCATACCGCCACTCAGATCGGGCTAACGCGAGTTAGCTCGATAATAGTAATGCAGGTCACCTACGTGCACGAGGAAGCTCACGTTGACCCGGGACCGTTAGGCCGAGGTGATTTCGGTGGCGCGGGCTGGCGAGGCTCGCGGGGGGTACGTGGGCCGGAGGAAGTGTGTGCGAGCGCGTGTCGCGCCTCTTGCGCGTACAAGTGCGTCGGAGGTGCAGCGAGGGTCCGCGAAGGAGCCCGAGACCTCCCGAGCTCAGAGCGATAATTAGGCTTGCGGCAAGTGCGCGCATTCGAGCCCAATCCAACTGGAAGGGAGCGTTGGACGTTTACATCAGCTAAACCTGAAGGTATGTGCGAATGAACCGTGAGGTTATAATAGCGAGCTAATAGTAGAGCGTAATGCGTAGTAATTCGCGTAAAGCAAATAGAAAAACTCTTTCTCATTAATATTGTAACGCCAGTAACTCATGTATTTGTAGATAATTATTGTAATTAGAGAATAATGTAGACTATGGATTATATTAAAATATTGTTTAAAATTCAAATTATTAATTTAACTACTCCTTGTCCTCATAGCGTCACCCACAAAGACCTATGACAGGGCTAAGAGAGAATATAATTGCAGACATAGTAAAGTTGCCTCGTAGTAAGAGCCACTAAAAATATATTTTAGTATTTGAGGATCTTTTTATGAGGTAGATGGATTTGAAACCATTGCGGGCACCTAATGGGAAGGCGGTGGCAAAAGCTTATGAATAGCTTGTGTTGTTTTGGTGAGAGACTACCGTTATCTTATTATGTGATAACGGTACTGAGTTCGGTAATGAGTATCTCAGGAAGATGTTGGAAGATTACGGTGTAAAGCACATGATTGTCACGTTCGTTGAGGCTGATTATCGTCAGTAGAACGAGCACTTGCATGAGTTGCAACACTACATTAATACGGCAGTGCAAGCTAGCACAAAAGTCTCGTCAGCGTTATTAAACTATGGTCGACATCCACAGCCTGTCAAGACCTTGCGTCATGATGTGGAGGGTGAGAAGTTGGTTGTTCCTGCTGATCTTCTGCATTGGCTTGACCGTCTGAAACGTTCTTTGGGATCTCGTGAGGAAACACAATGATGAAGCTCAGGAACATAACGTCTACGTCTATAATCGTAATAATAGAGGCGGGTCGTTTCAGATGGGCGACCTCGTATGAAGACGCAGGAGCATGCTGCTCTCGGATGCTGTACGGGAGATAAACAACGCCTGATGCTAACCATCTGAAATTGCACGCAGGCATTTAGCGGCCATTGACGACAGGCCTTGGTAAGGAGAGGAGAAAAGGCCTGTTGAAGGGGAAAAAGAGGTAGGGAAGGACCAACAGAGTTCATTTCGCAAATGCACTTGCATCACAGCAAAGGCGCCTCTGCTATTATGAAGGCTTGGCTGCGATGTACACAGACATAGCACTAATCCAAGAACCAAATTGATGCAAATGTCCACCATCGAGTGTGGGGTGGCACTAATACGAATGTGACAAGAGCTAAACTATTAAAATTCCTCGCAGGCACAGACTTATGAACGTCGGCAATACACCTACGTTCAAGAATGTGTCCAGAACGGAGGTAATAGACCTGACATTAGCATCAACAAGTGCTGCGCACCTAATCAGACTGTGGGAAGTAAGTCCTGAATCATCGCTATCGGATCACTCATTGGTTACCTTATCAGTCGGCCAACCCAAGGCAGTCCAACCCAAATGGGTAAAGAATCCCAAGAGTACCGACCGGAGCAAATATATACAGGAGGTGGGAGAAGCACTACACTCTTTTCCACTTAAAATTAGAGATAGCGATTCTTTCAAAGGCAGCATGAACCTTGAATGAGGAAATAGTATAAGCCTATGAAAGCAACTGCCAAATTAGGCGAGCCAGGCATAAGGGCGAGGTCTGCTGGTGGAATAAAAAACTTAGCCGTCTGAAAGAGGAGGTTCAACAGTCCATCAAAAGGGTCAGGAAACAAGGTACAGAGACCCTATGGACCCAACAAAGGGAAATAAGGGACAAGTTCAGAGAGAACATACGGAATGCTAAACAGGATAGCTGGAGAAGCTTCTGTGAGAGCACTCAAAAGGTCAGGAAAGCAGCTAGGGTGAACAATACAGCCCGCATCAGATCTATCTAAGAATCCACAGGCCATTCTTGGAACTCTAAAATGGCCAAATGGTCACTCTCTCGCTGGCTTAATAAACATCTATCACACACACACACGTTGTCATTTCTTCGAACTACCTCACCTCCACTTGTAATGTAAGCTGACTTTAGGCGGACTGAAATTATCCCTAAAAGATCAAGTTACATACCTAGGTGTCATTCTGGATACTAAATTGTTCTGGGAGCAACACGTAAAATATGTTACCGGGAATGTCACAGCTAACCTATGGCAGCTGAGAAAAGTTGTAGGTAGGAACTGGGGACTGAGACCAGAGACCATGAAATAGAACTACAAGGCTGTACTTAAACTAAGACACTTTTGGAAAAGCGATAAGGACGACTACTACTACGGCGCTGGGTATGCTTCTAGTTATCAAACCATTCAAAGTGACCCTGATGACAGCGGCTGCAGAAGCCCTACTTAAAAGGAGGACAAAAAGGATGTACGTTCCTAAAGATGGTCACATCTGGTACACGGATGGATCTAAAAATAGGAGCGGCACTGGTGCTGGAGTATATTGTAGGCTAAATCGCAGGAATACGATACTGCATTTAGGTACGTACACGACAGTGAAACAGTCTGAATTGGTGGCTATAAACTGGGCTGCAGAGTTGGCGAATGAATTCGCCCCGTGGTCCATGAATATACATCTGCTCAGATAGCAAGTATGCCCTACAGGCACAAGATGATTTTACGACCATATCTAAGTTTGTTTGGGGATGTTATCAGTCTCTAAACAAATTAGCCGAAACAAGTAAGGTCATCTGAATTCAAGTTGACGGACACTATGGTATCAAGGGAAATATGATACCGGAACTAGAACCGGTCGTCGGCCTCGACCAGAGTCTAATCAAAGAAAAGATTAGATGATGGTCAGAAGAGATGACATACGGTTCATGGAACAAAGTCGCCACCTGTGGTCAAATAAAGACCTTCGTTACGGCAACTAGTGCTAAAAATTGCTTTGAACACATAGTTTGACAAAACAAAACCAAGGCTCGGTTATTGGTGGAGATAGTGACAGAACACGGTAGCTTAAAATCACACAAGTGCAGAATGGGTTTAGTAACAGATTCTTTCTGTAGGTTCTACTACGACGAAATACACAGCTGGGCATATATATAAACATACTTTGTAGGTACCCCGCTTTATCCGGGAAGAAGCAACTATCATTTGGTGTACTCTTCCTGGAGGCTGAAAAGATTGGCGCAAGGCATGCTGCCAACACTGTCCTTCTGACAGGCGATCGGGCTGATTTATTAAGGTTCATAAACGTACACGACGGACGCGAAGGGACCACCCATGCGTTTAGAGGCCTACTTAAGCCCCAACTCCAAATATTAATAATAATAATAATGATAATATATTCATTACATATATTTGATTAATGAATAAAGATTTCATTTAATTTCTAGGAATAAATTTCAAATTTACAAATTAATATATGATATATATAATTCTAAATATTTTAACACCTGTAAATTCCTAACATCTCGAAACTTCACATACATTTATAATTTTTAATTAAATAATTTCGTGAAACACAAATCAAAAACTGAAAAAAAATCTAGAGCTGTAAATAAACGAAAATGTCTTTCGGTTCTCCGTCGAATAAAGTGTTAGAAAAAATGAGAGGGAGAAACAACACAAAAATTTAATTCAACAATAAAAAAAACTCAATAGCAAATATTTCAACAATTAATAAATAGTAATAAATATCTCCGATCTATCGGTCCACTCATCTCAAAATAAAAATTCGAAGTGTACTTTGAATTTCCAAAAATAAAAATAACTCAAAAGTAACTCAATAACTCAAAATTAACTCTAAATCTACCTTCTACGCCTAACGATCAAGCAACGAGTGACCGAGTGAAGTTTTTTCCACAATCCCAGAAAGTCCATTGCCCTCGTGAATCCATCTCTCTTTAATATGTATCTCAATAGTATCATCCTTGTCTTACGAATCATTGTGATACTTACAAAACACGGATACGTTATTTTCAAGGTAATAAAAATAATTTTGGAAAAAATCATAAATATTTTCCATTCAAAATAGCTAATAAATAAAAAAAACTATATTTAAATAATTATCCATAAACATTTAAGTTCAATTAACAATTATTTAATATCTTAAATTACATTAATATATTATGCGCTATTACCATCTCTCTCTGTCCATTCTATCTATGTTGTATCAAAATTTCACATGGGAAAAATAATAAATGGTTGATTGACTCCTTCCAGACGGTCTTCGAAGATGACGCTCAGAAATAGTACAATCGCGTTCGCCGGATGGTTGAGGATTGAGTCTTTCGTACAAGCCTTCTGAAATAAATACGGAACTAAGATTGGTGATTCAACTCTGTTTAAAGAGCTGCAGTATTTGCGTCAGAGAGAAAGAGTCGCTGTCGAAGTTAATAAATGCGTTTCATACGAAGATTTCCGGGGCACAACGCGGTCGTCTACAGAGGCTCTCCACACCCTCGATACTCTGCAGACAAGCTTTTAAAGCCTTAGTGCTTTAAAAGACGCGCTTGTAAAGGTCCCCGTGCTTGCTCCACCGAATTTTTCGAAGACCATTTTGACTTAGAAGGACGATATGTTTGAACATCCGATCGTGCATAGCAGTCGTGTTCTTAATCTGGTCGATCGAAGTTGTATTACGTTGGCAAAGGAGTGCCTTGCTGTGGGAAATCAAGAAACTGAGGCCATGCAGATTATAGTGCAGTAGCATGGCTTAAGAATCGTTGTGCCCTCGAGATGTAGTAGTGGTACTTTGAGATCTTGTATATAAAAGGTGCATCTCCCTCCCTATCTCTAGAGGGATTAATCAAAAGATAGCGAGTGTGGTGAGTTTCAGGACGATCTCGGATCCTCGGTATCATGAAAGAATAAACGAAGAACCGACGAAATCTTAGATCCGATCACTTTTCAAGGAAGGGAGTGAGACTCGTACTGCCAGACATGTATAGAGTCGGAGTAATTGAGCAGGCACGTCGTCATTCATCATAAGGTCATCTCAGAATAGAGAAGACTTATGACAGGGTAAAGAGAGACTATTATTGAGACTGATTTATTTTACTAACCTATGAAATTAATTTTAAGTCAAAAATATTATTTATTTTAAAACAATAACTAAATTAAACAGCTACAGAAAATAAAAAAAGTAAATAACTACAGTAAAAATATTTTAATCAGACTCTGTATCTAATTCTGAAAGATATCGCATCATTTTTTCCAGCTGAGAACAAAAATTATATTTTATAATTAAATCAAGTAAAAAAAGTTGTTTTTGACTAAAAGAAAGCCTATATCCGCTAATCGTATATTAATGTATGGAAACGCGAGAGAAAGACATGACTATGCCGCAACGCCTTATACACGTCATGCGTGCCCTCGCATCGCTTCTGCTCTGACAAACCCCGCTGTAACTACGTATTGAGGTAATTAGTTGCGTTGAATATTGTTGCATAATTTTATTCCCATAGTATCCGTCGATATTCGCCGATTCGACTAACATCGTCAACAACTATTGATGCCAAGCCTCTTCGCGTTGATATTTTCGAGACGACCAACTATCGGCAACAATATCGATAGCAAAAAATATAATTTTTGAAAATTCATAATGTTTTTAATTTTCTAAAAAACATATTTAAAAATATAGTTACTATTTGAAGGCTATATTCATTTTTTTTAAATACAAATCAATTTTTCTTTTATGTAAAAGGCAATAGAACTACAAATCTTATTTTCATATAAAGTATTATTATTCTTTATACCTTCGAACATTTTTTAGATGATCAATTGAACTTGATACCAAGCACTATGTTATATCTAAACTATGGTAAATATGGTTTATTTTTTGACTATATTTATAGATAAACATACATATCTTTATATACAACTCTACAACCATTATCAATCTAAGCAATATTGATTTATTGTGCATAATTGATAATGAAATAAAATTTTAATTAGTTTCTACTTAAAGAGGGATAGGGAAACGATACTATCATTTCATATATAAGATTAATATTCAATCAGAATTACTAGACTTATCACTAAAATTATCAATAGTTATTTTAGAATTTCTTGATGCTAAACAATTGATTGTTGTCAAATGATTTTGTGGTCGAATTATGGTTGACAAATACCCAGTGCCACTATAAGGAGCAGCTAAAAATCTATGTTTAGTTATTGGAGTTGGAGAATAGTATACACTGTTTGATCTTGACATATATGGTGAAGTACTCGAAATAGATACATCGGATGTAACAGATACTGGTGTCGGAGTTCTGCACCAAGACGAGAATTCAAAATCAGATATACGACTATCTTCGTATATTAATATTTCCATGGTTGATATAATATCTCCTAAACACATCCAACATAATTTTATAATCGGTATATGAAAATAGTTTTATAAAAATATATTATAAACACTGTAAGATATTATGTAAGTTAGTCAGTAGACTGAGATGATTAGATATTATGATGAACATCAATATGAGTATTTTAACAATGTATTTCTTGCAACGATATATAATATATTCTAAGTTTGTGGGATTTTAATTGATTTATACACTAGAGGTATTTTAAAGATTGACGCCAGCATCTGTGCGAGCCTCGAGCCCATCAAATGCTTGTACTACCCGGTCGTCGAGTTTCAGATGAGCAAACACCAGGTGACGATCCACCTAAGCAGGCCTAGTGCAGTTGGAGTCCTCTTCTTCTTCAGCTGCTCACGAGAGAGAATAGCAGCATCTCCATTCTTATTTCATATTTCAAACTATATGTTGCATTACGAACTAATTTATGACAGTTCCGATAACGAATACAGCAGTCCTACTGTACTGGGAATGTCTCTTCACCGCAGTGGCTTTGACGGTGGCTTCTAGAGCCGTCTTCAGTTAGCCGTCGAGGCTTCAGCGTCGACACCCAGCCAGGTGGCACATTTCCGAGCCCCCCGTCAAACAGTCGCCCACTAGTCCCTGCCGAATCAGGTGCTGTGTAGGGTTTCCGCATCCCGGCGAGTTGAAGCACGATGTCTCTGTCACTCATCAAGCTGGCAGCCACCGCTATTGACTTTCTTCCAGCCACGTGTTCCGCCAACGCAAATAATTATTACTGCTGGGCCGTTCGGCGACTTTGCCGGGCGGTGATTATCCAGGGAAGGGGTGCACGAAAGGCGCCGTTGGCTCGTAACCGGCTACCGGATTTCTCAGAGTGCTAGACGACTCATAGTCTTCCAACATTGGTTACTGGCGCTGGCCTTAAGAGCGCTACTTCTGTCAGCTTAGTTGGTTATTCTGGGCCAAATCTCGTTGCTTCTCTACGAAATATGCGGGAAATGGCCCGGGATGCGGTTGCCGCATCCACTTGCATCGCCTTGCAGGTACCAAGAGGCTGGATCGCTGGTGTTGAATTCGAGCTGGCCACTGAGTAGGAGGATTCTAGCCCCCGCCCCACCTCGCTTGTGTTATTCGAAACCTTCGGGCACGCTTTTGAGGACTTCAGATTGATGAGGTTCCGAAGTAGGTTTTCCTAGGTTAGTTGTAGTAGGGGACTCAATATGAACAGAAAACTGTTTACCGGATCAATTGATCAAGATCTTGCATTTTGATCAAAGGTATCAATGGATTTTTGTTATAGAAGCTGTGTTCCAGAGAATATACGATCATTAGGATAGAATTCGCCTACTGCATGCCACATGACAAAGAGATTTCTACCTAGTGCATAAAAAAGGTAGTTAAATACAGCAGGAGCAACAATCTCAAGCTGATTATCGTATACGTATTACCGATATCAACGCCAGAGGTGAAACCTTTCTAGAATTCACTGCTGGAAGTTAACTAGACATTATCAACCACGTAAATGAGCTAACCATTGTCATAGCAAATATAAGGGAGGTCTTAGATCTAACCCTAACCTCAATCAATGTCAAAGATGATACATAGATGCAAATTTGAGAATGAACCATCTATTTCAGATAGACAAAATCATTACCTGTGGGATATTATGCGTAAAACCGATATTGGACACAAAAAAGAAAATCCAAGGATACAATTTTGGAAGATTTTAAAGAAGAATTACAGCAATCTGCCAAGATCCAAACAGAAATTATCAGAACATAAAAAATAGCTATCTATTAAAGCCTGAAAGTACTCCCTTATGGAATGGGAACCTGAAGGCACTTTGAAAAAGGGCTACAAGGAAAACGTGAAGTGCAGTTCACCGTGATAGTACAGTGAAGGTGTAGCTGAAAGAGCCTGAAAAAAAGAGACGAGAGTGAGCGGAGGTTACATGCTACCTTGCTCACTCTACCTAAAGTCGGCGGGCGACACATCAGATGCCGCTCCAGCAAGTGATTAGCAACGCCCAGATGCCCGTCTAGCAAACGACGAGCGATGTTCCCATGCCGCTACAGACAGACGACATAGCGAGATACGGCCTCCTGCGTCCGACGGGTAGCAGCCTCCGACATCGTTCTTCACCCCAGCACACGCAAAGTACGCGCGTACGCTGCGTGGAGAGTACTTCAGCTGACAGCTGACAGGGAAGCAATCGCACCAGTCGTATATCAGACGGCAGAGGTCGGACGACGGTTGCATGAGTGGTAGTCGAGCGCGGCCGTCGCCGATGGATGAACCCACGTATCGACATCGTGAATTGGGACGTAACCTGCCGTCGAGAGCAGAGACCTCAGCATATGGAACCATTTTTGTAAATAGCGATAGACAATAAACTCTATAGTTATTTAATATATAACAAGTGGTCCATACATGTGTGATTTTCCCCCTTTCCTCCTTTTATTTTGCAATATTCAGTGAAACGGTCGAGAGAAGAGTAGGATCTTCTCAAGAGAAGAGTGGCTCAAATCGGCTAGTCAGGCCCCGCTCGATTAACGCCGTTATATAATATAAATTCAGCGAGCCCGTCATTTTGCGATTGTCACGAGGCGAAAGACGATACTAGAAGAAAGGTGTGAAAGGATATTTAAACTAGTTACAGGTATATTTAAAAGTTGTTTGAACTTTGGATGTATACCAACGTTTAGAAGAAATACGAGTCTCATTCATTCCGAAAGCTAGAAGAAGGAGCTACTCTTCAATGATGGACTTTAAAATAACCAGCCTAACATCTTATTGAAGACGATGGAAAGACTGTTAGTGGACTGCCACATTAGATAAACAGATATGAGATATAATTCACTACACCGAGGACAGCATGCATACACTCTTTTCTCTATTTCTGTAAATCTACAGAAATTGCGCTACACCTAATGGTTACATTGGAAGTAATGAAAACCAAAAAAACTTTGTTAGGATTCTTCGTAGATATAGAGGGTACGTTTAATATCATCACTAGAAAAGTCATTAACAAACATCTATTAGAAGTTTTTAGTGAATGGAAGATAAATTTGTAAAAGGAAGAGCCAGCACCCCATGCTAGACAGAAAAGGTATTTTTGCTGTTGGGTATGCAGATAATTTTGCCATACTCATCCAAGGACTCAATGAGGAAATTTTACTAGACCTTCTTTAAGTTAAAGAAAGGATGTTAGATGAAATTTTAGGAAGTCAATCGGGACAAAACAGAGATAGTAATTTTCACAAGGAAATATAAATGCAAAATTAGCAAAGGAATCACCTTTTACGAGGAAAGAATACGTAAATCGTATGCAATAGGAGTCAAGTATGTAGGAGTATACCTAGATGAAAATTATTATGGCGGCAATATCTAAGGATGCAAATCAAGAAAGCCTTTAATATATTTACGTAGTCTGCTATACTACCTGTAGCTGTCCTGCGAGCCATCAACCAGACGCCAGAGATATGCACGATGCGGGACTGAGCTGTAGCAGTAGGGTACGCACCTCGAGAACTCCGCTTACCATTACCGCCAAAGGGCCCAACGGGGAGGGTCTGCTCCTCTTTACCTCAAATGCGCTGCGGTAGAATCTCTTGAGCAGTTGTGACGTACAGTAGATAGAAGAAATTAGATTTGGCGGTTGTGTCGATTAGTCGCAAGACCTTCGATCGGCCGTCACGAAGAAGAGTCGAGTTCGTAGCCAAAACGTTAACGACAAGTGAACGCGACCCGCTAACCGTGAACCAGGCGAAGGTCTATCCGTGGTTACACGAATGGTGGTCAAGCACGGCCGCCATCGATGGAAGTACACGCAGTAAGGAGAGAATTATCGTCAGGTTAAGACATCAAAGCTGTATAATTTTCATGGAGAATAGAAGAATCAGCTAATCAGAAAAGCAACGTGGCAACGTCGAGCAAATTTCTCGACGGGGCGACAAGTCGAATATTTTTGTGTAGTTTAGGGAAGTGAGAGTGCGTTTGTATATTTGTGTGCGTGTTTCTTATCTTAATTTTTTTCCTCCTGGTGAGTCGCTATTTGATTTAATATTTCAATTTATATTTTATTTATATTTTATTGTATATTATTTTATATACATATTATTTTTTTTTATATTTATTTTATTTAATATTATATTTTGTTTGTGTGTTTTAATATTTATTTCGTTGTCTTTTTTTTGTGCCTAGGTTCTTTTTGTGTGGCCGGGAAGCTGAGTATAGGAGTTTGACGACCCCATTGCCACTACTACACCAGCTCTCCTCTTCGTATGCCGTGGTGCGAGAGGTCCGTCAATCAGTGGGCTGGGCTCCATGAAGGATAGTGATGCTGAGGAAGCAGCTGCTTCTCTTAAATGCGAGCCTGATAGTGAAGCCGTGATAAGCAGAGTGTGTGAGCACTATCTAGATCGAACTCTGCGTCCGTTTTTATTTGTGACGAAATTGAGTCTTTAACAATCGTGCGACGTCTGGAACTCCAGGGTAAAATTAGACACCTTGGGAAGCAGCGTATGACATACTATACCGAACGAACTCGAGAGCCTTGGGAGACACACGCCGAGGTACGTTGCACAGAGAACTCTGGATATCGATGTGATGTTTAATGACAGTCATTAGCTCATAAAAGTATCAGGATTTTGGAATTGTTCATTGTAACGTGTCGCTTTCCTGCACCATGCGGGAGATCGGATCATTATAAACTGATATGGCCTCATATTCTGATTAGTAAGAAGAGTGTCACATCGGTAGGTGGGTGCAGAGTATGGGTGCGCGGAAATAGAGCGCGTGGGACCAGCGGGATCGCTCGTGCGGTGCTGCAGCGCCTCCTGGATAACACGGGGCCGAAAGAGCTGTGGAGGTAGCCGAACTCACGGCCAAGGACTCCCCTGGCCCTGTTAGCCCCAGCCGACGGAACTCCGGCGGACTGTCGGATCGAGGCAAGAAACTTCGCGGCCATGTATAGGCCTCCCCGGGTAGCTCCACCACACCGTACAGATGAGATGCTGCGCGCCTGTCGGGAGTGTACGTTCGAGCAGGGATTGTCTGCCCGGACGCGAATAAATATATTTTTCCTCGACCCTCATAGTTTCTTTTTGCTCCGATTCGCCATCATTGCTTATTGTTAAATTCTTATATAAATTCTCCTCTTTTCGAGCTTCCCTTTTTAGTCCCCTGCTGTTTGGTTCCCTTCCACCAAAGGCATTCGTGGCCGTGCTGCCGGACCCTGGTTGCTGCGGTTGGCGATTGGCGTGACGAAGTCTGGCTGTTGGCGCCCTCGGCATGCTCATCAACTTGCACTCATCGATTTGACTCACGTTTTTTTCGCGTATCGGTGGTAGCATGGAGGTTCACTTGACAGATGTCTGGTGCGAAATTCGTTAAGAGGCTCCGTTACAAAGTTACATCGCATATCTCCTAAGAGTTCACAGAATAGTACTATGCCCTATGCAAGAAAATATTATATGTTATATTGCTGTTTTCTTTCACTATTGGACTAAATTCAACTGGACAAATCTCAAATCTAAGTCTCGAATCTAAGTGATGGTTTAAGCGGTATTTCCGGAGCAGTCTCTAACTCGGTACTCTGAATGATCGTTGAATTATTTGTATCGTCTTGAATTTCCCTATACACGTATTTTATTCCTCATTCCTCTAAATAGTGATTTAAGTTCTTTTTAATTGTATTACCCATTCTTCGAGATTTTCAAAGAATACATACACACAGGCGCGCGCACAATTAATAATATTTCGTATATTAGTTTGGCTTACGATTCTTTTCTTAACCTTTTCCATACCCTTGACTTGAAGATATAAGCCTTCTACGGAGTTTGCTTCAAGACCGTTCGTACGCTCTATACGATTTAATAATCTAATTATTTGATAGCAAATTGAATTTTTGATAATCCAGTTATGCGTGTTTTTGATACATAACTAATATTTGCTGATTAAAATAGTGTCATTAAATATAAATAGTACGCATTGAATTTAATTGATTATGTTATACATCTATCATTATCTGGGATAAATTAAAAGAGAAATCTACTAATAAATGATTAGGTATGAATCATTCGTAGTTTGTAATTAAAATTATTCTTTGAACCTACAGTCATATTGTGATGTCACTTGAGATAGAGTGAGAGAAAGAATGAGCGAGTGTGGAAGAGAGAAGCGTGAGTGCGAGAGAGACGACAGTGTCAACGCGTAAGCGTAGACCGTCCTCCTAGAGTTTACGCGAGACGCATTTGGGACGGACAGGAGGGCAACGGGCTGAAATACGGAAAGTGCGCGGAGAGCCGGCAGCTCCGCAGAAGACCGAGCCGCTGAGCCGCAGGACAATCTGGCGCCAGTTCGGCAGGCTGCAGCAGCGGCTTAGAAGAGCCGCCGTAGCGCCGGCTAGCCTCCTCCCACACTTGGGCCACCCAAGGAGTAAGAATTCTCTGCGGACTCCATCGGTCACGCTATGCTAAATGACGACGCGCACGGTAGAGAGCCGCCGCGTGCTCGGGCCAACCGACGCCGTAGCTGTCAACACGTTAAGGAAGACAAAGCCAAGGAGACGACGACAAATGAGAAGTAGCCTAGGACGGAAGATGTCCTACCGGCCATCCAGGAGAGGCCGAGGCAATGAACGACGCAGGGCTGAGGCATATCAGCAGAGTACGCGCCTCATGGGTTTCTCTCGCCATTGTCGCGAGAGGGCCCAAAGAGGAGGCCCCGTGCCCCTTTGCCTCAGTGTGCCGCGACAGATGGGATTCGGCTGTCGTCGTGTGCAGTCGCATGAAGATAGAGTTAGGCGGTCGTAGCGGACAGTAAATAATTTACAAAATATTGCACAAAACACAGATTATAGACGCTACATCTTAAGTCAACTTATAAATAATATAACTAATAATGATCTTGAAATTAAAATTTAGTCTAATTGTCTATCATTTAAATTAGAATACATTCATCGATGAACCTAAGTAAGATATACAATGATGAAAATTTTAAAGTCAGCTAGTGCACTGGTCGTAGTCAGCAGCGCAGGTCGGACAGCGGTTGCACAAGTATTGATCGAGCGTGATCATCATCGACGGATTTCCACGCGTCTCGGAACCCGACTCAGCTGCTCGAAATTCGGTAGATCACTGAGCGCTTTAATTATCGATTTTTACGGCTTGCGCCTAATAGCCTGGGAGCAAGGGTCAAAAGGCTATAACCATTTTTATGATTACCTCGCTGGGATTATCTCGAAGGAGGTAATGGATATCTTCAAGGCGTTGCCCTCTCTTTATTTAACCGAAAAAGCTTTTCAGTTTGTAAGAATAAAGAAAATAGAATTGATGTCAGTTTAATTTTGGATTTATTGAATATTCATAATATTGATTTACAATTTTTGACAAATGATTTGAATTTGCAATTTTAACAATTTTTCGTATTACAGTTTATGCTACGCTACAATTTACATTACAGTTTGTTACAATCGTGCTGAAAGATGGGATAAGTAAGTATTGATATAAAGTAGCCTAGCCCTTACTTTGATTCCTTATCCGTACGGTGGACACACGAATAATGGCCTGTCAGTTTTAGAAGGACTGAGACTAAGCCGTTATTCGGATGTATAGCTAATTTAATAAGGTTTAAAGCCAGAGGCCTACTGTCCCTTATTAAATCAAGCTACGGGGAGGAAACTCCTGAATGAACCCTCACTGCAAAAATACTTACAATCCAGAGATCGTAGTCCTCATATAGTGGAGAGGGCAGTCAGTTGCCCTTTTTATACACGAACCTATGCGGTTCGGCCTAACCGATTCAGCTCTAGGAACTGTATAGGCAAGATAGATAGATTTTAATTTGTAAATAATTTACAGAATATTGCATAAAACACAAATTATATATAGACGCTACATCTTAAGTCTACTTATAAATATAATTATACACTATCACAGCATTAGTCATATCACAGAGGTAGTACAGTTTTGGCATAAATATTACTTACGTTTTCCTTATTATCTATCAGTCGAGTCTCACACGTACACACATTCACTCAATGATTACAAGTCAGAGAAAATAAATAAACGCATACTCATTACACACACATACAATTAATTTAGGGCGCGAATTAATACAAGATTAAGAGGACGACTGACTAGAAGAATCTATTGTGATTTACCAACCCCTCAACTGCTCCATCACTAGCCCCCTGAAGCGAGAAAGAGAGGGCGCATTTCTAATGAACGATGAACTTGAACAGAAAAAGATTTACGAAAAAAAAAAAGAGGAACGGAAATCTCTTTAGGTTTACTCCTGACTGGCCGATCACATGCATCAGAAGAGAACAGATCAGCGAGGTACTCCGGCTTACGCAGCCGTAAGATCTTGTAGATCTATAAATACATAAAAAATTCCCTCCAATAGTCTACTCTCATCCAGCCCAATCGGATCCTGAAGGGGCTGATATGATCATCCCACGTAGCACCCGTCACATACCGCACACAGGAATTCTGTGACCGTTGTAGCCTTGTTCTCAACTCAAGGGATGCATTTAAGTAAACAGTGGAACAACAATTGAAATGTGGAAAGATCAGTGAACGCACCAGCTTGGCACGAAGAGCCTCCATGGCGTACTGATGGAAAAAACGTCGATTATATAAAACCTGGTTGATTCTTTTGCAAATCAATTTAATGTGTGGTCTCTAGGTAAGACCCGCGTCTAGTAAAAAAACCAAGGCTTTTTACTGTCTCGGAAAAAGACACGACTGCCCCCTCCCAGAGTTCAGTAGAGTTGAACCCGGCCAACTCAATGGCAGAAAGGAACCTGCGAGTTCCAAAAAGAATCGCAGACATCTTTTCAAGATTGAGCTTCAAGAAGGCAGACAAGGCCCAGTCCGAGACCGCACGGGCCGCAGCTGTTACGTATCTGGCTCTTGCCTCGAGGTTCAGAACCCTGAGGAACACCTAGTGTGGTGGAGAACCAAGAAGATTTTATTGTTCTATTCGAGATGACGAGTTGCTCTCTTCCAGACAAGTATACCCATATCCACATTAGCGCCCCTCGCGAGAAGCCTATTCGCATAATGCAGTTCAATAAATGAGTGGGACATATAGCTTCGAACGCCTTGCTAAAGTCACACAATAACAGTAACATCATCTATCTTTTATCTATAGCACTGCGTACGTCTTTAACCAATCTCAGCAGAGCAGTCTCAATCGAACTGTGCCGTCGATACCCAGTTTGGAGTGGGTCGAGGATGTTATGAGACTCCAAATACTCATTAAGATTTATGTCTTTAAACCGAAAAATACCATCTGCAGCAGAGTTGAGCATGGCATGTATCTAATTATCATTGATGGTATTTGATACAGACACCCGTGCAAAGTGAGTGTTAAGTTTATCCGGCGTAAGCCTATGTAAAGATCCACTTGCTCGTGGTAGCAAACCTAGGTTCCGAAACTCGCGCCAGATCGAGGTACTTCTCAAAGAATTGCCTTCGTCCTGTTCGTTTGTACCGTCTCTATAGTGCCTCACTCTTGCACTGCAGGTCACGAAGCTCAACTCCAATCCAAGGAAGACAATTTTTATTTAGTTTCATAATTTTCACTGGTGCGAGTTCATGTATCGCCATCATTAAATTGTAGTTGAGCCTCACGACTGCTGACTCAACGTCGAAATTCTCCAACGGCCCCCAATCAGATTCCGCCAACAACTGTACAAGGCCCTCGTCATCGATGCTTTTATAATTCCTATATTCAAAAGAGCAACAGATAAATTCGGGGACAGGTCCCTCTATTGTAACAATAATTATGTTGTGCTTGCTACGAAAAGGAGCAGGTATATTGGCAGCGGAAATTACCGTATCATTATCCTCCATAAGAATGACGACAATCGAGGTGCGGAATGCGGGTACAATATGCGTAGGACCGTGTTGCATAATCTGCAAATTTACGATTGCTCATTTTAGTTGGTTTACTATTGTGCGTTTGATTGTTGATGTCATCTGCTCCCGAGCTCCCGGTAGTAGTCCGCAGCCCCGACTATACATTCTCCCCTAAATTTAACGCCCGCATTAAATTATCTTTATCCAGTCGGATAAAGTCAGAACTATCAATATTTACATTATTTACAGTTACATTAAGCGGCGCCTGCCGCTCTGTCTCTCTCAGATAAGAAGGGGGCACTAGGCAGAGCGCGCTTAGGCAACACATAGGCGTGATACGTGTATACATGTGCCTCGCGCGACGCTGTCGTGGAGCATGCAGGGTGACAGTGCAGTCCACATTTGCTGCACTTCAGCAGCGCTCTAATACTTCTCCTCGCCTGCGCACAGACACAGCAGGTCGCGCCTTCTATAAGTGCGAATGGAGCTACAGTGAATCTAGATAAACAGGCGGACTGCTACGAATGTAAAGTGTTGTGTGTCTGTGCGCAAAATAGCACTACACAGTCACTTACCTGTGTGTGCGCTTCTCACTCAAGCCGACCCCCAGGCACGAAAGAAACGAAACTTAAAAATCGAACTCCTTGAGAGAGAGAGAGAGAGAGAGAGAGAGAGAGAGAGAGAAAGTATTTAGAATAGCCGTGGTCAAGTTTATTATTGCGCGGGATACTTGTATATATATTTGTTGTTAAATATTTTATTTAAATCTAAATTGAACGAATATTCTTAGACACTACCTTCTTCGCCTAACCAAATATTTCACGTCCACTCGTGATTGTTAGCTGTGAGCACCAAGTCTCGCCTTCTAAACATCCGTTTTAATTTTTATTTTATAGCCATCTGCGAAAGCCCTGTATGCCCTGCGATAGCGTCAGGATGTCAGCGATAAAGTCACGAGGAAAAAATAATTAATTATCTGTTGAGCCTAATTTTGGTTGTATGGAGGTGCGGAGAGTCGTCAATTGTTATAAATTGACTTGCAATGTTTGGATACAATCGGGAATAATTTTGTATGCGAATTTTGTGTGTGCTTGATTTTATTTAAAATTATTATATTTTAATAATTTCGAGCGATTTTTAAGATTGAATAATTTATTTTGATCTGATACGGTGTCTGTGTTCGTGCCTTATTATTATAGAAAATACTAGCAGTTGCCGTCCCCTCCCCTTCCACCCTGCTTTATCATTTCGCGTCAATTTCTTGTAGAGTAACAGTGGGAGAAAAAGTGGGTGCGCGCGAGGAGAGGCAAACTCCTGCGCAGCCGCTGCCTATACAGAGTTAGAGTACAAGCGAGATATAGGAGCCAACGCTCGAAGCGTGGCAATTTTCATACAAATTCAAATTTGACTAAATTTATGAATTTAATCAGTTACAATTTATTTTGAGAATATTTTTGTTTAGTTTAGGGAAAGAAGAGTGTGTTTGTATATTTGTGTGCATGGGTCGCGTTTTAAAAAATGGCTAGAACGGCTTTTAATAAAAAAAAATAAAAAGGACCCTGAAGGCTGGAAACAGTACAAAAGTACCATGAATGATTTAAGAGAGGTAATAAAATCAAAAAAGACAAATGGCAGAGTTAATGTACGGGTATAATAGCCTTAACTGATACGGCAAGATTAGCCAGACGCTTGACCAAAGAAAATGACAACAGGTTACAAACCCTGAAAGACGCGACAGAAAATACTGTTGAAACAAAAGAGGACACTAGAGATATTCTTCTAAGAGCTAACTTCTCAGATTTTATAAGAGAAGGCGGCGAAATATCCACGCAAGAGCAAGTACAACCTCAAAGAACCGCGCATTGGCAAACGGCGGCACAAGTGGTAACACCTGATAAAATGAAATGGGCAATTAAATCCTTTGAACTGAATAAGACATTTGTCCTGCATAACATCTTGTCACCATGTCATTTATATGAGAGTGAAAGAAAGAGCATGAGGGCGAGAGAGATGATGTGATGAAGTCCCTTGTATAAGAGTGAGAGCGCGATCGCTGTGCGACTATCACCGATGGACGAACCCGCGTATCGACAACGCAAATCGGGATGTAACTTACCGTCGAGAGCAGAGACCTTAGCATAGGGAATCGTTTTTGTAAATAGCGATAGGCAATAAACTCCATAGTTATTTAATATATAACAAGTGGTCCATATATGTGTGATTTCTCCCTTTCCTCCTTTTACTTTGCAATATTCAGTGAAATAGTTGAGAGAAGAGCAGGATCTTCTCAAGAGAAGAGTGCCTCAAATTAGCTAGTCAGGAGCCGCTCGATTAGCGCCCTTATATAATATAAATTTAGCGAGCCCGTCATTGTGCGATTGTTGCGAGGCGAAAGGGCTTCCCCTGAAAAAGCAACGCATCACAATCTTTCCTAAAATGCTAAAAGAAAGGTGCGGAAGCACATTTAAACTGGTTACAGGTATATTTAAGAGTTGCTAGAACTTTGGATAGATACCAAGAGTTTAGAAGAGAATACGAGTCTCATTCATTAGAGACTCATAGCATTTGATGAGATTCGACGATAAACTGGCGAAAATAAGTAACTTAAATAATAATAATATGTCGATATAAATTGTGACGGCGAATATAAAACAGTTTGGCAAGGAGAAAATTTAGTTTGCAACGAAAAATAAATTTGCGAGACATAACCGCGATCGAGACGTCTCGAGCTTGCACAGCGGTCGAATTTAATTTTTGTTGTGCGTAAATATTATAGGACAAAGTCGAGCGAAAATTTGTTGGAAACGAGTGAAAATATTGTCGGATGACATTTTTTAAATTAAAGCGAAATACTAAGCACACGGATCATTATAAACTGATATAGCCTTACATTCTGATTAGTAAGAGTGCTATGTTGCTGAGCAGATCCATCGTACAAGTTTGACTGACCAGTAACCTTTGGTTTATCACATTTTATATATATATAATATGATTTATAATATAAATATTGAATAGGTAGCAACCACGGAACAGTAATGGGAGCGGGCCTAGCGGGAAAAACCGCCTCAGATGGTGAAGTAGCCCGACTGCCCGCTGGCCTCCAATTGCTGAGAATGCGGGTTAACGCGTCAGAATCGGATCCGCACCCGGCTCTACTTTCTCCTCTCCCCATCACGTGCCCAATACATCTACGACAAGGATTGAGAGCACGTGGCACGGCGTAGCGACTGCGGTCCGATGTCGTTTGATGTAATGTCCCTACCTCATTGACAGTTTGACACGAAGACTGTGTACCAATCTTCTCTGCCGATACCGACGCGATTATCCATCGCAAGGACAGCGCTCTAATAAATAGACAGCGATGGGAGTCTGCAGTCAACACTTACCCGCTCAGCCGCGATTCCGCTGAATATCGAGACGAAGCCAGACGACACGACAAAAAAGACGAGGTCGTAGACGCGAGGCAAAATATGTAAACGTCGCGCGTGCGCAACGGAAGCAACAATATGCACTTCAACATTCTCCTACGACAAAATTCACGCAGGCTTGAAGTGTGTACGAGATCGCCCTCCCGCGATTACTACCGCGTTGACGTGGAGAGATCCTGCGAGCGCTCCACGACCCTGAAGTGCTATACGAATAGACGCAACAGGGGCAATGAATCGAACCAAGCAGAGGCTATGAAACTTTTAAAAAGCTGGGCGAGGCCGATGAGCGTAAGAAGAACCGACGAATTCGCTATGTACCTTCGCTTACGCACGTGCGACTCTCTGAGGTTAATCCTATTATTAGCCGGAAAAAGGTGGCGGGCCTTAAGGAGACCGTTGCAGCGGTAAGGACACCGCCATCGAGACAAGCGGCTATTATTAAGAAGAAATCGAAAAGTAAGGAGAGACAGCTGACGACCGGGATGTTGTGTGCGTGTGGTAACGATAGTTAGACGGGGCGTTGACAGGTGAGACGGCAGGCTGCAGCCTGCAGAGAAAGTAATCGTGTTCGACGAAGGAGTTATCAGAGGAACGGGATATTTCTAACCGCTCGGACCTTCCAGAGTTAGTGCCCCAATTAGTCCGAGAGTTTGCCAGCAGGCTGAATCTGTAAACGGACGTTTTAGTCCACAGCTCCAGCAGCCGAGAAATCGCAACTCCGGACGATACAACTTGGCTGTACGGATGCAGCGCCGTCCCACAATTCCCGCTGAAAACCCGGACGCCGCCACCGTCGAAGCTACCGTGCAGAGATATACGTAAACTCGACAGGAAGAAGAGCAGGATGGCGATGACAACGACACAATGGGTCGAGACGAAGGTAAGCGTGTACGATACAGTAGAAGTAGGCATAGACGTAGATGTAGACGGAAAATATTGTGTAGGCGACAAAATAAACATAAATATAGAAGATAGAGTAGGCGACAAATTAAATAAAAGAGTAGTTAGCGTCACAGTGGCGAAAAAAAAGACAAAAGAAAGGATGTTAGTGTAGGCGACAAAAAAAGATTTACAGTTGATAGGAAAATTTGTAAGGAGAAGGACGAGACGTTAAGAGAAAATAAAATTAAGCCAGAGCGATCTCCAGCTATTGCCGTAGCGAACGGCGACGCGATAAATAGAAACAAAGGTGCAATTAAAAAGACGGGCGTTAAATGGCGTAAATGGAGCGACAGTAGCGTAGATGATAAGGATCCACGAAATTTAGAGAATTATTTGATACGATGAGAAATGGAGGGAGTCGACGAAGTATGACGTGACGAGAATCTCGTATGCACTAGCCGCAGGGATCCCGAGCCGAGAGAGAACGGCCAATAAGCCCGCGGTGATGACGCAGCGGAGTAGAAGAGGCAAGTGCCCGTCGCAGTGACGCACAGCGGCCCCGCTTGGAAAAAAATGGAAAAAATTCTTGCTTTCCTCGAGTTTTCTACCGAGTTTGACAATTCAAAGTCAAAAATATTCCTCATAATCACAATTAACATCTTACTTGGCCGTAAAATTCATTAACATTGGCCATTTCGAGAAAATTAAACTAATTTTGGCTTATAGTTTTTGATGGGGGAGGTATTCCAAGGAGTTTGAACATGTTTTTATATATTTTGGTCTGCTGAATTCCAATATCAAGGTTATTTTTTTTTAAAGTTGAAGTATATATAGTTAAATAATTTTTTTTGTAGCAAAAACAAAAAAATTTGTCTTTTGTTGAAAAATTTCTTTTTATATTCTTTGGACAATTCTCAACAAAAAATAGTATCATATGTCTCTACAAAAAATTAATTATTTCAGAGTTAAAAATCGTCAAAGTTTCGAAAATCGTGATTTTCATCATTTTAAGCATTCAGTTACTCTATGAAATTTTAAAGTAATTTGAATTAGATAGGGCTTAAATTATTCATTAACCCTCTCATTATTAGCTTGAATTTTTTCAAAACTGTCATTCCTATGAAGCTCAAGTTATGCAAGTTTTACGAAGAGCCTTTTAGTGCGCTATTGTATATATATTATATACTATATATTGTAACGGGGAGATCCGGGGAGAAAATTCTCCGACCCGGCCGTATACAATTTTAGCGACACTGACCGTGTCGTCCACTTTCACGTGCAATGGTGCAGTGTCTTGTGCACTCGCCCCGCAGCCGCGCAACCTACGTGGAGCGACTAACTGCTCACCGCTCAGCTGATGAGTTGCAATTGCAACTCCCGCGGAGACGGCGTGATGCTTTGAACCGCTCTGGTCACGAGGGAATAGGGACGGAGGAAATCAGGTCGGTTACTCTGGGCGTATTTTTATTTAATTAAAAATAATAGAATGAAAATTTATAATCGGTACATTCTGGAATACGCTAGTTATCTTACGCTAGTTCACAAATTAATTCTATTCGCGCGGAAATTACGCTTAAATTACGCCGAATTTCAAATTACGCGCCGCGTCTAGCGCGCCCTGTTATGGCAATCGCAGCGCTCCCTCGCGGTCAACTTTCGAACTACACTGAAGGGGTCCTACGCCGTCGGAAGGTCCGCGCTTCACCTGTGCGCTCGCTTTTTAGATCGTGAGAGAGAGGTTATGTTTCTCTCTCTCTCTCTCACTCGCCCGCGCAATGCTGCTGTTTCCAATAGGAGTGAGGGAAAAGCGTTTTCTCTCTCTCTCATTCACTCATAGTGTACTGGCAAAAGTGTAACCGGCTTCGCAGCTACTAGCTACACATTTGCAGTAATTATTTGTTAATAATAATCGGGTGTCCTACCTGGGCCCTCAAGTGTTGTTGGAACGGGCGCTGCTGGCTTCGGGAGGGACCTCCTCGGGATCACGCGTACGATCTCAGGAACTCTCGGAAGGGATATATTCGGAGCTGAATCTCGTCCGGATGGGCGCCGACTTCTCCTCGATACCTGGATGTCGGCGTAGACCCTCTGATATTATCTTCCCGCTTGTAGATGGAAAATCTCGTCTCGCACAAAGAAAGGGTCTCTCTTTTTCTTCCTTCTCGCGCCGAGGCTCCCGAAAAACTCCTTTTTTCCCGCCTTCCTCTACCTAGCCTCTCTCTGTTGTTTTTCCCCCTTTCCTACCTAACCTCTCCAAATATATATAGAATTCGCCTGAAACGCGCATATGCCCAAACATAGGATAATGCAGCGCGATGTACAATTATGAAGAAATAATATTATATATTGAATTCGACATATTTAAAAAAAATTAATGTCATCGCTTGCTTCGCTGTCGGAGATATCTGTATTTTCAATCTAACTTTTATCCAAAATGATAAGCATTTTCTTGCTATTACTTGTAATTGAACGGTCAACAGTGTTTATTTCAATGATTCTATGTTCTTCTCTATGTTATTCTATGATTAGATGTTCTTCTCTATGTTATTCTATGATTATATGTTCTTCTCACCTATAAGTTCAAGTTCACTTATACATTGTGAAAATGAGAATTTACAATGCAAGGGGCTTTCCATGTATAAATTTTGGTATATTCAATCTTGCCAAGTGTTTTTACAGGCAAATAAATTGGTGTATGAATAAGCCAAATTAATTATAAAAAACTTATTTCCTTTAAATTTATAAAATTTTATTTGATATCATTCAAATTGATTAATGACATAAAGTTTTATATAATCAATTATATTATCTAGAGATTGCTAACTCTATCTCTAACTATCTAAGCATTGTATCACTGATTAGAAAAGATGCAGATAAAATCTTAGATACCATTGTAAGATCGAATTTTTCTAAAGCATATAAAGAAGCTTCATTTGATTATGAGCTATAACGTTAAGCAAATCATCATGATTTGATGGCATTATAGTTTTATTAAGATGGAAGTAGATAGTATTATTGAAATATTTCAGTGATCGGTAAATAATCACGATGTAAAAATATGCTGAAAAACGGAAACTTTTATAAATCTTTTTAACAAGTTAAAAATAGTTCAAGAAATACAGAAAAGCAAGTAAGAAGTAACAAAAGTATACAAAAAATGTAAAAGTGGTTGAGGGTCAAGGCTAAAAAGTAGTTGCCAAAATAAAAGGTAAATGTAAAGTTGAACTAAAGATTGTTATTATAATTACAAAGTTATGTATTATCATTCCCGTACAGTTCAGTACACTATTACTGAACAACTCAATAATATCGTTATTTAATGAAGGGTTTATTTAGAAAACTATATGGCCATTATTATAACAAAATTTGAATAAACAAAAAGCCCAAACAAAAATAAACCAAATAATTAAAATTCTTTGTGCAAATGGCAACAGCATAAAACTGTGCGAACTTTATTTTTCCATCCATTAGTTCTTACTAAATAAACTGTAGACGTTTTGCATCCAATTTATCAATAATTTAGACAAAAGCAACTTCAGAATAATCAGATAGTAAAACGCAAAATAATAATGAAAGCTTTAACGTTTACGTTTGATGTTGAGCATCTAAACATTTCTTTTGCTGTAAAAACATGCTATAAATGTCTGTTGCATAACTGTCATGCTATAACTGTCAATTGAACATAGACAGCTTAAGCCTTACCAAGGACCGCAATAACATGCGCATATAACAGGAATAGTATGTTATGGTATTTATATGTTGTGGAGATTATTAATCAGTTAGAAAGGTATGTTTTGTATCATTTTTCATTTTAAAAACTTTAAGCCCGTTTTTCTCAAAACGACATTTTTTATTTAGTGCGGGTGAATTCTTAAAAATAACCAGGGCTATCGACTTCAAATTTAAATACATGGATGTTTTAACGGATATTTAAGAAATAAAAATCATTTAATGATATATAATATTTCCCGAAGAAAAAATTATTAAATATATGCTTACATGTGTACTATAATGGGCGCCAAATGTTGGGCCCGTCAAGGCCAGCGGTAAGGGCGTAAGAGGTTAGGTGGGGGAATGGAAAAAGGAAGAGGAGGCTGGAAAAGGCGGGAAAAGGCAGTTTTTCTGAGAGCCTTGAGCCGTGACGGTCGAACCGAAATCGTCCGGCTAAAATAACTAAAAGGCGCACTTTCCTTGAGAAGAGGTTAGAGAGCACGGAAAGTCTGCACCGACAACTTATTCAGAGAGCACGCTGACCTGCGGCAGAGTCCGACGCCCTTTTCACTATCACACAAGGGCCCAGGTACGTCTCTTTTTACAATATTAACTGCAATCGTGTAGCCGGTTGCTGCGAAGCCGGTTGCACTTTTGGCAGTGCATTTCGAGTGAGAGGGAAAGAAAACTCCTTCTCTCTCATTCATATTGTAAAGAGCGACGCTGCGCGTACGAGTGAGAGAGAGAGAAAGCTAACCTCTCTCTCACAATAGAAAAGCGCGGGAATACGTGTGTAGCGCGGACCTTCCGCCGTAATAGGACCCCTGTCGCGTAGTTCGGGAATCAACCGCGAGGGGGCGCCGTGATCGCCGCTGAGGGCGCGCTAAAGACGGCGCGCGCGCATATGTAATATTGAATCGCGGTTAAGCGCGCGAAATATTCGCAATTTAGCGCGAGAACGAAACAATGGAAACTCAGCGGGATAATAGACGCGTGCAGCGAAGGATTTATGTCGATCCTTTTCTTTTGTTTTGTAAACTCAAAGTTCTGCAGTAAATAAAAATCTAATTATTATAAATTATCATATTGAATGTTTTATTTACCCGCGTCGGCGCCCGGCGAACGTCCTGTTTTCCCCTTGCCCTTAACCCCTCGTGATCGAACCGGTTTACAGGCACATGCCGCCTCCGCGGGAGTTGCTGTAGCAGCTCATCAGCTGAGTGGCCAGCCAACAGTCGCGCTTCGTTAGTTGCGCGGCCGCGGGGCGAGTTCATAAGGAACTCCCCCATTGCACGAAAGAGTGGGCGACACAGTCTGTGTCGCTCATATTGTATACGGCCTGGTCGGAGAGTTTTCTACCCGGATCTCCCCGTTACAGTACATAATGCGATGCTATGGACTACATGAAAACGATATTAGTGAGTGAGTTGGGATTACTTTGTAGTCGATTTTAGTCGAAGCCATATCTAGAACCCAAATACAGAGCTATTTGGATATTTATTGAGATACAAAGTAAGATACACAGCGCATCCCAAACCTACGCAGAAACCTTTTTGTAAATGTACAAAAGACTCGTACAAAGATACAGCAATTTGGATGCAATGACCTTTGTATTTTTTGCCGAGATTGCTCGTTCTGTGTTTTACCTCTGACAAATAATTTAGAGACAAGGGAAAAAGTGAAGGTACCAAGCATCATCGATTGGGCAAGGGCGGTAGATTATAGATCCCAGTAAGAAACTTCGTTATCATTCAACTGTAAGCCGCAGTAAATACAATTCCAATGCCTTTCAACTCGTAAGCAATGCCTTTTCATCCCGCGAATGTACTCAATCTAGACACCGGCCTCCATGATCTACTAATGGTGTATATCATTATTGCGACTCGAAAGGGTACGATTTCATTGAGCTCATCACAAAAGATTAAACATTTTTGTAGTGTATAAAGTTGTTAAAATGTGAGGAATTGGCGCTAGTGGAAAGGTACGCGACAATGTACAAATGTACGCTGAACAGAGATTCGACAATATGATCGAGCGAGGCCCGAAGGCTCATTACCATTTTTAAATTTTTCTTTTAACTATATAATACATAAATGAAATTGGCATATTTTTCTAAAATATGGCGGTAAAATTTTATTTTGCAGTCATTTTTTGTCGTCTTCACTTGATATGTGTACTTTTACTACAAAATGTTCGATTTTCTGGATTTACAAATTTTTTAATGATAGGAAAGAGTAGCAGAAGAAAAAGTATTTTAATAATTGAAACCATACCTCGACATCTATGTAGTAAATTTTCAATATCTGCTCGGCGTCTTTTAGGAAAAACTTTGAGTAAAGTATCTACTGGAGATCGATAGTGTTGCTGATTATAATTTTGAAGCTTACAACCAGTATTTACTTCGGATCGAAAACTTTGTTTATCATGTATTCCATGCAAAGTAGAATGTGCAGAATTTTTACACATCGTCGCTGAACAGTAGTATGGACTTGATGACATACCATAAAATGGTGAAAATGACGAATAATGATTGTCTGTAGTAGCTGGCTAGAAAATTAATTACACTTCCAATAAATTGACTATTTTATTTTATATTAATTGGAAAATCTCCCTATTCTTATAAATTAAGTGCATATATTTATACATTTTTAATTATTACTGTTCAATTATCAATAAAAAATTTCTAAATAAAATATGATTGTTAAGGAGATGAATACACGTGATGATGAAAAATACATTCTGCATCATCAATATTATCTCAAGTCAAGCTTGCGATAAATAAACAGCATCGGGCTGCCCTAGACATTCCATCCTGGGGAAATACAGCAATGGCTTTACCTTGTAACATCGCTCTGAACGAGCTGAAAGTATTACTTGCAAACAGAAAACCATACAAATTACTTCACGCAGGTAATATAATATAGTATTTATAATTTAGGTCGTAGCAATCCTCCCCTTTGTACAAAACATGCTTAGTTTTGTTTATTTTATTTGCTATTTTATTTGCTGAATCTTATATTTCTTCTTGCAATTATTGACTTCTTACTTTTTTATTTTATATTTCTGCTCACAATTATTTCTTATTTGTAGGCGTCCCAATGACTCGACTATTTTTGTTATAATCTCTTCATCATATAATATATATTTAACACAATGAATCCCCCTTACTATTAATATTACATTTACCCTTTACCCTATATAAGAGTTACGTACCATATATAAAAAATTTTTCTAATTAGTTATTGTAAGTCACATTATTCTCTCACGAATCGTGTAACAATTGCTTCTTATTTCCTAAATTTAATTTTAATATTAAATTATTCTTTATATTATTGCAACCTTTTACTCATGTAGAATCCATTCTTTTCCCGACTACATTTATTTTATTGAAAAAGAAATTGTTTCATATGTATGCAAAGAGTACTCTAAGGGGAGTTAGTTTTACTATTTGTATAATGATTTTAATATCCTTTTCTCCCTTTTACGGGAATGGTGCATTTATAATATGTAATCGTCCTGATTAGATTGATTTCTTTCGTGGTTTTGTCGGACTCAACTCTTTCTATTTACATTATTGTTGAAAATATCGATAAACGTACATGGTCTCTCATATTGGTTTCCTAATTTATATTCTTCTCTTCCTTTTAGCAACCGAACGCTATCACCAAGATGAAACTCCTACTGACTAATTTTTTTATTATAATAATGTTTTGATTTTAGTTTTGATTTAATTAGTTTATTCCTAACAATAGTATGTATATTATATAATCTTTCGTTTATTTAACATTACAGACATTGTACGTAGGTGGTCTATCTTTTGGTTCAGGCTCCTACTCTGAAAAAGTCTTGGTCATTTTTGAAAAATAATTCATAAAGTGTGCACTGATGTGTTTTATTTGGCATGTATTATAAAAAAAATGGATGATTCCACGCATTCTTCCCATGTATCGTGATTGAGTGGGATTTTTATGTACTCTGCAAGTGTTGCTCTTTCATCACGTGGTTGTCTATCCAAGGTCATAAAATACAAATAATTATCTTTTATTATTATTATCTGCTCTTTGCAGTCTATGAATGTATATAATATCGTTTTTCACCAATAAAGAGCTTCCAACTCGAGTCTTCTATGTTAACGAAATCGTCACTTGCAAAACCGCTCGGGCGATCAATCTCCTTTGCCTTGGGTGGTGTTTTCACATTTTCAACGGTCGTATCTTCGGTATTAGATGGAACCTTGGTATCATTCACGTTAATGTTTGCCTTAGCGTTAACCTGTTTGAACTATTAGAATCGAAGCTTCGATAGGATTTCTTGATAATTTGATTCGCTATCTACTGACGCGTGAGGTCGAATCGGTTGAATTCTTGAACCATGCTAGCAGATTATGATCGATTACTACAGTGAGTTTTCGTTGTATTATGTAGGGGCGGAATAGCTCAACCAAATACATAATTGCTAATGCTTCGCGGGAGATATCATATCGCGACTCGGTGCCGGATAGTATACTGGAAGCGTATGAGACTGGTCGGTGTTTCCTAACGGAGCCTTGCGATAGGATGCCTCGTACTGCAAATCCGCTTGTATCGCATGTTATTGTAAAGTCCTGTGCAAAATCAGGAAATTTGAATACTAGGTTACAAAGCAAAATTTTTATAGTGTCAAATGGTTTTGTATTGTATTATCTAAGAGAAAAATTGCTTCCTTTTTCAATAATAATCCTGCCAATCCCAAAAATTGGCGCACATTTTCAGATTTTTGAGCTGTGAAAATTGATGTACTTCTACAAGTTTAGCGAGGTCAGGCTTAAATCCTTCTTAAATAATAACCCTAAATATCTTACCTCTGTCTTTCAAAATTCATATTTATCTGATAATATCTGATATGAAGTTTGAATCTTTGACTTTCTTGAAACATTTTGCTACTTTTCTATTATGTTCTTTAATAATTCTTTCATAAACTACTCCATCGTCTAAAAAGATAAATATTTCATTTATGTACCATTTTTTTAAAGATATTATCGACCATTGACTAAAAGGTTTCACAGGTATTAGACATACCCATGAATAATTGTTTAAATTAATAAAGTCCGCACGAGGTTGCGATCCAATTTTATATCTGTAGCTTTATGCAAGGGCATCTGAAGGAATCCTTTGCCAAAGCGTCTCCAATTTGGTCAATTATATCCAAGATATTAGGTAACCGGTATTTATCCCTAAGTGTACGTTCATTCAGTTGATAGAAGTTTATTGCCGGCGCTGTCGAACGTTTTCACTAAGAGAAAGGCCGCGGATATGCAGTTTGAATTAGAAGGCCTGATTATATCATTTTCTAAGATCTTCTCGATTTATCTATCCAATTCCTGATTTAATGCATGCGGAATACGGTAAGCATTAATGCTTACTGGTAAATCATTTATAGTGGAAATATAATGTACTATGCTATTAATAATATCCGATTTTCAGCCTTTTAAATGTAAACAGTCTGTAACAATCTGATAATCAAAGAACATCATATTTTTTCATCGTGTTAAGTGTCGAATGTTGTACTAGAAACTGATGATTTCCGAAAAGAATTACTTTTTTGTTTTCATTTGAAGAAGAGTGCTGCAGAGTCATGTAGAATGCTTATCGACAAGTGTCTCAAAAAGCTCAGTCGCAGCGAATCTCATCATCCAACTGTTTCACTGCGCTTGCTACCTCCTGTTATCCTCCTCTCTGTTAAGCCACGCGACTTATTGGAGTTCCAGACCCCGGCATGGTTGACCTGCAGAGAGTGTGAGTACTTCTGTAGGTGACCATAAATCGACTCTCATAGCTTCTTCCTGCTACGATTCGCTCCACCAACTGCAGTTTCGCCCTCATAAGGACTCTCTACGATTCGCGCTTCCCTTTTTGGCACGTCTATTCGTTCGGGTTCCTTCAACTTTATGGAACGTTAACCCTTATTTTCTCGCAAAAGACCAGTATGCTACTGGGATTTGCTCTTAGACCGTCGTCATAATCCCGAAACTAGGAAACGGCTGGATTAGACACACCAGATTTAACTTCCTTGCGATACCATTCTTTCAACTCATTCTCAGCCTTTCAAAAATTTGATCCGATGGTTAGCCAGAGTTTCCTAGCAGTTCTGCTATCCAAAATGATACTAATGGAAATGGTACTCTACAAGCACCAGCCGCTCTTCACAAACTTTGATATCAACTGGCTCTGCTGATTGAATAGCCTTATAAGGTCGCCCCTCTTGCAGTCTCTCCTTTGACTTGGTGGCCCTTGGATGGATCGTTTATTCTCTGAGCCTGCTCGTCAAAGTCGAGTCTCTTCCTTGCAGACAGAGTATGCTTCTCTCACTACTAC
The DNA here is from genome assembly GCA_018906755.1 of Sycophaga agraensis. Taxonomy (NCBI): domain Eukaryota; kingdom Metazoa; phylum Arthropoda; class Insecta; order Hymenoptera; family Pteromalidae; genus Sycophaga; species Sycophaga agraensis. Next base: position 343,757 of record JACCIE010000062.1, on the reverse strand, counting down.
GACGTTTGGTAGCTAATCGATTGGTCATGGGATTGCGGCTATTAAAAGTGACCGTCCCCGTTCCTCTCCTGAGTGAACTTGGACTATTAAGGACTATGTAATAAACAGTTAAAAAAATACATATTGAATATATTAAAATAAATAGATAAAGGGGAGAGAGTACGATACGTTCAACATACAGCTTCTGCGTCTGGATTCGCTTATATCAATAGGTTCTCCACTGGGGGTTGTAGTTGTTGGGAGGAAATTACCAGCACTTAGATGCAGCTGCTCGCTATTCGATGAATGGGATGGATTTTGGAGGGAAAGATCAATATCCAATCCCGTTTAACCACGCTCCCTTCTCTAACACTCCGCTCTTTCCTCAAGGCGCAGCTATTTTCGGCCCCCACCGCTTATCTGCCCTACTGTCTCTCTGCCCCCCTTACTATCCAACCTCCCATTCTCGAATCATGCCCCATTATCGAGAAGGCTAGGAGCCTATTGTTAGATAAATAATTTTCTTTAATAAAATGAGACACGCCCACCATATATTTAGGAGAGACTCTATTATCGGATCAAGGATGATACGACAAGATTCGACTTATTTGAAAGGAGGCCAAATCCGCTAAATAAGCCTCTATTCGAACAATAATCTACACTATGAAACGGGATAATATACCGAATCATTCGATCCTTTACTCCTCAAAACTTACCAAACTCTGGCCGGTCACCACGACTCTTCCACCCTTGGCCCTCCCACGAGACCTTAAGCCTGAAACCCTTCTATCTAATTTAGCTTTGAACACCATTCGGCCAATCGTGTCTTTCCTTTGTGGCTATGCACACGCGTATCATGCCCGTTCCCTCTCACCAGAGGTACCGTCTCACGCTCCGTCATGTTATATAATGTGAAGTACCTTCACGTGACCCAACTGACTACTTATCCAGGCACCCTCTCGCACTTCCAGCCTCGCCGTGCTGACCTCGCCATCTTCCTATATGGTATTCAATGAAACAGTAAAACTAATTTTTCCCGAGGGAGTGTGCCTGTAATTTAATATGCGGTCGATAGGGCTGCGTGAAACTAAGCTTGCTAACTCAATTGAAGCTTTGCTAGCATTTCTCATTCAATTTAAAACTTTAATCAAAATTCATACGCGACTTTATATACGGCCAGAAGCCATGCATCAGACTGGCTAATCCGTCGAGGATAAGTCTCCTATATTTTGGTACTAAAACCACTCAGTCAGAAAAAAATTGGACAGAGAATGAATCCCACCAACAATACCTAGAAATCAATTCCCATGAAATAATTCATGAAACTCCAACAAGTATTATTGAGATTGTAGATATAAATTATTAAAATTGAAACTATTTCAGTAATTGGCATCACCATGTCAATAATCCTATTGAGTTATAATAAAATTTGCGAGTGCGCGCATGCGTTAACGCGTGGCCGGGAGGGTCACGTAAAAATAGATCGCTAACACCCATGCTTCAATGAAAAATTTAGCATTTCTATGGATTTACAGTTTAAATTGATTCCCCGCTCTAAAACTTTCCTTATTTATTCATTTAATTAATTTTTTACATAATTATTGAAATTACTGCAAATTTTAATAATTTCTTTTAATATTTTCATAATTAGGTCAAATTTTTTAAATAGTAAGACGCATCTACTATCATTCGCGATCGTTCTAGTTCGTATTAAATTGTTTTCACAGTAGGGCATGTGTCTTTGCTTCGATTACGAACTAAAATAAGAGAGGAAAAATAGAGCTGAATTAAGTAAAAGAAAAATAAGCGTATTTGAAGGAAATCTTTACTGGATTTAATATAATCTATTATAGGAATTACATAATTCATTCATAAAAATAAAAACACATATTTGTCGTTAAAAACATAGAATTTATTATTATAAAACAGTTTTTACAAGATGTTCCAATTTAATTCTTCATAATTTGTATAAACTGAAACATTGTGATGTTGTCACTTGAAAGAAAGAGAGAGACAGAGAGCTTGTGGGCTTCGCTCGCCATTGCCGCGAGAGGGCCCAGAGGGTATGGCCCGCTCCCCTTTATCTCAACGCGCTGCGACAAATTTTTTTCATCGATCCTAGCGTAGAGTCGCAAAGAGCAATGAGACTCGGCGGTCCTATCGTGCAGTTATAAATAGAGAGTCGTTTTGGCGGTCCTATTGTGCAATTATAAATAGAGAATCATTTTGGCGGTCGACGCGTGCAGTCATGAAGAATTGTGTAGCAGTCGGAGAGAGAAGTCATGTTGTGGCGTAATAGAAGAGAAGACGTCCAGAAGAGTCGGGGACGGTCAAGACGTAAAGTCAGTCGTGACGAAGGGGATGCCTCTTGCAGTGCTCCGACTAGTGCAGTGACGATGCCGCCGAGTGAGCTATCCTCACCAAGCTCTTAGAAAAGCTTTCAACCACCAGCCGAAGCTTGGGGACACTGACGAGTGAGTTGAGGCAGCCTGTGACCTCGCTCACTCCCCCGAAATCCAGCGACAAGCGACGCAGCCGATGCCGCTTCAACATGGACGAGCGAGGCCACAGGCGCCGCCCCCGAAACTAGGGAACAAAGGCGACACTGCTTCTGGGCCGATGGAAGATGTTCTCCAGGTCACCCCTCCCTAGAAGCAGAGAGAAGTCGTCGCTGCAGGGATCCGCAGGTGAAATCACAGCCTTCCCAGCGGCAGATATTGACCGCTGCCTCGAGCGCTCAACGGACGGGACAACCAGTCGTCGCCTTTAACATCCGACGGGAAGCAATCGCATATGCCACTTTCGTATAACAAAATAATTGAAGCCTGTATTCAATGTTGTATCTAAAAAATATAACTAACATTTATAGTCACTTTTTTATTTATATCACAAAGTATTATTAAGCGTGTTAATATATTTTTTTTAACAGAAAAATACATTATATATTATTACATCACAAAAAATGTCAGTACAACTATTCTAAGTTACGAATATTAACAAAAAATAAATTTAAATCTATACACTAACTGAACTACACCATGTAATATCCTTACCGCATACAAGCAACAGATTTAGCGTAATGAGCATCAATGAATTTGAAGATAACTGAAGTGACCCGAACCTCTCGATCTAATTCGAATTTGCCCGAAGTGGTCCGAACTATCAGAAAAATTCGATCGCAGCGCTTACTGTCAGAGATTCTCATTTGAGTGTCAACCCTCTGTTTACGGTTAGTACTGAAAATATAAGTTTTAACGCTTATACTGTAGATGGCGCAATCTGGTTTACTGATTGCGTGTCTTTATAATTGAAGTACGGTACTACAGTACCCGTCTTTTTACCCCCTTCGTGAGGTGCTGGCACTCGCCACCCCTACACTGCCACCAATAGCCACCAATGATGCATCAACACAGACCGAAATCGGCTCAATACGCTGTACGATGGTCAGGATCATCGGAACCTCCACCCAGCTTCTCGTTCCAGAATTCGAGCGGAAGCTACGGCCACACCATTGGCCGAGGAAAGGACCCGCACCGCATTAAGGGGATAGCCCCCTACTACCCACGGTAAGGGAAGTTAGCTTCCAAAACACCTCGATCTGGTACCAAGGGTGCGACGTTTAGACATTGGCTAAATGCCCCTTATTACTCCGCTAGAAATAACGGATTAAGATAGATAAATTTGTATTAAATTTGAATCTTAATAAATAGTCTTTATATTACGAATTCGTTTGCGCAGCACAAGCTTACGCCAGCAAACAATTTTGATCAAAGCCCAAACAATTCGCACTGCGCATGCATGATAATAATTACAATCCTTTATTACGCATCGAATTTGCAATATTCCGATTACCTCCGTGCTAACTTTGCGTCTTTTCGCGCGCAGGGCCTACGCACTCAGTGCGCATGCCGTTGCATCGATTCACTTGGTGAATTGTGGAAACGTTATTTCCGCGCAAACAAAGGCTCGAAATACTCTCACGAAATACTCTCTTGTGCATACTTTCACAATTTTATTCCGTCGCATTGGGACAGATCCGGAGTCTCGCCGGTTAGGGACCTATTCGCACCTAAGGGCCGCACTTCTTTAATGCGTTCGCTCTAGATCTATTCATAAATCTATTTACATAAATCTCGCAATTCCCGCGCGTTGCTCATATTTGCAGCCAGATTCGCCACGCTTGACCAAATTATTTACTGCAATTAAATAATAATTAGCTTACGCCCGACCTTTATTAATGGTTGGGCATTGCGAATAATAACTGTTTAACCCGTGGGGGTACCGTTCCAGGTCGTTCTCCCAGGGGCCAGCGGCTGCTCGAGGTGGTAGGGCATAAGTCCTGCGCTGACTGCTTACTTGGCACAAGGCTTGGCTGCACCCAGCTCTAGCGCCGATACCACGTTTCAATCCTCATGTTCGGCGCAATAATTCCTCCGTACCCTAACGCTAGTGCGCGGATGATTCTTGAAAATCGGGAAAGCGTGTAACATTTCTTCTCCAAGCTTGCGGCTAATCTTGTTGCCATCCTAGCTTCCTCGAGGAGACGGCAGAAGGCCTTAACCTCCTTGTTTAGCAACTGCTTTGGAGGCTTGACCTCCTCATCCTCAAATCTTTGAAAAAGTGAGGTTTAAGTTTTATATAATTAAAGAGAGAGTGAGACAGAAAGAGTAAGAGAGAAGGGAGTTTGTTAAAGATTTAGAGATAGTTGATTGGCGTAGTGTTGAGTGCACCTGAACACGCCCTTAAGTGGCTACGTAATTTGAAAGTGACCGGAATTTGAGCCGACCGGACGCCTTGCGATATGGTTTCTCGAGCTCCAATAGTGGGGTTTCGACATCATCCACCGCAAAGGCGCCCTCCACCATGTACCCGATGCACTCGAGTATCTGGGACGAAGGATCGAGTGTGGGAGCCTTCGAGTCCATAAAATACGAGTAGAAGAGACGGACCGACCTCCCCGTCGGGTCCTTCAGATTTTTTAACCATTCTAGCGCTCTATAGTCTGTTACTGTTACAAAGTCATAGGCCTCCAAATATAGTCTCTATTTCTTAATCGCCTAAAGGAGAGCAAGACACTCCTTCTCCGTAGTGGTGTAGTTATTTTCGGCCGCATTTAAAACATGTCTGATATACACAATCTGGTGCTCATACCCCTCTTTATCTTCCTGCATCAACACAGCGACCATTGCGTAATCACTTGCGTCGGTCTGCACTATGAAGCGTTTGGAAAAATCCGGATAGGCGATCACAGGAGTCTCGCACAAAGCGGATTTCAAGGCATCAAATGCCGTTCGACGTACTCCACTCCACCAGGGGCGCCTTCATCTTCGTCTTTCTACTATTCTTTTTTTCACTCCTACGACTTTTGTTCATACTAGTTCACCATACCTAAAAGTGTAACTCTTTCATGTTTGTAGGTACCAAATTCTTTAGGATTGGCTGAAACCTCTCGGAAACAGGCATGAGTCCCTCAGCGTCCAGCTAGTAACCTAGAAAGCGAACACTCGAACGACAAAACTCACACTTCTTCCTATTAAGCTCTAGACCTATCTCAACTATGTTATTCAACACATACTCGAATCATTTCAGGTGTTCATCAAACGTTTCTGTTACCACAATCAGATCATCCAAAAAATCAAAAACGTGAGGCTCAACTTCTGAACCAAATAATGCTTCAATAAGTCGGCGAAACGTCATTGGCGTATTAGACAACCCGAAAGCAAGTCACACAAATTTCCTCTGTCTTGATCTAGACACATCAAAGGCAAAATATTGTCTACTGATTTTACTTAAAAACGTCTGAAAATAAGCCGATTTTGAGATCGACTTCGAGATATAACGGACTTTGCGTAACTTATCCAGAATAGAATTGATGTTCGGTAACGGGTAATTATTAAGCATTGTCGCTTTCTTAACATCTCTGTAGTCTACGCAGAAACAATAATTACCTTCGTTACGTCGCACAATGACAGGCGCACTGCAGCACTCGCTCGCACTACGCTCTATAATGCCCTTCTTTTGCATTTTTCGGACTTCTTCTTGGGCAAACTTAAGGACTCTCGGAGACATACGTTGAGGTGCGTGTCTCACTGGCCGAACACCCTGTACATCGATGTGATGTTCGATGAGGGTCATGTAACAACGAATATTGCCAGGTTGAGCAAGAATCTTCACAATTAGAGCTCTTACTTATTCACGCTACTCCTCTTTAATCTGAACGATGCCAGCGTACTCAGTAAAAATCCTAGGTTGTACCTCATTTTCTTCATCCTTGTCGAATTCGCACCAGTGTGTACCACAAACACAATACAATCTATTCATTCAATGGAGTGACGGTATCCTCTCCCTCCCTTTCAGCAGAAGGATTTCCGCCTATCTGCGCTCCAAACTCGGTAATCAGTACGCGCATCGACCACAGATCCGCACAAGCGAATGGTACATCCAAAAGCTCGCTTTCCGGCTCGTCGTCGTACCGTCTCACCCACGGCATATCAAGGTTCGGCCGCATCGTCATCAGGATAAGGCGCCAAAGGCGTTCCCTCAACTCATAAATGGTCCCGTGAAAATTTAATTTTGCGTGACACAATTGGTCCCCGACATCTGAGATGGTCATACGTAGGACGGACCTGCGGGTGGCTCGAGCTTCTCTCGATTCTGGAACTATACACTCTGTTCATCGCGGCTCCAGGGTCAAGCTCGCGTCGAAGAGAGACAGCAGCTTCTTCAGCGTCGCTATCATCCATGTAGGTCACTTATCTTACAGAGGGATCTCTCGCACTATGGACCATTGCACAAAAAAGATGGGATGGTGTGGTAGTGGCGAAGCCAACCTAACCACACGAATCCTCCGACAAACTCCACTACTCCCATTTCCAGGTCACACAAAATTTGAAACATCTAGATACTTAGAAAGAAAAAAACAATAAAACAAAAATTATTACACAGAAATTGAATCAAATATAAAATAAATATATTAAAATAATTATAAAATAAGATATATTAAAATATAAAGAATATATAATACAATATCAATAAAACATGAATTAAAATATAAATAAAAATATTAAATTCAATATTGCATGCAAAATATTTATTTTGTTCTTCGTCTAAGATTGCACCACTGAGGGAAAACTAAACGCGACACACGCACAAAATTCCTCAAGCACACTTCGATTTTAATATAAGACAAATCATAATAGAGCGCGTCACCTGTTGTATACATCTTCCCTCCTCAGTCAAGGCTAAATCGGAGAGATGATACTTTTCGCGCGATGACGACGAGAATGTACATGAATATAATGTGTCCTTTAACAGACAGAGAAAATTTTTTATTGATTTTTTTTCAAATTTAATCAGCCTAAGTATAGTATTTAGATTGGATGATGGGGCAGAGATTTCAGCACGTTCTTTAGAATATCTGGTTTTGGTCCAATTTTTACATGGTGTAAGAGTAGTTGTTGTTTGAGTCTAAAAATACAAATATTGACATTAACATAAAAAGTTATATAAAATAGTTCTACACAATGTTTGTTTTCAAATATTTGTAATCACTATCATATAACTTTTAAATAAGCACTATATGTAAAATTAATTTAATATTATATCACTCAAACTTAATTTTACCTGATATTTCAGCCGATTGCAACAGAAGAAAAGTTTTTGCAATTTTCTTTCTAAACAAAACAAAAGTTAATTGATGTATATATATATATATATATATATATATATATATAAAGCTTATTGAAAATTGGCGAAAATCTTATATGGAGCACCATAAAAAAATGGAGGTATTTTAAAGATAATAGTTTATTGTAAAGGATATAACACCTTCAGAATAAGGATATCAAACAGTAGCAGCAATATAATCAATACGAGGTATGACAGAGAAAAGTTAAAATATATTTTTAGAAAAGAAAAGCCAGGAAGGTATAGAGGAGCCAGAACCGCAGGAGCGGTAGGAGCAGATATCCCTGAAGCAGCAGCAACTCCAGGAGGCTCTAATATACGAAAGTAAATGTACTTTTAAATATTGATATAAAAAAATTTAATAATATTTTTAAATAATTATTTTTTTCAATAAATTAATGTTCTAATTATATATGTTTTATATTTTAAGAAACTAAAAGGGGTACGAGAGCTGGAAAGAACCTGCACTACAATGCTATGGAGCAGAGGTTAAAGGCGATGGCAGGTACGATCAGAAAAAAATATTTATAACCTCAACATTTTCTTCATCCAGCAGTTATCGGCCAAAACAACCGCAGCAGCCTTGCAACGATAACGATGAAAGGGACGAAATGTTAAAAATAAAAGAGAAATATAAAAATTTAACTATATTAAAAAAAATTATTCTTAATAGTTCATACTTAATAAATTAAAAAAATAAAAATTCTTTGGCAATAATTATTTTAATCTAAGTGTAATACCGTTCAACTGACTGCCTAATATTTTAATTGAACTTTTTTTAATTTTAATGAGTTTAAAAGCAGTATTCTGATTTAACGTTGGGACAGTGGTTTCATCAGGTTCTTTAATATTTGTGTTTTGACCCAGGGCTCCATCGCGATATCCGTTGAGTGTTAGAATACATGTGAAAGAATGCCGGCTATGCAGAGCTCGAAGATATCAGGTTGCGCCGCGTCAAGAACATGTCTGGTGCCAGATGACCGGTTGAAATTCGTGAGACGTGAAGCGGAGTGAGATAACTATACGCCCGAATGCGCGGTACGTAGAGATTTCACCGAGGATGTGCTGGCTACCTCGATAGACCTGAGCCCCGCGGGTTCAGGGTGGCAACCAAGCGTAATCCGTCAGGTAACAGCCGCGTCATCTGGGGTAGGAGCACCGCGAAGAGTCAGAGGTGAGGGTCTGCCTAGCGAATAGGAACGTAGTCAGCAGCTTATAGCCGCATCGTATTTGGGGATTCGTGCGTGACACCTTTTAAGCTTCCCGCGGAGCATGGAGTCGACCCCACGACACACCGTGAGCGTATCACAATGTCTTATAAAAATAAAAATAATTGGATTTAATACGATAATTAACATTTTATTATACATTAAGAAGTATCCAATGGTGGATATCCTATCCATACATCTCTTCGGTGGAACGTATAAATATATTTAATGGTTAGGCACTTAAGCAACGTTAACTATTTATTTTTTTCAAAATGCTTTTTATTAACTAAAAATGTTTATGGAAAGCCACGCGTTACAAAAAATGTAAAAGAAATTAATAATCGATTTCATGATTTAGAAACAAAAGATTAACATTAAATTATAGTAATCTGTATAATTTTTAATAAACTATTTATTCGTTTTTATATTTATATAACGCTTATTTTCAGTTTATTTTTTAACCCAATTAATAAATTATTTTAATATTGTTATTTCGTTAAAAAGTTCTTCCTGCACATTTCTTTCATTGTATTAGAGCAAACTTCTACATCAAATTTCTATCTTCGTTACTCAAATGCGTCGTTGTCACATTGCGCACACATGCGTAGTAGTGTTTCAGTGTATCTTACAAACGAGAAATAACAAACTTGTACTTAAATTTACACATTTATTTGATCGGTAACATTAATATTTTTCATCTTGAAATTATTATTGGTTAAAAAGTCTGGACTGCTTTCGAGAACGACCAGTTTCTTAAGACCAATATTAAAAATAACATTTTCTAAAATTTTTTTCTTCATAATTTGATTAGTTACTGCATTAATTTTTGTTAAATAAAATAAGTAGAATACTTCAGAATGCTACGAAGCATGTCAAGGTTTTTCGTATATTTTTAATGTGAATTGGAATATTCTTAATATGAAAAGAATAAATTTATAATGTGCGTAACTTTGTTTCCGCAGACTTTTTTCCAAAATTTAAGATTTTATTTTTAAAAAGTGATTACCTATTTATGATTCAAAGTACTGTCCGTCCCTAGCAAATACTTTTTGTCATCCTCTGCACAATGGTCGGATACCATCTCGAAAAAACAATGCATCTTTTGAGGCGATCTACGAATCGATCCATTATTTGATTTTTTGGGAAGAGTGGAAATTCTACTCAGCTAGGCCATGTGCCATCGATCGGAACAAATAGTAATATTTTTTTTCTTCCGCCGTCATGTGGAAACGCTCAAAAGTGTTGAAACTACTCATGACGTGTTCTTTTACTAAAAGCAGTCTCACCATAAGCACTCAAGAGCATTCGATAAGCCTCAGCCGCAGTTTCATTCAAATAAAAGCAAAATGAGAATTTGGCTTGAAAACTGACATCTTCGAATAAGAATACACTTATGATGTAAATACAAATTCACTAATGTGGTGCTGTCATTGTGTTGTCAGATATCCAAACTTACTGTTTGAAATTTTTAAACTGCCTATTTCGACCGTTACTTATCACTGTAGCCATCTACTGAAAAACGACAGAAACAAAATTGCATATCTATCAAAAATATATACACAAACTATTTAAAATTAATCAAAACAGTAAACGAGTGATTAAAATATAAATATAGACTATTATTAATGGAAATTAATTTTATATTATATTTTAATTCCTTGAATATTTATTCAATGAAAACATTAAGTAGTATAACAGGCACCAGGCGCTGGGTCTGTCAAGGCGAACGTGCGCAAGATTTTTTTCGGCGCGAGATTAATTAGTGAAGGGCAGTATGCTCTCGGCGCCTAGTAAAGATTCACCCGAACTCGAAATCTTGCGCCGGCCTCTTCTCCAGAAGTCACGAGGTGACGGTATCAGGAGTTATCAAGGAATTGCTACCAGATCCCCCGACGAAGCTTTTAGTCCTCGGGAGCGTGACCCGCACCGGTACCACCGAGGAGCAGCACGCATTAGGTCCACACCCTAATGAGTGTCCAGGTAGGGCTGAATAAAATATTTTATCAAATACAGTCAGACGCGAGGAATCCAACTGTATGATAATATAATCGAAGTGCGGGAAAACTCACGATATTCAAGCGGCTAAGAGAGAGAAAACCCCTATTTCTCAGTCATATCTAATACGCGCGCGCGGAGTAGATGGGCAACCCTTCCATACGATTAGGCCCCTAACCAACACATCATTGCATGCTGCCCTAAATGATAAATTCTATGTGCGGGAGCGCGCGCGTGTATTGGGTTCAATTGCTAGACACGTTTGCATCGCGTGCCAAACGATAAGCTGCGCGCGCATATGCACAGTGTGCTCAGCATTTAATATAATTCGGCGCGAATTTAACTTGTAACGCAAAGGCGCATGCGCAGAGCGAATCTATTTGCGCAACGCGATTACTAGTACTTTGATGTACTCGCGCGATGTTCTAGTAACTTAATGTAAATAAATAAGGACATTTTATGAATTTGGCACGAAGTCTATAAATAAACAATTTATTTAACGCGTCGGCAGCGTAGATCATCGATATTCTTTTCCCCTCTCCTTTTCTAGTATTTGGAGTCAACGAGCGGTTCATGGCTGCGGGGCGATTGTTAAATTCCTTGCCCCATAGCACGTATAAGCGAGTGATACCTTTCGTGTCACTCACACTGTGATATCAATTATATAAATCGTATAAAAATTAAAAAATTATAATTACTCAAATAATAAATATTGTAATTATGCAAACCAAAATTTTTTAAAAAATGACAAAAAAAGTATCAAATTAATATATTAAGTAAAACATAATAAAAATTAACGTAGAAACCTTAAATCTAAACCTTACAAAGCTGGTGATTTTTTTGCAATGTCGACATCTGCAGTAGAAACTTCAATTCATCACTATTCAATTCAATTGGATCAGTACTACCAATATTTGTATTTCTAGTCAAAATAAATGAATCGTTTCAAGTCTTTGATAAGTTGTCAGTTCTATTCTTTCTGTTGACTTTGTCATGAATAATCTTTGAATTCCATCTTCATTTTCATTTAAATTTCGATAAAATTTTGCTAGGAAAATTGGCACATATCGTTTGAGCTAAAGTAAAATAAATACATGAGTAATATTTGATTTATAAAGATCTTTGAAATATATATAGGCACATACGCGCACATACACAAACATGCACTTTAGTATTTTAGACTTGATAGTATATCTTAAATTTATATCATAAAGTCAATGAATTTTAGAGATTTTAATTATCAATACATTTATAACGCACTATCTGATATATAAAATAATTTTGAATAAAAGTCTTACTTATATCCAAATGATCAGTCCAACTGTCTGTTGTTTATATCACTTGTGTGCCTGTAAGCTTCATCCAATTTGCCTTTTTCCATGTAGTATTTTATAAAAGTTTTATTCTCAGATGAGCATCGGTTGGCCTACCTGCTGATTCCATTATAGTATAGCAAATAAAAATAAACCAATCTTAATATTAAACTCACTAACAAAACTATAAACTTCCTTAACAACATAATATCCGATACATTACCACATTCATTAAAGAAAATAAGTCTTCAAAGGTAGTTTAGTCCTTTCATCATAAAAAATTTTAGATAGCCGCTGCAGAAAAAATTTTGCACAGAGTACACAGTTTTTGCTGTATTATCGAAAAGACTGTGTTTAAATAACAACATATACTCTGATCGAATAAATATGGGTGAGTCCGAATGAGAAGTGATATGCTAGATTGTATTTTAAGAATGTTTTTCTTAAATAATTTTCTATTTATTGAATTATTTAAACTATGCACATATAACCGTACATATAAGCATAATCTAGATGAGAAGCAGAATTCTAAAGTACTCTGCTTCAGTATATTTCGAGGGAACTTGGAACAAGGATTTTTCTATAGCCTAGCTTTTACTTGAGTAACAAAGGCCTGTTTTATCTGCACTTGTAATTATTGTAAGATATTTTCAATTATAACTTACGAGCTCGTACGTTTGAAAATATCTTTAGGTTAGAAAACTTTAAATGTAGCTTATATTAAGCACTTAACAGTGCAGTTAGTCAAGAAACCTCACTTCTATTTTTATTAATTATTTCAAATTGACAATATTAATCTCTAAACAATATATTTTGCATTCCTCGGCCTATTCAAGAGCACTGGCACTTCTTGTTTATACTCTAGAAATAATATATTTTATATTATATGTATACTTATAGAATCTATGCACCACCGATTTAGTAGACATTTCCATTTTCAATACAACATACATTATAAATGCATGTAGAGCATAAATACTTCAAATGTATTCTTCGATAATCCTTCAAAAGCAAAATGTATTCAGAGATTGATATTATTAATACTAAATATGTATATTTTTTAAAGTCTTTGCACTCTTCACATGTACAATATATTATATCAAAAGGTATAATAATTATAAAAATTATATTATTATCTATATTTAAAAATATATGTTTATTAAATTAACTTCAGATACAATTTTAATTATAGTACAACAGGCGCCGGGCGCTGTACTCGTCAAGGCCAATACGAGCCAAATTAAGTTTACTTGCAAAGGTAAACAGAGAAAAGGCGAGGAGTGTAAATCTTTCGGGCGTCAATCACAGTTTTGTATTCTCTCGTTGTCCGAGAGAAGCGTTCGCCGCGAAGCCGATACGTGTTTTCCCGTTTCCCGGTAATTTAGGGCGCATCAGTGCACGGATACGCGGGGATTGTTGCGCCGTCCACAAAATTAAGAAGCGAAACATGGTGACGGCGCCTGGATCTGCAAGCTGTACAGCTTCCAACCGAGCAGGAAATCCGCAGGATTTGCGCCCCTCTCTCACTCGCACTAACATAAACTATAAACGGGCACGTACTAAAGGCACGGTTCTTTAGCGCGTTTAGGCCCAAATCCGGCGAAGATCACGAATGCACCACAGAATTTATGTAATAAATAAAAATAATTCGAATTAACGGTACAAGACCAATAAATAAATATTTTGTTTACCACGTCGGTGGTGCATTTCATTTTTTATAGGTACTGCATAGCTTGGAGATCAATTGAACAACTGACCATCCAGAAAGTAATCAAGAAAATATATTCTATAATTTATAAATCTATTTTATTATATTATTTTTATTTTTAGTAATTTATTGTATTATATTATTTTATTATATTTTCTTCAAAATTTGTTTTTATTTTAATAAAAATATCATAAATTAATGTAAAATTCGAATTTTATTTATTATTACATGTTAAATATTTTGAGGTTAGAAACTCAATTAAAGAATCAGCATATAATTATCTGAAACTGCCGTCAAATTATGTACAAAAGATATGTAACATCGCACAACAAAGCCTGCAACGTACCAGTAATTTCGAGGCAATTGACAATGATAAGCCGGAGTACTTGACAAACAACATTGCATCACCATTGGTCGCGAATAACCGGACATGCGCCAACTCAATGTGTTCGAGGTGGCTAGTTTTATACTTTATCGACATTGTATGTTGATTTTAATGTTGGCTTGTAATAAATTTCCCACCGAAATTTTAAACTTTGGTTTATAATAAGGTTCATCTACAAATTAAAATTTCATTTTTAATAATAAGCTATATAGTTCTATATTAATTAGTACCAAAAATGTAAATAAGAATCATCTTAATAGTATAAAATAATACACCTTCGATAAATCGTAAAGTTGCTATTTTAAAAATTAATTACAGCATAGTACCAATGATAAAAGAACTGCCTTTTTTATTTGTTATTCACCTTGGTCTGACTGGTCTAGGTAGGTCTCTAACAAGACCGAAATTATTCAACTTTGTAACAGTATTTTGAGTAGTTGAAAGTGCAATTGGAGCTCTACTGAACTTAAATGTTACATTGAAAAGATTCACTACTGACACAGACTGTCGCTCACTTCCAGGTGCAATGGGGCAGTGTCTTATACACTCGCCCATCGGCCGCGCGTCCTGCGTGGCGCGATAATATGCTGGCCACTCAGCTGATGAGTTGTTGAAAACAACTCTAGCGGAGGCGGCATGGTCCTTCGAACCGCCTTAGTCACGAGTGAATAGGGACAGAGGGGAACGGGACGGTCACTCCCGACACCGACGCGGCAAATAATAAAAATACACTAAAGAGACTTGGTCAAATTCGTACTTTAATCAGCCACAGATTTACATAAATTCCTTATAATTTAAGTGGGAGATATGCTTGACGCTATCTATCCCAGGTACAACTTTAATTACGCGGAATCGCTTTCAAATTCCGCGCCTAAACGTGGTTTCTCACTGCGCATGCGCGCGCATCGTGATTCAAATTACGCGCCGCGTCTATCACGCCCTCTCGCGGCGACCGCAGTGCTCGTGGGGAGCAAACCGTACAACTACTCGCTAAGGGTCCTACACCGGCTCCAAGCTCCGCACTTCGCCTGTATGGCGCTTCGAGTGCCCGCTTTTATCGATAGTGAGAGAGAGGTTATCTCTCTCTCTCTCACTCGCCCACGCGACGCCACTGGTATCAGCAATAGTGAGAGAGAAGCGTTTTCTCTCTCTTTCACTTCCCGCACTTCACTAGCAGAAGTGCAACCGGCTTCGCAGCTACCGGTTGCACAGTTGTAGTTAGGTTTTTTATTAATTAATTGCCCTACCTGGGCAATGATGCGGGCGGGTGACTGCTTGTCTGTACTGCGGACGTAGGCAAGGAGGATCCGTGCGAGGACTATGTCCGGGTCGGCGCCGGCTACCTTCTGCAGGTTTTCCGTCGGCGCGGTGCTTAACCTTGTCTTCCACGGCCTTTTTGGCAGAAACTCGCGGAGTGTCGTTTTTCACCTTATCTCGCGTGTGAAGAACCAGAGGAGACTGCCTTTTTCCGCCTTCCCACCTAGCTTTTCCAGAAACCTTTTTCTCCCAAACTTCTTACCTACCCCATTGGCACGTTGGCCTTGACGGGCCCATCGTATGGTGCCCGTTATAAACTATAGAATGTTTTTTGTTTATTTCGCTTAGTAAAGCGAAAGTAGTTTGTAAAAAAATGTGTATTAAAAGGGTTTTATATTAAAAATCAATTTCTTTATTTTTGAATTCTTCAAATTATAGCGAACATGTACAAAATCTATTAAAAAATTAAGAAAATTAAAAAAGCTGTGTTACAGTATGTAATTTTTTATTGTTACTCCTCTGCAAGGCGTAGGTCTAATTTTAGTTTAAGTAATAAATGTAATTTATGTAATTGCTAAAAACTTATTTTTTGTATTGATAAGCGAAGATACAATTCAAAATAATATTTGATTTTCCTTAGTATTTCCAGTGGTTTGTGCATTTTGGTGTTTTATGAACCCTGCCAATCAAATCGTGGCCAGTTAGATTTATGAATTGTCTCACTGGCGGAGGCTATTATTGAGGATTTTTTCCAGAGCTCAGTATAAAACAATTATGACATGGTTGTCACAATATAGTAATAGTTAATTATAGGTAATTGCATTAATCTCTTAGTACATGCTATTGTGATTCTTAGCATACTTTCTCTGTCTCTGTTATCTTACCCTCCTATATTGTAATCTATTAGCCAACCAGAAATTACTTTGTGAAAAGTGTAACCTCCTCCCTTCTCCTCGGTTCCTCCACTGTACTAAATGAAAAAAACATTATTAAACTAAAATCAACCGTCGCACACTAGACATCTTGGAACCTCTTCGAAGATCGATTGCATAAACGTAACATCAGAATTTCTATAGTGTAGTGTTATTATGAATTGTATATTTATTGTTGTTGCAATTAATAAAATTATTATTAGTTGCAATTTTACATGTGCATTTTTATTTGACTAGTTTTTCCGAATTAATTTTCGCAACGATGAAGAGTCGTGAAAACACTTTGGTGACTCAACATTCATGTTTAGCCAAATGTCCATTTCATAATAAACAAGAAAAAAACAATTTAAAATAAAAAATATTAAATAAAGTGTAAATTATTTCTTTATCAGTTGTAATATTTCTTATTACTAATTGAATTAGAAAATTTTTATTTTTTATTTTTTACTACACTTTAAAAAATAGAAACCGTTGATTTACAGTTCTAGGTAGATTATTGTCTACACACACACATGCACGCGCGAACTCGCACACATTCAGTTTCACTTAGTTCCGTTTGACACAGGCTGAAAAGTCCTAGGCCCAAGTAAGAAAACGTGGATTTTCTCTAAAATTGTCTTTACGCATCAATATTGAGACAATAATACCATGTGACGGGCGGACTTTGCGCGCGTGGGTAAGGGAATCAGCTGGGCGCCGCGGCCGTGGGGCGGGAAGGGCGCGCGTGATTTGGAAAATGCGCGATCGCGCCGCGCCGATTAGTTTTGCGCCGGACACCGAGCCATCGGTCCCGTTCGCGTGCGGTAGAGTATTCAGAAAATAAACAAAGATAAAGAGAGAGAGAGAAAGAGGTGCCCAGCTGAGCGCGGTCCCGAGACTACCTGGGGAAGCGAGAGGGAAAATTGCGATCTCTCGGCCGGATTGTGGCCGAGGTTATCACCGACCGTTCGACACCAGGTAGGGTTTTTGTTTATATGCATGCCCGCGAATGAGAGAGAGAGAGAGGCACGGGCGCGGTCCCTTTCCCCAAATATCATGAATCGAGGGTGATCCGGAGAGGACCCGAGCAAGGCGAGATGTCTGGGTTCCGGGGTCAGCGATGCCGCAAGCCCGTGGGGGTTCGTCGGTCGGGTCGAGGTAGGCAGTGCTCGGTGCCAGAGGGAGGCGTGCGGGGCGAGCGGGCCAGCGGCAACTTGTATATTCTAATGCAGCGGGGCGGGTTTTGTCCCCCCGTCGCCTTTTATATGTTTATATAATAAACATGATTTTGAAATGGAATTCCTCCCGTGTAATTATTTTGCCGGACCCTCCCTCCTCCCGACTTCATAACCGCCGCGACCGACGTAGGCCAGCCGCCCGGGCTGGCCCGGCCGGGTCCCCTCCGGGGCGACCGCAGGGACCTGCATCAGGGCAGGATGGCGCGACCGGAGGAAAAATGACGTGAGGCTCCGGGCCTAAAAGCACCACGTCACAACCATCAGTCACAAATTGGCAGATGATATAAAAGAAAATATAGATACCCTCACTCTACTTTTACTTTGTATATAATCTCCCTGAAACCAATTACTTTATAAAATCCGAAACAATTACGAACAAAAATTTATATTACATTTGAAGAAAAAGAAACAGGATTTAAAATTTAATTAATTATATACATATATCTTGTATTATGCAAGATAACACCACCTTGCAACTTAAATTTTTCATTAATATCTAATAATCGTATTATTAAAAAGAGATACAATACTATACTTATGAAACATAGCTATTAAATATATTACATATATATGTTTATTCATAATTTACGTAAACGAATAAATATATTCATAAAAATCTAATAACTGTATTATTAGTATTTTGAAAATATATTGATGAGTAAATTATAGAATATACAACAAAATAAAAGATAATTATAAATAAACATCTAACGATTACATTATTAGTATTTATAAAAATTATATTGCATAATTAAAAAAGGTACATATATTTGATAGATTAATTTCCTAATTGTATACAAATATGTAATGTTAAAACAAATTTAATAGGATAATTAATCCTACAGAACTAAATAATAAATTATATAAAAGAAAGTAGTAATTAAATTATAGCCATTTATAACTATTATTGTAACTATTTATGGTTGAAAGCGTAATATAATCAAGAAAAATGAAATAATTTATTCAAATACACGTATTCTATGCCATATTATTATTTTATCTAAAATATTAATTGAATTAAATTAAAAGAGACTGAAACACATAAGAACAAGTAAGATAGACAGATAGAGCTCGAAGTGCCTCGCTTCCACCTACAGTTCTGACGGAGGGGCCACTGTATAAAAGAAATGCTCGGCCCATGTATTTTGGTTATTATTTAGTGTTCGGAATTTCATAAGTAATTTTATTACGCTTATATTTATAGCCCATTTATATATTATATTTATTTCGTACCAATAAACACTAACGTTCGGGAAATACGGGAAAGGCCTGAGCATCCATCATTATGTATTATATCGTATTTAATGTACAAAGCATAACAAGTAATAACCAGTAACCCTTACTCAGGTAACGATATAAACCTTTGGCACAGGTCAGACTTTATTTCTTAGAATCTACCTTTGCGTCACTGACTACTTCCTTTAACAACCTTTAACATATCCCCTAAAGAGATAGCGTAAAGGGGGAAGCGTTACCGAGCCTACAAGTTGAAATAATTTTTCATGTTTGGAAGAATAGTTTTCGATAGCAAACGCACTGCATCGAGCGTATAACCTGTGACTTGCCAATAACAGTACCGGCAAAGGTTTCGTTCTCAACGACTAAATATAAACTCAACAACGAAGTGTATCCGTAAATAATTATATCTATTATCTAAAATTCTTTTGTTAATAAACGTTATTTAAATTGAACTAATAACACAGCGTTTTCTTTGTATAAGTAAGACGCACCATTTAGTCTTTGTCTTCACTATATCGCTGTTGTTTTTCGCACAACCCATTCTAAGTACGCCGTGCTCTTTCTATTTCAAATCAATCAATTATTATCGTACGCTATCAAATCCAATTCTATATCCAAGTACTAAATACATTAAATCTCATAATTTCAAATAAACAAAATTCTAAATAAAAATAAGAGCACATCAACAAGACAACTAAATAAATCAAGTAAGCAAATATACGAATATATTAAAGTGTTTAGTTATTTAATTCAAACTAATAACCTATGCAATTACTAAATATTAATATAAAATAAGCAAATATATTTTTTCCCCCAAACTCTGACTAGTTCAAGTCGTTAAGACGGTCTGAATAGTAGTCCTATTCTATTTCCAAGTAGAATCTTATTTATTTGTTGTTAAATTCTAGGGCATTGCTTAAGTATGGATGAGTTTCTTCTGTGTGCAAAGGCCAATCTCCCAAATAAACCCAGCTAACTACTTTACAATCAAGGGACGACCTATGTGTAGTAGCTATTTCTAGATTCTTCTGATACTCTTAATCACCCTGTCGAATAGCCTAGAAGACAGATTCTTAAGGAAATTTAACAGTAAAATAAAGACTCGTGTTTTGCTTCATCCCTAGCTCGTGTATTTCAGTACAGGCTTAAAAACAGGCACTCGACGAGTTTTTACACATCTTTTTGAATTTGAGAATGTGACAGGAATTTACGATATAATTTCCATCAAGGGTAATATAATCATTCAATTAACTTTAAATTCGACAAACTTATTTAATAAATCTTATGTATTTATTAATTCTTACTATTTCATTAAAATAAAGAAATATTAAACATTAAAGTCTAATCTCAATATAATAATTGAATAAACAAATATAAATCGGCATTCATGAACCGATAAAGAAATAAAATCAGAATATAAATCAAAGTCAAATATTGTGAATTACAGTAAAAAAAAATAAAACTAATTAATATAAAGAAACTGAGTATATAATAAAAATCTCAAGTACTAATAGTATTTAAAAAAATCAATAGAAAACAAAAAGAATATATTTGTATATAAGAATACTTAAGAACCTACCCTTTAGTTTGAATACCAATTTGGTCACATGCCCAAACATAGTCCAAACTACACTATGCATCACATGTGTATGTTCAGAGAATTGACCATATACACGATATTTATACTAAAAACACCACATGATATGAACAAAAAAAGAATTACACGCAAACAAGCGAGCAATTACGACGAATTAAAACAGAAATCGAAAAATACGACCCTTTTTAAAGAAGGCCACACATCCTATATGACATTTACTGAATTTCTAGATGGATTAAAACTCTTTTTAAAAAACTACTTTAAAATTAGTTTTAAAACTAATAAAATTGCGAATAAGTGGTGAAGCGCGAGCTTCATTAGTTGACCAGACTATTGATATAATAGAAAATCTGTGAACCCATTTCAAAGCTGTATATGTACCAACAGCAAACTTAAAATTAGGCATTGAAAAATGCGAATTTTTAAGAGACAAAGTCATTTACTTAACACATATAATAAGTAAAGATGGATTAAGTCCTGAACCGAAAAAGGTGTCAGATGTACAAGACTTCCTCGGACCCAAAAAATTAAAAAATGTCAGATAGTTCTTAGGACTGGCGGGCTATTAAAGACGTATTGTAAGTGATTTTGCGATGATTACGAAACCGGTTACGTGACTACTTCAATATAATATAAAGTTCGCTTAGAACGAAAACATTCAGAGAAATGCGACTTACAGGAAACTCACATAGCTTATTTTATTAATAATATAGGATCGCCTTGTAACAATGGAGCGGAGGAGTTACCTAAGAATAATAAAATACCACAAAAACTAGAAATAAAGATACAAGACATATTAGAATTTATAAGAACAAATAATAAATATACATACGGTTTATGTATAAAAGGACAAGATGGCGAATCACTCACTGCAATAAAGGACAATATACACAAAACTTTAATTAATTTGTGGAATTATTTAGAAAATAAATCTTTAAAAGAAGTTAGTATAACCTATAGTATCCGTATAGAGAATTTAGAACGAAGGCTACTGTACGTAGTATTCAGAACAAGTAACATAAAAGTAATTATTTGCAAAGGAACCCTTTAATAGGTCCCAGAACAGAACAAGGAGTACAATCATCACCAATGCCCCAGATTAACGTTTAACAAAGTTGCTATGAATATAGTAGGTCCTCTCCCCATTACTAAGAATAACAATGAATACATCCTCGCTATGAAGGATCAATTGTCGAAATTTTGTTTAGCCTTCCCAATACCCAATGCATTAGCTTCAACATTTGCCGACATACTTATCAAACGGTTTATATGCATACTTGGAGCCCCTAAAGTAATTTCGATTCGACATTAAACAGATTTGAATTACGACATTCTTTTAGATATTCTGTATTACTCTGTAGTTTTATTACCATCTCTCTTTCTTTCTTTCTCAACCAGTCTGCATACACGACTGACTGTACATAGTCTTCCGTTACGAGAGTGGAGCGAGAAATTTACCAGCCACGCGCATAACCATTAATCCAACTGATACTGTACTTAATCAGTGCCCTTTTTAATTGGAGTCCATACTCGTTGCTATGTGAATGGAAGCAGTTCCACACCACATTCCAGTTGCTAGCATCTCCAAAAGTTTTACCTTACCCTGATAATGAACTGCCATGAAGAAAGACGGCTCTCTGAAGTGGGGAGCAAGTTTAATTCAAGTATCATATTAAGGGGCCTATCTATCAACAAATGAGCAAGTACTAGCGCGAGGGGATCGCTTTGACAAAATTTGGCATAGCGTATGCTAATTTAAAATTGCTTTGATCTCGATAATCAGCGTCTTGACGTTCTCGAACGTCATTGGCTGGTTTTTTATGACACATGGTATTTAAATGATTTAAATACGATTTAAATATGTGAAGTCGCGGTCTCCCACAATACGCCAAAATGCGGTGATAGAGGAGAGCTAAAATGCCAATTGATCTTTTGTTTTAAAGCAAAAGACGAAATGTCTTGCTTGAACGATTGCGACGCGAAAAGCACGAAGAGTTCTTTGAGCTGGTTATTTACTCTGACAAAATCTGTTCCCTTATGAAGTGGTGTAGCGCACCAAAAAATTCTTCGGTAGTCAGATCACTTACCGTCTCAATGCTCACAAAAACACAACCGTAGGTCTTGCAGACGAAAACACAACCGTAGGTCTTTGGTGATACTTGGAAGTAGAGGAATCCACGATTATCCAAAAACGGGTTGAATACCACCAGGTGACTCTGTTTGATGGGATTTTCGGGCAAAACAAGAACAGTCAATGAATCTTCTTGACGCATTCGTGCACCAAAGGTAAGTATAGTGCAACAACATGCATCATTCAAGGATAGCAAGTTTCGGTTACTAGGTATATTTGATTTTTTGCGGCATAAGCGCAAGTTCCGATTGAGATCGCTCGATAGGGAGCTCTGGCAATTGGGTTAACTGGCCCGCGAAGCGAGAAGCCTGGCCTGTGAAGCGTTTGGAGGATGGATTTGGTTGAAGTAATTTTGGTTTTCCAGCACTCCTGCATAAAAGTCTTCGCGTACATTGTGACTGGACAATAACCCGAGGAGTTCAAAGATTTTTGAGAGCCTAGAAAAAATCGACCTTTGGTGGTTTTCTCCTAGGGTTCAAACTCTAATGTACAGTAGAGGATCGTATCATCGTTTGAATTCTAAGTCAGCCCTAACGTTATGAGCACAAAGTTTTTGTTCAACGCGTGCTCTACGTCTGATTCGCGAATTTCGTTTTTGCGAATCGCTGATCCACGGTTCAGATGTTAAAGCAACCGCACTTTATTAGAGCGATTGTCTCGTCCTTAATTTATTTTAAATATCTTACAGACGCTGTCCGCGTAGGTTCTCCAGATAGTCCGCTGGAAATATGTTGCGGCTGGCCTCTTCTCGCCACGCCGGAGCATTTCCATGCGCTCGACGAGGGGTGTAGCGGACAAGATCAGCGTTTTGTATGTATGCGCGTGTGCATGACAGTGTACAGTCACATGTACGCCTTTCGGAGCGAGCGGCGACGCTCGGAGTCGGCTGGCCGAGCCGGAGCGGGCGACTAAAACAATAACAAAACCTGTGCGGCACTCCGGGTCTTTAAAGGCCCGGGAATATAATGTAAAAAAAATACATAGTATTTAAAAAGAATAAAAATCCAGATGATGTAGAGGTTTGTTTAGACTCTGGCTAAGTACGGGGGAGGTTTAAATTTTATACGGATGTACTGCTATTTGGCATGCGAGGGCGGCGATTCGGAGGGAGGCTGGATCGACGTGCACGGGCTGGGAGGAGGTGCCCGTGGCACGTAATCCGAGCCGGTTCGCGTAGGCGTTTCGCCTAAGCGAGACCGTGGCGACTCCTAGGGAGCCTCGGACCGGAGCCGAGGGTCGTATGAGGAGGCTCCTGGGTTACGGAGGTCGGTGTGCACAGGGTCGAGTGCACACGACCCTGGGGCCACAGTCGGAAGCGATCGCCAAGCTCGTGAATCTCGCCCCGATCGGTAATTCGAGTTCCGAGAAACAGCGCGCGATAACAAAGCCGCGAGTTTCCCCGCGGGAAAGTGGGAACCGCTGCCGACGCTGGAGTGGGGAGCGCGCCAGTAGATAGGTTCGGCAGCGGCGCGCCGAGTGGTGGGGGCTCGGACTGGCGGCTAGTCGTAAGTCTTGTCCATTCCACAACGACCAGATGGCGGATGGCAATGTGCCTGCTCAATCACTCAAACTCTATACTCGTCTGGTGCGACGAGTTTCTACCCTTCCTCCTGAAAAGAGTACGTAACCAATATCGGTAGAATAACAGTATAGCATACCATTTAACACTTTCGATCCTGGAAACTTTCGAGGGTAAGGCAACACATCATTCTCCCAAGATACCAAGATTCGAGATCGTCTCAAAATTTGCCACAATCTCTCGATCCATCCCTCTAGAGAGAGCATCGGGAACTTTATTGAGCGCACCTTTCGTATACGCGATCTCAAAATCACAATGCTGCATCTCGAGGGTCCATCACGCTAGCCTCCCTGTAGGGTCTTTCAGATATTTAAGCCATGTTAGTGCACTATGGTCCTTCTTTGCAACAAACTCATAAGCTTGTAAGTATAGCCTGAGTTTACTGATTGTCCACAATAAAGCAACGCACTCCTTTTCCGATGTAGTATAATTTCTTTCACCTGGATTATGAACACGATTGATATACACAATCGGATGCTGAGACCTATCGATATCCTTCTGAGTAAAAACAGCTCTAATAGCGGAATCATTTGCATTACTTTAGACTATAAATGGCTTAGAAAAATTGGATCAGGCCTTACTTGTGGTTTCTCTATCTACTCTCACAATTGACTTTTTTTCAGCGACTTCGTGAGGGTCACTTTAAGTTCGGACTCTCTCTCTCTCTCTCTCCGTCAATGAAATGTGCATACCAATCAGATATACCCAAAAATGTACACTACTCATTTACGATCTTGGAGGCTGGATAACTCAGGACAGGCTCAACTCTTTCAAGATCAGGCCTTAATCCAACAGCATCCAGCCAGTAACCTATAAAACGCACACTAGCAAAACAAAATTCACACTGCTTACAAGTCCAGCTTCCACGATCGTACGCAATACAAAGTTCAACCATTTCAGGTGCTCTTCAAACATTTGCAAAATTTCTATGTGGTACAACAAAAGCATGATATTGGTAGGACCGCGTTCTAAGGTCCATCAGGTCGTCCTCCTATCTCAGCAGCCGGTCGTCCTCCTCCGCGGTCAATGGCCGTGGCCCGTAACGGTGAGAGCTCCATCCACCAAGTAAACAAATCCTCAAAAACCACCACGTAACGGTGTTGGTGTTTGTTTCGGGGAAGCTCGATCAGGTTGGCCGCTACCACTATAGCCAGGGACTCTCCACGACCCTCTGGCCTATAAGGCATACCAGGCCCTGTTGGGATACTTTGTTCTTCTGGTATATCTCGCAATGGTTCTAAAACAGAACCTTGTGGAATACAAAGCGTTGTGGAGAGTCAAGAATTTATTGTCCTATCCGAGATGACAAGTTGCTCTCTCTCAGACAGGTATGCCCAAATCGATATCAGAACCCCTCGCGAGAAAGCCATACGCTTCATACAGTTTAATAGACGAGTGGGACATATATTGTCAAACGCTTTGCTAAAGTCAAACAGTAACAGTAGCATCACCTGTCTTTATCCATAGCATTACGTACGTCTTAAGTCAATCATAACAGAGCAGTCTCAGTCGAACTGTGCCGTCGATACCCAGCTTGGAGTGGGCCGAGGATGTTATGACACACCAAATACTCCATGAACTGGTCATAAACAATTCTTTCAAGCACTTCTAAAAGAAAGCAGAGCAGTGAAATCGGCCAAAAATCATTTGGCCCAGAAGGTGTTTTTGATTTGGCCAATGACACTACATGAGCTGTCTTCCACACCTGTGGGAAACCTCCACTTTCAAGCGAGTTAACGATTCGTCCTCCTCTAAATTTAATGCCCGCATAAAATCATCTTTATTCATTCGGATAAAGTCAGAACTATTTATATTTAGATTATTATTTAAGCTATTGTTATTAATAAATTATGCACTTAATTTTGATAGGTCTCGGATATCTCAGTGGACAGTCTATCGACCTTCTCCTTGATTACTCCTCCCATATCCTTCATTAAATATTTTAATTCTCTGATCTCATTGAGAGCAGTGAGCGATCATCACGCAGGGCTACCAGCTCGGCTAACTGTGTTTTGTTGATACTTTCAAGCTCAGCGACCCGAGATAGAGCCACCATCGTCTCTTCCACTGCTGGTGCGGATAGATTCAAATCGAGGTGGCCTGAGCAAGGACAGAATTGAGATCGGCCACCGCTCAATCAATGAGATCAAATCTGTTGCAGAAAAGGTCAATTGTGGATATCGAGAAGTTCGATCTAGCGTTTAAAGCCTCCAGATAAGACCTGCAACGATGAGTCCAGTGACGAAGGTGTTAATGCAGGCATCTGGCTCATCTTGCAGATCGCAGTGAAGCTCGTGGAAACCAGTTGATTAGATGGTGCCTGTCGACGGTATCCCACTCTACGTCCATGTGAGCGCAATAATGAGTACGTTGATGTGAGAGCACTTGCTGGACTTAATCCCGCGGTGCGGAGGGCAGGCTGCTTCGCCCTACTAGGTTGACTGGCGAAGCGGGAAAGTAGCGCTCTCTCTCTTTGGCTCCACTAGTGTTCTCTCTCTCTCTCTCTGAGATAAGGAGGGGACACTTGGCGGTGCACGCTTCAGCGTGACACGTAGATATATATGCCACCCGCGACGCTATCGTGGTGCATGCTGAATGACAATGCAGTCCACATTTGCTGCATATTACCAGCACTCTAACGCATTCCCAGTGAAGAGGCACATACAGCACTACACTGTGACTTACCTGTGTCTGTGCAGCTTACCTAAGCCGTCCTTCTGGCACGAAAAGAAATAATTCTTTAAAAATGGAACTCCTTGGCTCCTAGTAGAAGCCACGCAGTTAATGCTCCGGTTGCATGGAGTCTGCAGGAGTCCTCATGCCTCTGTAAAATGTGTAGACTCCCTGTTATATTTACTAGGAACGGGGTTATTGTGATGGTAAAATTAAAAGAAAATGGTGATTTTTCAACTATTAAATATGTGATGTTATTATTAACAAAAACTTTAATACACAGCTTTGATCCACTATAGCAATCACTTAATGTGCTCTCGGTCGAGTCGATGCTGACACTATCAAACCTCCTTCTCTCCAAATCACTCATTGCTTACTTTCTACGCAGTTGAGGACGCTTTGTTTTTACGAGTCCTTACAAGTTAAGGAGCTCCCTTCGGCGAGAGTCTGGATATTCCCCATTTTTAATGATACCTCGTGCTTGCTGCTCTATTGTGCCTCTTTATGGCTTATTGCTCGAACGACCTGCATACAAACGAACCCTACTAAATACATAGCATACAAACCCTAATAAATAAACGCTTTCGATGTGGTCGGTTCATACAGTGCAAGTATTCTACGCCAAAAATGCACAACTAAATTATATTATAATCAATATGAAAACCTTAACAATGTGACACTTCCCACCAAACATTAATATTGTTAAATGCAATTTAAGTAGGGAGCTGATCGATAAACATCTGTCAGTACTTACCGAGAGAGAAAGAGAGAGAGTGTTAGTTTGCGCGCGCATTAAATTATTGTCGGTAAATTATTCTAATAAATATTTATTAAATATTTAAACATTCGCGCGTATATTATTTTGTCGCCTTTTTCTCCATCACCACCTAATGATATTGGCGGTGATTTATCCTGTTGGGGCATCGCCTAAACTGCGACACCCCGGGGTACTTGCAAACGTAGCACATTTTCACGCCTACATTCGCCTCGATGTTGCGGCGTTCTTCTCTAAAGTTGAGCTCGAGCGCATCTGAGCCAGGCGCTATTCCGTCTCCCGGGCCTTGCGCTTAGACTCTCCCACCTGCTATTGCTTCCGGCTAACCCAACGTTCGACCAATTTCGTTAATCTCCTAGCCCGGTTCAATTCGGCCTCTGCTTAGCGGCGCTCCTCGCGCTTAGCCCGTAGAACCGCTCGCTTCTCACGGAAGGCTACCACTGCTCCTTGCTCTTCTTTCTTACGGTTAACAATGGCAGCCTCCTTCGCGAGTTCGGTCTGAGCCTCCTGATCACAAATAGTCTCCGCCAGCTTGGAGGCAGACCTTGCTTCGTGTAGTGTGTCTCAGAAGGTTTGTGCCTTCTATCGGAATAAGGATTGGGGAGGCGACCTCTTCATTGGCGCAGGACGCTCGTGCTAGCGTCGGAGCCCCTAAAACGTTCTTGTGGGAGGAAACTTTAAGCTCTGGCAATTTTGGCTGGCGAAGCTACCCTTCAACCTCGGGCGCACTAGTCAACAGCTCCGCTGCTGAGTCACCACCCTGCTGAATGGCCTGCAGAGCGCGAAGCAGCTCCTGGATGCTCAGGCTGCCCGACATCGCGGCTATTATTATTCACGTCGCCTACATCTACATGGGTTGCAGATACGCACGGGAACGCTTGCAGAGGTTGGGGTTATTATTGACGCCGCTTTTTTCAGAGGCAAACCTTTACTCCTTCTAACCAGCACAGATTGCGCTATGGTCGTGTCCGCCGTATCAGGCGCTCTATTTGTTGTTTCGCCCAACGCATTGGGCGCGCTCGCCAACGAATATCCCCTAGAACAAACTTTCTACGCCCTGACCTAACGCAGTAAACCTGTTCGCAATCTGGGCGCTCCGTTCTTCCCTGATAGGAGGAAGTGTTTCCTCAGCCATGTCGCTTTTTGCTGCATAGCGCTTCAAATGCTCGGCGTGAATAGGCCTTTCAAATTTCCCTTCACAGTCTGCAAGCTCATACGCATTGGTTCCTAAAATCTTCGTTATTACGTACGGGCTACTGAACTTCGGTGCCAGCATTGTCGCTACGACCTGCGCAGTTGAGGAAAGTACCCTGTTCTTTTTCCACACAAGATCCCCTAGCACATGATCCGGCGCATGGCAACCGATGTCGTAATATTGCGCTTGCTGGCCTGACGCTGCGCGTGCACTATTTGTCGCTTGCTCGAGCAGATCATCCAGTTTATTAAGGCATTCCATCCAAGCCAACCTGACTTCGTCTGATAACTTGTCTAGTAAGAGCGTTTCTTGTACTATCTAGAGAGGAGTTGGGGTCAGCTAGCTCCCTGCCATATGTGAGTATTGCGAGACTGACCCCTGTGGAGCTCTGCTTTGCGGTATTCATCGCAAATCCTGGAGATACTTGTTCCAAGTTCTATGCTGCCCATCGACAAAGGCCGCAATCATCGTTTTAATCGTGCAATTAGTCCTTACGACAGGATTTTCTTGGGGATGGTAAGGGGTCGTCGTCTCATGGTCGTTAATGACACGATTTTTAAACTCCGTGCTATTGTCTGACAAGAAGACCACCGGCCGCCGTGTCGCAATAGCACAAGCTTTATCAACTTGTCTAGAACCGTTTTCGCATTCGCCACTCGGATCGGCTCCGAGTATGTCCTAGAATACGAGGACATATTCATATCCTCGTATGCTGCGAGATAGGGGGCCTGTTATGTCCCCAGCGAACACCTGGGCTGGCCTCGTAATTACTTTGTGGCCCATGAATTCTGCGGGAGCTTGTTGCTCTACCTTAGTTTGTTGGCATTTTTTATATGAGCGGCAGTATTCTAGCTTCCACAATGCGTCGTCGACGCTGTAATTGCGTTCGGCAGCACTCATCGTCCTGCTCGCAAATTCGAGGACTCACTCTATGCCATCCACCATTTGTGTTAGCACGGCGCCCACTCCCGAGTCGCTTGCGTCCGTCTGCAGGACGAAACCGCACTTGAAATCTGGATGCTGCAGCAACGGCGCGGACGTGATTAGCAGCTTTATGCTCTCAAACGCAGATTGCTGCTTTCTGCCCCATTCATACTTAATTTCTGCCTTGGTTAGGAGAGTTAGAAGCGTAGCGATGGTGACGAAATTGTGCACAAAAATTTTCCTGTACCACGACGCAATGCCTAAGAAGCACCGCAACTGCCGGAGGTTCTTAGAGGCTGGGTAGACCGTGATCGGCTCAATTTTCTCTGGATCAAACAATTTAATGATCAGCCCTGCTGACTTTACTCGCTGTAGCATCAACTTAAGTTTTTCAAGGTGCTCCGCGAATGTCTGCGTCCTGCATGGCGCCTGTTTCGCTTAATGCGTGTGGCAGACGGTGGAATTGGTACAAACCTTTTCTAGGAACGGTAAAGGCTGTTATCGGCCTGGACGCACTGCTCAGGTCCAACTTAGAAATATACCTGGACTTTTGCAGTTTGCGTAGGATTGCGTCCATACAAGGTAATGAATACGCATCGCCCAGTAGATACTGCGTGAACTTTATGAAAATCCACGCAGAATCTATACTTCCCGTTAGCCTTCTTTACCATAACTACGAGGCTGGATCAGGCGCTCGAGGAGAGCTCAATTACACCATTATCGAGCATCTCCCTTGAGCGTGCATCTTCTTCTCTACTTTTTTGCTGACCGGGTAGTACCTTTGCTTGATCGGCCTCGTGATCCCCAAATCGATTGCGTGCTCGATCCAAGTGGTACACAATGACTCAGCTGCATCGTCACCAATTATGCGCGATACAAGGTTCACCACTTATGCGTACTCTTGCATGAACTAGCTAGTTCAAGGTCTACGCCTTGAAAAAAAGTGTATCTTTGCAGGATTCAAGAACAGCTTTGAATTTCCTAACAAACGCCTAGGTAGCAGTCTGCATTTAAATTTGGTATTACTGCTACCACGAGAGACCTTGCGAGCCCGCCGACCTTGAAGGTTAACGTGGTGTTTCCGTTGGCCACCTTTGCCCCTCTCCCGGAGCATAGGATGAGAGTAAGATCCATGGTGTCCGCGATTTGCACTCCGATCTGGCCCAGTACCGTGCACGACGCTCCTAGATCATTTAGCGCGCGCAACAGAAAACTTTCAAATTTAAGTCTCAGCCACCACCGCGTCTCGCTACCTTGATCCAACTCACAGATCAAGGTGGGACCATTCGACTTGGTGCCTGATAGATGAACCATATGCGCCTGCCTCGGCGCTTCCTTAACTACCGGCGCTCGCTTCACTGCGCTCAACCTGACGGAGCGAGGTCGATGAGCGGCCCGACTCACGCTCATCTAGCCTGCAGTCCTATACATCGGCTCTATGGTACAGCCCAGCGCAGCCGTGTTACGCAGCTGCGTGAAAGCTGTCACCAGAACCTCAGGCTTGCTCAACAACTGTTCGCTTTTACGGCGCATTTTCTTGCGTGACGCCGAACGTTCCGCTTAAGGAACACTGGGAGAGAATCCCTCTCCCTGTCTGGCCTTTCCCGGCTCGCGGAAGCTCGACTCTATGGTCCTTCTGATATTGGAGCACCCCGACTGTGGGGGGAAGCTCTTTAGAACCGTTTTGGCGAACCCCCCTGGCGTTTCCCACATAATGGGCGCAGGAGCGCTGCTTTTGGTTCGGCACTCCGCACCCCCAGCAGTTGCCCTTATACTCCGACGCCTTTCTATTCTGAGGGTTCGAAGACCGCGGTTTCTTTGGCCTGCTGTTATATAGCACCGCACTACTGCTGCGGTTACCTCCGGGCTTACCAACATTTCCAGGCATGTAATCTTTCCGTAAGGGCTGCCTTAATTATTTTGCGGAGAGCTATGCATACTCAACCTTTCAATCTTTTTGGCCAGGTTATCAATACGCGCTAATACCTCGCTCATCCCCTCGCTTTTCTTTGGCAACCTACGGGAACTAAGTTACTTCTTAGCCGGGACGATCTCTGCAGCAGCGATTTCGCCGTTCTTCTGAGGCCGAGGTGCTCTACCTAACGCGCCTTCTCCTTCTTGACCATGGCTTGTAGTTTATGGTCCATATTAACGAACAGCCTGTCAATTTGTTTGTCTTCTGCGGATATGACTTTTTGTTTCCTCAACAAGGAAACCAGCTCGTTCATGTAGGTCCAGTTGCTTTTATCTCGACCTAGTGTGTGCGTGCAGACCTCCGACTTCAGGCTTGAGGCTTCAGCTTTGCGCAGAATTGCGCCCATGTTTGTGCTTGCTGTCCAAAATTGCGGTACCACACACCTGCTGACCCTCTAAGAAGTTCTGACAACTCCCACAGGAATCATAAAAATATCGATGGTAATGAGCTGGTACAGTTGTTACCTGGCTGTAACTGGGGGGCGGTTGTTGGCGTACAATTTTAACGTTGAGTCTACAGTCTTATGGAGACCATTAATGAACTAGTACCGGTAAGGATAATAAACCTAAATAAGAACCTCCAGTATAATGTGGCGCGAGTTGCGGAATGTAGGGTTCCTGCCTCGAGCAAGCGGGACATTGCATGGGTTCACACTAGATGAGCTATACACTCACTGTGCGCGTTTGTCCATACCTAATGCTATCAATGATAGATGAACAGATACTGGGCTCTGCTCTGCTGCAGATCATGAGTTTCGTTTTAAGAGTATAAGTATTAATAACATTACTTTATTTATGTCAAAATTTTCATCTCAGTTCTTAAAAAAATTGTATAATTCTTCAAGTCTTGTTAAGATTAACAGAAGACATACGTACTACTATTGACAAAGAACAAGTGACGCTACTGTTACTATTCGACTTTAGGATGGCGTTTGATACTATTTGCCCTATATAGTTTAGAATGTATCAAGCGAATGGGTTTCGCAAGCGTTGTGCTGAGGTAGATCCGGATATATTTGTTCAGAAGAGATCAACTTAGTCATAGCTGACGTGACAAAAATATCTTCTTGACTCTCTGTAATGCTTGACTTAGGTCTTGTCCTGAACTTCATGGGTGTATGACATCCTCCAGGTTTACGTCCATTAGCTCTTCTAGTCACAACCTAGAGGCTGGAGCCTGACACGTAGTGGCTACGGTGCGAGCTGTCTTGAGCTGGACTTCGTCCGCATCCTCCAGGCATAATGTTAGGAAAACATTTGCAATTTTTTTTTGGAACGCGTAGAATTCTCTGACATTGAGTCAGACAAGTTTGTCTGACATGTTGTCTGACAAGTTTCAATTCTATTAAACAGTAAAGAGTCTTGATGTTGTACTAGGCGTGGGTCTTATCTGGATACCGCATATTGAATTAGTCTATAAAAGAGTTAACCAGATTTTATATAACTTACACTTTTTCCGTCAGTACACAACGGAGGTTCTTCGGGCTAAGATGGTGCATCCTTTGATTTTCCTCATTTTAATTACTGCTCTATTGTTTATTTAAATACATCCCTGGAATTAAGGACAAGGCTACAACGCTCATAGAACTCTTGTATATGGTATTTGATTGGTGCGAAGTGGGACAATCATATCACCCCCTTCAGGCATCGATTGAGTTGGATGGTAGTGGACAGCTGGATGTAAAATATTTATTTACTAACAGATCTACAAGATCATATGGCTGCATAAGCCGGAGTACCTCGCTGTCAGGGGTGACCTCTGGAACAACTGCCATTCTGCACAAGGAATGTGTTCTCCTGTTATCGCTTCAGGGGGGGTAGTGATGGAACATTTGAAGGAACGGAACAGTGAAATTTGAATCATTCTAGTCAGACGTTTTACGGTCGAGTTTTTAATTTGCATCCTAAATTATGTTTTACGTATATATTGTAATTACATGCGTATGATTGAATCTCATCTTTTACTTCATTCACTGTATATACTTACATTTTATTCATTGTATGTGTCTGTGTATGATGGCGACTTGACAGATAGATAATAAGAAAACTGTGATTTATTTGTATAATTTGAAGTATTACTTGTTTATTGCTAAAACTGTGCTACTACATCTGAGATATTTGTGATAAAATGTAATAATTTTTATGTATAAGTTGATTGCGGCGTTGCGATTTTTGACTTTATTGTGCAATTTGTTGTAAAAATTTATGAATAAATTATCTATCTATTTATCTATATCTCTCTATTTTTCTCTGAACATGCAGTTTAGCAATCGAAGCATGTGTTGTCACCTTGTGTCTAGAGGCCAGTTAGTTTTTAAACATTACCCAGAGTGTATATCTTCCCGAGTTTCGGCTTGACAGCCAATGGGCATAAGACAATCTCGAGGTATTATTTAAAGCTTTTCTCATACTCACAAACTCGAGAAAAACCTATAGCTAAAAACAGTTTTTAAAGTATTACAAAAAAAAATTAGAATAACTAAAAGTATTTAAAAATTAGAACATAGAATTCAGTGTAACTCACTGTAACATAAGCACATTATTATTAAAAGCATTAAAAGTGCCTTTCATGTGCATTTTCTTAGATCTTTTATGCATATAAAAGTAAAAATATACTTCCGTCATCAATGCATACCAAACGCCTAATATACTCGAATGTACTAGTCCAATACAGTCAGCTTCTACTGTCTCTTCAACAAATGACCTCTCGCAAAATTTGCTTTTTTATTTTTACAATACTTCTATACTAAAGAATACCGTTCAAATGAAGCAATGATTTGAAATTTATTATGGGAACTCCGCTACATCAGAAACAACGATAAAATATAGATTTTCTGACTTTAAACTTGGTTGTAGAGACACCGATGAAGCCAAACGCAGTAGGCATCCAAATGAGTCGGTAACACCAGAAAATATAAAAAACCCACAATTCCTTTTGAATGATATGAAAGTGAAGCTACGTAAGTTAGTTGATATCTTAAAGTATCGAAATATCGGACGGGTTTGTATTGCATAAGCATTTATCCACGAGAAAGCTTTATTCAAAGTGGGTGTCACGTTTGAAAACATATTTAAAAATTTATTTTTCAATAATCACTATACCTATAGTTTGTAAATCAACTGTTAAACCAAGTTCATAATAATTTTTTATATTTGCTTAACTTTTTAAGTTAATTATTATTTTATAATTATATTTTCGCACTTTTTTTTCTTACACTAGTACATACTCCAGTATTCAATGATATTATAAATCATTATTCAAGATAATATTTAAATGATCATTAGTTTTTTTAATATATTTTGTTGCTTAAGTTTTTTTATTAACCTTTATTTTAATAGCATGGTTTTAATTTGACGTAAACATAATAATAAATTGTTTCAACTAAATGAGTTATTAATTTCTAATAAGTATGATGAATATAAATAATGCGAATGTTATCAGTCAATACCATTAAAAGGTTTAAATCCTAGTATATATTTCCTCTTATTACAAAAGATTTTTACGTTTTTATTAAAGAACCTTAAGTATACCAGTGAGAAATGAATTGATTTTTACATAATTCTTTAAATAATTATGTTAATAAAATAAAAATATGAAATGAATACACGTTTTTTATGCATGTACGAAATATATAAACCTTATACTTCAATTTTCCTTGAATTTTTGGAAACACAAAAGATTAAAAAGATATTTTCAATCGACAATTCGATTATTTGGACCTTGCCGTTTTCACTTTAAGGATGAAGATTCCTTTGATAATGGGAAAACTCATTTGTGTCTTAAAAGCGTTCCTATTCAATGGAAAGCAATTGAAAAATTTAAGCAAAAAAATCCTTAGAAACCAAACGAGAAAACATCATCGGTATCGGAGTTATTGACTAAAAATATCAATCTTTGTTAGTCGATGCGTACGTAAACTGATGTTGTTGATAAACAATTGCTTACAAAAACATATTTGTCTACTCAGCAATTGTTTTGTAATTTTAGTGAGAAAGATACAAACCTTTTTTATATACTCTATGAACCCAATATAGAATAGAAAAAAGAGGTTGCTGCTACCTCTCTAGGAGTCTGCAAATAAATATTAATCAAACGACAATGAATTTACTGTTAGATCAGAAAACAGCTCACAGCTTAGTAAACACAAATATTTACATATGAAGCCATCAAAGTAAATTAGAATCTGTAGATAGACACAGCAAAGCCTTTATAAAACTTTTAAAGAGTCAACAAGGGAAAATTGCGATTCCGCTTAAAAAAGAAAGTGAATGAAAAATGCAACGTCGATATTTTAGTCGATAATTTGAATATAGTGCACGAATTTGCACGAATAACGATTCACTTATAGCTTCATAAGAAATACTGCTTATGTTGATCAAGAAAAAAACTTATTAAAAAAATTGAATTAATTTATTTTCATTCTGCGGCTTGTTATTCACGATTAATAAGTGTTAGTTTACCGTTTTCTTCTGAATCAATACTCAGGTTTTGAATTTAAATATATGGTTTTGCTCATTAAAATTTAATAAAATGTTTATAAAGCCGAAGAAGGCTTATTCAAAGGTCTAGTTGATGTGGAAAGTACTTAAAAAGCTCTGCGGCTGAAAATCATACCCTAATATTTTGCTTAGACAACTTAAATGCAGATAATAATTAGTGGCAATTGAATTCATTCGATTACAATCAAAATTGCGTCAACTAAAGAGTTTTTAAGTTTTGACAATGTTGTCCGTGAACTTCCAAAAATAGTAACAGATATTAAAATCAGTTTTGCAGAAAATTTCATTCCTTTTTAGTGCCCAAGAAACGTGGTTAAATGCGGAGTCTACGTTGCTCTAAGTCAAGGATCTATGCCAGTACTTATTCCTATACCTCAGGTGCACGTTTCGGATCCCTTCTGAAGTGCGTCAGGTGTTGAGCACGTGGCGCCGAATACTGACGGTCCTCCCTCCCTACAGACGTTATCGCAGCAAGCGACTGCACTGACGAAGCAGAAGATTAATGGAATGGATCTGGCGTAACAAGAAACCTTTCCTGCTATTAGTGGCGAAACGCACTGGTCCGGCGACAGTAGTCCAGCAGGACAGACGGGACGAACAGGGACAGACGGTTCGGCCTCGGTTTTCGTCCTGCACCGATATTCTTGACAAGCGCATCCCGACGCATCATCATCATTTGCATTTCGATTGCCCGGTATAGTCCGCGGACGTAATGCGAGCGGGCTACGGGACGATCACATCGTTCGCGAGTGACTCGGTCATTAGCTAACTGACCTGCAAGGCGCTATGATACGTAAGTTGCGCGCAAAACCCTATTCCACAACAGAAAGCGGGCAACTTTGACGAAGTCCATATTGTGTGTGGTACGTGTTAGTGTAAGGCTTGTAATCTGGATCGACTGTTACAATGTATATAACCTTAAATAATATTATGTATGTATATAACAAACGTTTTTCCCTTGAAATTCCTCTTGAAAGTAATCTTGGTAATTTTCTGAAAACTAATTCAAAAGGTGTAACTTGATGTACTTTATGCAGCATTGCGCTATAAAAAGAATTGACTAATTACAGGCATTACTCCCATCTGCCGTGAACGAGTGAAGTTTTTATGTACTCTGCGAGTGTATGGTGTGATTTTGTCCGGTGGCCTTTCACAATTGATTTTTAAAATTACGCTTTTTATTTACGTTAATCTCGAACTATTCTCTTCAGGCTTACTGATGCTTCTACTTCTGCAATGAGTGATAGCGTCGAATAGATGCTTTGCGCGCTTTTACCGTTTTTATTCTTCATTTTTCGGTTCGAACATTGGCATCCTTCTTGCACTAGGCCTCAGCCCGCGCCTGGATGAGCTGGTGGGAGTGAATGTCTCTCTCTACCTGCATTTAACTGACCTTAGTTCTGGCGGTGTGCAATTTCCACTGCACTTACCGAGGCTGCAGTCCCTGCGAGGCGTTACGTTAACCGCGGAGTTTGCCTTTCTCCGTGTCGGTGCCTTCTCGGGATCGGGGGTCCGCCTTAGGTTGAAGTTGGCAACACCATTTGGCTGCTTCCTCGAACAGTTTAGACATTTATTACATATTACATATTTCTATCAGAGAAATATTTCTCTGATGAAGAGGCTTACACGCTGATATTGTCAGCTGATTTATGCTATTCCGGGGGTGGCAGGCTTCATCCTTATACATGGACGCTTCAGATGGTTACTTATAGGCCTCGTTACTTTTCAGGGTTATTTCTGCGTCGAGCGCGCGGTCCAATATATCTTCTATTGCTCGCGCCTCATGTCTCCAAATTAACTTGTGCAACTATGGTAGTATATTGTTGCTTGTCTCATCGATCTACTTATGCTCGCTTGGTATCGGGTTTTGCCTGTACACTAGGAACTTGTGACATGGTGCTTGCACCTCGAGGCGGACAAGCCTCGGAGGAGCCCGGAGCATCAGCCACTCTCCGATCGCGCCCGTCTGCCTATCGCATAGACTCGAGGTTGCTCCGGAGGTGACCGAGCCGGGCTAACCCCGGCTCGCTAACTTCGCGGCGGTCGACGCGATGGAGATCGCGGAGGGAGGGAAAACACAAATAATAACTCAGGGGACTCGGGGAAAAATACTATTTATTCACGCCCGGGTGGACAATTCCCGCCCGGACGCCAACTCCCAAACAGGCGCGCAGTAAGGGATACGCCATTGTCCCTTGTTTAGCTGTACTTCGAAATCCCAACTCCGGAAGAAATCGAAATACAGCAAATTATTCGGGAAACCAGCGGTCTGCGAATGGATCAGCCGCATCAACTCGGATCAATGAGATCTGGGCTCCGGGATCGAACAATGCCTGAAAAGACATCGGCTATTCTCTGATCCGTGGGGGTTCTGCGAGGGCCCGGAACTCCCTCCACTGGACCGCTACCCCGCCTTGTGACCTCTGGGTCGCTTCAGTTTTAGCAGTCTCCTTTCCCAGGTGATCATCCTGTGGCAACACAGTTACGGTATCACCATAGGAGGGTACAGGAGTATCTTCGAATCCGCTCACGGGCCTCTTCCCTAGGCCTCCTTCCGGTACCTTACTACCTCCGGGCACGCCCGAACGTCCGGCTCAATGATCGACGACCAATCGAAACCAGGTGTTCCTCTGAGCCCTTGGCTCGAAGAGGCGGCCTTCTTCGCCCCTGTACCAACGATCTTCGCTCCCCTATCTAAAACGCAGGGAGCGACTCTACCGCCCTGCGTTCGAGTTTTTTAGACACTGCCTTACCTGAGTACAATTAGGACACGTCGTGAACGTCACGCCCGGATGGTCACAACCAAGGCATTGCAACGACGACCCCTTATGGGCACTGCGCAACAATATGTCCCGCCTGACCGCACAGGAAACATGCTGTCAATGGACACTGTCTCGCTTTGTGCCCAAATCCCTTGCACGTATATCACTGGTCTTTGAGAGAATTGCCACCCCTGGGATCACGACTGGCCCCCTCGGAAGCGAATCGACCCTGACGGCCTCCCTGTACTGGGTCAAGAGCCTCTCCTAGAACCGAGCGTTGCCGGAAGAAACACGGGCCCGGCAGGGTGTGAACACCCCACCGTATGGCAACGCGGGCTCTTCCCACTCGGGGTGTGGCGTAGCTGGGTTTCCTCGCAGTCCACGGCCAGTGCTTGGGACCGAGGTCAGTGGAGGCAGGACGGACCGCAGAGAGGTGTGTAACGCAGCTACTCCTCTTTATCCTCGCCCGCCAGGTCCCTTGGGAACCTTACCCCCGGTGCCTTCGTTCTATAGCCGTTAGCAGTTGTGATGGACGTCCTCGGGGTCGGCAATGGAGGACCGGCCCTCCCTGCTGCCTCCTAATACTTCTCCTTCCTCCTGGGCTTATCTGCCCTAGAACCAAGACTGCCGCACTTAGCTTCATAGCGAACATTCATCGCTTGTGCTTTCTGATGAGCCTTTCCCCAACGCAACAGATCCTTTATACTTCAGATCTCCTGATGGATTAATCCGTTCTGGTAATCCGACCTGATGCGCTCCATCAACATTCCAATAATTTGTTGTTCGAGTAGGGGTGGCTCCAGAGTACCAGCCTGGGAACAGAACCGGCTAATAAACTGGCCCAATCTCTCAGTTTATCCCTGAAGCCTATCCTCCAGTTCACGCCGCCGGTCCTCCTGCAAGGACTAAGGGGCAGTATCGGTCTTCAAACTCGGCCTCAAGCGTCGCCCAGTCCACGAACTTCTTCTCCAGGAGCTCATACCATTTTCGGGCTCCTTTAAGAAGGACGGAGAACAGGGTGGAACGCAGGCACCGTTTGGTATAATCGCCTCTCTCATGGAAGATGCGAAGTCCCGTGAGAAAGGCCTCAGCATCCTCCCTCTCCTCCCCCAAAAAAGTGAGCGAAGCGTCTCGTAGGGCCCTTGCACAACGTGCTGTATCTCGTGACGCCGGCCATGACCCGGACCATTGCCTCCTATCACTACTTGTGGCCGTAGTCACATGAATCCGGTGGGGGGATGTCCCTCGTAGGTTTGAACCCGCGGGCCGTTCGCTTTCCCCACTCAGATCCCGCGACCGCTGCCTCCGCAACCTGGGCATAGGTTGAGGAGGGATTGCTGCCTTCCCCATGATTCCAGGAGGCAGCGAATCGGATGAATCCGATTCCACTTCATCCCCGGAGCCTTCCGATGGGGAGCTCTCTGCCCGTCGATGGGCGGAGGCGGGAGTAGAAGCCGCGGCCTCCAGCCAACCCGAAGGTCGCCACGAAGGGGCCGTCAGATGCTCTTGAGCGCCTTCCCTCACCATCAATTGAATCCCGGTCTTACCGGTTTCGGCGGCTAGTCACACCCCACCAACTGCCCGTTCGAGCTCACTGCAGCCCCGACAAGGTATACTGCATGCCGGATAGCCGTGTTCGAGGCCCCACTACCGGTCCTTGTGCCTCGACACCATAGAGATCAAAACTCCCTCTCTGGAGGTTCAAACCGGGCCATATTGCAGTGGAAACCTGGAGCCAAGCTATCTGCTGCGGGGACAACATCTGGCCTGGCAGGAACGAGGGGAGTGCAGGCACTCCCTTGGGTGCCCCTGACTATACCGAACTTCTGCCCTTAGGCCTCGGAGCGTCCCCCTCTTATAAAAAGCCTTCTTCCAAGCTCTCCTCGTGCTCCATCTCCCTCGATGGGTCCTCTCTCAGCTCGAGGCCCTTTGACATTTCGGAGCGTTTCCCCCACAGCTAATCGCAAAGCAGCGGCACATTGTGGGGATCCGCTCCAGGTTCGTCATCATACCCTGGGTACCACGGAACGCTCAAGTCCATCCTGGCCGAGCGAAACTCGGCCCGCCACCAGCGTTCCCGTAGCTCCCTCTCCGGACCTCGGAAATTAAAACCGTTGGCGATCATATAGGTGGCCAAATCCGCATGCGAGAAAGCTATAGCTTCTCGACGCAACTTTTCCACTATTGTCCAGGAGCGCCTTTACGCGGGAGTGATACTCCGCACGCACCTCCAGGCGCTCCTCGCCAATCCCCTCTCTCAACGAGGTCCTCTCCGCGGCCCTGGGCCGCTACTCGCTCAGCTGCACCTTGGGCTTTGCGCCTAGAGGGTCTTCGCCTTTGTCTCGGTGGCCCTTGGATGGAACGTCCATTTTCTGGGCCGGCTTGTCAAAGTCTAGCCTCCTCCTTGCAGAAAGAGTCTGCTCTCCCCCTCAAAATTACCCCTACGCCTAAACCCAACGGCAACGACTGCCGCAGTGTCGTGGCGGAGTGATGACGGGGAATGACCCCCCCCCCTTCCTTATCAACAATCAACAGCTGGCGGGGAGGCCTGCTGGCCCTGTCCTCTTTTCTCGTTGCTGGTGCGTCGCAGGTCGCCGAAGATGGGCGCCTGGACCTGGTCCCCTGGTGGTGCTGGGGACTCGTCCTCTCACCTGGGTGAGGCTACGCCGCTGGCGGCGGACCCGAGATGGTAAGGGGTGCCACCTAGTTGCGTCACCTCTTGCGCCCTCGCCTCTGACCGACTACCCTTGGTGTTATGGGGGTGGGCCGCGATGTTTCTTGGCGGAGGCGGGCGAAAAGATCTGGCAAGTCTAAACTGAGGCACGACTGCCACCAGGTGCACTCCACCGCCGCACACCGAGACA
Organism: Sycophaga agraensis; assembly: GCA_018906755.1. Lineage (NCBI taxonomy): Eukaryota > Metazoa > Arthropoda > Insecta > Hymenoptera > Pteromalidae > Sycophaga > Sycophaga agraensis. The sequence goes on along the minus strand of JACCIE010000062.1, from coordinate 301,864 downwards.
AAAGCGCCTTTTTTTCAGCGAGACTCCGGGAACGAGAGTCTAACGCGACAGAACGAGATGCTCGGATCCGCGCGGGAAACCGTCCTAACTCCCGATCCCTATCAATCACCCGGCGATCAGCGCTAATCCTTCGTGCCAACAGCCGGGTGATTAGCGCACGCGCCGCGCTGACGGAGCCTCGAGCACCTGTTTAACAACACGCCGCCGTGCCACAGGTGACCCGAGGCCTCCGTCACAAACTGCAATGCGCTAAAAAAGTGCCATACTTTATCGTCTGGTCCTTGCATTCTGGCGTATATTTTTGCTGCCAGACGTTGTTGTATTTGTCTGTCGGTATAGCTTGATCTGCGTATGGACTCGCAAAACTCGTTACACGAGTGTATACCGTTCCTTCCGACTCGGTATCATACAGCTGCTGTCCTAGTTAACAACTCCGTTAGGACTGAGAGTAAGTTGGCATCTCTTAGCTTTGCATGTTGCCTACAATTTGTGATTCGCGTTAGAAAATTCTCTAAGTTTTGATTGTTTTTGCCTAAGAATCTCATCCCCCATTTCCACACGATTTCACTTAACTCGCACCTGAATGGCCTACTCGTATACATGTAGGGGTATTTTAGTAGGCGTATTTAACTAGGACATTTCTACTGTTGATCTCTTTGTTTATCCGCAAGGTAAAAGAAGAGATAGAGATAAATAATATGAAAGAAGTATATTCTATATTTTCTTTTATATTAACTGCCGATTCGTGACCGATCGATGTCACATTCCCTTCTCTTAAAACTTTATATGAAAAATGAAGAACCATCTGCTGAGCTATATTAATATTTAAAATTAGCTTATGCTATACCTATTTTTTTGTTTTCTTCATCTTGTTGCATGTAGCTAGTTGTTTTCTTTGACTGCTTTTGAACTATATTCCGGATACGTTGTCGGTGATTAATTTAATGAGAGTGCTGGTTTCTCTTGTGGTACAGATGTCGATGTGAGTTCGATTTAAGAGGCATCTTGCTCTTGTCGTTCTGCGATTCGATGTCTACACACCTTCTTGGCGCTTTGGATGGTATTTATGTAAGTATACTAATAATCTGACGATGGTACTCCACAATGCTCTAAATAATCTTACTGAGCATCCGATAATTTTGAACATAAAATATTCATTTAAAGCTAGTTTATTAGTAGTTTAAGTGTATGTAATATGACTACGATGGCTAGTACTCCTGCGGTGACTGTCCCGAAAGTAAGAAATTTCTTCCAGTACTTGGCTCATGCAGTGTTGATGAAATTATTTATTGTGTCTTCGTGGAGTAGCTTCAAGAGGGTAGCATTTTTTGTTTTACAGGGTGTACGTTTATTTCTATAACAGAATTATTTCGTGCCGCCTCTTACTTGATAGGAAAGAATATGTTCTCCCAAGTTATTTAATTCCTTTTCTGAATAAATACCACTGGTGGATAGTGATACTGAGTTTACGTAGTGCCAAATAGGTTAAGTCAAGGGCTTTATGATTGTAGGCTTGTTACCATCGGTCGGTTCTGGTAGTAGCATAGGCATCAGTCTACTACATTCTATTTTAGTTCCTCGAGTCCTTGAGATATGTGTTCTTGGGGTGAGAAAATAGGTATTGTTGTTTTGTATTTCTCGTAATTCGGCATAACACTGTTTGCAGATACTTGAACTTCGACGGCCGTATAACCCGAACCCCTCATTAAATTATACGCAAACTGATTGGGGGATTGTGGAGCAATAGCTAAGGCTTTTTTTAGGGTTTCTCGTTCTAAGTTGCACTTTGTTGGGTGGTGTCCTTATACAGTTATTAAATTTGTGTCCGTAGGTCTTTTTCTACGTATACGAATTTAGAGTTCATATACTGAAAGATGTCAAAGTTGTTGATGGACAAAGTGTCTCGAGTTGCGAATGATTCCCTTTTTGTAGTTTCGAAGATAATCAGCTTTGAATGTTCGGTCCTGAATGAGCGTATACCCACTGAGAGATTCACGCGCCGTACTTGCTAGGGCGAACATGATGCCATCTGTAGCTAGTCAGTTCACTGTCTGGGAAGTAACTTCAGCAGTGTCGACTATTTTATTAGTATATTCTTCATAACGTACTCCATTACAATTAGGTATGAAGTCGTTTGATTAACCTTCATATTGCATACTAATGACATGCGTATGGCCATATTGAAGTATACCTGACCGATATTCTTTCTTTGCATCTATTATAACTAATTTCGGCAGTATATTCAGCATACCGGTGTCTTACTACTGATTCGTGTCAATGCATTCTATAATCAAATATTGTTCTATGTTTTCTATTTTAGATTGAACAGGCTCGGTTTCCATGTACTCATTAATTTTTAATAGCTGAATACATTGTCGGGTGATGTTTAGTGTGTTAATAGGTATATCACAACGTCCTACGTCTAATAAGGATGATGAAGTTATGTTTAGGGTCTTGATAAGTGCATTTTTGGTATTACCATGGTAATTCATAGGATAACATTATCATGAGTATATATTTTATTCTTTTTTCTCTCTGAAATCACGAAATTCATGTACATTATTTTTATTTTTCTTAATTTTTATTTCATGACTTGTGTGAGATATGCGCAAGCGGTTTTCATGGGAAATTTTTGTACTTTCGTTGGATGTACTTTCGAAAAATTGGTGTGAATGTTAGCCTTATCCAGGACCTCCAGGATTTTATAAGGCCCGGAATAGTGATTTCCAAATTTTCCAGCCTTAGAACCTTTAAGTAAAAACACATAGTCATCGACTATGAAATTGATTTCATTTAAATTTTTTTCATAATATTTTTTTGACTTAAGTGTTGAACTGACTATGTTTTCATTGACCAATTTTTTAATTCCGATCAGCCGTGTAACTATGTCTTTTACACAATATTACATGCCGAACTTGATTAGTTCGAATCTGTTTGTTGCGGAATCGTTTCGCAATGCGTTGTAATACGCCATTAAGAAAATTTTGCCCTTGATCGATTAAAATGATCTTAGGGTCTCCAAATATGTGTATAAATCGTTTGATAAGTATGTCGGCGATTGTTGAAGCTAGTTCATTGGGTACTGGGAAGGCTAAACAAAATTTCAACAATTTATCCTGTATAGTGAGCATGTATTTATTACTATTCTTAGTAATAGGGAGAGGATTGGTTTGCTTGGTTTTTATCCTGACAAGTTTTTTTAATTGACATTCTACGCATTATTGGATGTGTCGTTGAACTTTTTCGGCCTTTCTCAGTAGAAATACTATTGAATTCTGTTATATGCATTGGACACTCCTCTATGGCTTCTATTTGATGATGTATAAAGTTCTCATAAAATGCGATCTCTGTTCTATTCTAGGACGTACTCGAGGGTTCCTTGCTATGGGACTTGTCTATGTTACTTGCTCCGAATACTACGTACAGTAGCCTTCGTACTTCGTTCCATTCTCTATATGGTTACTATAGGCTAACTTCATTTAAAAATTTATTTTCTAAACAATTCCACAACTTAATTTGAGTTTTATGTATATTGTCCTTTATTGCAGTGAGTGATTCACCATCTTGTCTTTTTATACATATATGCTTTCAGGTGGAATATTTAATTCAGTTATCATCATTACATGACTTAGGTAATGAGTAAATAGGAAAGCATGACTTTCTTGAATTTCAGTTTCGTCTACTTCTGCAAGTAGAGATAAATCTGTAGTGATTTCTACATCTAGATCGTTTCTTACTTCATCCTCCATGTCGATAACTCTGTAAAATTTACTTTCAACTGAGTTTAGTAAACGTGGTTTCTCATATTCATTGGGATTGTAAGTTGGTCAGATTCTGTACTGCCTTGTATGAATAGGAAGGTCGTTCCATTTATCCAATAGCTTGAAGCTATTTGGTACTACCGAGAATTTCGCTGGAACATCAAAGAGTTTGAATTCTATGGATCCTAATGTAATTTCTGAAACTGGTTGAATATCTGACAAAATAATAAGATCTGTGTGGTCAATCTTGTCTTTAGTTATGAAACACTTTTATTTAATGATGTTGACCTCCAAGCCTTAATTAGCCTGTCCAGTATTAATGTTATCGGTTCAGGGAGTTATGGATTGATTCCCTTGTATCGGGAGAATGGAAGCGCTGATCGTTTCCCTGGTTCTGTTGTCTATTATTGTTATATTATCGTTTTCGATATTCTTCAATGGCGTACCCATGGTTTTACAACATTTGCAGCTTGCTACTTGATTTAGCGTGTTGTTACATGTCAGATTTCGACAGTGTGGGACAGAATGACCGGACTTCCTGCAATTTGGAGGTGATCTTGAAGGGCAGTTAGTTGTGACATGTCCTGTTTTCATACAGATCTGACATGTAATTTCGTTTTGGAGCAATAAGTTGTCTCACTCTTTCTTATGGCATTTTTCGGCTATGTAGCCTTCCTTATCGCAATAGTTACAACGCATTTCAATACTACTAATTAGTTTGCAGTTCCTTGCTTCATGTCCTATTATTTTCCTTCAGCTGAACTATGTAAATGGAATCATACTTGGTCTTGCAGCTGTTGCAGGCCCATAAGAGTTTTTTTAATGGAAATAGCATCTTTAACAATGTCATTGATATCATTGTTTCTGCCAAAACTTTGTTCGATCTCTAGCTTGAGACTGAAGTATTCTATTATGGCAGATTGCATAGTTTGTCTAAAATCGTGATCTGTTACACCATTATTAGCGTTTTTCTAGGCTTCTAATACTCCAACATCTATTGCTCGGATTTTATTGGCAAATGCTATTACTGAGTTTCCATCTGGCTGAAATTTATTGAGAAGTCTGCTTGTCGAATGCCTATTTTTAAGCCTTTATCGAAATATACGAGCTAGGGATGAGGCTAAGCGGCGAAACATAAATCTGTATCGTTCTGTTTGGTTTCTTTAAGAATCCTATTCCTAGACACCTATTCGACAGGGTGACTGAGGGTTTTAAATAAGCAGACACTTTAATTTATTACTACATTTGCTTACTTGATTTATTTGGTTATCTTGTTGATATCCTCTTATTTTTGGATTGACTAATTACAACATTTATTTATGTTTCGTTTATTAGAAATTGTGAGTTATAACGTATTTATTACATGGATTTAGAATTTGATTTTTGATAGCGCACGATAATATTAAATGATTTGAAATAGAAAGTGCGCGGCGCACTTAGAATGGATGTGTGAAACACGACAGCGATATCAAGACAGAGACTACATAATAACCAAAATGTGGCCCCTTCATAAGAGCTGTAGGTGAGATTGAGACCAGAGATAAATAGAGAGATAGCCGATGCTATAGGCCCAAGCCGCGCCAAATTCGATGCACCGTAGCAATACGCACCCTCGCGGAGAAAATTGTAATCTGTCGCAAAATCAAAAAATCAAAATCAAATCAATCGCAATTGTAATCTGCCCGGGCCACGTTTTAGATGGCTGTACTTGGCCGCTTCGCTGTCCGTTTCCAAACTCTCGTCTTCCACCCCCCTGAGGAGGCAGATTCGAGCGCATTGGCGCTATCTGTCCCGTAACGCGACTCTGCTGCTGCGGCTGGTGCTGTTGCCTCGCTATACCCTCTAGCAAAGCAACCTCATCGCCATCACTACTCCCGCTACCGCTCGCCGACGTACTCTTCTTCTTCTTCTTTCTCTTCTTCTTCGACGCAGCGGGCGGCAGACTAGGAGCCGTAGATGCAGCATTCACACCAACTCTAGCATCAATCTTTCTCTTCACCTTCTTCTTGTTCGAGGACGGGTCGAGTGACGGAGACTGTAACCTATAATCGATCCGCTGGACGTCCTCCAAGCGCTTACCCCACTGAACCAGTGACCGCACGTCCGGCATATCTTTATCCATGATATATCGCCGGTAAGTCGGTAAGATCTGCTCAAAAATCACCTTCTTCTGCCGGCGTTCCGACGGCGTGTGACACATAGCGTTCGCCCTCGTCTGGAACGCATCTACAAACCTCGCTATTGTCTCTCCTTTTCTCTGGCGCAAACACTGAAGATCTCTGAGCAGAGTCTAATCGCTAACTATCGTGCAGTACTTGTTCTGAAAGGCTTGCACGAAAGACTCCTAGTCCACAAACATACGTTGGACGCCGTGGTACCATTTCCGAGCGTCATCCACGAAAGCCGATTGCAAGGAGCCTATCAAACATCTATCCGAAACTCCCAACTGCTCCTTGAACAACTCGAGACCCTCGAGGAAGTCCCACGCATCCTCCGTATCTCTACCAGCGAAAGAAAGACGTGCATCTCGCAACGCCCGTCTGCAACGAGTTATGTCGCGAAAACTCACATCTCTCTCTCTACTCGAACCATCATCGCTACTCTTCCGGGCCATGCTTGTTGCCAAGTGAAGATCGCCCGTGGCTGACTCAGTCGTCGAAGGTAAAAACTGCCGACTGCGTCGCCTCGGAGCAGTATCCTCGACCCTCACTCTATCACGACGACTCACTAACTTTTTCGGACGCGGCGCCGACATCAACACAGATTCTTCTCCTGACGATCCGCTCTGCGAAGAGTCATCCGCATCCGAACTCACAAACACCTTCTTATTTGCTTTCTTCAAGGAAACCTTCCTTTTATTCGGCGTAGAGGCCGCTGCAGGAGGCTTCCCTGTCTCAGCTGAATTGGGCGGCAAACTCAGGCTCTCACCCTTGTTAGCCGGCCCACCGGCTAACGCCATAGAAGGAACAACTTGCGTAGTTGCTCCTCTCAGCGTCTGCGGAATACTTTCGCACTGAGAAGCGAAAATTTCCGACATCACCGATGAAACGATCTGCCGCACCTGCTCCTGCATTCAGAGGGTCAGCCCGTCCACCTCAGTCGACTCCGGCTTGGAGGTTCACGGGACATCTACCCCTTGTTTAAAAACAGTCGGGGGATGATCCTTAGGATCAACTCCAATTTCTCGAACGCGAACTCCCGAAGAACTCTCGCTATCCTCTCCGGTCGTGCTGGTCGTGATAACTGCCGCGCCGTCATCTTTCGCGGGGCCGTCTTCACGATCCGTCTCTTGTTTCTGGAGAGAAATCGGCGGCAAGCACAAATCGTAACAAACCAAAGGAATCCAATGGTTCGTGCGTCGTAGTTGTCATCGTATCCCTCAACCCAGGGAACGTCCAGCCGAGGCCGGGCAACCATGAGCATGAAACTCCATAAGCGCTCCCGCAACTCATTATGGTCGCCTTGAAAGCAGAGCTTGCTTCGGCACAACTCGATCACAACCCGATATATCGGCATGCCTCGCACATGCCTCCGCAAGCACCTGGCCTTCGCGGATGCAATTGACAAGGCACGCACGCGCTCACCATAGCGCTCGCAAACTCTATTAATGGCGGCGATGCGGTCGCGAGCGCGCTGCATCACCGCCTTCTCCTCCTCGTCAACACTAATAGTCTCCACGCCGCTAATAGAGGACCGTTTTCTTTGGTCTGCCATTACGGCCCCAACCACACTCAAAATCTGTTTGCGTCTACACTCCGGGTCGGTACAAAAAGGGACCACCGATCGGCAACACCCTCCCCCCCCCCACTTACTAGGTGCTGGACCGCACCTCCTGCGTGCTCTGCTAGCTATATATAAAAAAAATGTAAAATCCTGCAAGAAAAAGAAAGAAAATCTAAAAATCAATAATCTCCCCTTCTAAAACTGAAAAGCAAAACACAACAATTCCCAAAAAAAAACAATGCTAAAATAAAACAAAACAAAAAAAAGAAAACAACTTACAAAATACAAAAGAAATTACAAAATACAATAAAAATTATGATTATAAAATATTTAAAATGATTAAAATATTAAAAATAGAACAGCACGCTCGCTACGGTCGCCGCGACACACACAAATCGGGGCGAAAATCGCGAAATGAATTAATTCGCTATTCCCGCTCACCGATTGCTCCTAAACAAAATAAAAATTTTCCCGCTCAGCGCTTTATTACAGCGCGGAGCCACGAGCTACTACCCTCCCCTCCTACACTCACACACGCTTTCTACACACTGACACTAACTATATAAATCGCGCGCAAATTTCGCGCCCGCTCCCTCACGAAAAAGCGAAAATTTTCCGTTCGCGACCCCTACCGCCGGCGTCCTGTCACGGTCGCCAATTTGTCACGTGGCGGTTACCGGGTAACTAATTTCGCCCCGGCTCCCAGCCACCACGCGATTTAAGGACTCTCCGTCCTCTCCTCCTGCTCGTGTCGCCGCACGGAAAATCCGCGGACGCAGCGGGGCGCCCCTGGGTGCTCGCTGCTATACAAAACGCGAAATGGGAAAAACGGGGGCACTAAATGACTACGCGGATGTTCCACTTTTAAATCAAATAAATATTTGTTATAAAAATTTACAAGCAAAACCCGACAATGGCGCGACGCTATCTAATAACTTTCTCTCTCTCTCTCTCTCTCTCTCACTCTTCCGACGCGGATGATCGCGCGCACACTAAACAAAATATATATATATTAATTCCACTTACTTTGGTGGCGGCGGCGATCTTTAAGTTGGCGGGAAATGCCCTCCGCCTTTTTGTTGGCGCTACCTCCTTGTTCAGCCAATCTACAGCCACAAGGGCGAGATCCAAGCCTCCCAAGGTACTCAAACTCGATCTGGGGAGTGCACTTGCACTTCGGTGCACAGCTCTCACCCTCTATCGCTTCTTTCTCTCTCACTCTCTCTCTCTCTCTCTCTCTCTCTCTCTCTCTAACTCACTTCGTAACGCGTCGCGCGAAAAATGTGGCGCTTTGCCGCGAATCGTCTCGGGAGAAGCCGTGTCCCGAGACACACTGATCCAAATCGTGCGATCGAGCAAGGATCGAGGGCCGATCGCGCGCCTAATTACCCTCTCTCCTTAATTAGCCGCCGCGGCCCGCGCGCGCTCCCGCATGGTCAAGGCTGCGAGCACGAGCTCAGTACAGCGGCGACCACGGCGAGATACTCGTCGCAACTGACACAAGCTAGCTACCGAGTCATGAACATACGCACACAGAAACAGTGCTGGCCACGTGGGTCCGACTGGGCTTGACTTGACTCGTTGCTCGCATTAGCTCCTCCGATGCGTCCGGTCACATGGACACGACTCGTGGCTCGCGCTTACTTTTTCCCTCTCCCTTATTTCCCCTCATTTCCGCTCAAGTGCGACAGATTACAATTTTCTCCGCGAGGGTGCATATTGCTACGGCGCATCGAATTTGGCGCGGCTTGGGCTTATAGTATCGGCTATCTCTCTATTCATCTCTGTCGAGACACTCCGAGCTCTCTCTGTATATCTTATTTGTTCTTATATGTTTCAGTCTCTTTTAAGTGAATTCAATTAATATTTTAAATTAATATAATAATATAACATAGAATTTGTGTATTTTAATAAGTTATTGCATTTTTCTTGATTGTATTTATTATTATTGTTTTCAATAATAAATAGTTATAATAATAGTTATAAATGGTTATAATAGAATTATTACTTTTTTTTAATATAATTTATTGTTTCGTTTTGTAGGATTAATTATTCTATTGAACTCGTTCAATTTTGTGCACGTTTTTTATCCATTTTAGTTATTTTAACATTATGTATTTTTATATAATTAGGAAATTATGCTGTCAAATATATGTACCTTTTTAATAACGCAACATAATTTTTATACATACTAATAATATAATCGTTAGATGTTTATTTATAATTATCTATTAATTTGTTATATATTCTATAATTTACGCATCAATACATTGTGACGGTGAAAACTGGCAGAGTGTCTGTCCAGTCACAACACGAGCTCAGCTCGCATATCGAGTGATAGTTGGGGGAAGGCTCGTCTCCTTCCCCTTCTGCTGGTTTGATACAGATGCACCCGGCCGCGCTCACTGGACCACGCGTGCGGGCCGGTGAGTGGCGTGGCAGGCGCCGGGAGCGCCGAACGGGAACAACACAACTCGTTATTAATAAATATAATTTTATTATCAGGCGCAAGCGGGGACACGATGGAGTCACCTGGCCTCGTTACATACGGCGCTGTGGGATGCCAAGCGATGATGTTCCGCCGAACGCGGACGCGGAGCGGCCGCCGGGTCCCGAGAAATATACGGCACCAGCGGTAGTGTACACGGGGCGCGGGGAGTGGCTCTCGCACGCCGACTCCTAGGCCGCGGATCGCCGTCGGACGCTCACCTGTCGGTGTGGCATCTCGCCCTGCCAAGCTCACGGCACGGTCGGAAGGCGCACGGGACGTGCGGGGTTCGGCCCAGACGGTAGGCGCGCGCGGCGCGCGGGGCTCGACACCGGCGTTACGGGGCGCGGATTGTCGGTGGAGCCGACTCACGCAAGTTGCGTTGAGTGCACTTCTTCAGAGGATACTCGTCACGCTCTCTAATCCCTCACCGATCTCCTTCTCCTGTCCCCAAGCGACTGTTCGCCTTAGAGACGGGGGTGGCGCGGGTCCTCCTCGGCTCCGGCTGGCGTATGTAGCGGCGTCTCCCGGACGGGACGGGCGCAGGCTTTCTCCCTGGCTGGAAGGTGCAGCGGCGTCTCCCGGACGGGGCGGGGGGAGGACTGCTTAGCTCCGAGCGGCAGGTGTAGAGGTGTTTGCCGGTCCATGTGGGCTATTCCAGCGGCGTCGGGAGCGAGGTGGATACTCCAACTGGGTACTCACTATGTAGACTTACACGAACCCGCGGCGGAGATGCGGTGCAGTTGCTCTGGAGTTCACTCCCGATCCCGCCAAAAGCGTCGCGGGTAGGCGGGAAAGCACGGACGAAGTGATAATGCGAGGAACTCGCTCCGTGCTCTGTCGCCTAGGGCCTATTCGGCGGTACTGATTCGGTCGAGATTTTGCTGAAACCGCGCGGTCAGCTCGGCCTCTGAACTAGCCCGCGCTGTGTTTACTGCCCGCGCGATGTAAACATTACCTCTTTTCGCGCTCCCGTATCCCGCAGTGAGCTCTGGCTGGACAGCCCGTCATAACATTTATAAAATACTAATAACAGATATTAAATTTTTATGAATATATTTATTCCTTTGCGTAAATTATGAATAAATATATATATATATATATATTTAATAGCTATGTTTCATAAGTATATTATTGTATCTCTTTTTAATAATACGATTATTAGATATTGCGACGGGTATCCCGGCGTGATCGGACGAGAAGTATCATCTCTCTGATTCGGCCTTGATTGAGGAGGGGAGATGTATACAACACGTGTCGCGCTCTATTATGATTTATTTTATATTAAAATTGAACCTTTTGTAATTGCAGAAATTACAGAGAGGTCAGAATATTGTGTCCACCGAGAGTTTTAAGAGTTCTTTTCTTTGTGAGAATCATTAGTGAACGCTTATCGTTCACTTATAGATTATTTTATAGTATTTTTGAGTTTTTTTTGGTGAGTGTTCCTGGCTCGCGCAGCAGTTGCTCCAAAGTTCGAGTATACTCATCTTGGAACCGACCGTTATTTCGACCATCCGGTCGAGCACAACACCCAAGACTTCAACAACGCGATCCAGTCAAGGACAAGGTCTCCTTTGGGGCGAGAACTAGAGCAGTTGCCACAATGAGTAAGTCGATTTTATGTAATTCGCGGGCGCACGAGTTAAGTTTAGATGAAAGTTTTGTGTGACTGAGAGAGAGAAAATTTTTCAATAGGTGCGATCGTGTATTTTATTGTGCAGGTAAATTGTGTTATAATAATTTTCATTGCTAAATATTTTATTTATACCGCATTAGTGCACGTACTATTTTGCGCTACCTTCCCAACGATAGCATATTTTCGCGCCCATTCGTGATTTTACCTGCAGGCACCCAGTCTCGACATCTCTGCCTGTTTTCTTTTAAATTGCGGCAAAATAGAATTGTTAAAATAATCGTGCGACGTCTGGAAATTTGGGCGATACTAGCCACCTGGAGAAAGTGTCATGTGACAATATCAATGACTACCTTTAGTTGCAAGGTAGTATTATCTTGCATAATACAACATATGTATATAATTAATTAAATTTAAAATCATATTTCTTTTTTTTAATCTAATATAATTTTTTATTTGTAATTGTTTGGAATCTTATGAAGTAATTGGTTTCGGGAAAGTGTTCATTACACATGACAATGCAGTTTAGTATGACCCAAAAATACAGTTTTTTCTATGGTTTTAGCAATGCAATGTTTCCGCTGCGCAAATGGCGACGGCTCCATGTGAAGTCACCTACTTATACTGCAGCTTATTTAACTAGGGCATTTATACTTTTGGACTCTTTGTTTATCCGCAAGGTAAATGATTCATGGTGGTATTGTAGCAGAGATGAATAGAGAAATGCCGATAGAATACTCCTGACCCGCGCCACTTTCGATGCGCCGTAGTAATACGCACCGTCGCGGATGAAATCGTAAGTCGCTTCAATTGAGGGAAAATCAAGGGAAACAAGGGAGAGGGAAGAATGGAGCGCGAGCTGTGAATCGCGTCTATGAGGGCGGCGATGTTTGTGTGCGTGACTGCGCGTGAGCGAGCTGTTTGTCTGTATAATGGCTTGTTCTTTCTTCATAAAATTTTGACGTTCCTTACTACATAAAATTTGTATGGTATCTGTTTGAGGGTTAGGAAAACAAAGTCGAGAGCTCAATGGTCTATAATATCTCTAAGGCTCACTTTATTGTCTCCTCGGATCCTTTAATCCTTGTTTAGTGTGCTTAACTTAATTAAGTAACGAATGACCCATTATCCAGTATCAGCTCCATCCAAAGATTGCGTCCTTCAGGCACTTGCAATACGATTACTGTGGTATTGTCATTTTCTTTATTTTCTCAACCAATTCATTTACAGGATGAGATATGCCCAATAGCCAAGGCCGAATTTTATATACTCCCTTGGTCTCCTGATTTCGCTCTGTTTTTAGAGGAATTGTCATTTGCTAATATTGCAGGGGTGACGTTGGATTGTTTTCAGTAGGTCATTGACAAAAATTTTGTCGAGTAATCACAGTCATATTCATGTTTCTGTTGTAATTCTAGATCTCGAGTTTTGATTCTGGCTCGCCACGGATGTGGTAGGGCGAGCCCCTATGGTCTGAGATGCATTAGAATAAAATGCATTGTCATTTAATGGTACATCTTGGGCCTCTGCCTGTCCAAATGAGGGTACATCTCAAAGGTTATCCAACCTAAACTCCGTTGGAACATAGTCATACGCATCTTGCGCGTATGTCATTCATTAGTATCGTTGGGATAACGGTTTTTATTTATTAATTGCGGGTCAAGTCTTGCAGCGAACTCGGCACATAACAATTGTTTATCGGCACTATAATGTAATGGCGCGTGCGAGACTGGTCACTGAACTGCATTATTATGATTGTGTATGCTTATATTCTTTTTTTCTTTAGTTGCTAATAGGCCGAATTTTTTCTTAAGTATTGGAATATAAATTAATATCGAGAACTGGAAGTTTCTTTGAGATAACTTTTACTTTACCTTTACTAGATATAATTTGAAATGATTATGGAATAGTAATTAGTAATAATTTCAGAATTGTTTACTTCAACTAAAATATTTGGATCAACTTGATATTTGAGTTGTTTGAGGCAATTGAGATCTTTTTTGTTAAGATAGACTGCACGACTTCCCAAATTTTGTTTATTCAATGATTATATAAGTGTTGTATGGTGTAAAATAATGTTAGTGACGTTGTATGTGTAAAAGGTTTTATACTTAGCTAAGTATTTGTATGACCTACTTCTATATATCTTTTAATTATACAATTTAATAATAATTTAATTGTTAATATATTAATAATTCAATAATGTGTTAAGAGGATAATAATTTGATAATTGAATTAAAACAAAAGTAAATCATAATTAAGATTGTCACAATGATAAATCGTATAATTATATTATCAATAATAATGATAAAACTTTAATAATTAAACATTACTCATTATTTAAATTACAATAGAATAAAATAATTATAATATAATTTAATAAAATTAAATTTATAAAATCTAGCATGAAATTAAATTATTGATTAATGATCAGGATTTTGATAATGCCCGTCAAATCATAGGTAATTTAATAATAGTTGAAATAAGTAGTTATTTAACTAGTAAATTAGTTAATATAAAGCTCATTAAGATAGCTATATGTAGATGTATCACTTGCACTTACAATTTCAATATATTTAATTATTTTACTTAGCATTTTAATACTATTTATTTCAGTATTAATAGAATTAATATGTGGTTGCGCATGAACCCCCACAAATACATTTACGACGGAATAGCATAAAGAAATAATAATAGAATAATTTTAATCTGCTGCCATTGCTAGATTAAGTATATAAGCAATTAAATTAAGTATTTATGTTCTTAATGTTTGGTCTGTATAGGATAAATTGGAATTTCTTTAATTTTCTATTGTATTTGAAAATTGTCATTTCATAAATGTCGTGAAATTTTAAATTAAACAAATTAAATTATTATATCATAAATATTATGTTATTATTAATTTTAATATTATATTAATATTAATATTAATCAACTCGTTAATAAAAGTGTTTGATATTTATATTATTTAGGTTTTAATTGAATAGTTATTTCAATCATTAGCCGAAATTCTACAATGACGATCTTTCATTGGTTCCTCTCCTCGAACCTCGATTCTATGCTCAGTTAATTTATTTATTTGTTTGTTTGGTCGAACTCAGTGGACTATTGACTTAACGCTTGAGTGATTAGCTTATTGAGCATATCCTGCTGACTATAATTTAATTCAGCTAATCGTGTCAGCAATTCATAATCAGCATAATCAGCTAACCAACTAACTTATACTCACCATTATGCACAAACCTATGCTATACCTGATACCCGATACTCCATACATTATCATAAAATTGAAGTTATCATTTCTATAATTGATAACAATTTATCCCTAATAACACTCCATGAGTTAGAGTATCGATTACTCGAAACAGCAACATCCTACTACATCAACTTACACACATATTTTCAAAATTTCGGAAAAATATAAATTGATATTTTAATTATTTTTATTGTTAATCTGATATTTGTGAAACATGAAAATTTTTTGGTTCTCCAATAATAGCTGAATAATATATTAAATGGCTCAGGATGGTAAAGGTATAATAAAAACAAGACAAAACGAAAAATATAAACAAATGAAATCTATTTCAAAAAATTTAAAGATGATTTAAGCAGTAGTAACAATATTTTTCATTAAAATACTAATATTTTTATTTTGCACTACTAATAGTTTTAAGTCAGCAATATTCGATTATTAATTTGATTTTATAATACAAGTGATACTGGATTCTAATTGACTAATTTACTTAATATTGTCAGATTCAAATATGGCGAAAATTAGAATCAAAACGCCCGTACAGTCGCGGGGCTGCTTCTGATAGTTTCGCGACTGGCAAGAAAAATCTGTAGAATTTCCTCAGTTATCCAGTGGTATAGCTCGAAACAGCCTTTTAATGTGCAGGCTATATAAAGATTATAGCTTACATATTATTCCGGAAGATGTATTTATTTCCATAAATGTATATCGATATTATTAGTAAATTAAAAAATCAAGATCATATTCTGAAACATTTAGCTTCCGTAATCGGCAATAGTACATAGGAAGGCATTGCTGATAATGCAATAGTCTCACATATGTTAAAGGTTAACGTAATACATTTGAAATCAGTAAAGTTTTACTGACTGCAACGTAAAATTCTTTAAATATTTCCACTTAGATATTTAAATTCTTAAGCGAATTACATTAATTTTGAAATAGTTTCCTTATAAAGCTAAATACGTAACCTTTGGAATATTCGACTTTTTATATCATATTGTCATAACATGAGGTGAAAGAGCTGGCAAAGATATGTAAGCTCCCTTCAGCGATTTTTCATGAGCGTGATTACTTAAATCATTATCTGACTCAAAATAATTGTATCAGAGGAATAATGGAAATACCTTTTTTAAAAATTATTATATTTATGCCTCGAAAGCCTTTCTTAAATTATGTGCCGAATTTCCGTTCGATTTTCTAGTAAATGAATGTATTCTTTTATTTCATTAAATAATTCGGGTGTTTCTAAAAAATTGTAAAAATTGATTTAAATTTATATGAACGCCAACATCTGAAAAATATTTTTTAAATTATTTTATATTACGATCTCTCAAATTTGCAAATTTGTAGTCGTATAAGATTACATATGGAATAGTCTCTAGCAACTGTCAGGCACTCGAATGTAAGGGTTACCGTACAGTAGTGCTGAGGCGCCATTATCAACTCGTGAGAATGCCAAACATAGGGACTTCTACAGTTTTATGTTTCGCTGTATTCGTCAAATCGTATTGCTCTTTCGATGTACAGAGCCATGTGACGTACATGCCCGAACTACTGAATGAATCTCCATAGGGCTCAGAATTTACTATACGTTTCATGTAATTTCGTGCTTCTTTTAGGTTTTGTTAGACTAATATTTCTATTGTTAAGATATAAAAATATAAAATAATTATTGTTTTTCAAATATTCTTCTAGATCCGCTTATACAATAAAAAATGAAGAAACTAATTTTCGATATAAAGAAAGAATTTATATTCACAATTCGGACTTATATTTTTACTAAGTAGTTATATCAATATTACACATTTATATACATATTACGTACCAAAAAATTTGATGTTATGCAATCGCGTTTTATATAACTTTGATGAACCTTTTCATAACAGGGTTGCAAGTCACATTTATTTGTAATTGAAGGTGACTTGCGCAGACTTAAATTTTCTGGAACTGTCATTTCATCTTGAAAATTAGTATGTGAACATAAAGGTGGCGTATATGACGGACTAAGAGACTCATACAATTCTACTTGTTTTTCATTTGAAACTTCTAATTGTGAATTATTTGAACCACAGCTTTTGGGAATGTTTAGATTCATTAAAAGTTTAACATTTGACTTTGAACTGGATCTTGAACCTGATGAAGATCTAGATGATGATCTTGAATATTTATCATTCAAAATATGACTTTTTTTTGGTGTACTGTGTAAATCTAAATTACTATTTTCTGTTGAAAACTTTTTAACAGATTCTAATAATTTCGTTGAATCTAAAAAATTAAAAATTTCAGGTAATTTTTAATATTTTCATAATATACTGTAAGAAATAGTGAGATAGTAAACTTTAATTCAAAAAGAATAATTTTATACAGAAATTTCTTTATATAATTATAAATATTTATATATAACAGGTGCCGGTACCACCCGCTGCGTTTACGACCGAGCAGGTGTATGTGCGTCCCCGAGCCCCTTTTCACAGCTCTCGGAGCACACCAAAACCAAACCTTTCCATAAGATTAAGAAAATGAATATTTCAAAAAAAAGCTAGCTTTGCTTTTCAAATAAATTCAATCCTAAAAATACAATATAAAAACTATATACACTTTTTGATAGGAAATAAGTTCCTCTTTCCAACAAAACCTCATACGCCATAGGAAAATATAAAATAAAATAACGACTAAAAATTAAGAAATACTAATAATGTTACGATTTATACCATTCAAAAACAAAACAACTCGTCTAAAGGAGAAGCGAAACAATTTAAATTATATATAACCGCCAACATCTCTGATTGTAGTAAAATTATAAAAAGTGAGAAATAGGGTCTGATAGCGTATCACCCTAAAACGACCTCCCTGCACGTGCTGCAGAGGCACTCAGGCACCCCGTCCCCTCTCCCTCGCCGCATGCCGTCCCTCTCTACGTCTAAGGTGAGACGCTATGCACCACCTCTCTTTCTTCACCCTTGCTTCTCTCTTATCTCCTTCATGCCCACGCCTAAAGGAGTTACTCTCGAGGGCCCGGCGCTTATTTCCTATATGCTCTCTTTCTCAAGTATACTAGTAAGAGAAGGGATGTTTTCTCTTCTTTTCCTTACTCTTTACTGCTGCAATACTTTAGTACTGAACCGATTTCTGCTGAGTCCTTATAAAGTATTACATTGAGCAATTGGTTATTCGTTGCTATATAAAAACTACAGTGTCCGGACTGTAAAGGGTTTTGCAGCAAAGATTAACTGATACCTGAACTCTCGCCTGTATACTACTTAAAGCGGACTTCGGTTTTACTGGGTCTCCATAAGCTAGTGTATTAAAGGACAACTAATTTCCCTTTACTATATACAGCTTATAGTCCTCCAGACTGTGAGAGCTTTTGCGCTAAGAGATAATTTGGGATCTTCCTCCTCGTAGCTCGATTTGGTAAGGAACAGTAGACTTTCTGGTTTTAAACCTTATTAAATCAGCTATACATCCGAATAAGAACTTGATCTCAGTTTACCTAAACTGACAAGTCATTATTCGTGTTTTCACCATACGGATCAGAAATCAAAAGCAAGGGATAGAATTATTTATATAAACACATTACTTATTCTCTTGTTGTAAAATGAACTTTGGCAAACGAACTATAACAAATGAACTCTTTGTAAATGAATTATAAATGAACCGCTTTTTAATGTAATAAATTGTAACGGACGTAACTATCATTTTGTAACTGTTTAAAGCGTAATTTTGAATCATTTCATTGATACAAAAATATATAAATCGACCTTATTATAATCAATAAATATAACTAAACTTTAAATTCAAACCAATTTTACTTTATTCAAAAAAATGTCCTATTACATAAAATGACAAGTTTTTTCCGATTAATAAAAAGAAAGGGCAATGTCTTGAGGAAATCTATAAACCCCCGCTTTGGAGATAATCCCGGCAAAATATGTCATAAAATTGATTACCTCCAAGCCCACCCTTCTGCTCTTCAACATTTATTGCAGCAACATCCCAATCCACAATCGCATCACAGCTCTTTATGTTGACAACATAGCGCTAATAAACACTTCCTATCAAATAGACACCTGCTCGAGACACATCAACCAACTTCTCCCTTGCCTTCTCGCATGGTGTCGCAAAAATCGAATATGTATAAACGAATCCAAATCTGAGGCCATCTTCTTCTCTCGTGATCGCAGACTCCCTCCGAAGCTACGGGCTTTCAAGGCCGTAATTCTTAGCATTGCTACCTATGCTATCCTTATCTGGGGTACAGCCCACCCAGACAGACATAACCTACTCCAAGGATCCTTCATGCGGCTCCTCTGTGCCACCCTGGTTCATTCAGAATGCCCAGTTCCATTGAGAGGCAGGTCTCCCCACTTTCGCTGATGCCGCCGCTAAATGATCGACTACTCTTCTCGGCTCTTTAGCCGACCACCCTAATCCTGAGGTACAGTCCCTCCTTAACTACACCTCTGAACCATACGACCTAGTAACCAGGCCCTGAAAGCTGCATAACTAGGCTGCTCTTGTTTCGCTAGATTGCGTATTGTGAGTGCTTTCTCAGCCCCCCACTATTCCTCGTCTCCCATGCTTCCATCCTTACCCTTCACAATTTATTTTTGGTGCTAGAGGCCGGTTGGCCTGGCGTCTCTCCATTTGGGAGAAGTGTTTAGTCGGTAAAAATCCGACACTTTACTAAAATAATTTTAAATTAATTACGAATTGTCAGAAATTGATACATATTGAAAATTACTTCACTATTGTCACTTTTCAATAAATGATATCGATTTAAGTTTAAATTAATACAATTTAATTTCAAAACTCTTAATATTTAGAGTTTGCAAAATATACAACACTTGTTTAAATGTTAAAAAAATTATGCAATTTATAATGATAAATTATAAGAAATATTAGAAATCTCTTATTATAGTAAGGAATAAAAAATTATAAATAGTAAATATTGTTTCTTATAGGATTTTATAAGAAAATCTAATATATTAATCTAATATTATGACTTTTTTAATCACAATTTTCTTGAATAAAAGTTTTATTAATTGAAATAGTACTTTTATTTATAAATGCTCATACATTTTTATAGTATATTATTCTTTAGTATTTTCTCATACATAATTATTATATTACATATGTGTATAAAGTGTCACGTGGCGGTTACCGGGTGACTAATTTCGCCCCGGCTCCCAGCCATCACGCGATTTAAGGACTTTCCGTCCTCTCCTTTTGCTCGTGTCGTCGCACGGAAAATCCGCGGACGCGGCGGGGCGAGCCCGGGTGCTCGCTGCTATAGGGAACGCGAAATGGGAAAAAGGGTGCACTAAATGACTACGCGGATGTTCTACTTTTAAATCAAATAAATATTTATTATAAAAATTTACAAATAAAACCCGACAATGGCGCGACGCTATCTAATACCTCGAACTATCGTTATCTATTTCTCTCTCTCTCTCACTCTCCCGACGCGGAAGATCGCGCACGCGCCGCACAATAAATATATATATCAATATTAAAATTACTTACTTCGGCGGCGGCGAGCTTGTTCCGCAATCATATACGTAGCCTGTACAAGTTTTATCAGGATATTCATGATCAAACGCTATACTAATATGCAAACGTGATTTCAGTTGTAACTTTTGCGACGAGTATCTCGCCGTGGTCGCCGCTGTACTGAGCTCGTGCTCGTAGCCTTGACCATGCGCCGAGTGGGGGGTACTGGGCTGCGCGAAATTCGGCGCACCGCGGTAATTGTCGCGCGGGCCGCGGCGGCTAATTAAGGAGAGAAGGCAATTAGACGCGCGATCGGCCCTCGATCCTTGCTCGATCGCACGATTTGGATTAGTGTGTTTCGGGACACGGTTTCTCCCGAGACTTTTAACGGCGAAGCGCCACATTTTTCGCGCGACGCGTTACGAAGTGAGTTAGAGAGAGAGAGAGAGAGTGAGAGAGAAAGAAGCGATAGAGGGTGAGAGCTGTGCACCGAAGTGCAAGTGCACTCCCCAGATCGAGTTTGAGTACCTTGGGAGGCTTGGATCTCGCCCTTGTGGCTGTAGATTGGCTGAACAAGGAGGTAGCGCCAACAACAAGGCGGAGGGCATTTCCCGCCAACTTAAAGATCGCCGCCGCCAAAGTAAGTAATTTTAATATTGATATATATATTTGTTGTGCGGCGCATGCGCGATCTTCCGCGTCGGGAGAGTGAGAGAGAGAGAGAGAGAGAAAGAGAGAGAGAGAAATAGATAACGATAGTTCGAGGTATTAGATAGCGTCGCGCCATTGTCGGGTTTTATTTGTAAATTTTTATAATAAATATTTATTTGATTTAAAAGTAGAACATCTGCGTAATCATTTAGTGCACCCTTTTTCCCATTTCGCGTTCCCTATAGCAGCGAGCACCCGGGCTCGCTCCGCCGCGTCCGCGGATTTTCCGTGCGACTACACGAACAGGAGGAGAGGACGGAGAGTCCTTAAGTCGCGTGGTGGCTGAGAGCCGGGGCGAAATTAGCCACCCGGTAACCGCCACGTGACAACCTATAACTTTTTCTGATTTGTGTCAAATTTCTTTCATATACGCAAAATAAAATGATAAACATATCCATAACTACATAGAAATTTATCCAATAATTGACGGAAAGTAATAATATTAAAGTTATATGGTAGTTTTTTAAAAATAGTATCTAAATAAATGTCTTGTAGTTTTATAGTTTTGATAGTTTTTGTAGTTTTTAACTCATATTATGATAAAAGAATTCAACCTTAGTATTAATGAATGATAACTGAATGATGTTTTTAATCCAGTTTGAATTGAATGAAACTTGCAAGCTGAATTAAAATTATTAAATATGTAACTATGTATTGAAATATAAGTAGACACCGAGATGAGACGCCGATTGTCCGATGATTGCCTATGATTATCAGTCTACGGCGCCCGACAGTTTGGTGTGATATTCGAACTAGAGAGCTACCAAGTGCACTCCCATGCTACCTCGAGTCGCGCTTTTCCCTCAAGGACATGCAACCTACGCATGTAAGAACCCAACACCAGCCGCCGTGACACCCATCATCAGCCAGAGTCCGGCCACTCGACCACGGAGGACGTAGCAGGACCTAGCTCAGATGGGGCCTGGCAGAAGCGCGAGTCAGCGGATTGCACCAAACAGATGAACTAGATAAGCATACCTTCTAAGTCTCTTTAAAACTTTCTTTCAGTAAAAGGTTTTGAATAGCTTTAATTTGGTTATATGAAAAATACAGTAAGAGCATTGTAACACTTCGCGAATGCCGTGCAGGCTTCGGAGCCTTCCTCCGATTCGCGCGGTCCACTCCTTGAGCCCGTCGTATTTTATCGGGCGCCGGGCGAGCTCAATCGGGCTAGCGGGGTATCCTTGAGCGGCTCTCTGTCTCAGAGGGGGCACCGCTGGCTGCTACGGAGAGGCGCAGCCCCGGATGTGACGGTTTTTCTCCTCGTCCCGAAGAAAACCAAGAGGCACGTGGGGAGAGGGGGGGGATGGCTTAAATCAATTACAGCCAGTACTGATCAAGGGTGGTCCTTTATTGCCTAGTCTATGTTACAAAACTCCCGGTGCGCTGGCCGGCCCTATTCTACTGCCTCCCCTTCCTAGGAATCGCTTCTCCTAGCACCACCGCGTATAACACGTTTTCACCGCACGCCCGCTTCGCGACCTCCAACTCCGTCCGTCGTTGCGGTACTCACTCCCGAGCACTCCCGTCCGCGTCCGAGCACTGCTGCAGCGCTGGATTGCAGACAGATGCTCCCGCTGAATGGCGCGGCTTCCCCTGGTGCACCGGGGCTGGAGGGCGCAGTGGCTTCTCCTCCTGAGCGCTGCCGTAGCAGTAGTCGTCCGCTCACGCCGTTGTATCTCCCTCCGTCTCAACGTCGGGGCGAGAGAGTCGGTAGGACGTCCTTCCTTCAATCGGGAGGACAGTCTTCCGGAGACGTCTTCCCAAGTTGGAGGTCTAGGCGAAAGAGAGCGAGGGTCTTCCGCCGCGGTTGCTACTTGCCGTCCGCCGACGTCGTACGCTCGCGCGCCGCGAGAGTGCTCCCACCCTCTTCGCGAGCTCCGCCCGCGGCATCTCCATCCGCGACCGTCCCTCCGGTTCCCCGTCTGTATCCCTATCTTCCGCGCTGCCCCCTTCTCTGCTTGCTGCTGCGGCTGCTTTTTCAGCGACGGCGTCGTGCCGACTCGGCGGCTACTGCTGGCGGTTGTTGCCATCTTCAGAACTGGCCGCTGGGCCGCCTCCGCGGCCTATCTGGCGTTTGCTGACGGGCCGCCTCTAGGCCTTTCGTAGGCCGGCGTTGTTGCGCCCTGGCGGCTGCTGGCGTGCTTCACCGGGCCGACGCTCCTGCGCGTCCTCAACCGACCTCGGCTGGAGCTCTCCCAGTTCCCTGTAGTAGGGGCCGCTCCTACGGCCGTGGGTGGTATGCCTTGTCGTGTGTCCAGGTTGTTGTCGCCTCACAGGTAGCCCTCACAACGTAGGAAGGTTAATGCGCGATAGCTCGATAATCGCGAAATCGGACACTGCTGGAGGTCGCCCCGCGGTCGCGTTACATGTATCGCAGTCCGCCCGTTCTTTCCCCCCAGATTCCTCCTTACTTTACCCTCTACCTGTGACATTGTCACAGCATTTGAAACGTAGAATAAAGAATGAATAAATAAAACTTTCAACAAATAACTATCAATTAACAACTGCTGACTTTCATTTACAAATAGAAAATAGCTTTTTTAAAATCTAAGGTAATTAAAAAATGCATTCTAATTTATAAAAAATTTTTTAGTTATATAGTTTATTATTTACTTTTTGGTGGGAAACTGCACTGCTGATTCCAGGCCGGAAGTGTGAGTGAGCGGGAATGGATAGACTTGGAAAGGTGGCTGCCGAAAAATTTGGAAACATGGCCTTCGTCATGTGTCGGGCCGTACCTAGCGCCACACGGGCCGAGAGTATTGCGGCGGAGACTCTCTCGGATAACAACCGGGATGATAAATGCACGAGAGCGTACGAACACCATATAGCAGCGATGGAAGGGCTACCATCAAGTCCTATTCTGACCCTACTAGGGATCGATAGCTGTATCACCGCCACCTCAGGGCGCTATCTCGATCCGAGATCAGCCATTGCCTGAGCCAGATGACAATCGAGGAGGTGAAGAGCTTCTTCGGGGCCTGCCGAACTTCCTTCGAATCGAGTAGGAAGTCTCAGGCGGGAGCCCTCCCCCCCCCCTCCCTCCAGTACTTTAAGATTGCTACGCTTTACATAAACTTTTAATAATTTGATGTATAAATAAAATAAATTCCTTGAACTAACGGACTTTCATAAATATTATTGAGTTAAAAAATAAAATTATAATGGTAATTGAATGAAGTTGTTCATAATTATGTGTACAGCTATATATTATTTACTTACCATATCTAGACGGAGCCTCTGAACAGGTATTGCGCGCGGCATCTATTGAATCAAAAGAATAACATGCGCTCGAGACTCCATTGCATGCCTTCAACAGTTAGCGGATAGTTGACGTTAAATTGAGCGGTGTCGACAGCTTAATGATCGCCGTTGATCAACGAATTCGCGAGGCGTCAGGCAGTCTGGTTGTGAACCTCACAACAGAAATAGGAGAGCGAACTGATAGAAGAGCGCGTGCCCCTCGAAGGCCTCAAGAGGTGACACAAGGTTGAGCGCGTTGAAAATGAGTCTACGACGGGGGGGATTTTTCGCAAGCCATGCATAAAGACCATTTTTTTAAAAGCCTACCTAAATTATTATTTGGTCTAGTGCACATTCCTACCTCCACGATTTCACTGAAAGGCTAGCTGCCTAGGTCCGCTCTGATGCGACCACGAGCCTGCGGACGGACAGGCGTGTGCACCGAGGAAAGTGCCTGGTGCTTAGGACCCGTTCGAGACATGACGGTATTGGACATAAACTATCACGTCACAATGTTGAAATAAAATTTAACAATTCCAAAATACATTTCACAAAAATTTACCCAATTAGAATTGTCCTCAAGTTTCTATTTAAGTCCATAGCATTCTAATTGTTTTTGAATATTTTTTTATATATTTTCTGAAATATTTTTGTTATTGAATATCTTATTTACACAATATTGGCGCGAGTACTCTTTTGCGCTACCTTCCCACCGATAACATATTTTCGCGTTCATTCGTGACTTTAAAGCTGAGAGCACACAATCTCGTCATCGCTGCATCCGTCTTCTTTTTAATTGCGACCAAATCGTATATTTAAAATAATCGCGCGACATCTAGAAATTTGGGTGATACTAGCCACTTGGAGAAAGCGTCGTGTGACAATCTTTATTAAGTTTTAAGTTTAACCACTTCTTAAATTGATTTCTATATTAACTTATTTAATACAGTCTTTTGCAACAATTAAGTTCTAGCAATTCGATTTAATTCATATAAAAAATCAATCGCATTGAATCGATTTTTTCTACCAAAATATGGTTATAATTATTTCAAAATATTATAATTTAATAGAACAATATTAAATTGTAGAAAAAGTAGAGCAAAATGAGTGGTCCCAGCCAACCCCTTTCTAGGTTCCCCCTGCTGTTGAACTTTCTCCAGCTCTCAGTCCTCCACTTTATGCATGCAGTCAATGCAATTGCGATGTTCACGATGGATTGCTATATCTCAGAGAGAAAGAGAGAGAGGCCACCACAGCTTCTTGCGTCGCAATATTTAAGTACAATTTGTCACGTGGCAGTTAACGGGTGACTAAGCTCGCCCCAGCTCCCAGCCACCACGCGACTTAAGGACTTTCCGTCCTCTCCTCGCTCGATGTCGCCGCACGGAAAATCCGCGGACGCGGCGGAGCAAGCCTGGGTGCTCGCCACTATAGGGAACGTGAAAAATGGGAAAAGCCGCACGAAATAATTACGCGGATGTTTCACTTTTTTTTTTTAATTAATAAATATTTATTATATTTACAAATGATCAAACGGACAATTTGATCGACGCTATCTACTCTAACTATCGTTATCTATTCTCTCTCTCTCTCTCTCTCTCTCTCTTCCGCTCTCCCGACGCGGATGATCGCGCGCGCGCTACACAAAATATATATATCAATATTACTTACTTCGGCGGCGGCGATCTTTAACTTGGCGGAAAATGCCCTCCGCCTGGTTGTTGGCGCTATCTCCTTGTTTCGCCAATCTGCAGCCACTAGGGCGAGATCAAAGCGTCCCAAGTACGCAAACTCGAAACGGCAGGTGAGTGCACTTGCACTTCGGTGCACTGCTCTCACTCTCTCTCTCTCTCCACACTCCTCTCTCTCTCTCTCTGTTAGCTAATTATAAGCGCGTCGCGCGAAAAGTGTTGCGCTTCGCCTCTAACAGTCTCGGGAGAAACCGTGTCCCGAGACACACTAACTCAAATCATGTGATCGAGCAAGGATCGAGGGCCGATCGCGCGCCTAATTGCCCTCTCTCCTTAATTAGCCGCCGCGGCCCGCACGCGTCCCGCGCGACATTTACTGCAGTGCGCCGGATTTCGCGCAGCCAAGTGCTCCCCACTCAGCGCATGGTTAAGGCTGCGAGCACGAGCTCAGTACAGCAGCGACCAAGGCTGTTTTTAGTTCATTTGTATGATAGGGTGCTCGAAAAATGTCCTATTTTTTGCGTTTGCATTAAATAACCCTTCATCAACTTCCTGATCTTCAATTTTTTGTCCAGTTATTTATCTCGCAATAGATACTGGCGCGGTAGTAGGGGGAACTCACGGCGGCGCGTCGCGGTGACGTTGCGCGGTGTTAGGATGTGCGTGAGGGAGCTTCTATTGGATTGATGCTTCGATCTAGATGGTGAGCGCAGATCCAAAAGAGAGCTCGTATAGTAGAATGTAGATTTTCACGTGCCAGTCCGTAAGGTTCGGGCAAAAACGGTATCAAATCTATAACTAATAAGTGGCAGTTTAAATGATAAGCATAATTTTAATGTGCAGATAATCGTGTGCATATAAAGTGTCTATAGTTTACACGTGTTAGACTTCTATGCCGCAGCAAAGTCATAAACAGGTTCCGAATGTCACCTGCGAATGCTTGAGGGAAGTCGCGAGTCGATAGTCGAGAAGGACCAATACCGAATAACGGTGATTCATACACAGCTGTAGACTCATAAACAGCGTTAGCTAAATGGACGCGTTTTGTTGCGTGTCCTCACTCTTCCTATTCAATCAGACCCGAGTCGGCTTTGAGTGATAATCCGGAGACCTACATAGGTCAGCAGTCCTCTCACACTTAGTCATTCACATAAATAGCATAGTCTTCATGGATATGATTCTTCGCTCGCTCTCTATTCTTTTCTCTCCCGTTTTCCCTTATTTTCCCTCAATTGTAGCAACTTATGATTTCATTCGCTAGATTGCGTATTACTGCGGTACATTGAAACTGGCACGGATCGTTTGTTTGGTATCGGCTATTTCTCTATTCATCTCTAACGATACTTAATCTTCTAGATATCAATATAATATATAAAATAGAGTAAACTAATAGGGAATATAACATCTTATAAAGGAATATGATTGTTTAAAATAAATTATTAAAAACAAAATTATTTAAGAAAGGAAGAAGAAATAGTGGCGTATTAACGATATAAGGGTAAAAACGAAAAATTTACCAAAATTTTTTTCGATTACTCCTAAGTTTAATAATAAAATAATAAATAAGAGAGTATAAATAATCAATAACAACTGATTTAAATTGTTGATAGAGATATAATAAGCAGAATACTTATCTGATAAATTAATCCAATCGAACTGCCTTAAGAATTCGCTCCCTTTTTGTCTTATTCAGATTAATAAATAATATTCTCGACACGCACGTACGTATTCATAAATAATGGGACACTATTATTTTTGGTCAAAGCTTGGCGATGCAGGCTGAGTACACGCCACTGAATAGATGAGAGCATTTGAGCGGTTAGCCGTGTGTCACCTAATACCTCACGCTGTGCAAGTGCCCTAAGATTTACTCCGCGTAATTCAAATTACAAATACGCAAAGATTAAAATGACTACTTTAAAAAAAGGATTAATTGGAAAGAAAACTTAACCAATTAATCAGCATAATCATCAGTCTTACTGACCGAGCAGATGACCTCGAATAAAATTATGAGATACTGAACGCGGTGTTATTAGTACCGGAGAGAAACCAGCCTTGTTTTAATTTAACAGACAAGGTCCACTATGAAAAAAGGGAGGAAAACTATATTTTTATGAAAAGAATTACACAATAAGATACAAAGAAGGTACAACTAGACGAGACGAGTAGAACCATCAAAGCGTTAACGATGCACAAGTTAGAGAATAAAATAGTTTTAAGTATCTCTTTTATAGACGACTTTGTCGATTCGGGTGAAAGAAAATGCTTGAAGAGCAGGCAAAGATAAATGGCATAAATTTCTTGGTATCGATGTAAGCAGGCAGAAAATTCACAACAAATGCGCCAATATCCTAGAATTAGACGAGATACAAAAGAGCCGCATAGTAAATCGTTTGATTGCAGGAGACAAGGCACGTTTTTAACAAAACATTATATACATATTTAAAGCGAACCGCCGTATCGACTTTTACCGAGATCAAGAATGTTGGAAGCCGATATAATCGAGCGGTCATCCAGGGAATGATGCAGCGTGCTGGTAATGCTAATAAAAGTAGATGGGAGCTACTGCTTCTACGTTGACTATCGCGAACTCAACAAACTGACTGAACGTGACGCATACGCTAATCCCTCGCATGGAGACAAGCTTAGATAAGCTAAGAAACGCCAAGTACCTACTGATAATAGAGTTTCAGCTGGCGTACTTTCCATGAGCTTGGGTCTGTATAATTTCAACCTGTTGCTATTCGGCTCCATGAACGCGCTCATATCTTTCGGTACTTATGGATTACATATTGCTTGAACGCATATTAACAACTTTTATATGCATTTGAAATGGTTCAAATTCGTAATCACTTAACTCGACAAGACCATATTAACCATTAATCGAACCTAACCTAGAGGTTATTTAATAACTTATAGGTTTATTATTAACAATATCGTACATAAGTGGAACAGACCTCTCCCTGAATTCCGACAAAATTCGAGGGACCGTTTACTATAGTAAAAACACGTCTACTATATCAATACATTTTAAGACATTACGACGACGACCGAGATGAGCACGTATTGCAGCTGAAATCCTCAGACAAACAATGCCGAAGAAGAGCCTCAATAAAAGAAATTTTTCAAATCTGTAACAAGCCCGACGACGATACCAAATGTTTTTTGTTTCGTAAAAACGAGGATGAGACAATGGTCGAAAACACAATATGCTGCAAGTGTAAACAACATGGCCATTGTTCCGGAATAATCCCAATGGTAAATTTGACGCGTACTGTACAAACAAAGATTACGCAACAAAATGACTAAACAATCAGGGTCTTCGTCAATCAAGCGCATTAAAGTAGATCCATAAGCTACGAACGTGTGCAGAGCATATATTCCAGGAGGAAGATACGAATGTAGAATCTTGTTGACTGAAGAATGATGGATACCGGATCTGAAGACAGTATAATAAAGTTAGATTCAATACCGAATATCGTCGTATTGATAAAACAATCATATAACGAGGGATTTCGAAACAAACGATAACTACACTCTGTATAATCAAGTTTGAAATATACAACGATCTAAAAATGTTTTATGTAGTGAAAGAATTAACGCAAGTTTCTTTTGCTTTGAATTCTTAAAAAGTACCCTTACAGCAATGTACTAACCCTCACCAACCTTTCCAAATCGATTAAATAATAACTCTCTATACAGGGAGCAAAAACAAGTTATCCTATATTAATATTAATGATCTAGAGCGATATACAAATCAATTCCTACTTGATACTGGAACCGAAGAGAATATCATTAAAAAACCAATGATATTTTAAAATTGATATGAGTTAAATAAGTAAAGTATTTAATTTGATCGAGCCGAAACAATAATTTTAATATTTGGAAACTTATTTTAGCAGTTTAAGAAAATACAAATATCTAACATTATCTAACGACTTTTTCAACCTTCATTGTTAGGTTATGAACCTGTCTTTAATACTCTACATCCAACACAATGTAATCGACAGAATTTTGTCCATTTTGCTTACGCATGCAATTCTAAAAAATTCCGAAAAATAAGAAAAATTAGGGAAACCAAAAAAGTAAAGTAGGCCCTTAAAGAAAATAAGGGAAAGATGAATACCGACTCTGTTTCTAAAAATCAATATGCGACTAAAGACAAATATGCGAAGGTAACAATAAACCATTGATCGGAATTATGGAAATAACCTTTGCCAAATACTGATAAACTATATAAGATAAACTATTTTCATCCAAAAATCCCAAAAAAGACCATGCAAAGTGAGAGGAATTAGCATATAAAAGAAGAGGATTCAAAGAACAAGGAGCAGATTTTAGTCAGCGTACTAAATCTAAGGAGATACCCGAGACAAGGAGGACGATAATTCAGTCACCTAAGAGTCTGACAGAGTGCATCAGTCTCTGAGCCGTCGACTACTGCTCCAACGCCCGAGCGTTACAGCCCAGGCACCTAATCTAAGAGAACCGCTAATGAAAACCGTTATCTTGGGACATCCATCAGCGCTAGCCATTTAACTGCCTCGAAAAGCGCCGCTGCACAGATCATTCGCAGCTACTCAAATAGCGGCTTAACATCCGCCCTACCGACAAAGTGCCATCCAATACTTTCATCATCGTCTCTCTCCCTCTCTCTCTCTCTCTCGTTCCAGCGACTTGGATCATTCCATCCTAGGTAGGTGGAACCTATCCACCTTCATCTGCAGCACCATCCGCATTCATGGATGGCGGGATCTACTCTATCTGTGTCTAGGCCAGGAGAAGCGTTTGAGCGCTGGTGAAGTGTAGCAAATGTGGACTGAACTGTTATCTAGCATGCTCCACGACCGCATCATGTGTGAACAAAGTGGTACATACATACAAGTGTCACGACTGTCTGCCTTCGAAGCGCGCATCATCAGGTGCCCCTCCATATCTGAGAGAGATTGATTGATTGTTTGATTAGTTTTTTATTTTACCTGGGGGTAGAACCCCATCTGATGCACAATAATTTACAACATGAAAAAATAATAACATAAAATAAGAAACCGAGATATTCCGTTACAGTTATAAACGCATGTTATGGTTTCATCGTGAAAATACTATTTACAGTCCGTGAAAGAAATAACATAGCACGGCTTGATAATTAAACAGCATTCAATTTAAACTTAAAACTAGAAATTCGCATATAATTACAAGTGAATATAAAAAAGTGCAAAAGAAATATCCTCGTTACGTTAAATTAAATTAGAATGTTTTTACTTACAATTTTGTTGTTCCATGCAGTTTGATCTCTTAACGATAGAACACGACGCAGTGGTGATTTGTCAATAACAGATACGAAATTTAATAAATTCAAAGCCTGAATAATGAAAGACAGAGATAGAGCCTCGAGTTCGAGGAGCAGAGTAGTCTTAAACTAGAGATTGATTGACTTGAGAGAGAGAGAGAGATAGATAGATAAATTTTATTTGCAAATGGCTTACAAAATATTGCACAAAACACGCATTATATATAGACGCTACATCTTAAGTCTACTTATAAATATAATTACACACTATCACAGCATTAGTCATATCACAGATGTAGTACAGTTTTGGCATAAATATTGCTTACGTTTTCCTTATTATCCATCAGTCGAGTCACACACGTAGACACATTCACGCAATGATTACAAGTCAGAGAAAATAAATACACACATACTCATGACACATACAACTAATTTAGGGCGCAAATTAAAACGAGATTACGAGGACGACTGACTACAAAAATCTATTGCGATGTATCGACCCCTCAAATTCTCCATTACTAGCACCCTGCAGCGAGAAAGAGAGGGCGCATTCGTAACACACCACTGAGGAATACCAAGTGTGATTTTAATAAGAAACACTATTATTTGATAAAATACATTATTTATAGTTTAAAGATGTTGATATTTACGAGTATACTTTTGTGATGTTGCTCTCCGAGTGTGGGCTTCTTTTAATCGATCATAAAGAGGGGATAGCAGACGTGAAACGACGCCACATTATATAGTGCATGCTGCAGTGCGCTGCTATTACAAATATATTTCCGAAAAATTGTAAAAATACTATTTACATTTTTAATTGGAGAAAACTCACTTTCTTCGCTTGATTTAGTTTACAGAGTCATCGCTTTAATTATCTTGCTGACTTAAAGTTAAACAATTTTTCATATCACACAAAAATTATGTAATTAACTCTCTGAAACATACATTTTATTAATAATTAAATAAGTATAAAGTAGCAGGCGCGGTTTCACTAATAAATGCGACAAAAAATTCAGTGATGTGGAGAACAACAATCATGACAGGAGTCATAATTCAAAGGAGCCACTCTT
This sequence comes from Sycophaga agraensis, assembly GCA_018906755.1. NCBI lineage: Eukaryota > Metazoa > Arthropoda > Insecta > Hymenoptera > Pteromalidae > Sycophaga > Sycophaga agraensis. The sequence continues at coordinate 269,502 of JACCIE010000062.1, read as the reverse complement.
ACTGATAAGAAGATCACCTGTGTAATTTGTGCCGCATCTTCTTGATATATTTCTACAATAAAAAATCGAGGTACGTGTTAAATTAGGTGACCTTAGAGGATATAATCTAAGCATACGGTAAAATAAATCCGAGCCATTGTGCTGGTAAATCATCTCTCGAGATTTCTTCAGGAAGATTAGTGATAACGCTGTAAGTTCAAGAGTTAGAATTCAAAGTCTGAGTCTTTATTGAGTTAATAGGCACGGGATAAATTTTAAAAAAATAATTATAAAAATATAATTTGTATTTTAATAATAAGGTATATTAAATTATTAGAAATTGTCACGTGGCGGTTACCGGGTGGCTAAGCTCGCCCCGGCTCCCAGCCACTACGCGACTTAAGGACTTTCCGTCCTCTCCTCGCTCGATGTCGCCGCACGGCAAATCCGCGGACGCGGCAGAGCGAGCCTGGGTGCTAGCCGCTATAGGGAACGAGAAAATGGGAAAAGGCACACGAAATAATTACGTGGGTATTTCACTTCTGTTTAATTAAGAAATATTTATTATATTTATAAAGATCAAATAAACAATTCGATTAACGCTATCTACTCTCTCTCTCTCTCTCTGTCTCTCGCTCTCCCGACGCGAATGATCGCGCGCGCGGTACACAATATACATATATATGTATCAAAATTAAAATTACTTACTTCGGCGGCGGCGATCTTTAACTTGGCGGGAAATGCCCTCGGCCTTGTTGTTGGTGCTACCTGCTTGTTCCGCCAATCTACAGCCACTAGGGCGAGATCCAAGCGTCCCAAGTATGCAAAAACAGCAAGCGAGTGCAACTTACACTTCCGTGCGCTGCTCTCACTCTCTCTCTCTCTCTCTCTCTCCACACTCCTATCTCTCTCTCTATCAACTACTTCTTAGCGCCTCGCGCGAAAAGCGTGTCCGCTAATAGTTTCGGGAGAAACCGTATCCCGAGACACACTAACTGGAATCGTGCGATCGAGCAAGGATCGAGGGCCGATCCCGCGCCTAATTGCCCTCTCCCCTTCATTAGCCGCCGCGGACCGCGCGACAATTACGGCGGTGCGCCGAATTTCGCGCAGCCCAGTGTCCCCCACTCGGTGCATGGTCAAGGCTGCGAGCACAAGCTCAATACAGCGGCGACCACGGCGAGATTCTCGTCGCAAAATATAGCGTACTTACTATTTGAATCGAAATAATTGCAACCTAAACATAATAGATCACTGGTACTGGAACAAGGAAGGACATGTGAGATGTGAATTTTCATCAGCATTTCGATGATAACTGTGTTGATTGAATAATCTGATCCTTGTGAACGTACACTTATCCGTCTGCGATATTTGGTTAAAAAATATCTCCTTCTCCCGCAATTCCGCCAACGGTCCAACCTAAAGTTCGACCACAATTGAAAATCGTATTCTAGAAGCTCTTAACTCTGCGAACTCTAAAAGTAATTACACAAATTGTTATTGCTTCGAACCAAGGAGGATAAGGGCAGACAAAATTTCGGTAGCGGATAATGGTTGTGCTTCTAAATGTAAAATTTTCTGGATGGTTTCTGGTGGAAATTGTAGGAGTCTCGCGCTTCTATATATGTTATGACGAGTGGTCGTCCTCTCGGGACAAAAGAAATAACTTATTAATAAATTACATTAATAAATACTTGAAATCGGGTAACGAGCAGGATAGGAAATTGCATCGCTGCAGGTTGAAAGCAATTAACTTTAATCATCAGTTAATAACGAAATTTGTTCGATTTGTTGAGGAAAACGATTGAAGAGGATCAGCTGGTGAAAATAAACAGAGATAGCTGCAAGTAAGGTGCGAGTATATGGAGGTGACGATAGGAAATATACTGTCGAGGACCAATCAAGAAGTCTCTTTTTGCTCACCAGGACGCAAATCGTAATCCTCTCCAGGGATTGAATTTAATAAAAATATCGAGATATCTTTGTCTAAGTATATCTATAAGTATATCGTGATAATTTAAATATAGTTCGAGTACATATACAGTGCGTACTTATTATTTTCCTTACACGAATTTTTGGTATATTCAATACTATTGCCTATTATGCATAACAAGGATGCTAGCTGGATTTTCGAGGGAAAATCGAGATTCCGGGCCGATGAAAAGCGAGACTCATTCACTCACTCGTCGCCCGATCTCGATAAGGAAAGGAGCCATACCGCTCAAAGTCAAGGCTCAGGCTATTTTATATTATCTTTTGGAGATTAGGAGTATACTCCAAGATAAATTAAAGAAGGTGCGTGGGCCGGGATCTTGTATTTTTTTTATTATTTATTTTAATTATTAATTATTCATGGGCATTGTTGGTGAGTAAATTAAATATTTTGTTTTTGTATTATCCTCTCTCTCTTCTCTAATAGCCGGTAGGCCAGAGTCGACGATATTTTCGATACTTGTACATTTCTTTCAGCTCGAGATGTTTTTTTTTGTTTTTGGTGTATTTTAAATCGGGATGATCTATAGGTATTATTTTATTAGTGGAGATGTTAGAAATTTTCTGGTTTATAGTTTAGTTATATTGTTTATTGAATAAATATGCTTATAGATAAAATTTAATTATTGATGTTACAAATTTATTTCAACTGAACCCCCTTCGATTGGTTAAATCGCAATTTGCACGCGACGCGCCTAGGGTAGAGGTGATCGGGGAAAATAGAATTTAAAATTTGTATTTTTGAATATTCAAATTATTAAACTTTTGTGACCCCACGTGACAATGTATACATAAATTATTTCGACCAAGTTTTAGAAATCTGTAAATGAATGATACAAAAAATCAACGATTGCTTGCTTATCGTGATACAAACAGAAGGACAAAGTGAATAAGTAAAGCAATAGCATTAAGGTAGAGAAAAGAGATGAATAGTACACGAGCGATGCCTCCGCGTAAGGGAAACCGGGTTGAGTACGGGCGTACTTAGCGTACGGCCATGAATAATATTCAGCGGAGTAATGCGCAATTAAAAATTTTCTATATCGCCCATTATATACGCCCCTCAAAATTTGTGTAATATGATTTTAAATATTTTTACTGCATGCAACTTTGGTGCGTGGCAACTCTTAATGGATTTTAATTTTGTTTATAATATTTTTCTTTCTGTCTTATTTTGAATTGGGGTGCCAGTGTTGAGCACAACAAATCAAATTCAAGGAGTCAAGTAACTTTGTGTGTAAATAATGCAGAGATTCATGTTGGAGGCAAGCGCCGAACATATTTCTCGCAGGAAAGATTTCAGTGCCGAGCTTTAAATTTATATTCTGTAAATATGATTTACTTGCTCTGTGGTAGATTTATAAAATCTATGAATCAATCTCGTCAGTTTTTCTACTTACGAAAGATCAGTCGTACAGAAGGATTCCAAGAAAACTATATAAATACCAAACGAATGTTCTGAATTGTAGCTAAGGGAAAATACCGTCATTATTTCAAGAGAGGTTAGAGGTCTGGATATAAAATTTTTTTGTTGTTAGCTTGCGCGTCAATAATAGTTTTTTGTATTTTTCTTGATACTCTTAATATATAGTGACATTCGAGCTGTGTTTGAATTATATTTCATGATATCACTTGTTAACACAGAGTTGACTAGTACATAAAAAATGACTAACTGGCAGTCAGACATAGTCATAGATAATATCGTTTTAGATAAATCTTAACTATTGCAAGTTTCCTCGTATTTATTCAAAATATGCATTAAAAAAATATTATCCAATAGTGATACTACTTTTATATACATACCCAATCCTGAAATTGAACTATAAACTGGTTCAGAAGTACTGCAAGTACTATTATAATGCAATTGTAAACCAATTTCGCGTGCATCATTTTCTTCTTGTGCCTGCTGTCTTCTTAAAGCTACCTAAATTCAAAAATAATACAATGTTTGAAACTGTTTTATTGGACAAGCTTAATAATAACTTTGAAAAATAAGTAGTAGTATATAATTTATCATATACTGCTAATATATTAGCTAAATCACATTTTTAATGCAGCAGTATCGTATTATCATTGTGTAAACTCGAAAAGTTGTTCTTCCGCAATTTTAACTATTTTAGTCATTCTTTCATATACAAATCGCTTATTACAACAAAATACAACTTCTTATTGATCATTTCATTCTATAATTCATTATATATCGGATGGTGGATATATTAGAACTTATGCACATGTCGTAATATACTCAACCGATCACTAATACTCAAAAAATATATAATGATTAAAATTTTATAATTTGATAAATAATAAGAGATTTTCTAGGTGATAAAGGAATAATTTCTTTTATTTTTTATTTATTCTGCAGAATGCATCAGGAATAGCCCGTATATCCTACATAACAATTTATTAAAAACCAAAAATCTGATACGTATAAGTTTAGATTTAATATCGCAAAATTTTAGCGTCAAATAGAATTAAATCTTTTTATAAATTAAAAATTCCTACACAGAACATTTATAGATTCCTTTTTATGTCGATATTTACCACATTGCATTACATCATTATGACATTAACTTCGAACATAAATTCATTCAGTCTCGCCAACTTATATATTTGTAAATAATCATTGAACAGTTTTGAACACTTATGTTTGTTCAGTCCATGCTGATTGATCGCCTCGTGACGCGAGCGCCACTGCCTGACTCAATCTAAAGCCGCGGCGTGGAGACACTGCTCAACGTCGTAATAAAGAGCCAATCTGGACTGAGTACTACTACCGAACGATCACGTCAAGCTGCCACAGAACGACTAATTAACTATTAACTAATTCTTATTCTATACTAGGATATTAGGAGTGAAAAGCCGTGTGATCATAAAAAATAAATTGAAAAGTCGACTTTTAATATTAATATGTATTTATGGTTTATTCGTATAATGTAAAACAAGTATGTATATGTTAGTACGATTGGAAATTGAGCCTTGTTATTTCACAATTTTAATATATAAATCCGTTTGTTGACTTCGATTTCTAATTTACGCATTGGCATCGGTTCAGTATCTAAGAAGTTGTCAATGGACGATGCAAGGGCACTTTCCTCGACAGTTGAACGGTTGTCTCGATACTGTGCATATGATGACGGTTTCGACAGACGATCCTGATATCAGACTACTTGTTTATGCCATAGCGCTTATGACGTGGTGCCTCCGTCATGAGACCGACGAGCCTCGGATGAGTCCGGAGTCCGTCATACAAGTTAGAGGTAGCCTTGAAATGAGCCCGGCCGGGCTAGCCGGAGCGGAATTTAAGAGATTGAGTGCGTCGGTCGAAACGGGTAGACGCGTATTATACAATCAACAAATCCTGGCCTTTTAAAATTCATATCTGAAAGAGGTAAATGTTCTATATGTTTCCATGATCAAAAATCAATTTTTTTGCTACTTAAAAAAGAAGTCATCTTATTTAAAATTAAAGCAGGTACGCGTAGTTAAAATTCAGATTTTAAATAGGCTTGCAAATAAATGAAGGTTCGACCTTTAACCTTGGAATTATAATTATACCTCCTAGTTATACCTCCTACTTCAATTACGTTAATATTAGCCTGTTACCTTAATAATTTTAAAGTTCTTACCGTAAATTCCGATATGAAAGATTATTCTACTCCTGATCTAAGCGAATTCTCTTCTTTTATACTCTGATTACTTTGTTTAATAGTCATTTTCCCAATACCGAATAGTGTGATATTCAGAACCTTGATGTCGATAAAAGGACAAACAATAACGGTTAACTAGGACTCAACTGCCGATAGAAAAGGCAACCGAACTCAATAACCATCTTACCCACCCCCTTGGGCCGATCAGAAACTTGCGCGCCGAGATCGTGATGGTTCTTGGCAAAGTCGTAAAAGCACCGGCCAGATGATTTTTTTTCTATCCAACCTATTATAGATAAGCATATATCTAGTCAAACTTTCCAAAACTAAGAAAGAAAGACCCCATCGGGATGTACAATCAACCTTAAAAGTGAAACCATTTTCGATGTGCATTATTAAATAAAACATATAATTACATCCCCTCTAAATCTAAGCAAATCGTTGCACAAAAAAACAACAAAATTCAAAAAAATTATCAATACAAGTATAAAAAAAGAATAAACGAAATCGCAATATTTAGAAAAACAATTTATCAAAAAAAATGTTAAAAACTATTTCTAATAAATTAAAGCGAAAAGAAATCTTTACCGAACACAAGGATAATTTTCTTTCCACAAACCACAGATTTAAAATCATTTTTGTAATTAGAATTAGTTAATGTCAAATTGAAAGTGATCCATCTAAAGCATTATTCATTTTTAACTATGAATAATCATTAAGCGAAGAATCGAAATAAATATTGTTAGAAACATAAATCAAGCGACATTACACTTATAATAATATTATACAACCTATATTTTAATTATTTGTATCTAGCTATACCACGGGATAGTTGAAGCAATCCTAAAAAATTTTTCTGGTCTCGAAACTGTCAGATACACCTCCGTGAAGATACAGGTGTTTAAAAAATGTTGAAAATCCAGCTTCCGCGACCTAAGAGCGCGGCCTACTCACCGCTGCGTAGCCAATGAGAGTAGAGGAGATAGTCCATGGGAGAGAGTAGGACGGAGTTATCGGCACCGTAAGGCAAGTAGCGTATCTGGCCCAAAACTCCAGGCTTAGATGCGTGTCGATTTGTCGACTGTTAAAATTGTCAAAATAAGAACGTCGGGCCGCAGTAGACCGTCAGTAGTACCACGACGGGCGGAAAGGCGGCCGGCCTGTGACCCGGTTCCTGCGACCACCCTTCCTCCTTATCCGCCTCGTAGTCACTCGGCTTTCAATAAAATATAATTATTAAAACAAAGCTCAATCCTAAATTTAAAACTGCGCAATACTAAAAATTGTAAAGATTGTCACGTGGCGGTCACTAATATCAAAAAAACTAAGCGTGCAAAGTTGGGGCAACAACCAAACTCAGAAGGGACGGTGACCTCTGGTGTTATCGAGGCCACCTCCGCTAACTCCACGCTGCCACTCTTCCGCAATGTTTACAGCAGATTCGGGCGGTCCCGGTAGAATTGAGTCAGTGCCGCTCGTATCCACACTCTATCCTCAGGCTCCGCGTTCCGGAGCTCGCTGAGAAGCAGCCTGGCCTAATGGAAGGCGCGAGCCATCTTTGCGTAACCTGCCCCTGTTTCTGCAGGCACGACAATCGGCCCTGACATTGGGGCAAGCCCCATGGAAACGGAATCTCCGTTTCCCACCGAATCATCAAGTGTCTCTCCGGACACTTCCATGGGCTGCACAGGGCTGCACCGTCGGGCTGAACGGTCCCTTCGGGTCTATCTCCCTACCTACCTCCCTCACACCTACCTCCTCCTCGTTCGTGAGGACACTCGCGCTCGCGGACGTGGACGCGGGCCCTCCCCCCTTTGCCCTCTTTCGCCACTTCCTCTTTCCCGCAGAGCGCTGCGAGGTCTGCCCCGCCGTGGATGTTGTGGGCAGGGGCAGGAGTACGCCTGGAGTCGGCTCTCGTGGCAGTGCCGTGTAGAGGCACTCAAAAGTTTCATCCATCTCGAACTGACGTCGCGGATTCCACTTGAATCGGCGCCTCGCCATCAGCCTCAACCGCATCACCTCCTCCCAACGCAAATCCTCGGCGTATCCGGCGGGAAAGATGTTGCGCGGGGCCTCTTCTCGCCTTGCCGGAGCCTCTATGGGCTCGACGACAGGACTGGCTGGCTCAACCGCCGCAACCGCTACTTCTACGACGGCCGCCTGCCCGTCACACACGGGCGGCGTAACCGCCGCGCTACTTCTTTCGCCGGACGTCGACGGCTGCAGGCCTGGGCCAGCAGATGGAGATGCGGCCTCGCCGCTCGTCGACTCCGGCACCTCCATGTCCTCGTCCGAGGCGTCGAGGAGCAACGCCTCCTCGTCCTTTGCAATTCTGTCCCGGCGAGCTTGCAGCTCCAGCCAGACCAGCTTTTCGAGGCACTCCTCGTCACTCATGCCCTACACTACCCCCGGAGCTGGCTCGACGGGGATGGCTCCTCCCATTTCTTCACCGTTCGCCATCTGCAAAATGAAGAAATTGATTAATTACACGCTAAACACTACACTTACACTCAAACTCTACCACGACACAAGAATAGATGCTGACTTCCGACACCTCGTCGGTCGGCACGTTAGCTCGCCTCGGTGGTATATACCGCTTTAGGTGCTGAATATGCACCTTAGAGGTCTTCCGGCCAGTATCTTCGAGAAGAAAGACTGTGTCACCAAGCACTTCTTTGATCTCGAACGACGCGCCTCTTTTATTGCGATTATACGCTCGGGCGTTGCGCTCCTGGGATTCATCGTTATGCTTCCTCACGAGATCCCAAAGAACGTCCAATCGTTTCAGACGGTCAAGCCAATGCTCAGGGTCAGCACGAACAACTACCTTCTCTCCCTCAACTTCACGTCGCAACCTCCTCACTGGCTGTGGGTGGCGCCCATAGTTCAAGAACGCTGGCGAGACTTTTGTGCTAGCTTGCACGGCCGTGTTAATGGCATGTCGAAACTCATGCAAGTGCTCGTCCCACTGACGATGATCAGCCTCGACGAACGTGGCAATCATCGTCTTCAACGTCCTATTCGTACGCTCAACCGGATTGGCTTGGGGGTGATAGGGAGGCGTGGTTACATGCTTTACATCAAAATCTTCCAACATCTCCCGGAGATGCTTATTAACGAACTCTGTACCATTGTCCGTCAATAAGAACTCGGGAGTCTCCCACCGAAACAACACCAACTCTTCAAAAGCTTTCGTCACTGCCTTCCCGTTAGCCGCACGCAATGGTTTCAACTCAATCCACCTCGTAAAAAGATCCTGAAACACTAAAATGTATTTATACTGGCTCTTACTACGAGGCAGCTCCATCACGTCTGCAGCCACCACTGCCCATGGCCTCTCAACAATTCGCTTACCCATCAGCCCTTGAGGATCCGCCTGAGAGACTTTATAGCGCTGGCATTCACTACACTGCTGCACGTACGCACGCACTTGGTTATAAAAACCAGGCTAATAATACTCCCTCTTTACCCTGTCGTAAATCTTCTCGATTCCAAGATGACCTGACGACGGGTGGCGATGTGCCTGCTCAATCACTCCAACTCTATACTCGTCTGGTACGACGAGTCTCCACCCCTCCTCTTGAAACGAGATCGGATCCAAGATCCCATCAGGAGAATAACGATACAGCATGCCATCTACTACTTTCCATCCCGGAAATTTTCGAGGGCAACGCTGAATTTCGTTTATTCTATCAAGATACCAAGGATCCGAGATCGTCTCAAAATTCGCCACAATCGCAATCTCTCCATCGATGCCTCTAAAGAGAGCATCAGGAACCTTGTTGCGCACTCAAAGTCCCACTGCTGCATCTTGAGGGCCCAACGCGCTAGACTCCCTGTAGGGTCTTTAAGATTCTTAAGCCACGTTAGAGCACTATGATCTGTTTTAGCAACAAATTCACAGGCCTCCAAATATGGCCTCAGTATCTTAATCGACCACAATAAGGCAAGGCACTCCTTTTCCGACGTAGTATAGTTCCTCTCAGCTGGATTTAAGACACGGCTGATATACACAATCGGATGCTCAAACCCATCGTCATCTTCTTGAGTCAAAACGGCTCCAATGGCGTAATCACTAGCATCGCTTTGGACCGTAAATGACTTAGGAAAATTCGGACGAGCAAGCACAGGGGCCTTTACAAGCACGTTCTTCAAAGCACTAAACGCAACCTCTTGTTCTCTCTGCCACTCCCACGGTTGATCTTTCTTTAACAACTTCGTGAGGGGCACTTTAAGCTCCGACTCTTTCTCAATAAACCGTGCGTACCAGCCCACCATACCCAAAAACGTACGCAACTCTTTCACATTCTTGGGTGCCGGATAGTTCAGGACCGGTTCAACCCTTTCCGGGTCAGGCCGTAATCCGTCAGCATCGAGCCGGTAACCTAGGAAACGCACACTCGAACAACAAAACTCACACTTCTCACGATTCACCTCGAGTCCAGCTTCCACAATCGTACGCAACACAAACTCTACTCATTTCAGGTGCTCTTCGATCATTTGCATAACCACTATCAAAATACAAAAGAAATTACAAAATACAATAAAAATTATTAATATATTAAAAATATTATTAGCATAAATAAATTATTATTATTAAATATTTAAAATGAGTAAAATATTAAAATAGGACAGCACGCTCGCTACGGTCGCCGCGACACACACTAACACAACCTTATTTTCCTTCGCACTAATGTGCACTCCTGCACTTCCTCTGTGCCCCTGTGCACGAAGAAATGCAACCCCCCCTTCGCACGCTGGAGCCTCCACGCGAGGGGTCAGTGCAAACCACCGACGCGCCCTCTGCTATCGGCTTTAAATCGACAGCTGTCGGCCTCCGAGGAGCTCGCTCAAACGCAAGCTCCTACCTCCCCGTGCGGCGCCAAGCAGTCGACGCCTGTTCTTCACAGGATCTCCAACAAAAGGAGAGGGGCGGCCGCGGCTGGATCAGCGCGCGAACACAAACTCCAATAATTTTTAATTTAAATTTTTTTTTTTTTTTTTTTTTAATCAGTGCCAAATCGGGGCAAAAAACGCTCCCTCACGACAAAAAAAATGAAAATTTTCCGTTCGCGACCCCTACCACCGGCGTCCTGTCACGGTCGCCAATTTGTCACGTGGCGGTTACCGGGTGACTAATTTCGCCCCGGCTCCCAGCCACCACGCGATTTAAGGACTCTCCGTCCTCTTCTTGCTCGTGTCGTCGCACGGAAAATCCGCGGACGCGGCGGTGCGAGCCTGGGTGCTCGCCGCTATAAAGAACGCGAAAATGGAGAAGGCGCATGAAATAATTACGCGGATATTCTACTTTCGTTTAATTGAGAAATATTTATTATATTTACAAAATATTAAATAAACAATTCGATTAACGCTATCTACTCTCTCTCTCTCTTTCTCTCTCTCTCTCTCCCGACGCGGATGATCGCGCGCGCGCCACACAATAAATATATATATCAATATTAAAATTACTTACTTCGGCGGCGGCGATCTTTAACTTGGCGGGAAAATGCCCTCCGCTTTGTTGTTGGCGCTACCTCCTTGTTTCGCCAATCTGCAGCCACTAGGGTGAGATCCAAGCGTCCCAAGTATGCAAAAACAGCAAGCGAGTGCACTTGCACTTCGGTGCGCTGCTCTCACTCTCTCTCTCTGTCTCTCTCCCTCTCCACAGTCCTCTCTCTCTATCAACTACTTATTAGCGCGTCACGCGAAAAGCGTGGCCGCTAATAATCTCGGGAGAAACCGTGTCCCGAGACACACTAACTGGAATCGTGCGATCGAGCAAGGGTCGAGGGCCGGTCGCGCGCCTAATTGCCCTCTCCCCTTCGTTAGCCGCCCCGGCCCCCGCGCGCGTTCCCGCGCGATAATTACCGCGGTTCGCTGAATTTCGCGCAGCCCAGTGCCCCCCACTCGGCGCATGGTCAAGGCTGCGAGCACGAGCTCAGTACAGCGGCGACCACGGCGAGATTCTCGTCGCAAGATAAAATAATAATAATGATATAGAGAATTGAAAACAACTAATCATAATAAAATAAATAATTATTATAAAAGATACAAGTTCTGCGAAACAAACATTGCAAATATAATTTAGTAAAAAAAGAGCTACAGAATAAAAATTTATAATAATCCACTGTAATAATTGAAACACTCAAACTCTAAGCTATGAAATTATTCTATCTGCGTTAAAATATCTACATTAAGTATCTAATTAAATATTAGAAACTTAGGAGAAAGTGGAAAATCCAGAGGGGCAAGGGAGAGCAACAAACAGATCAAGGAGACCATCTCAAAAGGAAAATTCTGGCCTATGCATTTTTAGTATCTCTGGATCCTAACCTAAGCCGTATTCCTAAACAAACGCTTTGCGCCTGTATGAGAATACATTCCTATATTCCTGCCTTTTTAACCCCTATCCGACGGCACCAAACAGGGCTGGACTTTGGGTAGCAGCAATCAATCCCATATATTTCTACACCCGTGGTGTTCCTGGTATAGGATATATCCATCCAGACTAGAAATTTAATAAGCACATCCTCTCCTGTGTTTTCGTTTCTAGCCTCATTCCAAGCTCTTGTACAACGAGCACAGGCTTACAAGGAGGCAGTGATAGATTGTGCATTATACAATCGCTTATTTTATGTAAAGCTGGTCCCTGAACACGGATTGGACGTCACAATAGTTTTATTGCGACCTTCGCATTTTTGTCGCCGCTTGGCTTTTTCGAAGTAGTGTCGGAACTCATTTTCTGCTCGTTTTCCCTGAGGCTGTTTATTTAATTCCTCTTAATTCTCGACCTTCGTTTTAGTCGCACTCGTATGCAATACGACAGATTCTGTCGAGAAGTCAGTATTACTATTTTCGTTGACAGTGGCAACATGTATAGTTATAGATTCTGGATATGGTTTCTCCGTGATCTCTGTCTTAATCGTGATTTCAGTAGTCCTGTGCAATTGAGCCATTATATACTATACATCTACCTTGTGACGTAAACATTTGAACTTTATGAGTTATTTCTAAGTAATTTGTGCTAAGAACTATGTGTTACAAACGATTTTCCATCGTTGTTTGATAAACTTTACTGGTAACAATTTACAATGATTTATAAAATGATTATCCTCACATAAAACATATTAATTACCATATGTAAAATTAGTGGGCCGTTTTGTTGAAACAAAATTAACATTAATTTGCTTCAATTTATTATTATTATGAACCTTTTTTAGAGTTTTCTCCTTTATGAAGTGAATCTTAAGTTTCGGTGTTATAACCTTTTACCCGATATTCTGTTTGTTCACAAGATATAACATATAGTGTTCGAATTCGATCCTCTAGAATAGAACTAAATTTTTTCAGAGTAGAAAAATCTTCACTCGATCTAGATTATTCTATTTTACGTAACCAATCCATTATAGTGGAACTCGATAGTCCTTCTTCAATTAGAAAAAAAAATCAGAAAAATAAGAAAATGAATAAAAAAAATAAATAAATATATTCCAATTTTCCAGTATTGTGCCATTCGACAAAATTAATGATCAAAATGTTTCTTTAAAAGTCTCCCAATCACCCTGACCACCACCGAAATGCGGTAATTTTACTCTTTCCAGTGAAGACTGAACGCTTATGTTTTCCCCAGTAGCTTCCAATTGTAATTGATGGACTATTTCTGCGAATTTTAATTCTGCCATTCGATCTAATAACCAGAATTTCGCTGTTAAATAATACTCTAATGTTCCCATATATACCCCATTTTTTAAAATAAGAATGACGTCGATAAGTGTCAATACGACCATGTAATTGCAGATGATTGTTATAAACGAGAGGCCCTTCCGCTTCAACACGTACTCGCTGAATTTATAATATCTATTGGGCGCCAAGCGAGCGGCCCCTGACTAGCCAGTGGAGACTCTTCTCTTGGGGTGGTCTTGCTGGCCTCGGCGGGAATGCACCGGCACGAGCTTCTCTCGTCTTAACAACTACAATGGGGGAAAGGAAGAACACAATAAAAGGCTCATTTGTTGATAAATATATTTCTTTATTGCCTAACTAATACAATTTATCCTTATCTAATCCGCTCTCAGCGGCGAGTGACGTCCCGACCGCGTTGTCGAGACGCAGGGAAATCCGTTGGTGATGATCGCGCTCGATTGTGGCGTCGCACGTCTCTTGCTATCGCGGCCCTCGGATGTCGCCCGTCTGCTGTTGAAGTGGCGTCGTCTGCGTCACTCTTAGTTGTATCTCGGGGGAGTGAACGGAGGTCACAGGCAGCCTCCATTCACTCGTCAGTTGCCTCAAGCTTCTGCTGATGAATGGCAGCTTCCCCAAGAGTTGGGTGCGGATGGCTTACTCGGCGGCGTCGTCATTGCGCTAATCGGTGCACTGCACTAGGCATCACCTTCGTCACGACCGACTATACGTCTCGACCGTCTACGTCTCTTCTCGACTTCTTCTCTTCTATTACGCCACGACACGACTTCGCTCTACGACTGCTCTACGACTCTTCTTGACTACACGCGACGACCGCCAAATCTATTCTCTATGTGACTGCAGGTGACGACAGCCAAATCCCATCTCCCGCGACGTCCTGAGACAAAGGGCGCGGGCCCTCCCCTCTGGACTCTCTTGCGGCAATGGTGAGCGGAGTCCACGAGGCGCGTGCCCTGCTGATATGCTTCAGCCCCGCGTCGTCTATTGTCCCGGCCTCTCCTGGATGTCCGGTATGACAATTCCCATCCTCGGTTACTTCTCAACGTCGTCGTTTCCTCGGCTTCCTCTTGTTCTTCAGTGTTAACGGCAACGTCGTCGGTTGCCTTCTCAAGATGGCCGCGGCAGCCCTCCACAGTGCGCGTCGTCGTTAGCATATTGCGACCGACAGAGTGCACAAGGGATCGCTGATCCTTGGGTGGCCCAAATGTGGGGGGGGGGGGGGCTTGTTGGTGCTACGGCGGCTCTTCTAGACCGCTGCGGCCTGCCGAATTGGCGCCATATTGTCCTGCGGCTCGGCGGCTCGGTCTTCTGCGGAGCTGCCGACTCTCCGCGTGCTTGCCGTATTTCGGCCCGTTGCCCTCCCGTCTGTGCCAAACGCGTCTCGCGTAAACGCTGGGAGGTCGTCAACGTCACACACTGGCTAATTTTCTTTTGATATAATTCAAAATTAATATTCTTGTTATGAAAGATATATTTAGCGATTATTCAAAGTATACCAATGATGACCGAGGTGGTCAGTACCTCATGCTCTTATCATCTCGGTAAACTAGCACCTCGATCCAGTACCTCGATCCAGCTTGAAGGACCAAATTTAATGTTGTGTCTTTTTTGAAATTACTTTTGTATTTAAAATATCATCGAAAGCTACATAGAAATGTAACGATAAGATAAGATTAAATTAAAGAATAAATAATACACTAGTTTTTAATTAACAATGCTACTCATTTATTTTACTAATTTGTTCAATTACAAAACAAAACAACCAATAATAAACAAATGTTTTATTCAATTATTAATTATAACGGCAATCTAGATGAAGCACCGCTAACTGGAAAGCTTCATGTGACCCAGAATGCGGTCTGTGCGATACTAAACTCTCCCGAAAAGCGTATGTGAAAGGCACGAAACTAAGCTAGCATGCGATTCACCAATATAAACATAAACTATACAAAATATATGAAACTGAAGCACGAATAGATTCAAAATGATCTTGAAAATCTCCTTTGGCTCTCTAGCGTTATGGAAGGCTAGTCACTCCCAAAATATTCGTAGCTCCCCCGCTGGAAATGGTGAGAGAAAAACCTCCACTTTCCTTAATTCTCTATTCATTCTCGATGCTGTCTCCATTGATTTTTAGGGGCTTGTAAATCAAGGGACGAAATGCCTAGGAATCGTACAAGGGAGATACTAGCTTTACTTCAATTTCGCTGCTCGTTCTAGTGAGCAGTAAGCAATTTGACTTTAGTTCTCCAGGTCTAACTTCCAGTGTTAACCTCAGTTTAACTTTATAATTGTATATAATTAACTTAATTCAAAATTATTGTAGGACCTTGTGCGTAAGCAAGATCCATAGTACAGCTGCAATAAAATTTAGTGTCGAGACAATAAACAAATAAATAATGAGTTCATTTATAAAAGCATAAATTATCCAAATACATTTCCTCTCTAATTCTTTTATTACCTATCTCCTTCTATTATATTAAATCTTATTTCAAGTATCGCTATTTTTTTATATTCTTTTCTATTATACTATCATTATCTATATCTATCTATTTTTTCATAACCTTTTATTATCATACCTAATCATTTAGAGGAGATTAATTTCAGCTATCTTTATCTCATAACAAATTTTAGACTTAAATAGAATTTATTGTCTTATTCCAAATTATTTCATCCGACAGGTGGAGACTTAAAAAGAGAATAATTGAGTGTTAGATTCTCTGAACACTCACTCGGTCTTTTAGAATTATCGTTATTTTAGAATTACGATCCACTGGGAGTATTCAGAATAATCATAACAATAGTCAATACTTAAAATACTAATATTATTAATACAATATTAATTGGTATGAATGATTTTTGAAATGTATTAAGGTGGAACTTTTGAAACGAACTGTTGTGCGCTGAAGCACAAACAGCGATATTTATATATCTAATATGTATACATTGATTGAAAAACTATTGTAAAACTGAACCTTAAAATTATTGTCGATATGAAACATTCTACGATTCTCAGAAGAATGAGATCTAGTTTATAGGGCTCTAGTTTATTATTGTTTATATATCTGTGAAGAGCGGTAAACATTGACCTCGCGCTGAACTGCCAGGTGCTACTACATACCTTTTTAGTATTTACTACACACTGTTTTCTCTGGTAATTAGTATAATTAATGGAAACATTTGTATAACTTTTAATGGTCCTACCTGGGCTGCCATAACACGTTGCCTTTCTGCAATAAGTGTGCATTTAGCGCAGACACAGTCTCGCCATCTGCAATACCTTTTATGTCCCTTGAGTGCTGAGACAACACCATGATTTCTACATCTAGCACATTTTGGTGTCCTTTGATATCGCTCTGCACTTGTTCGCAAGAAAAATGCTGGTAAAACATTCTGTGTTTGTTGTGGCTGCATTAATTGATCTACATCTATGCCTACACCAACACTTGTTGCTAAAGACATGTTCTGAAGTTTCTATTCCAATTTGCAAAAAATTACCACTGATTTAAATCTATTTAGCTAAAACATACACATATTATATACTCGCGCGCACGTGTTTGTGTATATCCTATCCTTTGATTATTTGTCTCCAGCTATACCGGGATAGCTGAGGCAATTGCAAACATTTTGTTTGCGGTCGCAAAACGGTCAGATGTGCCCCTGCGAAGATAGAAGTCTTTAAAAAATGATAAAAATAGAGTGCAACGAATGAGAGTAGTGGAAATAGTCAATCGGAGATATTAGTTGACAATTTCGACAGTCGACGAATGGGCACGCGTCTAAGCCTGGAAGGTGGGGCCTACTCTCTCGCATTGACTATTTTTTCTACTCTAATTGGTTGCGCTTCATTTTTATCACTTTTTGAGCAGGCCACGCTTTTCGGCCGCGGGGGCTCGATTTTTACCATTTCTTATAGCTGGAAACAAGTAATTAAAAGACAGGCTGTATATATAAAACTTAATGAATAATGTATTATACCATAATACTTTATGTTACCCTATATATACATAGTTTTCTGACAAAAGAGCATCATTTTAAACATACGTAATTGTAATCAATAATCTACTATAATTGAATGATAATTTATGTTTATAATTATTATTTTCTGTTGAAGAGATATGCATGCATAAGAAAATCATATTTTTTATTGATAATCTGAAAATAATGGTTTGATGAGTAAATTTTATTATCCTTTTGATATTGTGCCATGTACACATAGACGGGCAGGGTATCATTAGTTCCGAGTATATAATTTACAAAATTTTTTGTTTGGCATAGAGTATCCTTTGCAATCAAAAATAGATTATACGCATCTGCTCCTGCAAACTATTTGGATTCGAGATTACCATCTCCCAACCATTTCTGTAAAAGAAATTTTTCTGTCACTATTACTCTTGTACGACTGAGCTACTAAACACCTCAACTTAAAACCCGCTTTTAAAATTAAGGAAAGGAAAGGGAAAAGAATAAATAAAGAACCAATTTGTAGTGGCACTAGAGGGGATCTGGCCGAGCTAGCCCAAACGATGAGATTTGTAACGCGTCGCTTTGCTGCACCATGCAGGAAAGGCCCTTCCACCTCACGATGGTTCCACAATGACATGCTCGCTAAAAATTTATAAGTAAAGGGCTCCAAGCGAGCGGCCCCTGGCTAGCCAGTTAAGACTCTCTTTCTCCTGGGGACATCCCGCTGGCCTCGGCAGGAAGGCACCAACACGAGCTTCTCTTGATTTCAAATAAAATACAATGGAAAAGGGGGAAAACAATATAGCGCTCTCTTTGTAAAAATATATTTCGTTTATTGCCTAAGCTAATTACACAATATTCCCTACGTTTATATCTACGATTATATCCTACGAAGTCATCAGCCGGAAAGCTCCGGAAGTTCCTGGCTCGCTGGAAGCCTCAGAGGGGTCGCTATTTTGGGCCGCGCTTTTATTTGGAGAGCAGCTGAGAAAATCGTCCACGTAGCTCCTGTCCCTCGCTCTCTCACTTTCTCCGGATGTACTAGCTCACTTTTTCGTGCCACGAAACAGCACAGGGCCGACCTTTTATCTGGTACGAGACTCGCACAAGACTACTCTACGCCACGCGGGCTCATTAATAGTGGTCGATCATCGGAAAATTGGCGCCGACCGCACGCTGACCGTTGTGATTCGAGTGACGCTTCCCACACAAAACACTTACGTGTCTCACAATATGACGACTTGCTGTGCAGTACACGCAGTCGCTAATACGAGGCAGTTTGCTTACGTTTTGAATCGATATGTATTTTCCAGGTAATATCACCATCTAGCGTAATAACAAGGCATTTAACAATGACTAAAACGGAAACGATAATATCGTCCCCGAGCTTTACTGAATTATAACCGATCGTCTCAATATCATCAAGACGCTCACTGGGTACTTTAGGGGAAAAGAGGAAAAAAACTTCGCTTCCTTCCTTCAATGAATTTAAACAATTCAAGCACCAAGATATCCTCTTGTATTAACCAATGTGAATCTTTAATATTAATTAGATCTAAATTTTATGAAAGTTGATCTGAATAAAAAACTCAAAGTAAAAATTATTTTTAATCTTATTATAAAGTTTAATACTGACTACTGAAGAACAAAAAAGCTAAAATCTTTTGGTATATATAATATATTGATAATAATCAATGTATTATAATAAATAAAAATATTGATAGTTGATAATACGGATGGTTAACGTACTACCTCTAATCCTAACGAAATCAATTTTTAAATAAAAATGCTTAATATCTACCATGCATTATTTGTATTGAAAATAACAAAATAATACAATCATCTTATTAAACAAATTTTGATGAAAAACTATGATTGATTAAATTTTATTTAGATAATGAAAGCAAATAAGAAAGTAAAATGAGTAACATATTTGTTGAGAACCACTATGGCCTTGTGGACATTCAGTTTCAAGAATGCCGCTAATGCCTGATCCGATGTTGCTAGTAACGCAGTTGTTACGATCTTAACATAAACCTACAGGTTATCATCGTACATGTTACATCTCACTCCCTTGGATTTAAAAGCAAAATTAAGATCATTTACATAAAGGCAAAACAAAAGTTATTTGGAAACGGAATCCTGGGAATTCGTAAAGTTTAGAGCCAAGATGAACTTTCTGTGTGGTCTGACATAACTAATTATTCTTCACTTAACAGATAAGCTGATTTCCATCAGAGCATCAAACGGAAAAATGCCATGCTTACCATATACTCAAGAAGTCGATAACAGGCCTATGAGTAAGCTAGAGCTGCCTGTAAAAAATAAAATAGAATAAATTATTAGAGGCTCACGAACGAGTAGGGAAGCATCGCCCACTGTTAGATGCCAACCGAAATTGCAACCAGTATCACAGCCAATGCAGCAGCCAATGAAGAGGTGGCGCCAGACAGCACCCCACCAGCACCGCTAATACGGAAGTGCTAAGGAAGCAGCCGCAGCCGATGAAACCTGCACACCCAGCGTCAAGGACCAGTCGCCAGTTGCGAGATAGATCATCGGTAAAGCTGCCCTGGAAGATGCAGCCAAGCTGGGTAATCGCCGTAGCGGACGTCCACAGAGACTAAGCAGTTGTGCCGGGGCAAAACACAACACTCGCAGCACGAAAAACCTTGGGCGGGTCGGCCGGACTCAACACGGCTGCATCCAGAGCCTGGTTACCGCCATCTTGTCGACTACCCGCCAAGGTCTAGGCTGCCATGCCGATGGACATACAGACCTGCAATACGATGAGTACCTGGAAGCCTGCAAGGAAGTCCGTGAAACGATGCACACAATAGTCATCAGAAAGAGCGGGATGCGGTGGAGCGATGTAGGCTCAACGGTCGATGAAAAAGAGCGCGCGTGCAAATGATGCACGCGAGACGAAGGGCATGCGGGACGTAAAGAGAAAGGGCGAAAGAGCACTAAAACGGAGCCGGGCGGAATTTGTACGGAGGAGAAAACCCACAGCCAGGAGCGGAGACGCAGGGCTATAAATAGCTTAGGGCCGACCATTGGACCGTATATTGAACAGTACATTATCAATAAAGAGCTCTCTATTATTACAAAATACGCACCGATGTTGTAATTATTGAGGCTATTATATCGTCTATCCCTACTCCGCCAATACAACTATTCATTTCGGTAATATATTTAGAATTTCTCTAACATGTTAATACCAGATATTTCATAAATTTATGGCAAGCGATTCGCTCAAGGACCTTTAACAGAAAGTACAACAACATAATTGGTCTAAAATTATTTGCTCCAAATGAAGCGTTAGATGCAGTCAACGACAATACATGAGTATGATGTAATCTTCTTTTGAAACACCAGTAGTAGGGACCTGCAGAGCAGAGCCATCAAGCTTGCTTTCGGATTGCTGAGATTCATCCCTCTGTCGGCGTAACCCTTGCCTAACCCTTGCAGCTTCGGAGACCAAAAGTTGATAGTCCCACTTCTTCTCACCAATCAGGATCAGACTAGGCATCGCACTGACCATAACTTTTCAAGGGATTCTGGTGGTTTCACCTGAAAATAAAAACATTTTGGTTTGACCGAGCATTAGATCGGGAACTGAACCCCTGCCTCTCTTCATTTCCTTCCTCGTATTAAACTGACGCCATTGTATCGCCATTCATCTCCAGGAACACTGAAATTCAGGATAGCCTAAGAGAATTGTATGCTGGAGTGACGGAGGAGAATTACTGGAGGAGGATTTTGATCTTGACAATTTAAAGGCGAAAATAGATAAATTAGCCCCTTATGAAATTCAATAAGGATCGAGTGCCTTGGATTAGACTTGAGCTTCGTGACTTTTAGTCACGTGCAAGAGTGGGGCAGTGTACAGACGTTATAAACGAACAGGAGGAAGGCAATTCCTAGAGGACTCCCTCGATCGCCGCAAACATGTTCAGGAGAGAATAGATCAAACGAAGACTGAATACATTTATAATCGCCCGTTCGACGCTCAAAATTTCAGTACAATCTGGCGTGAATTGCGGAACCTAGGGTTGATACCATGAGCTAGTGGGTCTTTGCACGGGCTCATGCCGGATGAGCTTAACACTCACTTTGCGCGGGCATCTGTGTCAAATAACATCGACGACGATCGGATACAAGCCGTACTGATCTCTGCTGTTGATGGTATTTTTCGGTTTAAAAATATAAATATTAATAATATTGTACTGTCAATATCTAAGTTCACATCATAGGCTATTAATAAGAACGGCATCCCGCATAATGTAGTAATGAAGGCTATTTCGGTTATTGATTCGCTTTTAGTACACCTGTTCAATAGCTCACTTCAGAGTGGAGGCTAAAGAGAGTTGTGAAAGAGGGCTAATGTTAGTACCATTAGCTAAATCAAAACATCTTCCGGACCAGATGATTGTTGGCCAGTCTCACTGCTTTGCTTTCTCACAAAGCAACTTGAGAGAATTATATGTCGGTTTATGGAGTTGATGAGGATGGCATTTCGCATAGTGTTGTTGTTGAGGATCTTCCGGTTATAGGTCCGTTTTTAGTGCGCCTGTACAACGACCCGCTTGAAAGTGAACGCTTCCCTGAGGTGTAGAAGAAGGCTCATGTAGTGCCATTGGCCAAATCAAAAACACCTTCTGGACCAGATGATTTTCGGCCGATTTCACTACTTTGCTTGCTTTCAAAAGTGCTTAAGAGAATTATTTATAACCAGTATTTGGTGTCTCATAACAACCTTGACCTATTCCAAACTGGATATTGACGGTACAGTTTAACTGGAACTGCTCTGTTAAAACTCACTGAAGACGAACGCATTGCTATGAATAAAAGGCAAGTGACATTACTGTTATTGTTTGAACTGCATGATGCGAATGGGCTTCTCCCGAGGGGTTCTGACTTGGATCTGGGCATACCTGTCTGCGCACCTTCTTGGTTCTCCGTAATGGTGGCGTTCCTCAGAGTTCTGTGTTTGGACTATTATTGTTTTGTCTTTAAATTAATGGCATTGGTCTTGTTCTGAACTCCATAGATGTAAGACGTACTTTATATGCGAATGACCTCCAGGTTGACCATAGTTTTTCTAGGGATAACCTTGAGGTAGTACCAGACATGTGACAGTCGCGGCTCGGGCATATTATCATATTCAAAACCAAGTAATATTAATTTCCTATAGTATAATTTTTTATTTAGATTTATATTAAGAGTCACACGACATTTTTCCAAGTGGCTGATCCCGCCAAAATTTCAAAAGGACGTAGCGATTGGTGCTCGCAGCTAAAATTACGAGTAGGTGCAAAAAATATTTTTCACGGGGAGCCTGTAAGCAATCAAGGGCAATCACCGCTGGAGGACAAGGACGTCGAGTTGGCGGAAAACGGACGAACGAGCGCGCCTTTTTGGGATAGGAGACCTTCGTGAGCCGGGCGATCATGCACCTTAGCCTGGCAGTCACCGGTGGGCAGGGGCGAGAAATCGTCCCTGGGCCGTAGGGTCTGATAGGGGGGCGTGCCTTTGGCGTTATACGGAGGGCAAGTTCTTGGCTTAAATAGATCCCGCCGGCAAGGGGTTGGCCTTTTTGGCACCTCTACACCGGGGCGAGGGGAGGCATGGGTCGTGGCCTGTCCGACATGCGAAGAGCACGAGTGGGGGTACGCGGGTCGGCGTACTTTTTCGACACTGCCGTATTTTTTGTGGTTCCCGCCGAATTGTCAAGTGCCCATTTACGGCGATAGGGCCGAGGAGGGCCGCGCTAGTGGGGATAGGCCGAGGCCGTCGCGCTCGCCGACAAATGCGCGGCATTCTGGTTTTGTAAGCTTATCCGAGCAGAGCAAATCATCCTCACTTGTACTACATATATAGCAAATATTATAAATACTACTAGTCATATATATATATACATCAAGAGTTTAACTCATTTACGCCCACACTCAACGACTCTTTCCTTTCCTCATCTACAGAGCCAACGCAAAATAATCCCACAATTTTGATTCAAAATAAATAATTTATTAACAAAATACTTAACACACAATAAACCCGTAACATAACCGCGTCTACTTTAAGCAAGTCTCTGTATTTCACACTCTCATACAGTTCATAATTTTCAGCGCATGCATCCGCGATTAATAATGAAATGACTTACTTCTCGTGGCGGCTACTTCAAAGATCTCTCCGCAATAGACACACTCCTCGCCTGAATCACGCTGCTGAAGACATTGGCAGAAAAATAATACATCCTCGAGATGAGGGCAGCACTTCTCCACATATCAACGAGACGGTAGAAAAACAGTCGATACTTAAATGATAAACTGTTGCACGATCCAAGAACACACACCAATTACAGAATAACTATAAATCTGTTAGTGAACGCTGGGCATTGCCTAAAGATGCACTGTGAAAAACTTAAGAAACGCCATCGGTTCTGAGGACAGACGAGACACACTAACTTCTCCGTACATTCGGCAATTCAAGAAAGTACGGTTAAAATAGAAAAATAATTGTAAATGACGTGATGATTGCTCCTCGAGGGGACCAGAGCACCCGCCACTTCTCCAGTCACTCCTGCTTAGCCGAATTGCAGGGTAATGATCCACCCAGAGGGAACCCGGCCGGACGGCAAACGTCACAGCTGTTAACGCGGAGAAGAACCGCGGAGACAAGGGTGGTCGTAACAATCACAAATGGCTCTGTGGAATATCGTATTTATTCGTGCTGGGTAAAAAATTCTCGACCGAACGCTTCTTGCGTCAGACGCACAATTCATCCTTCTGCAAAAGGTTCATGAGGATAGTCGCGAGGGGCCTCACCTAGACACGGTCAGGTCGCCGGAGTCCCGAGGGCCCTTCCACGCCGGACAACCATCGCCTAACATACACCCGAGCGGCCAGGACTAATGAGGGCCCTTCCAGATCCCGGGCGTTCTTGATCACATACAACTTGCAGGGCCGCAATAGCTCTCTGCCACCAGTCTAGACGCATAGCATGGATTCTTTATAAGTTACATCTAAATCTAATAGGTGTTTTCAAAACATCATTATCTCAGCTTATAAATCATACTTTCAGCGAGTATCTGTGATCAAAAACTCTATTAGTAACCCCGGGGCGTTTACAAAAAAAAACACTCTAGAAAAGCTTTCAGTGGTATAGATACACGAGACACAGTCGAGGTTCACTAAAGATACACTGACTACTCCATACACGAGGTAGATTTACAGTAGAAAAATGATCGTAATAGAACGTACCACCCATCGTATGCATCTCCCCTCCTTCGTCAAGGTCGAATCGGAGAGATAATACCCTACGCTCTATTATGATGAAAAATCCATCGCAATATTCGCCTTAAATTTTACATCCTCGAAGATAGCAATTTATATGTCGCGGGCATTCTGTCCTCCCATGCACACATGCACAAATTTTATCGCCCTACTCTAATAATAAATACAATACATTTGTCTGCAATACGCGTAAATTAAATTTAGAAAGGGCCAAGCTCTTAATGCACAATCAATCTACTCGTTTGTCCCCTTATACCACCCGATCTCGCTGAGACACATCAAGCACCTATGTACTATCGCCTCAATAGTCATTTAAGAAGCAGGCCAGTGCTTTTACTAGCGTGTTTTGATACAAGAGCCTCACATCGTGAAAAAGGTGTGTCCCTCCAGCGACCATTTAATCTCCCACCATAGGAACTAAGACGGGATCTCCAGAAAATTCTTCTGAACCTGGAAGGATTTGAAAATATCAATCTACTAAACACACTAAAAAACTCTGAAATAAGACTTTTTAAGGTATTTTTGATCTTAGAAATATAATGGGCTTTACGCAAATTGTGCAGTATCGAATCCATATTCAGTAACATATAATTGTCACGTATGGTCGCCTTGTGTACATCTCTACAGTCAACAAAAAAGTAATAACTGCTTTCGTCCCGTTATACAACGATACATGCACTACACCACTGACTCGCACTATGCTACATACTGCCTTTTTCATATATTTTCCTCACTTGGGCAAAATTAAGTACTCTCGGAGACATATGTCGAGGTGCGTGTCTCTCCAGCCAAGCTTCATGGACTTCAATATGATGTTCGATGAGAGTCGTATCAATGACGCCAGGTGGAAGAAAAATTTCCTTAACTAGTGCTCTGACTTGTTTAGGCTCTTTATTTTTATTTTCAACGATGCCAGCACATTCAGCAACAATCCTATGTTACATCTCTTCCTCTTCACCTCTGTCGAATACTCATTAGTGTCTACCACAAACAAGCCACGCTCTGTGGCCAAATAGAACTTTGAGACTCCACTTATGCAGGAAATCCATCTCCAGGACCATCGATTCGAGCAATTCCTGAAGGTCACGCCCTTCTCTTCACACATTTAACACTCCACTTTAATGCCCGAGAATAGGTAATTTGCTGTAAGGTAGTCGAGACGACGGCATCTGTAACATACCCACCTCGGACACTCAGAGGCCTTATGTCCAATGCCCTTACATTCATACCATTCGCGAGTTTCGAGCTTAAGGACTGCATGTAACGCGAACTCTTTTAAAAATCCCGACACTTCGTTCTCAGTATCCGAAAATGTAATTTCAGAATCTCACAGTATTTTGGAACACCACGAGACATCCGAACTTACGCTGATGCGAGTCTTCAGCGCTATCTTCGCTATATCTCTTTACTCCTCGCACCAACTGATTAGCAGCAGACGGGATAGGAGCAGAATCCCTCACGTCACCCGGCCTTGAACAGTACCCTCATCAACTCTATTATTAGCAACGAACAAATCGGTCGCGATGCTGTCGTCCTCTAGTTTCCTCCAGCTCAATCTTAACCTCACTACAGTCACTACGGCTATTCGGAGTGGAGCTCGCTGTAGGAGTTTCTCCCACAATAATAGTGGGAGGGAATGAAGGCTACGTAGCCTTCACAGCCCCTGCCACCCACCGGCTACCACAATGCTGAGCATCCCGACTGCATTGTCCATGGGCGTATCTAACCCGATTGGTCAATGGCATACCCACAGACTCGGCTATCTTGCCGTCTTGTCACTTACGGTACATCAAAGCTCGGCCGCTCCGTCATGAAGATAAAATGCAAAGGGCACTCCCTCGACGCATGATTGACAATTTAATTTCGCGCGAGACAACTAGTCCACAATTTCTGAAATGGTCATTCGAGAGACGAACCTGCAGGTGGCTCAAGATCCTCTCGAATCTCAAACAATATTTTTCACACCCTCAAAATAGTGTTTGCATAGTCTATTCATCACGACTTCACGATCAAGCTCGCGTTGAAGAAATGCAGCTGCATCCTCAGCATCACTACACTGAATGAGGTCTATTACACTCATAGAGAGGCCCTAGGCTGACTCGCTATTACACATCATGGAAGGGCTGGTGTAATAATGCCGAAGCCAACTGACCACCACTAGTTCTGAACCTCACTGAAAAAAACCATAAAAAAGATTTAAATCCTCTATACCTCTTTTCGGCCACATATAGTAAAAGCAGATACATAAAAAAATTACAAAAACAAAAAATTAAAATATACTAATAATAAAATAAAAGATAATAAAATATAAATAAAATTAAATAACGCATGCAGAATACATGTCTACTCATCCATATTAAAATTTTCTCAAAAAAAATTAAATCACAATATACAAATTAAACTAAATTTAATTTTGGCATAGAAACTATGACGAATTCACACGCATGCTCTGTCTCTGTCTCTCTCTCTCTCTCTCTCTCTCTCTCTCTCTCTCTCTCTCTCTCTCTTTCTCTATGTGACTCGTGATCGATACATCACTATATCGATAGCAGCCTACTGCCCCATCCTCCAACATCTGAAACAACATCGCACTCATGGATGGAGGGATCTCCTGTGTCTGTGGGCAGGCAAGGAGAAGTGCGAGAGCACTAGTGAAGTGCAGTAAATGCGGGCTGCACTATCACCCAGCATGCTCTATGATCGCTTCGCGCACGAGCATTCGCGCATACATATACGCCTGTCACGCCTGTATGCCGCCGAAGCACGCATCTATCGATACACCCTCGAAATCCGAGAGATAGACAGATACATAGATAAATTTTTATTTGTAAATAATTTACAAAATATTGCACAAAACACATGATTATAGACGCTACATCTTACGTCTACTTATTAATATAATTATATACTATCTCAGCATTAGTCAAATCGTAGATGTAGTACAGTTTTGGCATAAATATTGCTTCCGTTTTCCTTATTATCTATTTGTCGAGTCACACACGTACACATATTGGCACAATGAATACAAGTCAGAGAGAAACGATAAATACACACATACTCATTACACAAAATGCAACTAATTTAGGGCGCAAGTTAAAACAAGATTAAGAGGATGACTGACTAGAAAAATCTATTGTAATGTACCGATCCTTCAAATGCTTCATCACTAGCCCCCTCAAGCGAGAAAGAGAGAGCGCATTTCTAATACAGAATGGCAGTCCGTTCCACAGATGAGCGCCTTGAACAGAAAAAGATCTAATTCGCGTCTTGGTGCGCATCCGAGGAACGAAAATCTCTTTAGGTTCATCTCTGACCGGCCAATCAGATGCATCAGGAGAGAACAGATCGGCGAAGTACTCCAGCTTACGCAGCACTAAGATCTCGTAGATTTGCGAATACATAAAAAATTATCTCCAACCGTCTACTCCGATCCAGCCCAATCGGATTCTGAAGGGGGTGATATGATCATCCCACCTAGCACCCATCACATACCGCACACAGGAATTTTGTGAGCATTGTAGCCTTGTACTCAACTCAAGGGACGCATCTAAGTAAACAGTGAAACAATAATTAAAAAGTGAAAGACCAGTGAACGCACCAGTTTGGTGCGAAGAGCCTCCGTGGTGTACTGACGGAAAAAACGTAAACTGTATAAAATCTGGTTGATTCTTTCGCAAATTATTTCAATGTGTTGTTTCCAGATAAGACCCGCGTCTAGCACAACACCAAGGCTTTTTACAGTCTGAGACAAAGACACGACTGTCCCCTCCCAGAGTTCAATAGAATTGAACCTCAATGTCAGGAAGGAACCTACGAGCTCCAAAAAGAATCGCAGACGTCTTTCCAACATTGAGCTTCAAGGACGCAGACGAGGTTCATTTCGAGACCGCACGGGCTGCAACTGTTACGTGTCTGGCTCCTGCATCGATCTTATCCCTAGAAAAACTATGGTAAACCTGTAGGTCATCAGCATATAGAATATGTCTCACACCCATAGAGTCAAGGGCAAGAACAAGGTCATTAATGTAAAGGCAAAACAGCATTGGTCCTAAGAGAGAACTCTGAGGAACACCTAGTGGATTGCCAAGAAGATTTTATTGTTCTATCCCAGATGACAAGTTTCTCTCTCCCAGATAAGTGGTAGCAAACCTAGGTTCCGAAACTCGCGCCAGATCGAGGTACTTCTCAAAGAATTGCCTTCGTCCTGTTCGTTTGTACCGTCTGTATAGTGCCTCACTCTTGCGCTGCAGGTCACGAAGCTCAACTCTAATCCAAGGAAGGCAATTTTTATTTAGTTTCATAATTTTCACTGGTGCGAGTTCATGTATCGCCATCATTAAATTGTAGTTCAGCCTCACGACTGCTGACTCAACGTCGAAATTCTCCAACAACGGCCCCCAATCATATTCCGCCAACAACTATACAAGCCCCTCGCCATCGATGCTTTTATAATTCCTATATTCAAAAGAACAACAGATAAATTCGGGGACAGGTCCCTCTATTGTAACAATAATTATGTTGTGCTTGCTACGAAAAGGAGCAGATATATTGGCAGCGGAAATTACCGTATCATTATCCTCCACAAGAATGACGACAATCGAGGTGCGGAATGCGGGTACAATATGCGTAGGACCGTGTAGGATAATCTGCAAATTTACGCATGGCATGTATCCGATTGTCATCGATGGTATTTGTTATAAATACCTGCGCAAAGTGAGTGTTAAGCTCATCCGGCATGAGCCCATGCAAAGACCCACTTGCTCGTGATAGCAAACCTAGGTTCCGCAACTCACGCCAGATTGTAATGGAATTTTGAGAGTCGAACAGTCAATTATGATCGTATTCAGTCCTTGTCTGATCTATCGTCTGCTGAACGTGTTTGCGGACATCGAGGAAGTTCTCAAGGAATTGCCTTCGTCCTGTTCGTCTGTACCGTCTGTATAGTGCACCAGTCTTACGCTGCAGGTCGCGAATCTCAACACCAACCCAAGGAAGGCGATTTTTATTTAACTTCATAATTTCCACTGGGGCGAGTTCATCTATCGCCATTAAATTGTAATTGAGCCTCGCGGCTGCTGACTCAACGTCAAAAACCTTTACCAACAACGACCCCCAATCATAGCCCGCGAATGATTGCACAAGCCGCATGATGAGTCCGCAGACACGTGAGCGCTTGCCGGACCGAGTCCCACGGTACGGGGGACAGGCCGCTTCGCCCTACTGGGTTGACTGGCTGAGCGGAGTAGCGCTCCCTCTCACTCCGCCAGTGTTGTCTCTCTATCTATCTCTCTTTTTCTCTCTCTCTCTCTCTCAGATAAGGAGAGGGCACTAGGCGAAGTGCGCTTAGGCGACACACATGCGTGACACATGTACATATGTGCCACGCATGATGCTGTCGTGGATCATGGAGGGTGGCAGTGCAGCCTACATTTGCTGCATTTCACCAGCGCTCTAACACTTCTCGTTTGCGCACACGCGCATTTCGCGCCATGCATTCCCACTTATGAGACCAGGCCCGAAAGAAATGAAACTTTAAAAATCAAACTCCTCAGCTCCTAATTGAAGCCACGCAGTTAATGCTCCGGCATGGAGCCTGCAGGAGTCCTCGTGTCTCTGTAAAATATATATACTCCGCACCAAATATTAATATTGCTAAATGTAATTTGAGTAGGGAGCTCGCCGGTAAACACCTGTCATACTTATCAAGAGAGAGAGTCAACATTAGTAGAGCGAGAGAGCGCGCTGTCCTTCTTTTCCACCGCTCTGCAAGTCAGCCGAGTGGGGCTAAGCGGCCTAATGCGCGCTCATCATCGCCTGTAGTAGCGCAGGCGGTGAGCGGCACTTACTCTAAAGCCGAGCGGGTCATCCCTCTACAGGCGCCGCTTAACAAAAACACATTCGACGACAACGGAGTAGTCGGAATGGTAGCCTGCAAGATAAGTCAGACCACTACATCGTCTTCTATACCACTCGACTCATCTTTGCAGGTTATATCGAGGCTCTTAAAGCGCGATTGGACATCTCAGTAACTATAATCGACCTATTTTGTAATAGATTCGATCTCATCGATCGAGCGGTGGCCGATCTAAATTCTTTTCTAGTAAGGAGACTCAGTTCGGAATAAGTCAACTCTTCGACTTTTTCCGTACCAGTAACGGAGAAATTCATGGTGGCGCAGCCGAGCTGGCGGCCCTGCGTAAGGATCGCTCACTACTTGTGAGTGAAATCGAGTCGATAAAAAATCTAACTAAATAAGTTAATTATAAAGTCGATCACCTAGTCATTGAGATGTCCGATAACAAAAACAATATTGTAAATATTATAAACACTAAATTTAGTCAATTAGATAATAAGTTAAATCATAAGTTACTCAGTAAGTTAACGCGGACGTGTCATTGTAAAAAGAGGAGGATGAATCGTTGGAGATACGGGTAAGTGCCGGGATCTGATGATGTTGAACATAACCCTAATTTGAAATATAACAAATGCACAAACAACAATAGTTCAATAAGAAATTCAATAGCAATAATAGTATAACACATATAAACATTAGCAACCATAGAAAAAATAGAACCAACAACAATTATCAAAACAGCATAAATAGTAAAACATACAGCAATAGTAAGCATGTAAATAGCAATAAAAATAAGAATAATAATAAAAATAATAATAGTAATTGCGAAAATATCAGCGATTCAGTGCTCGATGTTCCCGGACATACTTACGGTGATAATCAGGACGATGGAAGGGTGGTCTCGGGAGGTCATGGTGGGGTTGAACTCGAGTCTACGGATCGTTTCGTCCGTATTATCACTATGTGAACACGATGACGAGGATGATCGAACTAAAAGTGGGAAAAGGACTGATCAGATTTGACTAATTAGGGCAGATGCTCCATTGGCAGTCTCTGAGAATGGGCGAGAAGATAAGAATAAGATAAGAAGAAGAATTCACCAAGAGGTATTAAGGGTACTCATATTGACGGACTTCATCTTTATTTGCATGATCGTACCAGTTATCATCTGTTTGGTGTAGCGGAAACCTGGATAGACTCTAACGTCGCTGATATGGTTATTGGGATTGATGGATTTTCTGTAATAGGGCAGAATCGTAACATTAATGTTGCGATCTGATTAATAGAGTAGCGCTTTATGCAAATAAACAATTCAACGTTAGTGTACTCTCTTTAGTGTAATCTTCTGACACGCAGGAGGTCGGAAGGCCTGGGGTGCTGGGATACTTGCTTTGTACAGTATCGCACCTTAGAGTCTACATTAGTTTGTTTTGTGTATACCCCCCCCCCCCATGTCTCTTTTACGAGGAACTCAAATTTTTTGGAAGAATTGCGACGATTATCTACGGATTACAGTCATAAAATCATTCTCTATAACCTGAACGCAGATCTCTACACTGACTTTAATAATGCTGTGTTTGTTCACAGACTTGCAACAAAGCTGTGTTTAGAGATCGTCCACCAGGGTTCTACGCATATTGCACCAACATTCCGTACCTGGATTGACGTCATACTTGTTGAAGACAATGACATGGTAATTTCAGCCGCCAACTGTTCCATAACTTATCTGCAGCTCTTTTGAATATAAGAACTGTAAGAGCATAGATGTAAATGGGCTGGTACAGTTGTCAGGCTGTCATTGGGAGCCGTTTTTGGACATGTGTCACAAAACATCCTTGATCCACTCCAAACTGGATACAGACGTTACAGTTCTACAGAAACCGCTTTGCTAAAACGAACTGAAGACGTACAAACAGCAATTGATAAAAAACAGGTGACGCTATTATTACTGTTTGACTTTAGCAAAGCGTTCGACACTATTTGTTCTACTCGAATATTATGAATGTATGAAGTGAATGAGCTTTTCGAGAAGGGTGTTGCCGTGGATTCGGGCTTATTTCTCCGAAAGAGAGCAACTTGTAATAGCTGACAGGACAAATACATATTCCTGGTTTTCTATGACGCTTGGCGTCCCCCAAGTTTCCGTTTTGAGGATCCGTTAATGACTTAGGTCTTCTCCTGAATTTCATGGGTGTAAGACATATTTTATATGCTGATGACCTCCAGGTTTACCTTAGATTTTCTAGGAACGTGGTGGCTGCAGCGCGAGCTGTCTTAGACTGGGCTTCGTCAGCGTCCTTGAGACTCAATGTCGGAAAGACATCTGCAATTCTTTATGGAACGTGAAGGTTTCTTTCGAACATTAAGTCGATGGGGTTCAATTCTATTGAACTTTAGGAGGGGACAGTCGTGTCTTTGTCGGAGGCTGTAAAAAGCCTTGGCATTGTGCTAGTCGCAGATCTTATCTGCAGACCACACATTGAACTAATCTGCAAAAGAATTAACCAGGTTTATATAGTTTATGTTTATACCGTCAGTACACCACGGAGACTCTTCGTGCTAAGCTGGTCTTTCCGCATTTTAACTATTGTTCTGTTGTTTATTTAGATCCATCTCTGGAGTTAAGGGCAAGGCTACAACGCTCACAAAATTCTTGTGTACGGTACGTGACGGGAGTTAGGTGGGACGATCATATTACCCCCTTTAGGCATCGATTAAGTTGCATGGGAGTAATTTATGTGTAAGTACATGTGTGTATGATTGAATCTCATGATCATTTACTGTGAATACTTACATTTCATTCATCGTGTATATGTGTGTATGATTGTACATTTATTTATTGCTGTAAGTGTGGTACATCTGTGATATTGATGAAACTCTGATAATCTGTGATAACTTTTTATGTAAGTTGACTAAGGTATTGTGCAATAATTTTTGTAAGATTTTACAAATAAATCAACTATCTATCTATCTATCTCTCTCTAGACTCCGGTCGCGCGCGAGTTGACTCTCCTTTTGGCGCTCCCTTTTTCTCCCACCGTGACTTTGCAACAAAACTGCGTGAAAATGATAAAGCAGGGAGTTCGAGTAAGAGAGAAGGCGTCTGCCGCTATGGTCTATGCTGAAAATAGGTAAAACATTGAGCCCGCAATACATAGATTAAATTTAATATTATTCGAAATGACTTAAATAATAAATTTAAAATCAAACAAAATTATTTCCAATCGTATCCAACAATTACTGGTCAATTTCTAGAATGTAAATCAACTTAAAATGAAATAAAAAAGCCGAATTATTAAAAATATTCAAAATTATTTGATAAATAATTTCAAAATAATTTATTTTTTCGTTTCTTTGTTTTTTTTTCTGATCCAACTGATCTTCATCTATCTTTACCTCAATTAGCTCCTGTGTTGTCTTCTCCAGTAGATGGATGGATCCTCTAATAGCAATTTTACCGTAGGTGTCACTACGTCACCCACGGCAATGGTTTCTAGTTTCTAGTAGCTTTGGATTAAGACCAGAGGATTGAAGTCTTTATACATTGTTGCTTATCTGTAATGAAAAGAGCTGTAACAAAAAATATACAATGAATATAATGAATAAAAACTTCGAATTATTTTTGTAGCAAAATATGTTTAAATTGGTTTAATGGCTTTAAATTTAGATACTTAATGTGCAATCAGAGTGCAGTTTTGTTTTTAATAAACTAAAATTGTTTCTATTTTTACTTGTAGAAGCTGGGTTAGCCTATCGTAAGTCTTCTCTATTTCGAGATGATCTCGA
Source organism: Sycophaga agraensis (assembly GCA_018906755.1). NCBI lineage: Eukaryota > Metazoa > Arthropoda > Insecta > Hymenoptera > Pteromalidae > Sycophaga > Sycophaga agraensis. Next base: position 235,279 of record JACCIE010000062.1, on the reverse strand, counting down.
GATAATCTTGTAAGTATCGTTTGATAACTTAATGCTATACTTAGTGGAAAGATTGAGCATCCACTATTCAACTTGAATTGATGTAGGATCAAGTAATTCGTCGAGTAAATACATTTACAGCACGTTATTTTCAATTTCATAATTAGGACATTTTGATGAACCTTGTTGGACATGCTTGGAGGTACCATGTAGATTCGAATTTGGCAGCATGGATGGCTGACGAGCTTTCACCTATCCAAAATTAGCATCAATTCTCTTTTTCGGCTATCATGGTGTATTATTACATTATGTTCCCCAACAAAAGCGATTGGAAGTCACGATTCTCTTCTTACTAGAGTTCCTTTTGCTACATCCCCAGTCCATCTGGTACTCTTGTTTTTCTAACTACTACTACTCTTCTAACTACTTTTCTACTTCTAGATAGGAGGAGGAAGAATTTCACCAGATCTTAACTCTATGCGGGCGTTTGAATTGCTCTAAGCTCATTTATCGCGTAAACCCATTGCCATTAATTGCCACCATTCTCCTAGGATTTTCCACCTATTCTGGACAACTTGTTATTCTTACTTTATCGTATCTCTTGTTTTACTCTGCAATTAGTATCTATTTCATTCTTTGGGCTAATTTCTTCTCTTTTCATTCAGGATTACCGGTTGTGACACTGAAATTCGACGTGAGATTTGTACCAATTCCTGATCGCCTGACTAGTAGAATCGAGACGGACTGAGCGTATGTTCTCTTCCCCAATTCACTACCGTTATGAGCGACTTCTTGATATCAGTGTATAGATACGTTGGCTCGGTTAAATGAGAAAGTAGTTTTTAAGCAGCAAATAAGTAAGCGGTGCAGAGTGTCTAACTGTAAAAATATTGATTCATATTGCTTTATCTTATGTATATGTATTATAAGAGAGATTTTCACAAAAACGAGAAAGTCGCCGAGCTCACACCGGAGGAATGAACGAGAGCATACGCAACAGCGCGATTAAAAAACCTTTCGTGTCATGACGCGTCAACCACTTGTTCGTCACCGGATAACGAGCTTGTATTACTGAGAGAGCTGGTCACCTAATAGAGCATAGCATCGAGGTCATAGACGTGAGCTCGGATGCGGGGACTCCATCGAAGAACCGCACCACCGATAGAGAGTAAAGTATCTTTGACCTTAGACACATGCAGGGATTTATTTAATTTAAATGGAATCCTGACTCCTACATTCACTGATGTAGCTATTTCTAGTCGTCCCATTAAACAGGTTTACTCAATTACAAACGAAAAGTCGAGAAAATTTTTATTTAATAATAATAAAGCCCGTTAAACCAACTTAAAACGGAACAACTGTATTTATTTTTTTTGAGAATAATTACAAGCGTACGCATGCGCAGCGAATATTGTAAATTCCACGCGAATTAGAACCTGTTTAGAGAGAGCACATGCACTGTACAAATTTGTCTGCGCGACGTATATTATACTCTTGGGACCTTTATTAAGATCTTTACAAGTTGAACGCCCGACAGACTGATGCGTTGACAGTGCAAACATCCCCACGGAGGCACAATTTTCTTATCAACAAAAATGTCATACTGCTAAAGTCCTGAGAGAGTACGAACAGCAAAGATAGGACAGCCGGAGTCGATGCATTCTTAGGACAGTCATATAACTCCTCCCTGCCCAAATTCAAGGACGTCCTTGTTCTTGACAATTTTGGTGAATAGCTGTTTCTTTTTCTTGTATTTTTTTTATTAAACAGATAGACGTAATTCGTAGAAAAAGTAATACAAGTGTAATTAAACTTATAGAGATAAAAATTCGATTTTAAGTGATTGATGTGTTGCCATAGACAGTATAGGTATAGTTAGCATCGTCAATGGCTCAAAATTTAATCGATAGTCCTAATTAATGTCGAAGGTTTGTCAGTGATCTCTGTTTAAGTACGATTATTGATTGCAGCAAATCTTTGAATAAGGGAGAACTGGATAGGATTAAGGGTCGGGATTCTAAGAGTATAAATAATATAGTTAGGGATAATCCGATTGATCCTTGAGCAAATTCGAGTAATTGATTGTATCTTTAAATCGTAAGTCCTCAATTAATTGAAAATAAATGTTAAATGTTGTAAATGCTTTTGTAGTGATTTTGAAAACATTGCAATATCGTCCATATAAATAAAGCAAACCCTATGTAAATATTTCCTTCAAATTTTACCGATCATTCGTTGAAATGTAGCCGGAGTATTTTTTAAACCAAATGGTATACGAATATATTCCTAATGCCCGTTTTCGGCCGTAAATGCTGTTTTTTCTATAGATTCTTTATCTAATCGTATTTATGAAAACCTTGTGCTAAGTCCAAGGTGCTAAAATAGGTACATTTGCCTAAATTTTCTAAAATTTATTCCATTTTTGGTAACGAATATTTATCTTCAATTGTTCTATCGTTAAGTTTTCTGTAATCTGTTACCATTCTTCATTTCTTCTTTCCACTAGCGTCTTCCTTTTTGGCACGATCCAAAAATGTGACGAATAGGGTGAATTACTTGATTGATTTATATCATCGTTTAATAATTTTCTCACTTGCTCTTGTATTATTTCCTTTAAATGATATGAATATCTGTAGCTTTTGACATAAATAGAATGATCGTCTTTTGTTCTTATATTATGCGAAACGGCATTGATTGCCAATAATTTCTTTCCTTCGTTATAAAAGCAATTTTTGTACTTATGACATAACGATATGATTTTTCTTTTTTCTTTTTTGTTCATATGATCTGTTTTTATTTTTACTTGTATTTCGTCGTAATAGTTCACCTTCGTTGTTGTAAATTCTTCTGGTACGATTCTTAAATAATTTATTTCAAATTTCGGAGTACTAAATTATTATACTCCATCAGGATAAATAATATTTGCTCCTAATTTGTGTAAATCTTTATGTCCAATTAAATAATCATATCATTAGCCAGCTGCCGCGCTATGAAGGGCGCGCGGCCGCGAGGCAGGTGCTAAAAACACTGCCCCGTATAAGTGAGTGACATCTATCGTGTCACTCACATTGTACATGGCCGGGTCGGTGCAAATACGCCCTGGATCTCCCCGTTGCACTGTATAATTAAATATAAACCGTATGGTTATCTACAATATGGGTAAAGTCATTTTCCAGACAAAATTAAAAATAAGCGTCTAAATTTTTAGCTAGTTCAAAACCCAAAAAATAATTAGAATTGTTCAATTAATCCAATATATCCACGATATTTTCTGTAAGATGGTTGTAATCAGGCATTAAATTCATTAGGTTTTTATAGCATAAAATTAAATTACTTCAATTCAAAATTGAGAAAAAGTAGTTTTACACTCGTTGTTTTCATAAACAGTGATACTGGTAAATGATATGTATTTAAACATATTATTTACTAAATAAAATTTTTTGTACTATCATTTCATTTTTCTCAGAATTGAACATGTTCTCAGCTTAGTCTACAACTGCTTCTGCATTACAAACTTTAATATATTTATATTTATCTTCTTCGCTGGGAAAAATAATATGCTCCTAATACTGCTAAACCCAAATATGCTGCCTAATAACTCCTAGGTCGACTCAGAACATGTTTGACAAACCTCAAAGGATCTCTATGGGCTCCTCCGATAAGCGCGCTTATTTGTTATTAGGACAAGAGACAAAAGGCGCGATCACTATGGGTATATACACGTGCATGCAGCCTACTCATTATGAATCTGTCGGCCTCGAATATTATTATATTTAGTGTTATCTAAACGCCAGAGAGACCAGGTTACTTAAAAAGCCCGCACCGATTACTTCTTGACGTAAATAAGGCAAGCGACGTGTGCAGCAAAACGCGATTGTGTTTTTTGAGCGTGGAAGTTTTTATGACGTGCACGAAGCCCCGGCTACTCACAGAGGAAACGTTCAGCACTGCCCGCGTTAAGAAAGTGAAAGGAGCAGCCCGAGCATACTCGGTCTAGGAGGGATGACTTTGCGCAAACTTTGCGCCAACTCTATCGGCTGCGCCGACAGCTCAGGGCGAACAACCCAAGGCGGTACCCCTAGAATAGATTAATATCACGGCAAAGCATCTCAGGATATAGGAGCAGTCATTTAATATTTTCCGAAGGCTTATTTGGTTTCAAATATCTACGTGCATTTCTAACTGTATCATAGAATTTTTTCTCGAATTCCGGCATTCTCTATAATCGGCATGTTCGCTAGTATCTCGAATATCCTGAATGTCTAAATGAATTTCCTCGTATTGATCTAATAACAATTCACTAGATTTCAAACGAAACTGCACCTCATCATAATCGTTCGCATATGAACAATTAAAAAATATATTAAAATAAGTTATTTTTCTTTTAAAATTTGACCATTGGTTTTTTTTCTTGCGAGTTTGGCTATTTTTTGGGAAGTTGGAGCAGATGGAGGGTGAATCGATCAGTATTAATATGTAACTCAATAATTGTAGATCTTTTCTTCACTCAATAATTGTAGTACTGTAATTTCTTACTCAATAATTGTAGATCTGATGCAGCGTTGATGTGCAGTAGATGCTTTGAAGTTCTTGAAGAAAATGTCTTTGTAATAATACAAGAAATACAGCGAATTGCCAATTCCTCTAGTTTCTTCAGGATTCGTTCGTGGTATTCATCGATAATTAATTTTTAGATAAACCTGGATGTATCTCATTGTGTCAGCCTAAGTCACGAATTGCTTAGAATGATTAAATTCCCTTTAAATAATATTCATCACTGTAATTCTGAAGTTTCAATGGTTTTATAATAATTTGTGAATTATTTCTCCAATTCCAATATTATTAAATGATTTTTTTAACAATGATGAACATTCGAATACAACACTCTTTGTTTAATAACTCACATGCGCACTGTCACTAGAGTAGTTGTGTATAATTATTAACTTTTTTTAAAGAGTTTATTTGTTGATGTAAAGAATTGTTGCTTTGAAAGTTACTGTTTATTCGGCTCGAAGGACCGTAAGATATTTCGTAAGGTATAGCTTAATTGGTTGAAGAATTACACGTATAGACATACAAAATAATAGAGAGAGAGGCTATTCCGAGAATCACTAAAGCATGTGAGAAAGAGATAGGTACGATTATCGATACTCAATGATCCGAAAAATAATAATACAAAAATAATTGCAGAGGTGATATAACTAACCTGCTTTGTTATTGTAAAGTTTCAGGAATTAAGGATGCCTACTGCTACTACCACTATGTAGTAAGCTAAGCACTCCATATTATAACTTACATTACCTTTACATTGCTACTTGTGGAATTATTATATTCGTTACATAAATTGATGATCAAATACCAAACGCAAGAATAATTAGCAGTATCATTGGAAGTCACTCGACAAGCATTTTTGAAATACCTGAAAACCATAGAAATAATTCAAAAGCAAGGAAATTGGGTTTTCTACAAATTGAAGTCGAGAGATGTTGAATTGCCTTTATTTTCTTATCTGCTGCTTCAAAGTCACAATCGAAAGGGATTTGTACATCTCATTGTAACCAGCGACAAAAAATGTTCCGCTACAATAATGACAAACGCAGAAAATCATGGCGTATTCCGGACGTGTCTCTACATTGACCGAATATTCATGGTGCCAAGGTTATGCTCTGGATTTAGTGGGACCAGCTTGGCGTGGTGTATTATTATCTGTTGAATCCGAGTGAAACCATCACAGGAGATCGGTATCGAATGCAACTAATGCGTTTCAACTAAAGAGTATTGAAGGAGAAAGGGCCACAGTACCAATAGAGACATGATAAAGTTATCCTACATCATGATAATGCCACATGTCGCAAAACCTGTCAACGTATACTTGCAAACCGAAAAATGGGAGACTTATCCAACTCGTTGTACTTTCCAGACACTGCTCCTTCCAACTACTATTTATTCTGATCGATGGAACATAGCATAGCTGAGTAACATTTCCACTGTTATAAAAAGGTCAAAGAATGAATCGAATCGTGGATCGCCTTAAAAGACGCATAGTTTTTTTTTTTGAAACAGTATCCGACAATTATCCAAAATGTGACAAAAAGTAATGGCTAGTAATGAAGAGTACTTTGAATCATAAACAGATTATCACTTTTTAAAAACAAAGCCTAAAAATTTAGTTAGGCCAGTACATAGTCCTTTCCTATTATCAAGTGAAACTTTCTTCAGAGAATTAATTTCCTTTAAAAGCAGTCAATAACTCTATTTCGATTCTTTTAGTTCGATAACTGCTTATGCTCATTTAATTTGCCTTATATCGTTTTATTCGGTATATTCGTTTCATTTAACTGCAAGCCTGCAAACGGGCAGACGTATATAATGGGAGATAGTGGTGAGTGCTCCGGCTCCTTCCAAGATACGTCGGTTTGGAGAAAACACGACGCAGGCTGTAATTTAAGTCTTTGCTTTCACAAAATCTCGATAAGTAATCTGGATAAGATTCCTTTCGGAATCTTCGCATTGTAATTTTATGCATTGCATAAAATATTTCCAAATCTAATTATCTGACTTGTTTAGTACCTAACAATCGGAGCTTCAGTGACATGTGATCTCAGTTGTAGGAGAGAGAGAGAGAGAGAGAGAGAGAGAGAGAGAGATGTTAGATTAGGTAAATTGATTTAGGCATACTATATTATGGTAATAATAATAATTACATAACAATAATATGTAATAAAATAATGATAAAAAAGTTTACACAGTTTTACATGATTGATCTACTAATAGTGTAAAAATAATAAACAAAAGTTGAGACACGATACAATGAATTAGAAGTTAATGATTCAATTCTATGCCTATAGAGTATTAGAGGTAACTATAAATTATATAAAAGTGACGGAAAAAGGTGCTGAAAATAAAATTTAGAAAGCTTTAAGAAATACAACAAGATAAGGTATTCAAATGAAGACAAGGAAATATGACGGTTGAAACCTAGTTAAAAATAACTTCGGCTTATGCTTTAATACCAGACCAATAGACGTGAAATTATTAAGAGAGCAATTAGTGTAAAACTGAAGGTCATCCACCTACAAGAAAGAGAGAATGATCTGTCCACAGAATACCGAAAATTGTGCATAAAGAGAGGTCCTACGAGAATAGATCTCCTAGAACTGAACCATAAGTGACTCCTTGATTAGTACTAATTCATGATGAGATGTAATCTCAGTTATGGTTCAGTTATGGTCCACCGTTTTCCATCAATTAAATATGAATTTATCTAGAAATAGGCTGATCATGAAAAAACCACTGATTGGAGTTTAGCTAACATGACGGCATAACAGACTTTGTTCTATACGACAAACCAGCACGATAATACGACTGAATGACGTAAATAGAAAGTATGACACTGCCAAAGTTGATAAGAGCGATTGATGAGGTTCTAATTTTAGTCATAGAAATAGAGCAAACGTTGTTGTAGAAATAGTGCGCAATATTCGGAACTGTCAAACTAAGTCGTATTGATAATAAACGATATCGTATTATGTGTATAATGAGGAACAAAAGGAAAATAAAATTGAATCTATTGTCAATAATAATTATTGTGTCATAGACGAAGTACATAAATCAGATTCAACGGTAAATGCAAAGTCGACTAGATCGAACGATAATAGGTAAATATTACATACGAGAACCGAAAATTAGCTTTTCATCGTATGTGCCGATCTTTTCTCAAAGGGCTGCCATAAAGACGTATCCTTTAATAGCACTTGATAATTATACTTTTTGTAAAAATAAGGTAATTGATCAATCTATTTTTGAGGCAGATGATAATAAGCGTTTTTTTAACTAATTTCCAGAAGAATTCATATGCGCTATTGGTTTAAATTCAGCATCAACTGAAATACACGACTTTAACGATAAAATCTGATTCGAAGTTTTATATAGAATTTCGGGATGTTTTTTCAAAAAGCCCTAGATGTTTAAAAAATTAAAACAATCGATTAAAATTAAATAAATTTTGGAAATGTGAATAATTGCGCGAATAGTCTGTATTACAACCCTATTTGATTTGTAAATACGTAAATCGAATCGGATAAAGAATCACCTCTATTAGTCGATAAGATCATAGAAAGATATAATAAAATAAGATCATATAATGCCACAGAAGTTTTTAGAAGTATCGATTTTACTCAGGGATACTATCAAATTTTATTGAACAAAAAATTTTAAAAATATACCGCACATTCAGTTAATGGGTATTTGTATCAATATTGCCATATAGACTTTCGACTTAAAATATCAGGGCGCGTGTTATCAAAGTTTTGAATGCGATTTTTAATAATTCTTATTCTACGTTCCTTATTTTGCACGTCGATACTTTAAGTCTCGAACACTCAAAGAAAATGTTAATTATCTTGAAGTATTTTTAAATATAACGAACATAACACAATTTTCCCCGAGTTAAAAACTATGCTTTCAAAATTTATATTGCTTAACCATTGTAACAATGATTCGTTGAGTATTGTTTCAGTTTTATGATTCAAAAAAGCAAATTATTATTGCTATAGTATCTGGTTATTTAACTAGTTTTGAGAGAAATAATACTACAACAAAACTACAATTGTTAGCAATCATACGATAATAAATGGAACAAAAACGAATTTACACAGATCTTTGATTGAGAAAACTGTTAATATCATAATAGGCCACCGTTCTTGTTTCTAAAAAATTATTATTATGAAATTGTGTACTATGAGGAACCTGACATTAATGTCATCTGATATTAATGTTCAATGCAGTAAATTTTTGTATGTACGCTATATAGTAGCTTTACTATACTACTTATAATATAGTTTGTCTTACTATAAATCCAGGAATTATCTAACTATAATGTAAATATCTTTTACCAAAAAGAATTTCAGATTTTTATTTATAATATATTTTTTGTTACAGCAATTTCAATTTCGGACCAAGAACAAGTGTAAACGCCACCTCAAATAAAATTATCTACTTAGCGAACATATGATGAATGCGTGAAATTTAAATGCAAAGTTGACTACTTGAAATACTTATTATAAAAAACAATAACGTTTTATAAATTATGAATATTTAATTCGCCTGATTTATCATGAAGAGTTTTGAGTGAAGAGGTTATTCTAGACACTGCTGGTCTACATCTTTATATTTTGACTTATATTTATGTCTATATTAGTATAATAATAATTTTTTAATTTAACCAACTTCATTAAAATCGTTTTCGATCTCCGTTTTCTTACTTTAGGTATTAAAATTAATTTATCTATTTATTGTCAATGATAAGTTAAGTTAATAACAGTTTACATCAGTTATAATGGTCTTGAACTCAGTGTCACGGGGGTCTTGCATATACAAGTGTAAACGCTACCTGCAATGTTATACTCAACATCTTTACTTCGGAATGCTCTTCCTTCGCGGTCAATGACCTGCTTGCTATAGCTGGGTGACCATCCTGGGAGTACGCATTGGAGGTCTGGTACAGACGTCCCTTTACCTTAAATTGAGATGTTTCTAATCTCTCAAGTATTCGCGGTTCTGATCTTAGAGGCGAGACACGGCTTTTCCACATTCTCCTCCAAAAATTTTATTTTTTAAGTGTGAGTCAGTATTATTTTATCAATAAATAAGTAAACCAATATAAGGATATTAAAAGAGCACTTGACTTTAAACACGACTGGCACAGGTATAGTAAATTTCTCGCAAGATCGACTGAATATTATACAGCATATGCTGCTTCCTCTGAGAAATAGATTATTAATTTGTTTACAAGTCATAAGACCCGGCAACTTTTTCTCTGGAGTAGTAATTCGCGCTACGCCAAAGATATTAGGCGCGAGCAAGCTGTAGCCTATCACAGCTAATCAGCGTGCAGCGTATGCAGAAGCGCCCGCGACCCGCGCAGTATCGTTTTCGGCGGGCATTCTGTAAGTTTGTACGCACCGAAAACACGAGACTTAACATTCGTCAAGTGTTCTCCCGTACAAACAAAAGGAGATTGTTTCTAACCCTTAGCTTAGAGCGGACTTCGTTCGCTCGTACATACAAAAGGTAAGCCACGGACTACCTGTAACGCAAGTGATTCTTACATCTGTGTAGATCGTTTGATGAAATAAGTAATGAAAAGATAATTATTTAAGTTGTAAGTAAACTTCTCATTTATAATTGAGGGAGAATCGCTAAACGACGTCATTTGTCCTAAAAATCTAAATAAATTTCTAAACTTAAATAACATAATCAACTGAGATTAATTAAAGCCAACAAAGTATCATTATATTATAAAGGAATACAGGATACCAGAAAATGAGGTCTAGATGATGCTGATTATAGTTTTTCGTTTCCGCGCGTACTTCATACTTTTAGAAGCTCGATTAAATTCAATTGAATCAGCACACAAGGAAAGATGTGGTTTTATCTAAGGAGCAACCCAAGTGTACGGATTTAACATTCTCTAACTCGATAGACGATAGAATCTGAGACGAAGAGGAGAAACAGAATCTATCCGCAGCATCGTAAAAATGTTTACTCAGTCTTGTATCTAACATTTTTAATAATTATAGTATGTGGTGCATAAATTGACTTACTCATTTTGTAAAGTACGATTGAATGAAAAAAATAGGGGATTGCGCAGAAACATAAGCATCAAATAAAAACACTTAGATCAGATCAAATTTGTTCGTTATTAAGTTATCAGCTTACATTGTATAACAAGAGTATCAATGTATTTTGGGCTACTTTTGCAAAGTACAGAAAATAAAATAGTAGAAGATTAGCTTAGTCTAATGCATTGCATATAACTTCCCTGGTCTACAGATAAGGAAACTTGTGTAGGCGAGAAGACGAGGAATGACATTATTACGTTGGAACTTTGTATTCATGTAGTAGTACACTAATTCCTTACCTGTTATGTAAATACCTGTAACAGAAAATATATTAGTATTATAAGTCTGAAAATTTTTACTGATATATAAAAAAATGTGCTAGAAATCTGTATACACATTCAACGCTAAATTTCTTTTTAAATTTAAAAAAGATTAATCTTTGGCGTAGACTTTATTTTCAATCGATTTATGGATTTTATTCTGAAAATACTTAAGTTCTAGGTATTTGGGACCTTTCAAAATAAAATCCATCAATCAGTTCGAAAAAATATACGCCAAGCCTAACATTTTCTAATACATCTACTAGATATTTCTCATCTATATTGATTATTATATATTTCAGTAAAATAATTCAATTTATAAGATTAATTTGTATTTTGCTACGGATATTTACACAAGCAAGGAATCAGTATACTACACCTATAAAAAGCCTTTAACTTATTTCCAATACTGTGATGTTTGCAATCTAAACCTAAATGTAAAGTAAATATAAAACCCACATTTAAGGTTTGTGTATCTGTATATGTAGTACAATTAAAATCTTTGTATTCAATTATGAAATACAATCGTAGTAATGTGTGTGAAGTTCATAACAAATTTTATTTATTTAAAATAGCAAAAGTGTTTATACCTTCAAATGGTATATATTTAATAAGTTTCTATTTAAATATAACAATTTTTATAATAAATTAAGCCTTAAATTACGCCTTTCTTATATGGCGTATCAATTCTTTCATATTTTTCATTTTTTCATGTAATAATTGCAAGAATATTTCCTTTCATACAGATAAGAAATTTAAGTGCCTAAAAAATAATTAATTTTAATAGAAGCCTCGGTATGTTTATGTATCTTTAAATATTTCAGTATCTTGTTTCAGTTAAATTGTAATGCATATAATGTTATAATTTAGTTTTCAATACAATATTATTAAACAGAGAGAATCAAATACTTTAATGACAACATACTTTTATTTAAAAAAAATAAATTTAGCTAATATGTGAGATTTTAAACATTTAAATCTTTGTGTCAAAACATTTTTATAACAGATTAACGTAATGTACATATTTACTCTACTTTTATTTTTATAAGAAATTTTGATCTTAATTTTGTTAGCTAATGCATATAAAAAAAATAAAAAATAAAATTTTTTAAGCATTAATTAATTAATTTTTTCCAAATGCTTTTAAAATAGATGGACATTAAATTCCAATTATTCTGAATAAATGTATCCCGAAAAGTACTTCGTAAACTTACTCTTCTTTAAACATAGCACTGTTTGTAAAATTCTATTATATAAACATTTCGAAAACATTGAACAAATATTTTACGCTTACAAAGAGTTATAAAAAAATAATTCAAATTCAATTAATTTATTTTGTATTCCAACCTAATTACAAATAAAAATTATTAGAACACTATTATCGTACATGAACATTGATGGCAAAATTTCGGATTTCACAATTAGTTTTAAGGCAAACCAATAATACTTACGTGGTAGTGTGTACATCTCTTCGTAATACACTCCTTATTTAGCATTTAAGTATAACGTTATTGTATTCAAAATATATAACAAACTAAAGCGTGTAAAGTTCACACATTTTACAATTTATAATTTATAATCTTTTACAATTTTGTTAATTATCTTAAAAAATAATTATTTTAAAACATCACGGATTCTCTGATAAAGTTAATATAAGAATCAAAGTTACACAATTAAATTTGTTATTTTTTACTATTAAAACTAATATTATAGTTACCGGTAGAAAGACTGATTAAAACAAAATATATAAAATTAAAAATACTTGCCTATAATGATATTTGAGTCATTGTGTGTGTGTGCGTGTGTGTGGGTGGGTCGGCGGGTGGGTGTATGTGTGTGTGTGTGTGGGTGTGTATATATATATATATATATATATTTAATTTTAATAATTTGTTTATTAATCAAGCTTACAATCAAACTAGTTTTTATTCTTAGTAGAACGAATTTTTGGTTTACCGCAACCTAATGTGATTATCCAACTATATTGCTGTCAACAATTGCACTTGCATAAGCGAAGATTGGATCAAGTAAAGCAAACCTTTCCAAGGAAGGTCAGACTTCTATGATTGGATAGATATAAAGAGAAGAGAATATAAAATAATACATAGTACTGCAGTGTAGCACCCCGGTATTTAACCCAATCACAATGTTTCATCTTATTCACCACGCCTACACCAGATTCTGATTGGTCGATTCTTACAACGCATTCAAAGCTTTGAGAGTATATATTCTACGTAACCTATCGCGTAACATGACACACCCTTTAAAACAACTGAAAAGAGCTAAAGCGGAAACCAGTCGATAAGTGTCTCTTGAATGAGAATTCACTAAATGCGCGTTTCATTCCATAGGCATTCTATTCCAGAACAATGAGTAAAAGAGAGAATAGGAGTATAAGTTAAAGAGGGGAGCTGAAGAAATAAAGGCCTGTATAGGAGAAAAAATATCTACACTTTGTAATATCATTTATAAATTATGAATACGTTGTGCACGTTCCTATAATATGTACAATCATTTTTATGTAGATATAAGGATTTCTTATTTATGAAAGCATAAGATGAATAAAGATCATAAATTTCTAAATAAAATTTGTAAAAAATAAAAAAATTTAACAAACAATAAAAATTTAAGTTAATCTATATCTTCATAGGTATAATTTCAATAATATTAAGTATTTTCATTCATAATAAAAATGCTCTTATAACATTTTATCATTACAATTTGCAATATATCATATAGTATATGATAATATTATAAAATAGATCTATTTACAGGATATGTCTAGCAATATTCAGATACTTTTTTGTGAATATTGTCAATCGTATTTAAAAAATTTACAATCCAATTTACATTTAAAGCCATTTTTTTACAAAGTAAAAATTCTGCAGCTAAAAATTATCTTTTAATTTGCTTAATCACATGTATTTATGATTAACAAATATAATAATAGAACGATAGCCGGATTTCTTCAAATTCCTGTGTGATAATTACATGACCATAACAGAACGAATAGAAGAAAAATGAGAAGTACTTCCACCTTAAGCTACACGAATTTAACTCAAATACATTCAGTTTCAGAAAGAGACTAATGGTTGTTAATGGACTATATATAAAAACTAAATTTAGCGGAGTGCATATATGCTATTAATGAAATGTTTCATTAATCAAATATTATTTATTTATCTAGCAAGTTACTAGATCTTTGAAAACAGAGAATTATCATTTCAATCCTTTGCATTAATTCAGTAGATATAATAAAAAGATCTAGTATATTTAAAATAATATATGACATGATTAATTTTTTTGTATAAACAACAACTGATTTATTTTGTTGCAATGTGGACACTAGGCTAAAATATGGAAGAATATTAGAGTTAATTTTTTGTCTACGTGTGCTAATAGATAAAATAAATTCCTGTAATATCAACATTAAAATGAAAAGAAATGAAAAGTGAATAATGAGAACTATATAGGCTAACATAATTAATATTTTATTTATAAAAAATATTTTTCAATATAGTCAATAATGGAACGTGCTTCAAGATTTACACTGGTACTTGAAAGTTAATAATATTATTAATAATTTTCAGTTTCATTCAGCAGAAGTGTGCTGTCTGAAAACACAGGAGTAGTAGCACCAGCTCAGATGACATTGTTCCTAGTGCATACTTTACTGAATAATCACTTACATGAATTTTAATCTCGAACTTTAAGGTCTAACTTCGATTCATCTTGATGCACAGATTTATGTATTCGATAATGCTCTAATACGTTTATGTACTCGGCATTGAGCCATAATTATTTAGATTGAATTGTTTAGCCTTCTTCTCAAGCTATTTAGATACTTCATGATTTTACTTTCTTCTGAATTCCGATTTTGGTTCTGGCTTTAGTTATTAATTAGTTAATCCTTAAAAATCAGCACTAAAAAATAATAGATGAAATAAAATTACCTACCATACAGCTAACCGTTACTTGAGGATAGATGAAATCAGCTTTATCTAAATTTTGAGCGGCGGAAAATACGATCAGCTGGAGAGAAAATTTCGAAAAGATATGTTACAGGTATTTACACAACAGGTAAAGAATCAGTTTTCAGTGTACTATTTACTTCCTTAAAGCCTTTACTCTGATTCACGAATACACTATAAATATCTGCAACAAGACATATATGATAATTTGAAGATCAAAATTTTTCTGAAATATATATTAAAAAGTATAGTTGAATACAACCAACAAAATATTAATTTTTTAAATTTCGATTTTAACGTAGATTGCAGTTTGAACCAATTAATAAACATTCATAATTTAATACTTAAGTTACAGTATTTTATTACATTGTAGTTTAATGAATTATTTAATATCAAGATTTTAATTCTTTCTAGATTAAAATTAATTTATATTAAAAAGCATTTAAGCTAGTATCAAAGTCACACTTTTAAGAAATTATTATTTAATAGGCTTATTAGGCCTAAATAATCCTTACAAATTCATAGATATTCAATTATACTTTTAATACAGCAAAAATTTTGAAATTCTAATAACAGTATATTTCTTGTTACGGTGATTTATAGTATAGGTAAATTTTTGGTGCTACGAGTGAAAAGGTATGGATAATAGAAGTGACGTTAGGTAGTTTGACCTACGCTGCTCAGGTGGAGCGTTTCGTTCCAGGGTTACTGACTGGACTCATCAGTAAGGCAATGTAGGTAACCCCTGCTTTAAACACTGTCGGGAAGAGGACTCGTGCAGGCTTATATAGGAACCGAGGAGACGTCTAGGCGATTGCGGGTTTGGGGCTTGACACCTGGCGGTGGACGAGGAACCGCAGAGTACCGCGCCACAAATTTATTATAATATAGGTTTTTAAGGAATTAGTGTAAGTTTATTTATAAGTATAGCAGGATCACTAATATCAGATAGTTTATCGAAATATATTTTATAATTTCTATTAACGATTATATTCTGAACTTTTAAGTTTGTGTTTTTCAAGCAAATTCCTGATCAAGTTCTCGGCGAACTTTTGAATTTATTACATATAGTTAGTCAATAATTAGAAAAGCTCTCAAAGAAAATTTCTTTATTATATATTCTTATTCGTATTTGGTCTTGAAATTTTTCTGAAGCCATAAATTGAAATTAATTTTATTTTATTCTATTTATTTTGAAATTTATTCTATCGTTTCGTGGTTTATCCGGAATTTGGTAGAGAAAAATATTCTTCTTCGAACCTTAAGCGTTCTCGAGTGTTTTTTGAATATCTCATTGGTATATCGCATGTCATTTGTCTATTTCAGGCCAATTTTTTTAAATAAAGACCGCTGCGTTTTAGGATCGCGATAGTTTCGTTTCTTAAATAGCGGAGCGATTTAAGATCATTCGTTTATGGCAACAGGTCGTCGACATACAGAGTCCTTTTTATAATTTGCGTCGTGAGCATCACACTGTTTGAATAAAATGTCGTAACTTATCCGACTTTAAGCCAAAATATGTACTAATATTTACTGTCGTTCAGATGAAGTAGTATTCGCTTAACATTTTTCCAATGTCAACTGTGAATATGAATGTATAAGGCCGGACTCTAAAAAAATAGTCGAAAATTTATCTTGAACCATTCATTCAACGAATTAATTACCATTTAACGACCTGCACTTTGAGGACATAGACAAGACGTTAAAGACAATGTGCATCTTTGTAGTTAAACTAAAAGTTTTTATAGCCGCGTAATCGGTCTTTCCGCCGAATATTACTGAGTACTCAAGACAATTCTCCCTTCTTTTATATAGAACAATTTATTTGAACCTTCGAACATTCAAGTCTCAGCTTGGACCTGATCAGGGC
Source organism: Sycophaga agraensis (assembly GCA_018906755.1). Taxonomy (NCBI): domain Eukaryota; kingdom Metazoa; phylum Arthropoda; class Insecta; order Hymenoptera; family Pteromalidae; genus Sycophaga; species Sycophaga agraensis. Next base: position 218,517 of record JACCIE010000062.1, on the reverse strand, counting down.
TGCTGGAAAGTTATTTTCTATTTTTTTATGGATGTCTCGTTTTATGAGACATCGAATGTTCTGAATCGCGCAGAGATTTTGTCGAACCTCTATAACCGCAGATATGTCGTTCTGTGAGACTTGCGTCAAGCATACCAAAATACGGCGTCTATCAGAGGGGGTATCAAATAACCCCCTGCAATAAACGCAACACGACAAAACCGATAATAATTAGGGACCTTTGTGGAAAAGTTGGAACTTTTATTAATTGAGTGCGTGATTATTTTGCCCTTGCAAGACGTGCCTTATGACTCTCAACAATATTTGATGTCTCCCAAGATTACGTACTAGGGCCGCTCCTTTTCTGTCTCTATACCAATGACCTAAATCTCACTCTTAATTTCATGAATGCTAGACATATTCTGTATATTGACTATCTTCAGGTGTATCTTAGTAGTCCTAAGCATAATCTAAAGGTAGGAGCGGAAATAGTGGCAGCTGCGAAGCGTGCTGTGTCGGACAGGGCAATAGCGGTCTCTTTAAAACTCAATGTCGGGGAGATTTCTGCAATTCTCTTTGGGGCTCAAAGGATTTATCCCAATATTGAATCCTTTGAACTGAGAGTGAGATTACAACAATCATTTAATTCACATATGAAATACGTGACGAGTTCTAGGTGGGATGATCATATAACTCCCTATAGGTTGGGTTGGCTGGGATTGGATAGTTGCAGGAAATATTTGATACGTTTTCATAAACATAAGATCTTAAGGTTGCATAAGCCACAGTAACTCACAGATGCTTATGGCTTTTACAATATTGTATGGTAACCTCGCCCAACCTGGTTATCTAATTCTCTTAGCAACGTTTCCTCCTGCTCTCTATCTCATTGCTTTTGTAGTTACTTCCCTTTTTGCAGATCAAACCTCCTTATACCCGACTTATTTTGGATACTGTAAAGTTCTTGAGTTGGGTGAGCTACCTCTGTCGCTTCTGAACGTACTTGGCTACACTATATTTCTTTGGGTTAGTCTCGCATACCCATTTTTTCGGCTCTCTCCTACGTCTAATGCATTTTACTAATATTTCTTCTTTTCAAGTACATATAATGCTCCAGTTCTCAGTATGGTGTTTATAGTTTCTATATTTATCTCTCTTATTTTAATCGTATTCTCTGCTTTCCCAAATTTATTTTCATTTGTTTAAGCAATACTAATAATTATTGTTGTACCTTTTTGTATGAAGGATGAAATGGTGGTGCAAACAAAGACATTAGTGACATGTTTTTTAAATTAAAATTTTTTTGAACATTATATAGTTGATTTGCAGAGTCTTCATCAAATAGTTTATCAACTAATTTAGCTTCTTATTTATTCGGCGATAGTTTCAGCTTCAGTTTTACTACATCGCGAAGATGATCGGAGCTTATATCTGTACATTATTGTTTATTTTTGATTATTTTTTTGTCCTTTTATTAGCAAAATCATACCAAATTTCTGTTCTACCTGCACCACTCTCACTTCCTAAAGAAATTATTGTTAAAAAACATATCTATTCTTTATAACTTATTTTTTATATTATTTTTTTTATTATTTATTTTTTATTTTTTAATTTTGTTGGAAAGTTTTTTAATTTTATAGAAAATTATATCGCGTTGATGTGGTCGAAAAATTAATCATATTAAGATATCATTTTTTCTGCAACAGACATTTGAAAATTACAAATTCGTACATTTGCCTGAAGAAAAATTAAAAGCGCATTGTTCCTCGCGTAAAAGTGTGACGTGCGTTATACGGATGATAACTTGAGTCTCATAGTAAAGATAGATTTGAAAAAATTGAACCTACTAAAGGGAGTGTCGAAGAATAATATAGACCCTGTTTTTTGTTTTTGATATAAAATAAATAGTTTAACTGTATATATATATAATTTCAAAAAAATAACTGGAATTTTCGAATTTAGCAGGCTAAAATACATAAAATAACACGTTCAACCTCAACGGCATACGCTCTCCTTCAAAAACTATAAGCCAAAATAAATTTCATTTTCTCGAATTGGCCAATTTCAACGAACTTTATGTCCAAGTAAGATATAAATTATCATTGTGAGGTAAACGGATCCCCAAAGTTTTGTCTAAGAGAAACATTCTCGAATTTAAGCAGTCAAAATCGGTGGAAAACTTAGGGAAGTAAGAAGTTTTTCCATTTTTTCCAAAAGAAGCCACCGTGCAACAGATGCGTGGCGTGAGATAAACGACGGCCTACCAAGACATTCTGGGGCCACGAGAGCCGTTCCTCCGACACGAGCCGGGCCTTGCTATCGGCAACCCATCTGGGTCGAGGTGAGTGCCCTCACGGCCCTGTATCTACAACCTCAGATAGCCTCGCTAGCTTTGTAGATGAACGGGAGTTTGCGCCCCCGATGAGACTATACGTCCGAGCGTTATTTAATTGAGCCTAACTCTCCCTCCAAACCCGACTTCCATTCGTCCGGTTTGTATCGATACGGGGGTATCTGGAACAGCTTCTGGAACATGTTTGAATGCCTATGTTTGTCGCAGTTTGATGCCAGGGTGGTCAATAATCCGTCGGTGTCTCTGCAGTAGGTCCAACATTCAAGTATCCACGAAGAAGAACCGGTTATCCAGGACCATGATTCCTATTAATCTTGCAACCCAAAAAGGCTCAAAGGGGAAGTGTACCGTTTTCATAGTGGCGGTTATAGTGAACATGCTGTTCGCATCTTAAAGGAATTTCTCTGGATACTTGTGCGGTGCTTCACGAAATGTGGGGATCGGTGCCCTAAGATCAAATTCTGTGTCAATCAGGCTCGGTTCTTCCTCATTGAGAAGGGACTAAACATCACTGGAGTTTGCTTAGCCATTCCCAGAAGTGGCGATGAGGGTGGAGATGTTCGTTCTATTGGCTAGGTCCGTCGATCGGGTGGTTCCTCTCTGCTTCCGCTGAGAGTTGAAACCCACGTTGGGTGCTAATTGACGCACTATCGAGTTAGCGATGCTGGCGCGTTTAGCTCGTTACGTTAGTTGCTACAAATCCTGCTGAGGCTGAACCCCGATGGCTTACAGGGACAGGTTGCAGTACTTAGCTAGTGCGGGACAGCGAGATTTGCTCTTTCAAAAGAGAACAACCGAGGAGAGTTGGATCTTGTTCGAGAAAAAGGGATTACCATCCAATTTCCGAGTTACGGCTACTCAAGCCGTCATCGTCGTACTGAAGAGGTGTAGCTGAGGCCGATGAATAAGCCTCAAGGTGGTACGTGGCCTGGATTGAGTTCGATCAGTCAGAGGCGTGCGACTCGATGATATCATGCTCCTCAGTGGTTTCTCGATTGTCAAGGCCACGGCTTCCTCGATTATGTGGATTAGTGCAATGGATTGCGTATACTGAAATGGAGCTACATTGACTTCTTTGTAGAATGAAAAAAGACAGATAGCCAGAAAGGAGAGACTATTCTATGAAGATGTCAGTTTTCGAGCTAAATTCTCGTCATTTGGATCGGCATGACGGCGCAAAAGAAATTTTTTTTTTGTAGATTCCTAACTGGAGGACCATTTACATTTGGTAAAACGAGCTCAGTGTAGTATATTATGATCTGTTGAAACCGAATGAAATCATCACAGGGGATCGGTTTCGAATCCATTTAATGTTTGAACTGTTTGAGCTGAGCATTAAAAGAAAAACGGCCACAGTATCAAAAGAGATATGATAAAATTATCCTGTAGCATGACAATGCTCGGTCACATAACGCAAGACTCGTCAAGGCATACTTGGAAAGCCTAAAATGGGAAGTTTTACCCCACTTGCCGTACTCTCAAGATATTGCTCCGTCCGACTTCTATTTATTCTGATCGATGCACATGGCCTAGCTGAGCAGCATTTCCACTTTTATGAAAAAGTCAAATAATGCATTGATTCGTGGATCGACTCAAAAGACATACAGTTTTTTGCGATGGTATCGGACAATAACACCAAAAATGGCAAAAAGTAATGACTAGTGACGAACAGTACTTTAAACCATAAATAGATGATCACTTTTTAAGAATAAAACCTCATAATTTTTCAAAAACAAATCAACAAAAACAAAGTTACGCACTTTACAATAAGAGACATATTTTATTTCTGACAGTTTATTCTTATAAATTGCATAATATTGTTTAATATTTCAAAATATATTTTTTACAAACTTTGTTAATAGAAGTTTCAAAGTTTCTCTCAAGTTTTATATTAATAATATTTACCGTATATATGTACATACATATGTACATAAAAGAAGAGCTCATGCCGGTACCTTCTCGTCGAGGTCAGCGGGACCTTCCCAGAAGACAAGGGTCATAGTTGGCAAGCCAGGGGCGGCTCGCTTGGTCCATTTTATATAAACAAATTTAGTGAGCACACCGTTGTATAACCGTCGCAAAGCGGAAAGGCCTTCCCTGATCTTCAGGAAACCGACGCATTAAAAGCTAAGGTCAAAATCTTTAGATGAATGAAAGAATTAATATAGTTACTATGCTCTTATCCATTCCTACTCTTATCCATAAACCAGTTTGACCAAAATAGTTTTATTCAAGTGACACTATTTAAGTAGCAAAATACTCAAATTTCTACTTTAATTTCCCAGTTGTTGATCAAGATTTTGCAATAATTATTATTAAGTTTTCTAAGATCCAATGTCATATTGTCAAGTAGATGTAACTTATATAATGTTTCTAATATGTCGATGTATTGGTGCTAACCAAAATCAACATCGGTTATAGATATATTGTCTGAGTTAGTGGTTGAAATAGATCTATGAAGAAATGCATGACTAGATGATCTTAGAGATTTCTTAGAATTTAGTGAGCTGTTAAAATCCACTAGACTATTTCTGGTAGATCCCGTGCTTCAAGCGGTCTAGTTGTTCGTAGTAGATGGTAGAATTCAGCATCTGACCATATGGGAGCAGCTCGTAATGAATGATTCCCTTCCAATTCCCTTGCAAGCCGCATCAAGACACGTGGCAGCAGTTTGATTAAGCGGCGACTGCCGCACAGTGTCTCGCTCCGCATTCGTGTGGGAGCCTCTCTCCGTCTGCCGTGATGTAGGCGATGATGAGTCCGCAGACGAGAGAGCGCTTGCCGAACTCAGTCCCGCGGTGCGGGGGGCAGGCCTCTCCGCCCCACTCTGTTGACAATCGTTGTTAAAAATCAAACTCCTCGGCTCCTAGAGAAGCCATGCAGTTAATGCTCCGGTTGCACGAAGCCTGTAGGAGTCCTCGTGCCTCTGTAAAATATATAAACTCCCCATCAAATATTAATATTGCTAAATGCAATTTGAGTAGGGAGCTAGTCGGTAAACACCTGCTATACCTACCGATAAATAGAGAGAGAGAGAGAGAGAGAGAGAGAGAGAGAGAGAGAGAGAGAGAGAGAGCATGAATCCAAGGAGACGCAGAAATGTAGCGGGTAATGGCTGACCGACTACCACGCGCTTACGCAAGGCATGACAGGGATGGGGGAAGGAGCATTATATATATTTTTTACAGGCATAAAAGGAAATTCAAGAAACAATTTACGCTTTAATAAGTTTAAACTACTTAATAATTTGTAATATTAATTATTTGATAAAAATAGCAAAAATCAATGTCATCGCTTGCTTCGCTATCGGAGATATCTGCATTTGTAACCTGTCTTTTATCCAAAATGATAAGACTTCATATCCCTAATCATGAAAGAATGATATCAAATAAAATTTTATATTATTTTTACATAGTTTTACATCGCGCAGCATTATCATATGTTTGGGCAGGTGTACATTACAGATGAACTCTATATGTACATATAAGGTTGGCAAATATCTTCCTTCCACTTTTTTGCTATGCATTCAATGCGTTATAAAAAGTGTTACAGTCATCGAATTTAGTTCAAAGATGCGACAAAACCTCCCATCTGAGCTCCCGTAGCTTTTGACAAGTCATCAACGAAGTGTGTGGTCTGGCGTTGACCTGGTGGAACACTACACCTTTCCTGTTGGCCAATTCTGAACGTTTCTGCCCGATCACGTGCTTCAAGCGGTCCAACTGTTCGCAGTAGATGATAGAATTAAGCGTCTGGTCATATAGGAGCAGCTCACAGTGGATGATTCCCTTCCAATCCCTTGCAAACACACAGCAAAACCTTCCTGACCGTCAATCCCGACTTGGCCACTGTTTGAGACGATTCGAGTTACGGCGAGTTACGACGAAAAAGACATATGGGAGCTACTGCTTTTGCGTCGATTACCGACAGGTCAACGGTTGCATACCCAGTACCTCACATGGATTCAATTCAAGATAAATTGATAAATGTGAAGTATTTATCGACAATCGACTTGAAGTAGGCTCCATCAAGTTCCGATGGAGCAGTCGAGCTGCGCCTATGACCTTCCAACGCCTCATGGACGCACTTTTCGGACCCCAATATGATCCGTAGACATTCGGTTACCTCGACGACGTCGTGATAGTGATAGTGAATTTTCATAAATATTTAAATTGGCTTCAGTTCATTTGGCCGTTTACCATCCAATGCGATACAAGCAGTGGTGTGATTAAGGCAGTCTTGACGCAGGCGTTCGATCACAGCGAGAACTCATTCATGTATATGAGTCGAGTTTTGACGAATGCCGATCGTAATTATACGACGACGTAATGCGAGTGTCTAACTATTGTTGGGGCCGTATGTCCAGTCGTACGATCGTATAGTTTTCAAGTGATCACGAATTACAGTACCCTTAAATGGCTGTAGAACTTTAAAGAGTCGACCGGACGCGTTGCAAAATTAGCCTTCGAGCTCCAAAAGTGGAACTACGAGGTGGTCCACTGTAAAGGCGCCCTCCACTATCTACTTGACGCATTATCGCCAATTTGGAACCAAGGGCCGAATGTCGGAGCATTCGAGTCCGTTAAACATGAGTCTTACATTAGGCGTAGACGATCACAGTCGGGCCACAAAGCACCGGACGGTGTATCAAACCACCAAGAGTCGGGCATCGAATGAGCCGCACTGCATTTTAGCTCTGCCCTCATGTTGAAGCTTTTAGCAAGCCAATCAGAGGTAAATTATATTTGCCGAGTTCCGTCACTTTCGTCGACATCTGCAGCAGCTATTAACGTCGGACTTATTTGGAAATCACCGAGCTACCGAGATGGTTGAGTAGGTTCATGGAGACCATTCGCATGTATCGCGCTCAGAACACGTTGAACGCGTGGTGGACACATGCGTACGGCCACGCGGCCGCGGCAAATCTCGGCCAAAGGGAATATCGTGATGTCGCCCGGTCGAAGCTCTTGACGACCAGCAACTGTGACTTTCGCAACGAGACAAGATGTAGGTAAACGCCAGATCCCAAGCATATTATAATCATGTCTATAGCGTATGTGATCCATTTTTCGTCGCCAATCACCATCCGCTTCAAAAATAGGTCGAGTTCGTTCCGTTTCAGCAGCATATCGCAGGCGTTGATTCGGTCCAAAAGGTTTTTTTACGTCAAATCATGTGGTACCCAAACATCAAGCTTTTTTTTTGTATCCAGCCTTCCGCAGATGGTTTAAAATGATTTGGTGACTAACTCCCATCTTCTGGGCGATGTCACCAGATGCCAGATGCCGGTCTAACTCGATTTTTTCCATGATTTGATTTTTCCATATTTCGAAAATCGAAATATGGGCCGAAAAGATTACGTTGACCGTTTTCTAGGATTCACAAAGTTTAATCTGCTTCGACTACCTGGAGAAGGGTAAAATGGTCACAGGACTGTACTAAGCCGAATTATTAGACTGGTACAACTGCGAATTGAAGAAAAGCAGTCCATTTAGTGAATAAAAAGTGCTTTTCTACCATAACAATACATCTGCTCACACTTGCGATGTCACCAAAGTCATTGGTCGAATCGGGCAATTAATTATTAGGTACCGTGTAATTTCTTTTTTTTTCCACACTTGAAAAAGTTTTTCGCAATTGCAGCTTAGAAATATATACGTATAAAAGAAGATTAATGGTATAATTTAAGCCTTATTCAGTTTAAATTAATTTGAAATTTCATAAAGTAATTTTTTTGTAAACAGTAAAAACGAAACCTCTGAAGCTTTGACAATTTTTTACTCCGAAAATGTTGATTTTTTCTATAGATATATGATACTATTTTTGGATCATAATTATGCAAAAAATACAAATATATTCAATTTCAAATAATTTTCATTGTGACGGCGCCTTTTGGATGTTTTGCGCGCGGCCGGGCTAACAAAGTTCCGAAGCTCCGTAGCCGCGTGGGCTGGCGGTCGCCACCGCGAATTCGCTTGGCTGAGCGGCCGGATCCGGCCTGGAAGGGGCCGGGGCAGGTTCGTGTCCCCGCAGTCACCGGGCGCCCGAGAGAAAGAGAGATTGATAGATAGATAGATAAATGTTTATTTATAAATGATTTTAAAATATTACACAAAAGACACATTTATAAATGCAACATCTTAGGTCTACTTATAAATATAATCACAGTATCACAGCCTTAGTCGAATCGCAGCTGAAGCGCTGTTTTGGCAAACATATAACTTGAATTTTCTTATTATCTATCAGTGTGTACTATGACGTGGTGCTTCCACCTCGAGGCCGACGAGCTTCGAAGGGGCCCGAAGCATCAGCCACTCTCCGGTCGCGCCCACCTGTCTGTCGCGCAGACTCATGGTCGCCCCGGAGGGAACCCGGTCGGGCTAGCCCCGGGAGGTCGTATCGGGCCACACAAGGAGCCCTTGCCTCAACCCGGGCGGGTCAACGGAGTTCGCCGGCTGGCACGGCTCCGCACCAGTCGGCTCAGCGCGGGAATACCGACGCTCTCGCGGCCCCGAAACGGCGTTGGAACCGCACATTGCGTCCGCCGCGTCACGCGCACGGTCCACAGACCAACCTGGCGGTAAGGCCTGCTGACCCATTCTTTTCGCCGGGCTCGGCCAGACCGGGGATGCCCCGTAGACGGGCGCCTTTTTTGCTGTCCCCTCGTGGTGCTGGGGACTCGCCCTCTCGCTCCGGACGGCTTCGCCGCTGGCAGCTGACCCTGGGTAATATGGGGTGCCGCTTAGCCTGGTTGCCTCTCGCGCCCTCGCCTCTGGCAACCGACCATTGGTGGTATGGGGGCGGGCCTACGTGTTTCTTGATGGTGGTTGGCGAAGGGCACTAGCTGGCTGAAGCACATGGTGCAGCGAAGTGCACCTAACGCACTACCGCGCACGGAGAGTCTGGGGCTCTCGGAAAAACGTGGCTCCGGGAAACGCGGCGGATCGAGAGCACTCGGGTCCGTGCGGGAAACCGAACTGTAAATCACCCGGCGATCGGCGCTAATCCTTCGCGCCAAAACCGCCGGGTGATTAGCGTACGTGCCGCGTTGACGGAGCCTCGAGCACCTGTTTAACAACAAGCCGCCGTGTTACAGGTGTCCCGAGGCCTTCGTCACAGTACATATGACTATATACATTATGTATTAGGCAGTATATACATATGATGAATGAAATGAGATGAGATGACGCACACCCGCATGCAATGAGTGAAATGAATATATTTGCAATATGAAGTGAAGGGATGAATACACGTATGCACATTACCCACACATACAACTAATTTAGGGCGCAAATTAAAACAAAATTAAGAGATTAAGAGAATGACTGACTAGAAAAATCTAATGTACTGTACCGACCCCTCAAATGCTCCATCATTAGCCCCCTGAAGCGAAAAAGAGAGGGCGCATTCCTAATACAGGATAGCAATCCGTTCCACAGATGATTGCCTTCAATAGAGAAAGATCTAGTTTCCGTCTCGATGCGCATCCGAGGAACGGAAATCTCTTTAGGTTCGCCCCTGACCGGCTGATCAGATGCATCAGGAGAGAACAGATCGGCGAGGTACTCCGGCTTACGCAACCGTAAGATCTTGTAGATCTGCAAATACGTAAAAAATTCTCTCCAACCGTCTACTACCATCTAGCCCAATCGGATCCTGAAGGGGGTGATACGATCGTCTCACTTAGCACCCGTCACATACCGCACACAGGAATTCTGTAAGTTTGCAGCATTGTCCTTAACTCAAGAGACGCATCTGAGCAAACAGTGAAGCAATAATTAAAATGCGGAAAGACCAGTGAATGTAACAGTTTGGCACGAAGAGCCTCCGTGGTGTACTACCGGAAAAAACGTAAACTATATAAAACCTGTTTTTGGTCTCCAGGTAAGACTTGCGTCTAGCACAACACTAAGGCTTTTTATAGTCTCAAACAAAGACACAATTGCCCCTCCTAGAATTCAATGGAATTGAACTCAGCCGTCTCAATATGAGAAAGAAATCTGCCAGACGTATTTCCAATATTGATTCTCAATGACGCAGACGAGACCTAGTACTAGACTGCCCAGAACGCGGCTGTACGTGTCTGGCTCCTGCCTCAAAATTATGCCTAGAAAAACTATGGTAAGCCTGAAGAACATCGGCATATAAAATATATCTTACACCCATGGAGTCCAGGGCAAGACAATCTGATTAACGTAAAAGCAAAAGAGCAATGGTCCTAAAACAGAACCCTGAGGAACACCTAGTGCGGTGGAGAGCCAAGGAGATTTTATTGTTCTATCCGAGATGATAAGCTGCTCTCTCCCAGATAAGTATGCCCATATCCACATTAGCACCCCTCGCGAGAAGCCCATTCTCATCATGCATTTCAATAAACGAGTGAGACATATAATGTCGAAGACCTTCTTAAAGTTAAACAGTAACAGTTACGTCACCTGTCTTTTATCTATAGCGTTGCGTACGTCTTCAGTCAATCTCAGTAGTATAGTCTCAATCGAACTGTGCCGTCGATACCCAGTTTGGAGTGGGTCAAAAGTATAAGATACCAAGTACTCCATAAACTGGTCATATACAATTCTGTCAAGCACATTTAGGAGAAAGGATAGCAGTGAAATTGGCCGAAAATCATCTGGTGCGGAAGGTACATTTGATTTGGCTAATGGCACTACAAGAAGCCTCTTTTACACCTCTGGGAAGCATCCATTCTCAAGTGATCTATTATATAGGTGCACTGAAAATCGAGCAATAACAGGAAGAGCCTTTACAACTACACTATGCACGATGCCATCCTTACCACCAGCCCGCGATATTAACTTAGAAATTGGTAGAACAATATCGTTAATACTTGAATTAATAATAAGTGAATGTTAATCTCATTTGGCATGAGCCCATGCAAAGACTTGCGTGCTCGTGGCAGCAACCTTAGGTACCGCAATTTATGTCAGATTCTGCTGGAATTTTGAGAGTCGAACAAGTGATTATGAACATATTCAGTACTCGCCTGATCTACCCTCACCTGAACGTGTTTCCGGAGATCGAGGAAGTCCTTAAGGAATTGTCTTCATCCTGTTCATCTGTACAGTGTCCTACTTTTGTGCTGCATGTCACGAAACTCAAGTCCAATGCAAATCAGGCATTAATAGAGACATATAGAGATACTTTTACAATTTGTAAAAATATTGCATATGGTAAATTCACACACAAATAAAAACAATATAGCAGCTACACGATTTACATTAAATACTCTATCTAATATTGTGACGTGGTGCTTCCTCCCCGAGGCCGACATGCTTTGGACGAGCCCAGATCACCAGCCACTCTCCGGTCTCATCCGCCTTCCGTCAAGTAGGTGCGTGGTTTCCCCGGAGCGGATCTGGCCGAGCTAACCCCGGGCGGCTAGCCTCGCGGCGGTCGACGCGGAAAGGGATCGCGGAGGGAGGGGCGTTCACTGAATAAGTATAAGTACATTTTACAAAAGGCGTCGAGGCTGTCCAGGGAGGCGTATGCAGGGCCTCGAAGACCCCCGCCTCGACCCGGAGTTCCGCGGCTGCCGCCGACAGATTCGCAAAGGTCCTGCATCGATTTTACATATCCAGGCGGCTGGGGCTTGCAAGACCGCGAGGACCCTATACCGGCAGACCAGTCGCATGGTGTCGGAGAGCTGTCTGCGCTCGCAGCCCAAGAGTATCGTGGGGGTCTCCAACCGCCTCACGTTGCATCTCCACTGCTCTCTTTCTCTCAGTCTCTCTCTCTCTCTCTCTCTCTCTCTCTCTGTCTTGCTGAGTTGAGGACAAGACTATAACGCTCACAGAATTCCTGTGTGCGGTATGTGACGGGTGCTAAGTGGGACGATCGTATCACCCCCTTCAGGATCCGATTGGGCTAGATGGTAGTAGACGGTTGGAGAGAATTTTTTACGTATTTGCAGATCTACAAGATCTTACGGTTGCGTAAGCCGGAGTACCTCGCCGATCTGTTCTCTCCTGATGCATCTGATCAGCCGGTCAGGGGCGAACCTAAAGAGATTTCCGTTCCTCGGATGCGCATCGAGATGGAAACTAGATCTTTCTCTATTCAAGGCAATCATCTGTGGAACGGATTGCCATCCTGTATTAGGAATGCGCCCTTTCTTTTTCGCTTCAGGGGGCTAATGATGGAGCATTTGAGGGGTCGGTACAGTACATTAGATTTTTCTAGTCAGTCATTCTCTTAATCTCTTAATTTTGTTTTAATTTGCGCCCTAAATTAGTTGTATGTGTGGGTAATGTGCATACGTGTATTCATCCCTTCACTTCATATTGCAAATATATTCATTTCACTCATTGCATGCGGGTGTGCGTCATCTCATCTCATTTCATTCATCATATGTATATACTGCCTAATACATAATGTATATACTCGTATGTACAGACTGGTAGATAATAAGAAAATTCAAGTTATAAGTTTGCCAAAACTGCGCTTCATCTGCGATTCGACTAAGGCTGTGATACTGTGATTATATTTATAAGTAGACCTAAGATGTTGCATTTATAAATGTGTCTTTTGTGTAATATTTTTAAATCATTTATAAATAAACATTTATCAGTCAGCTCCTGGCGGAGATGAAAGTTGTGTTCTTGTGTTGACGCAGCATGACGGTTTCGCGGTGGTGACTGCCAGCCCATGCGGCTACGGAGCCTCGGAACTTTGTTAGCCCGGCCACGCGCAAGACCTCCAAAAGGCTCCGTCACAATAAAAATTGTTTTAAATTGAATATATTTGTATTTTTTGCATAATTATGATCCCAAAACAGTACCATATATCTATAGAAAAAATCAAAAAAATTGTCAGTTTCAGAGGTTTCGTTTTTACTGTTTTCAAAAAAATGACTATATGAAATTTTAAATTAATTTGAACTGAATAAGGCTTAAATTATTTCATTAATCTCCTTTTATACGTATGAATTTTTTCTAAGCTGCAATCGCGATCAATTTTAAGATATAGCACATTTGCACAGACTCTTTTAAAGATGTTTATGCTCTTGGATTTGGAGGGCAGTTTGGTCGTGGCACACCTCAGTAACACACAGGTATGACATATATTAGGTTAGCAAATATCTCCTTTCCACCTTTTTATCTTTTGAATTTCGCGGCTGTTTTTGAACTAGGCGAAAGTAAATTAATTTTAAAGGGAAAAGAGCGTGAGAGGAAGAATTAATAACAATAATAATAACAATTAAATATCAACAAATAACAAACAATAACTAGTGATAACAATGAATAACAATAGGTATATATATTTTAACTTGGGACGTGCGTCGGCTGTGAGAGCTTCAGCGAGAGCCGCGTCCAGCGTGCCGTCGGCCGCTCCGGCCCGAGTCCCGACGGCGCCCCGACGCGAGCGCCGCGCCGGGAGCTTTTCTGCACCACCGCTCTGCCCAGGTTGGCTCGCGCCTCGAGACCCTTTGTCTCGGTTTCCGAGAAATCCGAAATCGCGCTGTGCGCAAGAATTTGTGGGCATTCCCCGGTATCAAGTGAGCTGAGGTTTTCTTTCGCAACGCGCCTCAGATCACGGACTCCATGATCCAGGAGGTATCCCCTCCCTAGGAGTCGTGTCGGCTAATTGCCGCGTGTGTGTCCCACCCCGCACCCTCGAGGTAGCCCCCCTTCAAATTCTGGCGTCCCTTATCACTCCTTGCTCGCGTATCGAAGTCGCACCGATCGCGCGCACAGCCAGCTCATTCCGCCAAGCCCATTTATTCACTCTCAACAAATTGTTATATAATAAATTATACATAAATTTGATCGCATACATATAAATCGTTTACATATAAATCGCACACATACAAGCAACCTATGAATTTTTGTCGGTAACAGCGGCTATGTACAAAGCGCTACAGAGCTCGTATCTGGCAATACTCGTACATCATTTGAAAGGTCTTGACATAACCTACAAAACGACGCTATGCATGATTAGTTTGTGTGTCACGAGGGAAAAGAAACAGGGGGAAGGGCCGGTCGCTCCCGACATCGACGCGGTAAATAAAAGAAATTTACAAATGAACTTTTATTAAATTACTCTTTAATGAGCCAAATCTTACAGAAATCCTTACAATTAACACGAGAGATATGCGCGCTCGCTACTTATTTTCGGTACAACGCATGCGCGTCCTCTCGCGGCGACCGCAGCGCTCATTGGAACCGAGTGTGGTAATTTCACGCTAAGGACACTACACCGGTTTAAGGTCCGCGCTTGTTCTACATTCTAAATGCCCAGGTTTATCAATAGTCTCTCTCACTCGCCCGTACGACGCCGCTGGTGCAAGCAATAGTAAGACAGAAGCATTCTCTCTCTCTCTCTCTCTCTCTTACTCGCCCGAGCTTCATCAGTAGAAGTGCAACCAGCTTCGCAGCGACCGGTTGCACAAATATAGTTAATCGCAATAACAACAAAGTGCCCTACCTGGGCTTTGGTGCGGACGTATCGCTGCTTGGCGGAATTTCGGGGGTACTAATTTCGGTCTCGCTCCCAGGCTGTCCACTGTCGCTCCTAGGGCTAGGACGAGGACCTGTGACTCGATCTCATCCGGGTTAGCGCTGACTAGCGTTAACTTTCACCTGGAGGTTCACCGTCAGCACAGCTCTTCACCTCGGCCTTTTGGGTTTTTGGCGGGAATCTGCTGAGCAATCTTTCTCCGTCTCTCGCGCGCGAAGGTTCAGAGTAGACTAGCTTTCCCGCTTAGCCTTCTCACCTAGCTTTTCACTAAGTTTTCCCCAAACCTGTCGGAACGTTGGCCTTGACGGGTCCATCGTTTGGCGCCCGTTATAATTATTATATGTCAATAAATGTATATACTGTTATTAACTAATATTGGATATTCAACCCTAGTTCTAATATAAATTTATGTAATCATATCCAAGGGCTGATAAATTAACTTGTAAAAATATATCCCTCTCTCTTTCTGTCTCACCGACTGCATTGTAACGATTGTGGTCATAATTAAACTTCAAATTTTTATATTTGTATTGACTGAGTTCATAGAAAGAATAATCAAATTACATATCTCACAAATAATTAATCTTTTAACATAACTTTAGCTGAATTACAGCAATATCTTGTCCATGATACACTAACCAGTATATGCGAAGAAGACCGGTAGGCTGTAGTATACAGGGTGTTCGCAAAGTATGGACAGTCTTGAAAATTTCGGAAACTTGTGGTGCTAAAAAAGACTTTAAATAAAAAATTTAAATTATTTTCTTTGAATTATTTATTGAATTAATTCAGAATTACTGGCGCAGAGCTGTCCTGTGCGGTACTCATGTAACAGCAAGTTACGTGGATATTTGCCTTGTCGCGACACGGTGGTTCCATTTGGCATCTGTGTATCGCCATATTAAGAAAAATTTACACCCGAATAATTCCGTCGGGATCTTTTCTCCAGGCCTGACCTTTTTCCGCGACCTATAGCTATTTCTTGTAAGAGCGGGTATTGTAGAATTGTCAGTATTTGACTGTGCTGGGCGATCTATTCGCTTGCAAGATGACGTATTAAATAAGTTAGGAGCATTGCGCACTCAGATGAAGAAGGCTCCGGTGAATACGAGTGCATCATAATTTATTGATAGGCTGATTGTATTACAGAAGAGCAGCGTTCACACTTCTCGAAATTCGAGCCGCTTGCGACGGAAGGAACACGTACATCTTTATTTATTACCGTGCCATTTTAATCTCTGTAACGAATTGGACGCTCGACACAGACTAGAATCCAGCTAAGAATATCCAAGCTTGCACAGATGATTTTTTTATGCGCGGAGAGCTCACAGTTCCCAAAGAATCACGGGCTCCGTAATTGACTCTGTCTCCCGGACGAGAGATTGCTACTCTTTGAGTTCTACGACTTGGTGTTCGTTAAAATATATAAAATTTACATTTCACTTTCGAGCGTGATAAATACTATAGTAAGTTGGTATTTAATACTAATATTATTAAAACATAATTACAAATTTTATTATATTACAGGAAATACGCAATATCTTATTAAATGTTGCTAATTAACATAAAACAAAAACATTGATAGTTAGACATTTAATATTTTACAATTTATCTTCAACTATTAAATTTTTATCACGTGTAATCTTTATTTTGTAGATGTTATTTTCAATATATATGTCAATCAGCTTTATTCTTGAAACAGTGTAAAATTGTGGATTATTTAGCTTAGAATCAATTAAATCAATTTCATCTCCAATAGTTACTTCTTCACTTTTTTTTACAATTCTTTGTCCATTTTTACGAATTTTATCATTATAAAATGCAAGTTCAATTTTTCTGTAAAAATGAAAAAATGTATTATTAAAAAATTATTAAAAATATTATTATCTTAATATTGTTATCGTATTAGAATCACCTCCAAATTAAAAATAAAAGATAGAGAGAGCAATGATTGAAAGATATATGAATAAACGATGTCCTACTATAGCACTCTATAATGTAGAATATACATATTATTTGGGCAACCATCGGCTCTACTATTCCTTCTCTATCTTCTAAAAAGGAATAAAGGACCCAACAGTTTATGCATTGGTGCGTCAGAGGAGGGGAATGGAGAAGCTTCGTGGAGCGGAACTTGCTTGAACAAAGGATAGCAGAGGTCCTAGAGAGTAGCGAGATCGTACGAGAACACTACTAAAGGGTAATTATTATTATTTATTATTATTAATTGTATTCCAGAGCCGATAATAAACTCGCATATTCCCGTTGATTGATAATGTGACATCCATGGTCAACTAGCATCTTAAAATGGTATTAGAAGTATACGGAATAGAGTACGTCAAAACTCTCCCATGCAGCCACTAGGGTAACCCAGTGGAGAGGGTTAATCGGATGCTTAAACCGATGGTTACGCAATATAATGGGATAGATCATCGTAGTTGGGACGAACAGTTACAAAAGCTATGGTATATATTAAATACAGCCGTACACTCTTGCACCAAGATTTTCGCAGCTGTGTTAAGCACACCTAAGCCCCGCCAAAACCTACGTAGAGAGGTTAAACGAATGGATCCGGCGATTTCTAATCACCTCAAAATCTGCAACGGTTAGCACTGATCTGAGATCTGGTCAAAAAATTTAACGTTATCAGATGCTCCAAATATAATAAATATGAAAATAATGAATATAATAAATATATATAAATTTAAGCCCTTGCTTAAATTCCGAGGGCCCGCTAAGGAGTAGGGCTCCCGGAGGCGACTAGAGCTTCACGTGCTAGAGTTTCGAACACAGGGCAAAGTAGTGCCTAACGTTTATCTGTTTCATGTACGGACAATCAAGATACATTGCTAACCCATGCCCACTGAGTGCTATGTCAATGCCATGCCCTGGCTGTTATCAGACAATTGTGGCGTTCGGGACATGGCCAAACTGCACACGGATACAGCAATACCTAAAAATGCTAACGCAGGGCGGTAGAGTTGCTTCTTAATCATGCAAGTTGAGACCAGGTGCGAATACAGGAGGGTCTGGAAGGATGGCTCGGATATGTTACCGCGATGGGACCCTGTCCCGGGTGAATGCCCCACTGACCCGGGAATAGCCGAGATATGTTCAGTCAATCAGTCTGCTATAATTAAGTCTGATATGCATGCGATGCCGATGGCGGACAACCCAGTGGTGGAGCGGCTATGACTGATGCCCGCAATAGGCTCCAAGAAGTTTTCCAGTTATCTGCATGTAAAACACGCCGACATCAGGCACTGCTGCGCTCTGTGCCCAAAACACTGGCACGTATATTACCGGTCACCGAGGGAAACGTTGGCCCTCCCCACCCTGGGCAACTGTCGCAATTGGGCCCCTCTACCTCCCGAGTGACTTCGAAAGAAACTCGGGCCCGACCGGGTGTAATCCCCCAACCGACTGATAACGCGGGTTCTTCCTCGCAATGTGGAGTGGATAGGTCTGCACTGGGACTGCGGCTTGTGCTCGGGACAAACGTTTGTGGCGGCAGTACGGGCCGAAGAAAGAGGCTGCTCGCTCTACTTCGTGCAGTCGAGGGCAGGTTTATCTTCTGCTTTCAGTAGCGCATTGAAAAAAAACAAAAATCAACAAAAAAATAGCTCCCAAGAAAGCTTTTTTGCAAAAACTTCCCTGATCTGATAGCTGTCCAATTACCGTTCAGACTTGCAGGGCCGCAAGGGCCCTATGCCATGTAAAATTATCTGCAGTCCAAAACAAAAAAAAATCAAACTTAAATTTGAAAACAAATTCCTGAAAGCAACACAAAAAAATTCTTGCGGAGTGACTTTGTGTTTCTCCAGGATGCGCTGTTAGGCACTCCTTCATACCGTTAGCCTATCATGCCTTAACCCCAACATCCGCTCTGCCAGTCTGGGTTTGTTGCACAAAAGCTGCCGAAGAGCGATTCAAAGCAAGCTCGCAAAGGTAATGGGAGGGGGAGGTTTGATATCGCAGGTTCTGTAAGAACTTAATGGTTTTACGTGCGTGCCTTTCAATGCGGCTAAAACCCGCGGACACGGTATGCCACGCTTTTCCACTACTGTAATGGAAGCATTAATAGACAGAAAAATTTAAGGACCTAAGGTCTCCATCACCCCCTTCTTCTGAATTGGAATTTATTAAAAACAAACAAGAAAATTCTTAAATTTTCTCTAAAGCGGGACTCTCATAAAATCGTTCTTTAGAGAAGCCAATTTGCAAATATAAATTTCCCTACGGCGCATGCGTGTCTACCCTTGACCAAAACGGCCCGTTTTATTCAGGTATGCGTAAGTCCCAAGCTTTCCCCATGAAAGACCTTATGAGTTTTTAAATTCAAATAATAAAATAAAAATAAATAAAATAAAAAATAAGAAAAAACAAAAAACAACTGCTAAAAAGCTCCTCTTTTGATTACAAATTATAAAGTAATAACGTAAATTATTATTAAAAAAAACTAACTCTAATTAGAGTAACATCCGTTATCGGCAAAATTGCCGTTCTGGGGCCACACGGGGAACTCTATGCCACTGAAGATCCACCAAAAATACATCCAAATAAAAGTTATTTAAATTTCAAAACAGAAACTTGCACACAGAAATTATAATAAAAAAATGCTTTAATTGCCCACAGAGCCGCGAGTGTCGTTTGGTATGTGGAATTTTTTTAATGCTGTCCAGAAATTCCCGATTTAAAATCTACAATTCCCAATCAAATCCCTGATTAATTTTCCTTTTCAAACAAAAAAGAAAATTAAAAAGAAATTTATATTGTGGCTTGCAGGTCCTCAAGGGTCCTATGCCGCAACATCTAGGAAACAATGAATTATTTGCCATAGAAAATTCTTTTGAATTTGAAAGCAGCAAGAGAACCAAAAAAATCCTTAATTAGCCTGCATGTCGGCGAGGGCTTATGCCGCAAAAATGAAAATTAAAAAGAAATTTTGAACTGCGGCTTGTAAGTCCTTATTGGCTGCGCGAACGGTCTCGGGGTCTGCTAGCGTCAGGCTAATGCGACAATCATCCGAGGGCGTTTGGGGCCACGCGGGAACTCTAATCTTTGGGGCTAACGTCCCAAAGAGGAGTTAGCGGGAACGAGGAGAGAAACGGATCGAAAGGAGATAACAGCTGTATCTTGGCGATGATAAGTTAGCGCCTAAGGTCTGACGAGGAATATGGCCTGAAATTGCGGAGGGTTTCCAAAGCGAGAAAAACGATCCATAAAGAGGAGTCCGCCTGGGTAACAGCAATGACGCCCAGAGGCAAAGCTCTAGAAGAGTCCGCGTATTGGGATTCATATTTCCACGGGGTTTCTTTCGAGCCCAATCACGATGTGGCCGGAACTAACATAGTCGACTATCGGCATCTAGACAGGTCTACATTATCTATGCATAGATAGATAGATAGACAGATAGATATTATATTAGTAATTTATTTTCTGAATGCTGAGAAATTATAATGATATATAACAATTTTTCATTATGCAATTCAGTTTACAATACGCAAGAAAAATTTGAACAATAACTTTATTAGAGAAGCCAAAACGCTTCTCCAACTTAATAGTCGAGTAGGACCTATAGAGTCGAACGCCTGGCTAAAGTCAAACATTAATAATAGCGTCACCTGTCTTTTGTCGATACCAATACGTATATCTTCATTGAGTCTTAACAAAGCGGTTTCAGTTGAACTGTATTGTCGGATTCCGATTGGAGTGGGTCAAAAATGTTATGAAACACCAAGTACATATAGCATAAGCTGGTCATATAAAATTCTCTCAAGCACTTTTGAAAGAAAGGAGAGCAGTCAAATTGGTCGGAAATCATGTGGTCTAAAAGATGTTCTTGATTTGGCCAATAGCACTAACTAAGCTCTCATCCACACTTCTGGCTGACGAGCCTCGGAAGGGCCCGGAGGAAGGTGAAATGCAATATCTTTATTCACGCCGGGCAGACAACACCCATCCGGACGTATTCTCTCGTCCCGACGCAGCGCTCCTGGCTACAAGGAAAGGCGAGGCCACCCGGGCAGGCGAATGCAGGTTCGCAGGTGCCCTCGCCTCAGCCCAGACCAATCGCCGGAATTCCTCTGTGACTTCCTGTCCATTTAACAAGACAGAGCGTCTCCTCTTAAACAAGATATGCAAACACTTATTGAATGCCTCTTTTTACGTCTGTACCGAAATACATGAGCTAGAGGTGAGGCTAGGAGGCAAGCATGAATCCCTTATGTTCTGTTAGATTTTCCAAAGAATCTGACTCCTAGACACCTAATTGATAGGGTCACTGAGGGTATAAAAGGAACCTAGGAATAGCTACGAAACACAGGCCGTCCCTGTTGTAGAGTAGCTGCCTAGTTTTAGAGTGCGGTCGGCTTTAGCCCACACAGGAAACACGTTCTTAGGTAAGCAAGGTCCTAAGATTTAGTAACAATAACATAAGATACTATGTTCGTAGGACCGTGCTAGATAATCTGCAATGATATCTCTGCCGCAAGTCTGTCAAGCAACGCAACGTCATCACTAACAGTGCGAAGATCAGCCTTAAGATCACCAAAAATGGTTTTGTAACTTTGCGCGCGCAGGCGAGGGATCAGCTGGGCACCGCGTCCGCGGGGCGGGAAGGGCGCGCGGGAATTCGGGAAAGGCGCGACCGCGCCGCGGCAGTGAGTTTTCGGCGGGACGCTAAGCTATCGGCACTGCTCACGGACTGATAAGCGCGACGCGTGAGAAAACCACAGGAGAGGAGGAAATAAGAGGGAGAGAGAGAGAGAGAAAGGCGCCCAGCTGACGCGTGGCCCCGACACCACCTGGGGACGCGAGAGAAAGCCGCGGCGACTTCCCGGCCGGATTGTGGCCGGGACTATCGGCAAGGAGGCGATGGCCAGGTAGGGCCATCTATTACTATGCTTCGCGCGTGAGAGAGAGGCGCGGACGCCCCCCCCCCCCCCCCAATAGCCCGACCCAGTGTGCGGCCCGGCGAGGGTTCGACCGAGGCGAAAGGCAGGGCGCGTGGCGCCCGGATGAGGCACGCGGGCGAGCGGGACTAGGGGAAACCTTGTAAGGGCGAATGCGGCGGGGCGGGCTTGTCCCCCCGTCGCCTATATTATATAATAAATGCATTTTAAAATAGATGCCCTCCCGCCTAACTAATTGTTTTTCCGGACCCTCCCTCCCCCCGACTTCACAACCGCCGCGACCGACGTAGGCCAGCCGCCCGGGCTGGCCCGGCCGGGTCCCCTCCGGGGCGACCGCTAGGACCTGCATCAGGGCAGAAGGCGCGACCGGAGAAATACTGGCGTGGGGCTCCGGACCCAAAAGCACCACGTCACAAATGGCGACCGTGACAGGACGCCGGCATGCGTCCGTGTTAAAGCGCGAAGTCGCGGGCGGGGGCAGTTGTCCCCAGGTGTCCCTGGGGAGTTGCGAGGTGAGGAGGCGAGGGGCGGCCGCCCGGTGCTCGGAGGCGGGCCGCCCTCACGTATATTTGTGGCCAAAAAGGGTGCCCGTGGACCTGGAGCGCGTCTTCAAGGTGTCCTTCAATTCGCGCGCGAGACATTGTTGTCTCGCAAAGAGACAAAAAGAATTGCAGATATCTTTCCAACATTGAGCTTCAAGGACGCAGATGAGGCCCAGTCCGAGACTGCTCGAGTCGTAGCTGTTACGTGTCTGGCGCCTGCCTCGGGGTTATCCCTAGAAAAACTATGGTAAACTTGAGGGTCGCCAGCATAAAGAATATGTCTCACACCCATCGAGTCGAGGACAAGATCAAGGTCATTAATGTAAAGGCAAAACAGCAATGGTTTGCAACCCTAAGGAACATCTAATGTGGTGTAGAGCCAAGAAGATTTTATTATTCTATCCGAGATGATAAGTTGCTCTCTCCCAGACAAGTATGCCCATATCCACATTAGCACCCCTTGCGAGAAGCCCATTCGCATCATGCAGTTCAATAAACGAGTCGGACATATAGTGTCGAACGCCTTACTAAAGTTAAACAATAACAGTAACGCCACCTCTCTTTTTTCTATAGCACTGCGTACATCTTCAGTCAATTTCAGCAGAACAGTCTCAGTCGAACTGTGCCACCGATACCCAATTTGATTGTTTATTGTTATGGAATACCAAATACTGGTCATAAATAATTCTCTCAAGTACTTTTGAAAGAAAGCAAAGTAGTGAAACTCATCTGGTCCGAAAGATGTTTTTAATTTGGTCAATGGCACGACATGAGCCTTCTTCCACACCTCAGCGAAGCGTCTACATTCAAGCAAGTCGTTGTACAGGTGACAAAAAATGGACCTATAACCGGAAGAGCCTTAAAAACTACACTATGCGGAATTCCATCCTCACCAACTGCCTGCGTTTTGAACTTAGATATTGACAGAACAATATCATTAATATTTATGTCTTTAAACCGAAAAATACCATCAGCAGCAGAGTTGAGCATGGCATGTATCCGATTGTCATCGATGGTATTTGTCACAGATACCCGCGCAAAGTGAGTGTTAAGCTCATTCGGCATGAACCGATACAAAGATCCACTTGCTCTGGTAGCAAACCTAGGTTTCGCAACTCACGCCAGATTGTGATGGAATCTTGAGAGTCGAACAGTCAATTATGAACGTATTGAGTCCTCGCTGAACGTGTTTGCGAACATCGAGGAAGTTCTCAACGAATTTCCTTCGTCCTGTTCGTCTGTACCGTCTATATAGTGCACCAGTCTTACGCTGCAGGTCGCGAATCTCAACCCCAATCCAAGGAAAGCGATTTTTATTTAATTTCATAATTTTCTCGGGGGCAAATTCATCTATCACCATCATTAAATCGTAGTTGAGCCTCGCGACTGCTGACTCAACGTTAAAATCCTCCGCCAACAACGGCCCTCAATCATAGCCCGCCAACAACTGCACAAGCCCCTCACCATCGATGCTCTTACAATCCCTATATCTGAAAGAGCAACACAGGTTCGGGGACACTTACCTGTATTGTAACATTGATTATGTTGTGCTTAGTATGAAAAGGAGCAGGTATATTGGCAGCGGAGATTACCGTATCATTGTCCTCCATAAGAATGACGTCTATCAAGGTGCGGAATGTAGGTGCAATATGCGTAGGACCGTGTTGGATAGTCTGCAAGGATGTCTCAGCTGCGAGTCTGCGAAGAATCGCAGCATCGTCACTGACATTGAAGAGATCAGCATTCAAATCACCGAGAATGATTTTATGACTCTAATCTAAAATTTAGAGTTTCTCATAAATGAAACGTGAAGGGGCCTATACATGACACAAATTAATGTAGGCTCAGAGGTACGAAACTGCACAGAGCAGATCAAGTACTCGAGCACCCCTGGCCTTCCAGACCTCTAAGTGTTTGAAGCAGAGAGCACACTTAGCCGGAATTGCTTGTCGACATAAAGCGCCCACCATTACCGTTGCGATCTTGCCGAATAACAGAAAATCGATCAATCTCAATGGCCGCGTCCATGATGCTAGAAACCAACCAGGTTTCTGCCACACCGATCAGATGGTAGGTAGGATGATCATGTGGATGCTGAAGGAGTCCCTCAATGTGAGCACACTTAGTGCCTCTAAGAGAGTTCACATTCATGAAACCCACCCTTAGGAATCTGCCAGCCCTACTGAAACCCACAGCCTTATCATTATTGTTGTTATTATTATTGTTACACCTTCTACTCCCTACGTCCAGCAGAGGAGCATTTATCCGATCTAGTCAAATGTGATCTGCTATTTTCCCACAATCGGCTATTCTCCCGACGAGTACATGCTCATAAATAAATTTATAATCTCATTTGCAGAGGCAACAGAATCAACCCTACTGCCATCTCTCTCTTTAATAAGAAAATTACCGCGTCGATGCCAAACGTACTTAAAGCCGAGATCGCGCGCTGTGTCCTTGCACTGCATGAACGCACCATATTGACCTCGACTTAACCACAAATTTATAAAAATAGTACGTTGTCTAACATCGGACACCGCCACATGAGAGGCAGAAAATACAACATCCTGAGTGGAGAAGGCAGTAAAGGACTGCCACGCCTCCAAGACCAAATTAGCAGCTTCCATTGTCCTAAGCTGCACCTTAATTGATGGGATTGATGGTTTTTCACCAACCCCTCTATGTGAACTCGCCGTTCACGCTCTGAGCTGCACCGCGGAGACCAGATCATCAGGTACGAAGGACGGGAGCACAGAAGTGACAACAGAGAGCAAGACTCCCGTGCTAGCACAGTCAACTACCCCCGTGATGACTAGCTCAACCGCATTATTCACTGCAAAGGCGTCCCTCACATCATCCCGATGATTGCTCGAAATATGTGCAGGAACCATGAGTGCAGATTTGTTAAGATGACTATATCCATTGCGGTTACTATTGTTTTTGTTATGTTTTCTGCTATGTTTATTGTTATTATGATATGCAAGTTTACTATTGCTCGTTTTAGTTGGTTACTATTGCGCGTTTGATTGTTGATGTCGTAAGTTTCCAAGTTCCCGGTAGTAGTCCGCAGCCCCGTCGATACGTCGACCTCTAAATTAAACTTCCGCGTCGAATCATCTTTATCCATTGGGATAAATTCAGAGCTTTCTATATTTACATTATTGACGTTGTACTTATTACTAAATTATCCACTTAATTTTAATAGATTATCGGACATTTCAGCGGTCAGTCCATCGACTTTCACCTTGTTTGCGCCCCCCATTTCCTTCATTAAATTTTTTAGATTACTGATCTCACTGAGGAGCAGTAAGCGATCTTCACGCAGAGCTGGCAGCTCAGCTAACTGCGCTTTATTGATACTTTCCAGCTCAGAGACTCGACTCATAAGAGCCACCATCATCGCCTCCACTGCTGGTGCAAATCGATTCGATTCAAGGTGGCATGAGCCGAGATTCCTTGCCAGAACTGAGTTCAGATAGGCTACCGCTCGATTAATGAGATCAAATCTATTGCAGATAAGGTCAATGGTGGGCATTGAGTCCGATCTCGCCTTTAATGCATCCGATAAGGCCTTCAAGGATGAGGCCAATGATGCTGGTCATGATGCAATCTTCTGGGTCATCTTGCAAGCCGCATCAAGACGCGTGGCAGCAGCCTGATTAAGCGGCACCTGCCGCACGGTGTCCCACTCCGCATCCGCGTGGGCGTCTCTCTCCGAAAAGGTATATAAGGTTATCAAATATCTCCCTTCCACTTTTTGCTATGTATTCAATGCGTTATAAAAAGTGTTACAGTCATCGAATTTAGTTCAAAGATGCGACAAAACCTCCCATCTGAGATCCCGTAGTTTCTGACGAGTCATCAACGAAGTCTGTGGTCTGGCGTTGTCCTGGTAGAACACTACACCTTTCCTATTGGCCAATTCTGGACGTTTCTGCTCAATCACCTGCTTCAAGCGGTCCAGTTGTTCACAGTAGATGGTAGAATGAAGCGTCTGGCTATATAGGAACAACTCATAGTGGATGATTCCCTTCCAATCCCTTGCAAACACGCAGCAAAACCTTCTTGACCGTCAATCCCGACTTGGCCACTGTTTGAGACGATTCGAGTTACGGCGAGTTACGACGAAAAAGACAGATGGGAGCTACTGCTTTTGCGTCGATTACCGACAGGTCAACGGTTGCATACCCAGTACCTCACATGGATTCAATTCAAGATAAATTGATAAATGTGAAGTATTTATCGACAATCGACTTGAAGTAGGCTCCATCAAGTTCCGATGGAGCAGTCGAGCTGCGCCTATGACCTTCCAACGCCTCATGGACGCACTTTTCGGACCCCAATATGATCCGTAGACATTCGGTTACCTCGACGACGTCGTGATAGTGATAGTGAATTTTCATAAATATTTAAATTGGCTTCAGTTCATTTGGCCGTTTACCATCCAATGCGATACAAGCAGTGGTGTGATTAAGGCAGTCTTGACGCAGGCGTTCGATCACAGCGAGAACTCATTCATGTATATGAGTCGAGTTTTGACGAATGCCGATCGTAATTATACGACGACGTAATGCGAGTGTCTAACTATTGTTGGGGCCGTATGTCCAGTCGTACGATCGTATAGTTTTCAAGTGATCACGAATTACAGTACCCTTAAATGGCTGTAGAACTTTAAAGAGTCGACCGGACGCGTTGCAAAATTAGCCTTCGAGCTCCAAAAGTGGAACTACGAGGTGGTCCACTGTAAAGGCGCCCTCCACTATCTACTTGACGCATTATCGCCAATTTGGAACCAAGGGCCGAATGTCGGAGCATTCGAGTCCGTTAAACATGAGTCTTACATTAGGCGTAGACGATCACAGTCGGGCCACAAAGCACCGGACGGTGTATCAAACCACCAAGAGTCGGGCATCGAATGAGCCGCACTGCATTTTAGCTCTGCCCTCATGTTGAAGCTTTTAGCAAGCCAATCAGAGGTAAATTATATTTGCCGAGTTCCGTCACTTTCGTCGACATCTGCAGCAGCTATTAACGTCGGACTTATTTAGAAATCACCGAGCTACCGAGATGGTTGAGTAGGTTCATGGAGACCATTCGCATGTATCGCGCTCAGAACACGTTGAACGCGTGGTGGACACATGCGTACGGCCACGCGGCCGCGGCAAATCTCGGCCAAAGGGAATATCGTGATGTCGCCCGGTCGAAGCTCTTGACGACCAGCAACTGTGACTTTCGCAACGAGACAAGATGTAGGTAAACGCCAGATCCCAAGCATATTATAATCATGTCTATAGCGCCCTACTCTAGGATTGGTGAGTCGATAGCACCAATGCGACAATAGTAGCTGAAATCAAATTGAATTTACTATGAACGCAAGTAGGAACTCTAAATATAATAGACCAACGCGAACAAGTGCCAACGAGTAGTAAATGACTGAGACAATATGATAAATTTATGCCAGCGCCCTCGTGATGACCAAGCACAATCCCGAGATTGAGAATGACTGCCCCCCCTCCCTCCGAACAAAGGCATTATATCATTTACAACTGGCGCGAGATGCTGGGACAGTCAAGTCTAACCCAAGCAAAGTCAATGGAGGGGCCAGGAGCACCCGCCACTCTCCAGTCGCGCCCGCCTGCCCATCGCGCAGATTCGAGGTCGCCTCGGAGGGAACCCGATCGGGCTAGCCCCGGGCTGCTAGCCTCGCGGCGGTCCACGCGATTGGGATCGCTGAGAGGAGGACACTAACGTACACTGGGCTCTGGGGAAATAGACTGATTCAAGGCCCTGCCCGTCCGGACCGGGGATGCTCCAGCGGTCTTGGCGCCTCGCACGAAGCCAATTAATAAATATTTTATTTATTTGACGCGTCGATATAGCAAACCGATATTTCCTATCTCCTTCGTCCCTCTCTTCATTTTGGATGGAACGAGCGGTTCGAGAAGTCACGCCGCTTCCACGCAAATTACAAGTCGCAACTCATCAGCTGAGCGATATGAAGCTTGCGCGGTTGCGGGGCATCTGTTACAACGCTCCCCTATAGCATATCTAAGTGAGTGACGTATATTTCGTCACTCATATTGTACTCGACCGCATCAGCGTAGCTACGTCTCAAATATCTCAGTGACGCATTAATATATACTCTTATGTACCATGATATAATATTTTTTGTTCAATGAGGTTGTCTTTTCAAAAAAACTAATTCTATTTATTTATTTATTAAACTATATACGTAAAAATCACCACGGTATACTGGTATGAAGTAAGCGTCAAAGTATGAATATGGCATTTTGAGTCAAAAGCAAATGGCAAAAATGTTAAATGATGCATAACATATGACGAGTGGTCGTCCTCCCGGGACAAAAGAAATAACCTATTAATAAATTACATTAATAAATACTTGAAATCGGGTGACGAGCAGGATAGGAGATTGCATCGCTGCAGGTTGAAAGCAATTAACTTTAATCACCAGTTAATAACGAAATTTGTTCGATTTGTTGAGGAAAACGATTGGAGAGGATCAGCTGGTGAAAATAAACAGAGATAGCTGCAAGTAAGGCGCGAGTATATGGAGGTGACGATAGGAAATATACTATCGAGGACCAATCAAGAAGTCTCTTTTTGCTAACCAGGAGGCGAATTGTAATCCTCTCCAGGGATTGAATTTAATAAAAATATCGAGATATATTGTCTTTGTCTTACTTATCGTGATAATTTGAATATAGTTCAAGTACATATACAGTGCGTACTTATTATTTTCCTTACATGAATTTTTGGTATATTCAAGGTGTAGCTATTGAATAGAGAGAGAGAGACGATTTTTGGAAGATAGCTTATTGATAAATATTGATTGATTTATAATAATAATTGATTAATTTTTACTGAATTATTTGGAATTTTATGAATATTTTTTGAGAATTTTTGTAGTATTTTCTTTCTTTTTATGATATAAAAATTAATAAGTCTTTAAATAGTCGCGCGACCGGATAATTGATTGTAACGCCCTCTTTTCTTAAATTGGCGGGAACAATAGTATATTCTTGCTATATGTACGAGACAAGGATAATACTATTGCCTACTATGCATAACAAGGATGCTAGCTGGATTTTCGAGGGAAAATCGAGTTTCCGGGCCGATGAAAAGCGGGACTCGCACTCACTCGTCGCCCGATCTCGATAAGGAAAGGAGCCATACCGCTCAAAGTCAAGGCTCAAGCTATTTTATATTATCTTTTGGAGATTAGGAGTATACTCCAAGATAAATTAAAGAAGGTGCGTGGGCCGGGATCTTGTATTTTTTTTTTGTTATTTATTTTAATTATTAATTCTTCATGGGCATTGTTGGTGAGTAAATTAAATATTTTTTTTGTATTGTCCTCTCTCTCTTCTCTAATAGCCGGTGGGCCAGAGTCGGCGACATTTTCGATATTTGTACATTTCTTTCAGCTCGGGATGTTTTTCTTTTTTTTGTTTTTGGTGTATTTTAACTCGGGATGGTATATATATATATATTGTTTTATTAGTCGAGATGTTAGGAATTTTCTGGTTTATATATTATTTATATTGTTTATTGAATAAATATTGTTATAGATAAAATTTAATTATTGATGTTAAAAATTTATTTCCACTGAACCCCTCTTCGATTGGTGAAGTCGCAATTTGCACGCGACGCGCCTAGGGTAGAGTGATCGGGGAAAATAGAATTTAAAATTTGTATTCTTGAAATATTCAAATTATTAAACTTTTGTGATCCCACGTCACAAATGGCATCCCTTGTGGGGAATTGACTGTTTTTTGTGTAGGTCGAGAGAGAGAGAGTAGTTAGAATAATTTTTTTTGTATTATTTATTGTAATTCCTCAATAATTATCGCGGTATGTGTAATATGTGTTTTATTTGTGTATAATTTATTGTTTCATAATTTATTTGACAAAATTCAACATGGAGGATTATGCCGTTTTAATGAGCCGATTATTAGATAATTCGAGAGAATTACGTTCGTTGTTAAGGGACATTGTTAGACGTCCTTTATCAGAAATTCGGGATGAATTGAACTTGTTAGGGTTGAGTTCGGTTGGATCCGATCGAGTTTTGGCGGAGCGATTATTTAGGGCGAACGTTAGGGCCGCAGGTTTACACGAAGACGTCCCGTGGTATCCTTCGGTGGATGATTTAGGGGATCAGGGGTCAGTGGTAGATTCTCCGCCGATTTGGTTAGGAAATATAGAAGACCAGTCAATTGCTGAAGGAAACGTTGGCGATTCGGTACCAACATTGGATCCGAATCCTCAAGCATTAAATTTATCCGTCGTTAGTAGAGATAATCGAGAGTTATTGCCCAGTCAGCATATGCCCTTACAAACTAGCCATAGGAATCCTCCTCCTAGAATTTTGGTGAGTGTACCAAGTTCTGGGCAATGTACGAACAATCAAATTTCGTTGACGTATACAACGGTTGGAGGTAATACAAATCTCGCCAGTTCAAGTCGACCTGCCGTTTCTTTTGCTAGTCCGGTAGGACAGTCCAGTGTGACGGAAGAAGAGAGACCTCAATATCGAGTTCCAGTACCTCCGGAGTGGCGTGACCCGGCGATTTCGTTACCTTCAGTAGTTCCCAGAGTGTCAAGGAACCCCAATTCTTTGATAAGTGATTTTCGAGATGGAAATATATATGACGACGAAACAGATTTAGATTTTAGCTATGGACCACATTTGTGTCGAGATTTTCGAGATAATGATGAAGAATATGGGGAGACTCTGGAAACGCAGTCAGGATCACGAAATCCAAGTTCGACGGGATCCCAATTAGGAAATAGTAGGGCAATCGTCGCTTTCATGAAAGTGCTACAAAATTGGAGGTTAAAATTCGCCGGGTTGCCAAAGGAAGATGTAGCAAATTTTCTAGCCCGTTTGAATGATTGTAGGGGTTGTGTAGATGTTGGTGATGGCGAGGCGCTGCGGGCATTACCCTGCGTCCTCACGTAAGGCGCCAATTTGTGGTTTAGAACAAAAAGGATTAGTTTTTACTCGTGGCAGGACTTCGTACAAGAGTTTAAAAGTCAATATATACCGGATGTGGATAGCTAAGATCTCTTGGCGGAGTTGAGAGTGAGAACACAGGCTAGAGGAGAGACTATAAATAATTTCCTGATGAGCATACAGCACCTAATAGGATTGTTTAGGAAACCTCCATCTTTGAAGACCCAAATGAAAATAATTTATAGGAATTTGTTACCCGATTATCGGCATTTCATGTTAGATAAGTCGTTGGTAAGTGTAGATAGTTTCGAGTTATGGGGCCGGCGGTTTGAGAAAGCTAAGGACCTGGATCGTCGTTATGCTCCTCCACCTCCGGAAGACAAGGTGTTAGTTCCGGGTGGTGCTTATAAGAGTTTTAAAGCCAGAGTAAGCGCCATAGAGGAGAGGAGTGACGAAACGTCAGGGACAAATAGTCGTAAAGTACGGCATAAGAATTTTTCAAACCCTGGTCCCAGCATCAGAGAAGTTAGTCCAGTTGTACCCGGCTTATCACATGAAAATGCAGGACAGGAGGTAGCTAATGTACAAGAGTCGGTTCAAGCGCCAATATTCAGGGCCAATAATAATAACCATTTCAGTGGGAATAATACCTCGTGGCAGCCTTATGGAGGAAATATAGGTCCAACCACAGACAATACTGGAAATAGGGTCAACCCATTGCCAAATAGATGACCAGGCACGTGCTATAGTTGTGGCGAAGAAGGCCATATGGTTTCTGTCTGTCCTAGAAGGCAGTGTTTTTCGTGTAGAGCATTTGGCCATGTGTCTAGCCGTTGCCCGAATAGAGAGCGCCAGTTAAGCTGCCAGGGTTGAGGAGCCTTGGGAGTGAAGTTCAAAACCTGTAATAATTGTAAGGCGGTTCGAGAATTTATAGAAAAGAATTTAGGAAACGATGTCGCAGGAGCGATTCCTCGCCCCAAACCTCCTGCAAAGTAATAGGGGCGCGTTTATTGAGTCATAACCCCCGAGCTGATACGCAGATGACGGCCGGGGTTGATGTATTATTTAATCCGTTTAGTTTAGAGAATAAGGAAAAATCCCGCGCTGATACGTCGAAACCGGCTGGGATGAATGAAGTAGTGGATTTAGTTGAGTGGAAGGAAAAATCCCACGCTGATGCGCAGAAGACGGCCGGGATGCATAAATTAGGGAAGAAGTTTGTATCAATAAATCGCAAGCCGATAAGGAGAAAACGGCTGGGATACTGATAGAGAAGTGTAGTAATGGGATATTTAGAGATACATCTTGTGGAATGGATAGAAGTGATATAGAGTTAAATTACCGAGCTGTAAAGGAAGATGCAGCCGGCTTATTAATAGATGGGAAACAAAATGTGAGTTGGAAATACTCTCTTCCGTGTGGCCAGCCGGTCAGAACAGAGGAAAACAGTCATAGTAGTCGGAATGACCAAGCTGGTAAAGAGAATGAAGCTGGGAGTTCTGGACCTAGTAGAGAGGTCGCTGAGAGCGCTTCAATGGAAAATTTGCAGAATAGGGTGGTTGTACGGAGTAACGATCTGCCCGAGATGAATACTTGGGTGAAGACAGCGTTACCCAGGTTGAAGAATTTCGTTCGAAAGGTAAGAATTAAAGCACGGGCAGAAGAATCTGCCACTAGAGCAATTTATCAGGCATCGACTTGGATGGACAGATTGAATAATACACTAAATGACTCAATAATGAATTTAAAGAATAGCATGAAGGATAGGTTAGATCGTGAGAACAACGAGAACCAGACGGTTGAGAAGGAATTAACAACTGGTACTGGCTGTCGTTTATCGTCAAATGTAGGTTTAGATGTTGATAATAGGTTAGTTTGTAGGGTACCTTTAAGTCGAGATACGAGTTTAGTTAATGATAATGGGTTAGGTCGAGATGTACAATCATGTATCTTATCGAGTCAGAGTGCGGGTGAAAATCCTTTGGAAACAGCTAGTAGTTTAGAAACCCAAGCTCATTATTTAAAAGGAATTTTAAAGAAGCATATGCCATATGTACATTCCCCACCTCATTCTTCTGATTTGAGTGTCGTTGAGGATACGGGTTCAATAGTTGGTCAGTCCATGGCCAATAAAGTGGCATGTAATGACCTGGATGAGGTGGAACTATCGTAGATAGTTTAGATCCGCCCCCAGGAATAAGCCAAATAGATTTTGAAGAATGTGTGGAGGAAATATGTATGGAGAATAGGAAGTTTATGCGAGTAAATCTAGCTGGAATTGAATATAAAGCATTGTTTGACCCTGGGTCTATGATCTCTGTAGTAGGTCCGAGAGTCTATACTAGGTTTGTTGATCGATTAGAACCAACATGTGTGACGGTAAAGGGTGTCACCGGAAATTGCACTAAGGTGATAGGTATCTTGAAGGTAAATTTAGATGTTGATGGGATTAATAGAGTACTGAAGTTTCGGGCTGTTAATTTCAAAAGTCATGATTTGTTGTTAGGGATGGAGTTTTGTTTGAAATGGTATATCGAGTTTAAAGCTGTAGAAAATCTTTGGAGGGTTCGAGATAATGAATGGCATAGGTTTATTGATGATAGTTCTAAAGAAGATATGGTGTTGATAGCTGAATGTGCAGGGATCTCAGTTTTAGAAGGAGATCAGAAAACAGCGTTGGATAGAGTAGTTAAAAAGGGACTGGAGAATCAACCCAAGGAGTTCGGGTTGACTAGACTAGTGGAACACTGAATCGAGGTTGAAGGAAATGAGCCGGTTAGACACAGCCACGTAGAATGTCACCGAAAATGTGGGAGGTCACGCAGGAAGAGGTCAAAAGGATGTATCGAGATAAAATAATAATTGAGTCTGTTAGTAATTGGAATAGCGCCCCGGTAATTGTGAAGAAACCCGACGGAAGCTATCGGTTTTGCATTGATTTCCGAGACCTAAATAAAAGGACTCAACGGGACGCTTATCCTCTTCCCAGCATTGACTCTATTTTAGATAAATTACGGAAGGCTAGATACATCTCAAAAATTGATTTGAAGCAAGCGTATTTCCAGGTGGCTATGGAACCCTCGAGTCGAAAATATACGGCGTTTGCGGTGCCAGGATCTGGGTTGTTTGAATTCATGAGAATGCCATTCGGTTTGACAAATGCGCCAATGACCTTTCAACGATTAATAGATGGATTGTTTGGGCCGGAATTCCAACCATTTATCTTTGCATATTTAGATGATATAATTATTGCCACCGACAGTTTCGAGGATCATTTGAAATGGATTGAGTTCGTGTTGAAAAGAGTGTGTGAGGCAGGTTTGCAGGTTAATCAAGAGAAGTGTGAGTTTGGCTGTAGCCAGGTGCGTTATTTAGGGTATTTATTAGATAGTGAAGGGTTACGCCCTGACCCAGAGAGAATACAGCCAGTACTCGATTATCCGGCACCCCATACCAAGAAGCAATTGAGGAGATTCCTTGGAATGGTTGGTTGGTACGCTAGGTTCATAGATAAGGATTCCGACATCAAATTGCCTTTATTGAAGCTGTTAAAGAATAAACAAGAATGGATTTGGGAACCCGAACAACAGGAGGCATTTGGAAAGTTAAAGACTGCTTTAACTCAGGCACCGGTTCTAGCTAGGCCAGATTTTTCCAGAACGTTTACAGTCCAATGCGATGTTAGTTGTTATGCTATAAGAGCAGTTCTATCACAAGAATTCGAAGACGGAGAACATCCAATCGTGTATGTAAGCCCGGTTTTAACGAGATCAGAAAGGAATTACTCTACCACTGAAAAGGAATGTTTGGCGGTATTATGGGCGATTAAAATGCGACCCTATTTAGAAGGGTATTCTTTTCGGGTCATCACAGATCATAGTGCTCTTCGGTGGTTGCAGAACCTTCGAGATCCTACAGGAAGACTTGCTCGTTGGGCTTTAGAAATGCAACAATGGGATTTAGTGATACTCATCGTAAGGGTGCTATGCATCATGTACCGAACGCATTATCGAAGGGTTTCGCGTTCGAAGAAGAGATATCCGCTTTGGAAGAGTCGCAGGATGAATGGTATGTAAATAGGATGGAGCAAGTTTTGTCATCACCAAAGATCTTTAAGAATTGAAAGGTGGAAAATGGCATGTTATATTGTTACCGGACAGATCTGTTATTAGATCCTATATTGTTTCCAGAAGAGAGATGGAGATTAGTTATTCCTCTCGAGACAAGAGATAGGATTCTGACGGATGCACATACGGATATCTCGGCAGGTCATTTAGGAATAGAGAAGACCTATGACCGGATTGCTCGAGAATATTACTGGCCAGGTTTATGGTATGACGTCAGCCGGTTTGTTACTTCGTGTCCGGATTGTCAGAGGTATAAAGTGATGCAGGCTGCTCCGCAAGGCTTGATGGGTCAACGAGTAATAGAGCAGCCTTGGACGGTAGTGGTTTCGGATTTAATGGAGTTTCCACAGAGCAAGGGACAATGTAAATATATGGTTGTATTCCAGGATCTATTCTCTCGTTGGGTAGAAATGAAGCCTTTGAGATCAGCAGATGGAAAGAGCGTAGCCGCAGCACTAGAAGAACTGGTGATTTTTAGATGGGGAGCTCCTGATTATTTCCTAACTGCCAATGGTAAAGAATTCATGAATAAGCATTTGAATGAAATGTTGAAAGAGTATGGAATTAATCATGTGACGACTCCTCCGTATCATCCTCAGGCTAATCCTGCAGAACGAAGTAATCGAACTTTAAAGACGATGATATCAATGTTTGCTAAGGATGAGCATAGAAATTGGGATAAACATGTGCACGAATTGAGATTTGTGATTAATACGGCCATTCAGTCTAGCACTAAGGTTTCGCCCGCGTTCCTGAATTTCAGTCGTCATCCATCACAACCGAAGAATTTGCGTCGAGAATTAGAAGCGAATGAATCCCTGAAAGAATTAAATGCCGAGGTTTGGTTAAATAGGTTGAAGAGGTTAGATGCGTTACGTGACTTGGTACGGCGACATAATGATGAAAGTAGGCAAATTCAGTCTAAGCGGTATAATAGAGGTAGGCGCCATATCACGTTTAATGTCGGTGATCAGGTTATGCGTAAGGTGAAGGTCCTATCGAATTCGGCACAGGGATTCTCATCGAAATTGGCCCCGAAGTATGAAGGACCGTTTGTTGTTTCCAAAGTGTTGTCTCCCACCGTATATGTGTTGGAAACCGGGAACGATCGGCGTATCGAGTAGATTCATGTTGGGGATTTAAAGCGTTTTATACCGCCGCGAAGGTGATTGTTGATTCTGTAAATGTTGGTGGATGGTGGTTATAGCGTTGTCACGTCCTATCGTAGTATCATATCATTATGTAATGTAGAAATTTCTTAGATGGCTCGCACCAATTTGAAATTGAATATTGAGGCTGCTCGAAGGGTGGAGGAGGAAAATGAAGGGATAACCTCGCTATCCACCTCTTCGGGCTACGTTGAAGAATTGGAGCGTTTAATAAGGGAGGAAACATCTGTGGATGAAGTGGCGGAGGAGCAGAGACTCCGAGAGACGGCCTTATCCTCTCGTATGACCCGGGGGGTTATAGCCGGTTCAAGCGATGGAATTCCCCCATCTGCTACGGTGGAATCACCCTCCGTTAGTATGGTGGGGGCAACTATGAAAGGTTTGGAGCTTTCCTCAGGACGCTCGGCTGTAGAGGACACGCGCGCCTCGTCCGCGGAAGTTGAGGAATGGAGGGCTGGAGGTGGTATGCCTCCACCGGCGGGGTTGCCTCCATTTGCGAGACCGGACCGGAAGTATGTGCGAGGGGAAGATGCCGTTTGGCGGCGGGTTGAAAGTCCCCGCCAAATGTCATTAGACGATTTAGAATCATCGGCGGAGCCGTCACGTCCCGTGAACGAGCCATTGTCGCCTTCTCACCCGGGCCCATCGAGTCTAGTGCCCGAGAGCATGATGGAAAGACCGGAATTTGTGGGGTGTGGCGAAGCAATGGGGGGCCCTATGGAGGAGGTTCCTTGTCCAGAGAGTTTCCCCCCGGATGTGGTGATGTGCTCATCAGCCTCGCGGGTTCTCGGGCCGGGGCTGGTTTCGGTGGGTTTCGCGGGGAATGGATTCGGGGAGGGTTGGCCGCGGGGCGGGGCCGTCGTTACGCCATCGGGAATGCGCACGCCCCGTAAGCGCACGCAAGGGGCCCTTTTCGGAAATTTAGTGGAAATACCGGACGATCCAACCGTGGACCCCCCATCTTCGGATGTTTTAATTGTTGGGAGGAAGGGCATACGCGAATGTCCTGCGTGGCACCGCGGACGCGGTTCTGCTATAATTGTGGACGTCGGGGAGTAGATCTCCGTTCTTCTCCCCGGTGTGCGGAGCCTCACGCTCACTACCTGCGTTTGCGTGGCTCTGGTGTTTCGCGGTTGGCTCGGCCCGGGTCAAGTCTTCCGTCGTCCGGTCGGACGGATTTTTCAGTTGGACCAATTAGGTCCCTGGATAACGAGGGTCGCCCGGGACATCGGGATGCCCGTGAGGGACGATTACGTCGGTCCCGTTGGGACACGCCGAGGACCACTGCTTCCCCTAATTTAGGGTCGTCGATGGCGGAGCTAACCGAATTTATGCGATCTATCTCGCATCTCCCCATCGCCGCCCAGACCTTTTGTCTGGAGTCCCTAATGAGAGATGGCCTCCCGGCGAGACGTTCTTCAGGAAAGAGGGTTTTTTTTTTGTTGTTTTTTAGTTTAAGTTTTTTTTGTTATTATTATTAATATTAGTTTTCGGCGACGGGTACGATTAAATTAGGTGATAGGCATACGGGAGGATAAGGCAAAATGATCGAGATATCGTGATGATCGAGAAAAGGATGAATATCTAGTAAATGAATCCCATGACTGAGTTTTTTTTGTTTGTTTTATTTTTGACTTAGGTTAACAATAAAGAATGACTTAGACTACCGTGTTGTTTAGTTAAAATGTATAATTCATGTAATTTTTGAAATATTATTATTTAATTGATATTATTGAGGAAATTTAAATTTATTAGGCTAATGTATGTTAAGAGTAGAAGACCACCAGCAATGCAAAGTTCTATGTTGTTCGTAAACTAATGCCCACGCTTCGCGGTATCATTAGTTTAGGGGGGAGGTATGACGAGTGGTCGTCCTCCCGGGACAAAAGAAATAACCTATTAATAAATTACATTAATAAATACTTGAAATCGGGTGACGAGCAGGATAGGAGATTGCATCGCTGCAGGTTGAAAGCAATTAACTTTAATCACCAGTTAATAACGAAATTTGTTCGATTTGTTGAGGAAAACGATTGGAGAGGATCAGCTGGTGAAAATAAACAGAGATAGCTGCAAGTAAGGCGCGAGTATATGGAGGTGACGATAGGAAATATACTATCGAGGACCAATCAAGAAGTCTCTTTTTGCTAACCAGGAGGCGAATCGTAATCCTCTCCAGGGATTGTATTTAATAAAAATATCGAGATATATTATCTTTGTCTTACTTATCGTGATAATTTGAATATAGTTCAAGTACATATACAGTGCGTACTTATTATTTTCCTTACACGAATTTTTGGTATATTCAAGGTGTAGCTATTGAATAGAGAGAGAGAGAGAGAGAGAGAGAGAGACGATTTTTGGAAGATAGCTTATTGATAAATATTGATTGATTTATAATAATAATTGATTAATTTTTACTGAATTATTTGGAATTTTATGAATATTTTTTGAGAATTTTTGTAGTATTTTCTAATACTATTGCCTACTATGCATAACAAGGATGCTAGCT
Organism: Sycophaga agraensis; assembly: GCA_018906755.1. NCBI lineage: Eukaryota > Metazoa > Arthropoda > Insecta > Hymenoptera > Pteromalidae > Sycophaga > Sycophaga agraensis. The sequence goes on along the minus strand of JACCIE010000062.1, from coordinate 179,470 downwards.
GGATTTTCGAAGGAAAATCGAGTTTCCGGGCCGGTGAAAAGCGGGACTCGCACTCACTCGTCGCCCGATCTCGATAAAGAAAGGAGCCATACCGCTCAAAGTCAAGGTTCAGGCTATTTTATATTATCTTTAATTTATATAATATTATTTATTTTAATTATTAATTATACATGGGCATTGTTGGTGAGTAAATTAAATATTTTTTTTTGTATTGTCCTCTCTCTCTTCTCTAATAGCCGGTGGGCCAGAGTCGGCGACATTTTCGATATTTGTACATTTCTTTCAGCTCGAGATGTTTTTCTTTTTTTTGTTTTTGGTCTATTTTAACTCGGGATGATATATATATATATATATTGTTTTATTGGTCGAGATGTTAGGAATTTTCTGGTTTATATATTATTTATATTGTTTATTGAATAAATATTGTTATAGATAAAATTTAATTATTGATGTTAAAAATTTATTTCCACTGAACCCCCCTTCGATTGGTGAAATCGCAATTTGCACGCGACGCGCCTAGGGCAGAGTGATCGGGGAAAATAGAATTTAAAATTTGTATTCTTGAAATATTCAAATTATTAAACTTTTGTGATCCCCCGTCACAAACAATAAATTTCTGGCCGCTGAAAAGCTATGAGAAAGATCCAAATATATGAAAAATGGTTGACATATGAATTAAATGAAAGGCCGATCGAAAACCGAAAATACACTGGTGAAATTGACCATGCATTGATCGAAAAATAATCGGAATGGGCCAAAAGACACGGCAAAATAATTTTCTTCCGTGACAATACACCTGCAGACAAAGGAAAACCAGTGCAATATACAATCAAAACACTTGGCTGCTACCCCACCCTTAACTCCTTCCGACTACCATTGTTTTCATTCCTACAAGTAATTTGAAAATGGGGTATCTGATTAGTTTGCTTCAAAGGACAAACAATTCTATTATCATAATATCTACAAATAGACAGAAAAGTTGTAAAAATGTAAAGCAAACAGTGGCCAATACTTCGAACAAAATGTTTTTCACTTTTACATTAAAATTAGTGTTTTTAATGTATTAGTATTTCCTCAAAAAATGCTCATTTCATACCGTTATATCTGGTATTTACTATTTCTTATTATAAGTTATTTAATTAATTTAACGTCAGTGTGATCTCACAGAGGTGCCGAGAGGCGATGTATTTTTTTTCTGCAGCAGTATAATTTTTTTTGGGGAGTAAGAACTCGACTTACCTACACTATGGAATGTTTGTGTCAGTCCTCGTCTTTGTGTGTTAAAACGGTGCCGATGGGATAATTTCTAGCATCGCTTTCCGGAACCTCGACCAACACAACCTTCACAGACTCGAAATCTCCGGACTACTTCTTTTCATCCGGACTACTCCGGATGACGCCTTTGCGAACACGTTCTAGACCTCCATGTGAGTAAATTCCATTATCATGGGCGACATCTGTCAGGGTACATACCGAATTGATTGCATCCGATGCATATCGACGTAGTACTCGATGATCGTAGTGTACCCATGCACCTTGCCGGGCTTGTGGGATAATACTATCTACCAGTGCTCTTACATGATCACTCTACTCATCCTGAATCTCGATGATACCTGTACATTCGCCCATTATTCCTAACCTTTGCTCAGGCAAGTCCCCCTCCACTAAGCCCCACTATTCCACTGTCTCCACCCACCTCTCCTGTCTCTCTGTTCACTTGTCCCCTCTGACCTTCTTGATCACCTTGTTCTCATAGCGCTCATTCAGGCTTATTATGCACTTTTTGGCTTCGCCCTAGTGTACTATTAAAGCGGAGAGCATGCACGATTTCGTGTATTGGTCCTTAAGAAGGCATCTGTACCCCCTCAGAGAAGGTGAGACAGGAGTCCCGGATAGCTCGGGTGCAAAAAATCTCGCCATCTAACGGTTTCGCTGCACTGGTTATTCTCTGCTCGTTATCTCCTCGCGTACAACCAAGAGCGTCAGCCTTCTGGAGTCTTAACCACTAAACTGACCGTGGCTCCTATGTCTATTTTATCTACTCTCAGTCGTACTACGATAATTGCTTCCAGGACAGAGGCTTTCAGCGAGGAGCTATGGGTTGGATACAGATCTGCAATCACAAGAACTCGACAAGTCGAATGGCTTCGAGTCAGTCTCGTCCTTCGATCCCTCCGTCGGAGAGCCTACATCTCTTCGATTCGAGAGAGTCGGGGTAGAAATTGCGGGCACTGTTCATTTTGGGAGTTATTCTTCTAATAACGTGCTGGAATTTACCTCCTTGAAACGTCCAAATCCAAATCCGCATGCTCTGCATCTCTCCCACTGATCTCTCCAGCTCATGTCCCTGTAGCTACATCACCGATAACGCATGGCGAAATATATAAGAAATTATATTGTATCAAGGGTCTGTATACCACTCAACTCTCATTTATAATTTTTATTAATTTTAGATTTAATGTGAAATTTGATTTCAACTATTTGATGATTATTGTTCTGAAAGAGCATAAATTACATTTATTACTTCATTTTTTTGTATATTTTACTGAAAAATTTCAGATTGTTAATAATATATTTTTTATTACAGGTATGCAAGTAAGGAATTCGGAAAATTTCTCATAGTGGAAAGATTTCACTGATATACACTTCGTTTAAGGAGTTTGCGTATGTTATTATATCTCTATACTGACATAGACTAAGAAATATTTTCATTTTTATTTTTCAACAAATCTATCATAATTAATAAATCATAAAATCAAATAAAATCTTAAAACAGATCATGAATATAATACTTACTTTCGAGCTATTTTAAGTCCAGCCTTGAGTACCAGATCTACTCTCAATGAGGAAACACTAAAATTAATAAAATTGCTTTTATTACCATTATTAATAATCCTTGAGTAAAAAGTATCGCCTTCCTTCTGTAAACAAAAAATAAAAACTACATTACGGATTACGTATTAGTTTGTAGAGCTTTAATTTATATTACTACTAATCTATTAGTTAGTAATCGTGTACTTGTATATCATATCAAAATTAGTGATCCTTACCATGAACTATTTAAGTACAAAAAATTATACATTGATATATTGCTGAATCCATGGTTATTCGACTATTAACTTTGCGATCTTTTCCTGCATTATTTTGCTATATAGTAATAGACGAAAATCTGTTAATTACATTATTAATTGTTATTTCTTCCATACAAGTTCCCTTGCCGATATATCGACTTATTTAACCTAACCTAGGAAGAGTCCCGAAACAAAAGATTGAGGCGATGGCAGTATTTTTCCAGCTTAAATTGACTTCGTACTCGATCGATGGCATGAAACTTTCGGCACCTCTTGTATAATGCTACTGCTGCTGACGGAAATCAGTATCTTAAAAAGTAGACCGCTAATCTACGTGACAAAGTGCATTTGACAGCCTTGCGATAGTAATTAAAAGATAGAGAGGATGGAGTAACCAGAGTCGCTAGCGAAGAGGGAGCAGCAAATTATCCAATCATTGCCTTAAGCGCCCTATTTTATTAACCCACTCGACCGGGTTTCTTTTAGACCTATATCGGTGAGTCGTAACATACTATATTAAGTAATAATAGTAACTATTATATTTTGTACTCCTCGAGTATCTCTAAAGTATTTACTAAAGCACAAATGTTAGTCTGAGGAAAGTGCCATTGTTCCGAATCCTACCCCATGAAAACCGTATGTTGACGACTGCATGCAGGTCGACAGATCAGCTTGTTGATACATCGAAAATAAATGCAAAGCCTGCAGCTAGTTCAGTTCTTTTTGGATAATTGCAGACACTCTACCATTCGCTGACGCTGCGTTTGACTATCCTTTTGTCACATATCTTCTAGACCTGCATCTGAGAAAATTTTAATAATACCCTTTACCAGTCATGCGCTATTGCTCAAGTAAAACTTCAAAATCTCATCTCCGGAAGAAGTTTATACCGAAAATCATTTGATGCTCAATATAATGAACGACCATTAACTCTACCATTCCATCTTTATTCCCGAGCAAGAAAATCATTCGGAAAACGCATAGTACTTCTTGGTTGATGCTAAGTTTCGCTAAGATACCATTTCGACAAATCATAAAGGTAATGCCCAGGTGATCGCAGCCTCAATATCTTATTAGCCAGACCTCCAGCTTATTTACACTGACACACACGGAATTTAATTATTTACACGGAAACACACTGACATTAGTGACCGCATTACTTTTAACTAGTATCTTGGGCTCGAAAAAAAAGTAACCATGGAATTGTCACGGAATTGTCGACAGATCTCGATAACTTGCGAGTCGTAGCGACCCCGCATTCGGATAGAAGCGTTCGAAATCAGAATGCAGCAGAACATATTAGCATCCCAAGAGTAGCCTTGCCTACATTTTCCGGAAACTCGAGCAATTTGGAATCCTTCAAGCAGAGATTCGAATCACTCGTGATTAATACACCTTGTCTGGTAAAGCTTTCGATTGTCTCTAAAATATAGAAGTTATTGGAGAGAACTTTAAAGTCGCTTGGAATTTACTCGAAAAGCGATATGGAAACAAAAGACATATTTTGGAGAATAATGTTGAATGCTTAATACAGTTAAAGTCTATTCGTCCTCACAATACACAGGACATTTCCGACTCACTCAGGTAATCATTTCTCGAGGATCGATTGCATTCGTTTGAATCTGATAAGGAAAAGAGGGAGCCGCGCACGGCGAGCGGTTCGTTGCACAATTCCGTCAAGGCAAAAAGTCAAAAACTATATGACTTCAGTCCATGTGGCCGGTGTGGTTTGTTCTGAAATTTGTGACATGTGTCACGGTGAGAGAGAAACGCGGGAGAAGAAGGTACATAAGTGGGACATTGTAACGCGTAGCCGCCGTGCGACCTCCGCGCGCGCATTCGAACGGGTAATAATCGTCGGGGGGAGAATCGGCCTGGGCGCAGAAGCCAGGCTCGAGCACGTAGGCGAGCGGCGGGCGCAGCCCGCCGAGGGATAGGCCACGCGAGCCTGACCCGCGGAATATTGCAAGGCTGCAGCCGCGGCAACACCGCCTCGGGAGGAAAGGCGACGTAACCGGCGGGGCATGGTAACGGCCATTTTGAGGAAAGCCGGCCGGCGCGATTGCCGCCGCTGCCGGGCGGCCCGTCGGGAGGAAGAGGAGAGCGCGGGGGGCCAGCCTGCGGCCGCCTAGCCGCGCCGCCGCCGAAAAATGGGAAAAGACAAAGGGCCCGCGCTGTGGTCAGCGCCCCCGGCCCGAGAGACTGACTTGAGACGTTGACGTGCGAAGACGTAGAGATTGAATTTAGGCGTTGGCGAGAGAGGACACTGAAGTAATTAGAAGCATCGACGTCGTGACGCCTTCCAAGCGACAGGAGAATTTATCATTGGGACGGAGAGGACCGCAACGTGTGGGAGAAGAACTACCTCGCCAAGCCACCAGCCGTCCACCCGTATTACGACCGGAGGGGAGAGGCACCTGCCCACGGGGAACGCAACTGCCCGGGGGAAGACCTGCTGAAGCCGACGGTCCCGCCAACGGTCCCGAGAGAGGGCCGCCCACCAGCCCTACCAAGCAGAGGCCACCGGCCCACCGGAGCCGACAGCAAGACCGGTGCCACCCGAGGAGGGGCGACCCGCGGCCTACCGCTGCCACACCGACCGGCGACCGCCGCCGCCCTCCAGCCACCGCTGCCCGCGAGCGCGCCGGCTCCAGCCAGCCCATCACCATCCACCCGCCGCCGCCGATCCACAGCCGGCCGGACAGGGTCAAGGCCGACGAGAACCGGGGTGAGTGAGCCATCGGCTCAGAGTGCAGGCGGAGTGCTCGGGAGGGACGCGACACGACGTGACGCGACGAGAAGGGAAGAGACGCGACCGGTTAGAATCGCCGCGGGCGAACGCGGACGGAGGTCGCACCGCCAGCGCGCGACCGGTTACGAGCGAGAACGCGACCGGTGAAGCAGCCAGGAGGCGGCCAGCGAGGCCGCCGCGTAACAGCGACGCGAGCGGAGGGGCAGCGAGGTCCCCGCGTAACTTGTGACGCGGGCGGAGTGGCCAGCGAGGCCCTGGCGGAATTGTAACGCGAGAGAAGCGGCCTGCGAAGCCGCTACGCTACCCGTATACGAGAAGTGGCAGACGCGCTGCCGCAAATACGGAAGAGCCCGGGCCGAATTTGTAGAAATAGGAAATAGAAATAAAGCGTCGGAACTAAACAGCGTATATTGATTTTTGCGGTACCCGAAACCCCAGTTTCCCTTGTGTTTTCCCCCCTTTTTTAATATAGTTGCCGGAGACCACTATTTGTGCGGTGCCTTCCCGCCGAGGCCGGTGGAATATCCTCTGAGGGAGAGATTCCGCGCACGCTAGCCAGGGCAGCTCGCCTGGCGCCCGACAAAGAAGTGTTAGAGATTATTGGCGAGCTACGCCATTGGGCCGTCGCGGGGCGGAAGGGCCCTTTCCTAAATTATTAGGAAAAGCGACGTGTCACAAATTCAAAAATTTGCTTCAATTACCTACGAACAACATATTTTGTTTCTGATTGTAAATCAAATTATTGTTACTTGATATGCAAGCAGACAGACCACACTAAATTCACAGTTTGAGGGAATATCTTCAACCCTATAACCCTCTACTTAAACGTAGAGGTGAGTCGTTTTGAAAATATATCTCCACCATAAACTTCTATCAATAGATGTGTTTTTTAAATGTTCATGCACGACACATATACTATCCGAATTAACGAGTCTATTGCCGCCACGTGATATCCGAGGAAGGGAATTAACAGAAAGACAGACAGAATCAACATAATTTTCGGTGTCGACGTTTACTTCGACGTGCCCTTCGGCTCGTAATATGCCGTCGTCGCCTAAGAAAGGAGTGAATTTTCAGATTCGACTACCTTTGAGAATCGCATCTCCTCGCTTCAGAGCCCGCAGCTCCGCGAAATTCGCGAATCCAGTAATGGCTCGCCGGGGTCCTCAAGGTGACTTGGCTCCAGTTCGCGCTATCGCGAAACTATTTTATACAAACGTCACCCTATAAGCCCTCGCCAGGAGCAGCCCTCCTGCTCATTCGCAGGAGCAGCCCTCGCCACCCCATAAGCCGCGCCGCCAGAGGCAATGGATTAACCTCGACGCTAGTAGTGACGATAGTATTTCCCGTTTCATGCACTTCTATCTCATCGGCACTTGGCTTTTCGAGGTCGGTAAGAAGCTTCGGACTAGCTCGTCTAACTTAGCATTTACATCGATGCATTCGCATTTTGTCGCGTAAACGTTTTTATTAGCTTGCTTCGACGGAGGCGCCTCGCTTCTTTGCCGTTCTTCCGGCCCGTGCACTACCCAGCCTAACTACGAACGCGATAGAGCCATCACGGTTTTGCTAACACGTCGTAGCTCTAAATTCGCAAACAGATCTCAATGGTCTTGGCCTATTAATACCTTGGGCGCGGCTTGTTCGAAAAGTTGCAAAAACATGCTGTGTATCGCACTGTCTCTCGCGGTAATGATTGCGCGCGAAGACATAAATTTTGGACCGCGTAAGCATCGTTGATTTTATACGCGCTAGAGTCGCCGTGAATCCTAAACCCGCTCGCTCGCAGCTGGTGAGAACGCTTTCGCTCGTGATACCTTTTAAGCGAATGTTTACCGTGTTGCCGCGCGAGCCTGCGCCGTGCGCGAGCTGACGGTGTACTAAGGTCGTCGTCGCGCCGTCGTCGAGGAATGCGAATGTTTTCACGGCACACGCCGACCCGACGATTTTCATGGGAAGAATCTAGATGAACCCGTTTCCTTGGTGCGCTCCAGATCCCGTTGCCGAGTTATTTCTCGAACTCCTGATGAAGCGAGGAGATATCGCTTTCGAAACTGCTCGCACCTTCTTAGCACTCGGCTGTCCCACTGAGTGCTAAGCACTCAGCAAAGGCGGCAGCGACTTTGGTTTTCCTCGGCGCCATGACTCCTATCGATTGATTCGTGTCTTTCTCCTTTGATCATACCCGATGTGATATCCCGGATTTAGGAACCAGTTTTGAAGTGGAGGAATTGTTGATTGGCTGCCACGTAAATGAAGGTGGTAATTTAAATGCAAGTGACAAGTAGATAAAGTGAATATTTAGAATAATTGATGAACGATGGTGGATATATATATATATATATATATATATAGAATAGAGATACCTGTCCCTGAACCTATCTGTTGCTCTTTTAGATACAGGAATTATAAGAGCATCGATAATGATGTGCTTGTATAGTTTGTGACGTAGTACCCTATAAGCCTATTCCCTAGCTACGCACAAAATATTTCTTACTACGATTTCTCTACGGTCCAAAAATCGAATTTACTTCGGGGAATACTTCAAAGGTGGGAAAATCCCTCGGCGATACTCCGCTCAGCCTGTACCTCCTCTCGGCGACAAAATGGCGGGAATCGTTGGGCTCTTTAATTTGTTCCCTGTGATTTCTCCGCGACGGATAAAATAATTCTCACGCGTTTATTCAGAACGGCGCGTTAAATAATTAACGAAAAAAAAATAAAACAACGGCTTTACTTTGACGAACACCTCGACACACTGTGAAAAGTTTATTTTCTTACTTTAAAATTCTATTAATTTAGTGATGGCGAGCCTCCTAAAATTTTAAATTCAAAAAAAAACGCAGGGAATCAATAAACGTCATTTGACTCAATGTACTGGGTTTTTTTTTTTTATTTCCATAATTAATTTTACACTTTTTTTTTTTTATTAAATTTCCCCGAGGAAAGAAAATGGCGTCGTCGGCCACCGCTCCTCCCGGTCCCGCGCTCCTTCCGCTCCTATCGGCAACAAGAGCGTTACCGCAACAGCACAAAAACAAAAGAAAAAGGACAAAATTACTTCCTTGGCTGTCGAAATTATTCGACACCAAATATCCTCGGCAACAATCCCCCCTTTTGTTAAATAACAGAAATTTTAGGCATCATGACGGTGTTCTTTTGATACCCGGTTATTTTGGGCGGGAAGGAAAGTTATTCCTATTCTCCCTTTTTTTTTCGGCAACAAAAATTGGGGAAAACTCCCTTGGCAACAAACTTTTTTTTTTAAAATTGGGTTTTACCGGTTCGCGTTTTCCCTTCCACTTCCCCACATACATTTACCTACACCCGATATTATGTAAAATTCTTACCTCGATTTTCTAATTCTTTTGTATTATTTAATTCTTAATTTGCTGCTCTTTCTTTCTTTCTCTCTCTTGCCTTCAAAATCCTTTCTATTAATTTATATAATCTTTCCTCTTTCTTATATATATTATATCTAATCGTTACTAACTTCTTCTGCAATTTTCTATTACTTTCCTCGCTAAAGGCTCGGGACGAACTGCCGAAAATCTTCCACTTGCCTAATCCCTCGCGGAATTTTCCCAAAATTCCCCTTTTCGCGCCTAGTTAGCTATCGAATTTTCGGGAAACGCGGTCTTCTTTCTCTCTCTATCTCGCGTAATTCATATCCCTCTCTCTTCGGTCCCTCCTTCCGCCTTCCCCGCGTTCGCGCCACCAAGCGCCTCTTTCTCCTTCTCCCCGCGGCCTCTCTCTCTTCGCGCGCTACCCCCCCCATTCGCGCTCTCACTTTACCCGGCTCTACTCTCTCTCTCTCTCCGCGTGGCTCCCCTTTCTTCCACGCCGTTACTGCCCTTTTCCGCGCGCGCTGGCCCCCAAACGCGTCCTATTCTCTTCCTACGCGCGGTTTTCCTCTCTTTCGCGGCTACCTTTGCCCTCTGCGCGTGCCCCCGAGTAATCAACGAGTACACATGCGTTCTGCAACGCATGTCTACTCGTTATACCCCCTCCCTACACCTTAATTACCCCTAATTAAGGTGTATCCTTCCCAGACAACAATCCTTCCTACCTTTTACTGGGGTGAGTCCCGCAGAGCCTCCGTGATAACCCTCTCTTGTATTGCCGGGGACAAGTGCTGTATCCTTTCCATCAGGGTCAGCATCCTGTCCACTCCATGGTTCCCCGCTTGGGACGTCATCCCTCCATTGGACGTGGACGGTTGGCTGGCTGCTGGGGCGTTTTCCCTCCTTGGCTCAGTTGTTCCCATCGCTCCGACCCGGTTCGTCCTTCTCCGGGCACTCCTTCGGGCATATTCATCACCACACCGAGGACAATCCTTCATTCCAACCCCCCTTCGGCCACAATTGAAGCAGTGGAGGGCTGAAGGACGCGTGCAGCCCGACCTGGAATGCCCCTCCTGCCAGCAATTATGGCAGACGAACGACGGGGGGTCCACCCGGCAGTCGTAGGGGATATCCTCCCTTCCCGGGAACATAATCCCCCCCACCGTCCGTTCTGCCAGAGCCCGCCGGCGTTCGAGCCTCGCCGTAAACGGGCCAACCACTCTTGGTTCTTCCTCCTGGTTGTCCTGGGGAACCGGCCGGCCTCGGCGTTCCTCCGCCCCTCTTCTAATCTCCGGCACCCTCCTTCGGGAAGTCTCCTCTCTACGGCGTCTGTCCTCCCTGTCCTTTCTCTTCCTCTCCTCCTCCTCTCGCTGAGCCTCTCCCAACCTTCTCCGTTCGCTCCTCATTCTCCTTACTCTTTCCTCCTCTTCCCTCTGTTCCGCCCTGCGTCTTCTTCTTTCCTCTGCCCTTCGTCTCCTGGCCTCCTCCCTCCTTACCCTGCGTCTTTCCACTCGCTCAGCCTCGGCATTCAGATTTCTTTGTCGGATCGCTTCCAGGGGAGAGACGAACTCCTCACTCCACTCTTCCACCTCTGGATCCCGGATCCACTCTGGAGTTGATGGTTCCGCCCACTCGACCTCGGCAACAACTCCTTCCGCCTCGGTTCTCTCCTCGATCCGTCCTACCTGATCAGGAAAACTCATATCAGTGGTTGCCGCTATTTCTGACTGCCACAACTCTATGGGGTTGTTCAAGGACAACTCCGCCACCGCGGTGGCCTGCCTCTGCACAACCTCCTCCATTTCCTCCCGTGGCTCATTCATTACCCCAATGGGGTCTATCCCCAGAATCTCCGCGTCCCGCTGCAACTCGTCCTCGGTAATCAACTGGAAGGACACCGGGGAAATCAGTCCAGGCCCGGTTGCTACCAACAGAACGTCCTCTCCTTCGGCTCCCTCCGGATCCTGCCGTGCCTGGTCCCGCAGATCTTCTTCGATCATGTTGGTTAACTGATCGGCCCAGCTCACCAGTTCTTGAGGAACGCTACCTATAACCGAATCCTCCATTATAATATCCTCCTCCCTGGCCACACCAATCTCACTTTTCCTCGGTATTGATTCACCTGACCCTCCTTCTTCTAACACGGGGGCCACCTCCATGACTTCCTCTATCTGCAACTTCCTGGACAGGCCCCATCCACCATCATCTTCTCCCCTTCGGCAACAATATTTCCTGCATAGGCCATAATCCCTGGATATGTCTGAAAACAACTATTGCTTTTTTTTTTATACATATTCTTTTACTATAAAATTTTTCTATATACAACAACAGGACAACACAGCTACTGACGACACAACCTCCACCAATTACTAACCCCTTTCTCCCCTCGGCAACACAAACTTTTTCAATTCCGACACATGCACCCGCGCTATTCTCCGATTATCCCCCGTATCTAACTCATAAATCGTGGGAGTAATCACCGCTTGGATCCTATACGGGCCCTCATATCTGGGTGCGAGTTTTGCAGAAAATTTCTGTCCAGCATTCGAAAGGACTCGTACCTTCCTCAATACTTGATCCCCAACACAAAATACCACGTCCCTGCGTCCACGATTATAATAGGTCCTTTGGCGGTCACTCGCTTGGTCCACGTGACGTGCCACCAAGTCTCTCAACGCGTCTAGGCGTTTCAACCGGTCCAACCATGCTTCCTTATCCAATACTTGCTTGAATTTCCCATTTTCCAATTCTCGGCGTAGACTTTTCACTGGCTTTGGATTCCGACCATAATTCAAGAAAGCTGGCGATACTTTAGTAGAGGATTGCACCGCCGTATTCATGGCATGTCTTAGCTCATGCAGATGGACGTCCCAATCCCGGTGGTCCTCTCCCACGAACATTTTGATCATGGTCTTCAATGTTCTGTTACTTCTTTCCACCGGATTGGCTTGCGGATGATAGGGTGGGCTAGTAACATGTTTAATGCCATATTCCTGCAGCAAATCCTCTAAATGTTTATTCATGAACTCCGTTCCATTGTCGGTCAATAAATAATCCGGTGCTTCCCATCGGAACAAAACTAGCTCCTCTAGGGCCTTGGCAACACTTTTTCCGTCCGCCCTCCTCAGAGGTTTCAGTTCCACCCATCTTGTAAACAAATCTTGAAACACCAGGACATATTTAAACTGACTCTTACTGCTGGGGAATTCCATGACATCAGCTGCCACCACCGCCCATGGCCTTTCCACTATTCTATGGCCCATCAATCCCTGGGGTCCTAACTGGGATGCTTTATGCTCCTGGCACTTCCCACACGTCGTCACAAACTCCTTCACATCATACCAACATCCCGGCCAATAGTACTCCGAGGCAACACGATAGTACGTTTTCTCTACTCCTAAATGACCGGAGGAGGCGTGACAATGAGCATCTTGCATCACTCTTTCCCTATGCTCTACTGGGATTACTAACTTCCATTTATCTTCTGGCCATAAAATTGGGTCCAATAATTGATCTTTCCGATGCATATACATCAGACCGTCCTGCATTCTCCACTCCGGCAGCTTTTCCGGATTATTGGTCAAGATTTCCACCCTTCTCAAATACCATGGATCCCGTATTTCTCCAAAACCCGCTACTTCCTTCCTCTACCACAAAACCCCGCGATAATGCATCCGGTACGTGATGATCCGCTCCTTTTCGGTGGATTATTTCAAAATCCCATTGTTGAAGTTGCAGCGCCCATCGAGCAAGTCTTCCGGTCGGGTCCTTCAGGTTCCGTATCCACTTCAGGGCGCTATGGTCTGTAATGACCTTAAACTTATAGCCCTCCACATACGGTCTGAATTTCTGCACGGCCCATACCAAAGCTAGGCATTCTTTCTCGGTGGTGGTGTAATTCCTTTCCGCCTTATTTAACACACGGCTCACGTATACCACCGGGTGCTCACCATCTTCAAAATCTTGGGTTAACACTGCTCCAATGGCAAAATCGCTGGCATCACACTGGATGGTGAACTTTCTGGAAAAATCTGGCCTTGCTAACACCGGTGCACTGGTTAGAGCCTGTTTTAATAACCTGAAAGCTTCCTCCTGTTCCTCACCCCAACACCAAAGCTGATCCTTCTTAATTAGTTGGAGAAGTGGTAGCTTCATTTCTGAATCTTTCTCGATAAACCTAGCATACCAACCGACCATTCCCAAGAAACTGCGTAACTGCTTCTTATTCCTTGGCGCTGGATACTCTATCACTGGTCTAACCTTCTCCGGATCTGGCCGCAAACCATCCTTGTCTAAAATATATCCCAGGTAGGTCACCCGAGAACAACCAAATTCGCACTTTTTTTCATTTAGCATTAAGCCAGCCTCACAAATTCGATCTAAGGTAACTTTTAGCCATTTCAGATGTTCTTCAAACGTCTCCGTGGCAACAATTATATCATCTAAATACCCAAAAATGTGAGGTCTGAACTCTGGGCCAAACAAATAGTCTATTAGACGCTGAAAAGTTTTTGGACTACCCGATAGACCAAACGGCATTCTTAGGAACTGGAACAGTCCTGCGCCTTGAACTGCAAACGCTGTATACTTTTTACTCCCTTCTTCCATCGGTATTTGGAAATAGGCCTGTTTCAAATCGATTGTTGATATATATTTTGCCCTTCTTAACTTATCCAAAATTGAATCAATACTTGGTATCGGGTACGCATCTTGTATCGTTCTTTTATTCAGATCTCTGAAATCGATACAAAACCTCCACGATCCATCCGATTTTTTCACGATCACCGGGGCGCTACTCCAATCACTGTCTGAATATTCTACTACCCCTTCCCTCAACATCTTGTCCACCTCCTTCTTGGCTGTTTCCCACATGATTGGAGACATCCGTCGGGGATTATGCTTCACTGGCTCCCGTCCAACCACCTCTATTCGATGACAGGTTAAATTCGTCATCCCAAACTCTTTTGGTTGCCGCTTTAGACACTCCGTGACCATCTCGCGCAGCTGAGTTGCTTGATTGGCTTTTAACTCCACAATGCCTGCGCATTCCGCGTACACCATATCCTCTTTCCTCATTGATTCATCAGCAAAATCCCTCCACTCTCCACTACCTATTTTCCATCGAGGAGGCTCCGTGCCCACTATAATCTGAAATAACTTACACCCATCCATTCCTAATACTATATCTTGATCACAACATTCCATGGCTTTGAAACCTAACCGTCGGCTACATCCATCCAATTCCATATTCAGATATAAAATTCCTCTGACTTTGGCAACACCCCCCGATACACCTTTTACCATGGAGTTTGACGGTTCCAATCTATCGGCAAACCGTTCTGCAATTTTGGGACTTACTAATGATACCATTGCTCCCGTATCCACCAAGGCCTTATACTTCTCTGTTCCAATGTAAAACCATAAATAACATCGATTTTCCACACTGCATTCTTCTACCATGGGAGGGTACTCTTCCACCGTATTTCTGGATTCATCTGGATCCCATCCAGATTCACCCCCTCCCAGGACTGTACAAGGAGGTATCACCTCCTTGTCAGTCCTAATCCTCGCGACTTCAGAATCTGTTTCTCCTTTCCCCTCGGCTCCATTCGCGTCCTTGCCCGTATCGTTTGTTTCTAATACTGTTATAGCCTCGGGATCTACACTATCCTCCCCTTCCTTTCCCCCGGCCTGTTGGAGGACAGTCTCCTCCTGTACAGGCTCGCAACTCACGCCATCCATCTGCCTTGACCTTCCATTCTCAAAAGCAGATATCCGGCTTCTTACATCGGTCTGACTGGAAGTTTTCTTCACTAGATCAGACTCGCGAACAATATCATCGGTCTGATCGGAAATTTTCTTTTCCAACTCAGACACGCGACTACTAACATCGGTCTGATTGGAAATTTTATTTTCCAGATCAGACACGCGACTAATAACATCGGTCTGAATGGAAATTTTTTTTTCCAAATCAGACACGCGACCAATAACATCGGTCTGAATGGAAATTCTTTTTTCCAAATCAGACACGCGACTAATAACATCGGTCTGAATGGAAATTTTTTTTTCCAAATCAGACACGCGACTAATAACATCGGTCTGATCAGAAATTTTATCTTCCGAATCAGACACGCGACTAATAACATCGGTCTGATCAGAAATTTTATCTTCCGAATCAGACACGCGACTCTCATCTCCTTCTTGACCCGTTAATTTCTTGGGTTGCATTGGAGCATGTATTTCAGCCCTCACAACCTGGCTACAGCTTGATTTCAAATTCCTTTCCTGGTTAACATCCGATAGCGACGGCAAAGCGAATGTCACCTCCTCACGAATTCTTTCCGCTCTTACTGGGTGGCAGGAGGTTGCGAGCGGTTGCTGACCCCTGCCTCCCCGTTTCCCAATAACTGTCTCACGGCCACACAGTTTGGACAGTTCCGCAGTTGGTAACCGACCTGGTTACAGCCTTGACAGATTTGGACAGGCCGCGACATGGGGCAACGATTTGCAAAATGTCCGTTTCCCCTACACCTATAACATACCTTCTGCGGACACTCGAAAGCCCTATGGCCTTGTTTCCTGCAAAAATAGCACGCTTCATCTGGCCTGCCATCTGTCACCCGTTGGAACGTCCTATAACTATTGGGTGCTATTGTCTCTCTTCCTTCACTCTGAGTTCGTCCTTGCGAGTAATACGAATTTTGTGGTGGTTTTAATGGCCCCCCCCTCTGGTTGGACCACTGGCGTCCATTTGAGCCAAATTCTCCCTCGGCACCATTCCTAAACCCCGTTGTTTCCTTCTCCGCTGTGGCTACAGTGTCCACCTGGAAATCTAACCGTTTCTTGGCTCTTGTGTTTTCCTGAGACTTCGTTACTTTCTCTCGAGGATTCCTCTTCACCTGATCTCGGCCTCCCATCGTCAGTTCAGCTACAGCGTCTTGCTCCAAAAATCCATGTGACTTACTTGTCTTAACCCTGTTTCCCCAGGCACCACCTATTAACAAGACCTTATCGTCCTTCGGAGGAGACGTTCTCTTCTTATCGAGTTCTTTCAACCGCTCATAGCGGTGACCCACTTTAATTAAATCATCCAACGACTCAATTTGATGGCCTTCCATGAACCATCTATACCCCGGCAACAATCCTTTATAAATAATTTTGATTTGAGTCAATAACGGCGGTGGGTGCCTCAAGTGGCCAATCAAATACTTTTTGCACAATAAATAGTGCGAGATCGTCTCTCCTCTTCCCTGGGTCCTTGCTTTGAACTCCTCGAGCAAGTCGTCCTCGTCCACATCTCCCATGAATTGACTCCGGAAAAGCCTCTTAAACTGACCCCATGTTTCAATACTTGACTGAACCGTCCTATACCACATTCCCGCGGCACCAAAAAAAACGCTATCTAAGACGTCCAACAGTTCGTGTTCAGTCATTTCGGCTCTTAAACGAATTCCTTCCAATCTCGAGAGAAAGTCCTCCGGTCCTTCCTTCCTATCGCCCGAAAACCGGATGTGCTTGCCTTGCAGGAGTTTAATATGGGTTAACATCCCACTTGCCGTAGAGATAGGTCTCCTCATCACCTCCCTACCCCTAGGCATCCAACTCCGTTCCTCATTCCTATGGCTTTCTGCCGGACCGACCGTCCTTGTCGCCCCCTTGTCTCTACTCATTTGTCTGAAATGGTTTCCTAAAATTTCATCCTCCGATTCCCATTCTTCGTCGGTATATCCACGTCCCTGGCTGTTTTCGATGGCCCCAAAAACCCTCCTCCTAGGCGGCTCCGGCGCTTGGTCTAAATTTTCGAGTTCTTCTGATATTGATGCCTCTAACTCAGCTGGAACCGGGATCACCTTTCTTTTTGAGGGCAATGCGCTTCGGGGCGTAATCCATTGTCCCTTCTTGACGGAGGTGATTTTGGGTTTATTGAATGACGTAGACGGAGGCCATTCATATCTTACTCCTTGATATAATACCGGGGTGGTGGATCGGTCTAGATCATGAGTGTCTTGCCCCTCTCCCTCGGCGATCCGACCCCTATCACCGGGCTGATCCAGTGATAAGCTAGCCAAAGTCTTTGGGATGGCACCTCGAAACTCTGGCTTTGATTCCTGCCGCCTATTTTCTTCTATTCCCCTTCTCTTTCTATTAAACGCCTCGGTTCTACTCGCCGCTTCCGCCTCCGGTATTTCTACTTCCTCGGCAGATTCCTGTGCCATAGCAGCTTCCTCATCCTCGCTCATAGACCACGGGATTTCATAACGCGACACTTCCAATAAACGCGCCTCGTTTCGGAACAATCTGTCCCGGAGCACTCCTTCATCCCCCGTTAGCCTGAGATTGAACCCTTCTAGCTGCCTTTCCACCTCCTCTATCGGCAGACGATCTATTTTCCTTCTCAATGCCCTGGCTGACCTTGAAGATGACAAAATAATCTTTATTTGTTCGTCGACGTCCTCCATTCTATCGGAATTTCCTCGGCAACAAAAAAAAACTAATCTTGAAATCGCTACGGGGAAAACACGTCTTAACCCTCTCACACAACAAAAATTCTTCGTACCAAACGTCCCAGGCCTCACAATAAATCACAGAAAATTACCCTGCCTACTCGTTGAATCTTGCAAACATTCGAAATATATTTACTAATAAATTTTTACCTCGATAATTTCCTTGACAACAATGTAGTTCAGGGCAACAATCAGACAACAATGTTCAAAACGAGAAAAAAAAAAAAAAAACATGTGTTACACAAATAATATATCATTTATCTAAAAACTTTCATATTTCAAACGGTAAAATTCATCAAAAAAAAAAAAAAAAATAATCGTCAATACTCAATTGAGAGGTTAATTATTAAAATTTTACATTCATCAGGGACACACTTATTCAACGGGTTTTTCTTCTTTTTTTTTTTTTTTTAAAAAAAATTTTATCCAAGGCTACAATTAAAAGTTAAGCCGCAACAACCATTTTCCGTCGGATTTTCCCTCTTCGATTTAATTCCCCACAAGGGATGCCATTTGTGACGTAGTACCCTATAAGCCTATTCCCTAGCTACGCACAAAATATTTCTTACTACGATTTCTCTACGGTCCAAAAATCGAATTTACTTCGGGGAATACTTCAAAGGTGGGAAAATCCCTCGGCGATACTCCGCTCAGCCTGTACCTCCTCTCGGCGACAAAATGGCGGGAATCGTTGGGCTCTTTAATTTGTTCCCTGTGATTTCTCCGCGACGGATAAAATAATTCTCACGCGTTTATTCAGAACGGCGCGTTAAATAATTAACGAAAAAAAAATAAAACAACGGCTTTACTTTGACGAACACCTCGACACACTGTGAAAAGTTTATTTTCTTACTTTAAAATTCTATTAATTTAGTGATGGCGAGCCTCCTAAAATTTTAAATTCAAAAAAAAAACGCAGGGAATCAATAAACGTCATTTGACTCAATGTACTGGGTTTTTTTTTTTTATTTCCATAATTAATTTTACACTTTTTTTTTTTTATTAAATTTCCCCGAGGAAAGAAAATGGCGTCGTCGGCCACCGCTCCTCCCGGTCCCGCGCTCCTTCCGCTCCTATCGGCAACAAGAGCGTTACCGCAACAGCACAAAAACAAAAGAAAAAGGACAAAATTACTTCCTTGGCTGTCGAAATTATTCGACACCAAATATCCTCGGCAACAATCCCCCCTTTTGTTAAATAACAGAAATTTTAGGCATCATGACGGTGTTCTTTTGATACCCGGTTATTTTGGGCGGGAAGGAAAGTTATTCCTATTCTCCCTTTTTTTTTCGGCAACAAAAATTGGGGAAAACTCCCTTGGCAACAAACTTTTTTCTTTAAAATTGGGTTTTACCGGTTCGCATTTTCCCTTCCACTTCCCCACATACATTTACCTACACCCGATATTATGTAAAATTCTTACCTCGATTTTCTAATTCTTTTGTATTATTTAATTCTTAATTTCCTGCTCTTTCTTTCTTTCTCTCTCTTGCCTTCAAAATCCTTTCTATTAATTTATATAATCTTTCCTCTTTCTTATATATATTATATCTAATCGTTACTAACTTCTTCTGTAATTTCCTATTACTTTCCTCGCTAAAGGCTCGGGACGAACTGCCGAAAATCTTCCACTTGCCTAATCCCTCGCGGAATTTTCCCAAAATTCCCCTTTTCGCGCCTAGTTAGCTATCGAATTTTCGGGAAACGCGGTCTTCTTTCTCTCTCTATCTCGCGTAATTCATATCCCTCTCTCTTCGGTCCCTCCTTCCGCCTTCCCCGCGTTCGCGCCACCAAGCGCCTCTTTCTCCTTCTCCCCGCGGCCTCTCTCTCTTCGTGCGCTACCCCCCCCCATTCGCGCTCTCACTTTACCCGGCTCTACTCTCTCTCTCTCTCCGCGTGGCTCCCCTTTCTTCCACGCCGTTACTGCCCTTTTCCGCGCGCGCTGGCCCCCAAACGCGTCCTATTCTCTTCCTACGCGCGGTTTTCCTCTCTTTCGCGGCTACCTTTGCCCTCTGCGCGTGCCCCCGAGTAATCAACGAGTACACATGCGTTCTGCAACGCATGTCTACTCGTTATAAGTTGTTGAAGGGCTGTGATTGGGAGTTGTTACTGGATCGCCTGCCTTTGATTGGACTTGAGCTTCGTGACTTACAGTGCAAGAGTGAGGCACTGTACAGACGCTACAGATGAATAGGACGAGGGCAATTTCTTGAGAACCTCCTCGACTTCTGCAAACACGTTCAGAAAAAGGTAGATCAGGTGCGGAATGAATATGTTCATAATCGACTGTTACAGCCGCGAGCAAGTGGCTCTTTGCATGGGCTCATGCCGGATGAACTTAACACTCACTACGTGGGTATCTATGACGAATATCATTGTCGACAATCGGATTGATGCTGTGCTCATCTCTGTCGCTGATGGTGGATCGATCCTGAGATCGTGTATTGACTAAGAAATGTTAAATTATTTAAATAAAGGCGTAATTAATATTTTTAATTCGTTGACAACCGAACGCATTTCGGGCTGTACGGCGGCCCGTAAGTCATGCACCGAAACGAGTAGGATGCATCTTTCGAATGCATTTTACGGGCGATAATGGAACACTTTGTATTAAAAACAAATACAGTATCGATTGCCAGATCGAGTACTGACTGAGGAATCTTAAATTGTTCAAATCAAAGCGTAATTAGTATTTTTAATTTGTTGGCAACCGAGCGCATTTCGGGCTGTACGATTCTGTCCTGTAACGATCGGGTGTACCAATATAAACAAACAGCTCGCTCGCGCGTAGTCATGCACAGAAACAGCACCGGCCTCATGGACACGATTCGTCATTTGCGCTCCATTCTTCCCTCTCCCTTGTTTCCCTTCATTTCCCCTCAAATGGACCGACTTACGATTTCATCCGCGAGGGTGCGTATTACTACGGCGCGTCGAAACCGGTGCGAGTCGGTTGTATTGTATCGGCTGATATCGGCGATCTCTCTATTCATCTCTGCTATTTATAGGACAGGCTGTATACATATTGATAAAACGTTTTTTTAAAAAATAAAAGTACATTGTTATTTTACATAAAAGTCCGATTCTAGTTAACATAATAAGTTTTCAATATATTTTAAGGAATATTTAGCTGATAAATTTGTTTGATGATATTAACTTTTATTTGTCTATTAAAATTAGCATAAAATTAGCATAAATTCATTAAATTAATTAAAAAATTTAAAAAATAAAAATGAAATTAGATTATAATGATTTTTTTTTGTATAGATAAACACCCTTTATACAAATTATCTCATTGAGAGACACATGAGTGTTTATTTTTCTATTTAATAAGAAAATAATGGCATTGATCATTTATGAATTGGTTAAAATGTTTTATATACATTTATTTAAAAAGCATGTGATATTCTAATTATAAAATTATTTTACATTATACAAAATATAAGAAAACTATTGCATTGCAATTAACACGTATTAAAATGCAGTTGATTTTGTTTCTTTTATCAATTGGGTCGACTGAATTACAGAAAGTATTAATATGATAAATAGTTCATAATTTTAATGTACAAAAATTGATTTAAAAATAAAATTACTTTGTACTACACAGCTAAAGTCAGATAACTATCATCAAAGTAAAATAACGTCATATTAATCTAAATGATCATGATAGTTTAATTAGATATATTTCTGAAGATGTAAATGCAGAATTAGATTTATTTTAAATTATACAAATAATTACATATTAAAGCCATTAGACACAATTTTATATTGCTCAAGCAAAGTAGGCTGTACAATGTCATGTACGACCTTTGTTGTTAAACTAAATATCTATTCTTTTATCCTTATCTGCTATATTTTTATATTATCTGTCTTCTGATAAAAAAAATCTAAAGCAATAAAATATTTATAAACTAATAAAATTAGTAGCTTTTTAATCGTAGGCCTTATTCAAATTGTTGCATCTTATTTTACAGTTAAATTAAATACTGTTAAAAGTTACCTTATTATTGTTCTTAATGTCCTTTGTCTTACATCTCTTATTTAGTACTTGTAAGCTAAATTTATTAAATTCTAAATTTTTCACAAATAAATTTGAAAAAGTTTTTGATGAAATTTGCTTGCATATTGGAGTACAATATTGAATTTGCATCTGCATTAATGAGCTAATGAAATTAATTCGATTTCTAACGCAGCAGATATTTGTACATAAAATAGACATTGCTAAATTCAGTTTAATAATACTTCTTTCCAATAATTTATAACCACTACACAATTCATCAAAGCCTAAGTAGTATGTAAATTACAATTTTTTAAATCACGAATACTAATCGACTGACGTACCTCATTTCATTGTAATGAAATAAAGTAGTATCTAAAATTAGCTTATTATCGTTCTTAATATTCTTTGTATTGCATCATTTATTTAAATCATGTTAGCTAAATTTTTTCATTCTCAAATTTTCATAAATTAATTTAAAAATCTTTTTAATAAAATTTGTTTGCTTAATGAAATATAATATTGAATTTGTATTCGAATAGATCAATAAATAAAATTTATTCTGTAACATTACAGAGATTTACATACAACCTGGATATTGTTGAGTATTCTTGCGTTAATTAGATTTTGCTAAGACTTTTTGCGCCTGCGCAGAATCACTCCGTTGGGTCAGCGGTAATAAGCTAATTTCTCGCGCGTAGTTCAAAGCATTTACTTAAGAAATTCTCTGAGATCATGATTTGGTTAATTTTAAATCGTTTAGCTACTAATTTGCTCAAGAAATTTCAACTTTGGTCAGTCGGAATTGTTCTTGGGGCTCCGAAGATGCAAATAAATCTCTTCATGATTGCGTCAGCAATAGTTATAGCCAAAACATTAGGTAATGGGACGGCTAAGCAATATTTGGATAATTGATCTTGCATAATCAATATACATTCATGGCCGTTTTTAGTAATGGGCAGCGGACCAACTATATCTAGTATGATCTTGTTTATTTCAGTACCAGGGTATCATTACTAATTACCATTGGCTATTTTATTTTTAATCTTACTAGTTTTCTTAATTGACAATCTAGGCATGTATTCACCGTTGGACGTCTTGTTTCATTGTTTGCCAATAGTGATCTCTGCGGATCCTATACAAAGTTTTTAATACACTTTTATGTCCACCATTGGGATAGTCAATTACCAACAGGGACTCGAGCGTAATACGGATCGATACATAGGAATCGATGTTAAACGATTAGTATTAGGCAGCGTTATATAGTATTATACCTTGTATCTTAAGAACGCGATTCTATGTATAGTTTTACTTGTTTGCAGGGTCTGTACGGAGAGGAAATATCGTGATCCCTTTTCGCAAGTTCTCAACCTTCAATCGCAGTTTATCTTAAAGTATTTTATATATTTATATATTTATATAATATTTTTTGTATTATATATGTTCTTATTTTTTTATTTCAGTCACCTGGAAGTCTAATTTATCGGCCTATATTTCCTCTGTCAGCTCAGCTTCGACTTCTAGTGGTCTGGTCTTACATTTAGTCGAATTAGGTCGACAAAATAGTACTTCAGGTACTTTCAGTGACTGTGAAGGTACCTGGAGCAATGCCACTGATGTGGAAACATAGTTAGTTGTATCTTTTGGAAGTATTATTGGGCTGGAATGTAACCTTCCACTAGACTGGAAAGCTTCCTCTGCTACTCCCAGCAGAACGGAGGCAGAGGATAATCCTCGATACTCTTTGGTAAGCAGGAGAAAGTGCCTTCCTGGGTTTTTTGAGAAGTAACTTAGACCTCTTGTGGTGTATTTGTTGATAGGAATTTGTTTTTCTATCAGCCTACTGCGACCTCTCCAGAAGGTAAGGCTTTCTTGGTTAATTTGCTCACTTATAGAAGTAAGAGTTTGGGCTCTGCTTTTCCCCACTACAACAAGAATGTGGTTTTATTTTACTTTTTGATTTTAGAATTGCTTAAAAACGCTCCTTTAAATTTTTTATCAGTCGGAAAATGGGCAAGCTTTGTCGAAGCCTGCAGCATGAGCTTTGAGGAGATAATATAGCACTCGTCTTCTTCCAAAATAACGTATCGCTGCCGGTTGAATCGGTACTCGATTGTTATTTATATTGAAATAATACCAAACAGTCCAGTCAAGAGGACATCAAGCAGTAAAAAAAACATACACAAGGATAGCCCAAGACTTTGGAAAAGGATGCAGCCGGATGTGCACGAATTCGTCCTGGGCTCTGAGACACGTCAAACAAAAAAATTGGTGTAGAAGAAAACGAGACTACCGATGGAAATCTGCCACTGAAGAACAAAGGCATTCGAGAAACTATCGGTGGATTTCTATGTAAATATTTCTATGTAATAATAATCCAGGACTGTATCCTTACCAAATGCTGCGTTTCCATACCAATCGCGCATGCAAGAGCGCAAGAGATGGCGCTAAACGTTAGCTAACGAATAATCCCGACTAATCATATGGAAAATTGGGCCCAGTCAAATCAATTGGTTTTTACACATGTTATAACTTATGACCTACTGAACACATGATGTAATGGGCACAAAACTCAATAGTGAACAGTTATCGAGTTATAACCATTTAAACACGTAAAATTTGAGTTGCCGAATAATCAAATCTCGGAAATGTTTTAAAGAAAAATAGTAGGGCTTTACAAAATCTGTTGATTGCTGACATTACTTATGAATTTTGAATGACCTTGAAAAGTTCCGAGATTAAAAATCTTTATGTGTCATAGTAGAAATAAGGACCCTACGGTTCCTGACTTCCGTAATATTTTTTGAATCGAAACCCTCTCTGCTATGTGAGAATATGTGGGGTAATATAATAAATGATCTTATTGTATATTCCTCATTATTTAGATTCTGCTGTGGTAGTCTCTGAGCATCTAATATTGTGTTGAATAATGACGAAGAGGGATAATGAATATTGTGCTGGTGTCGGGCGCATCCTAAATATCTCAATACGTTGGCTAGATGTGCATATGTACCCATAGTTCGTACGCTAATTTTATAGATGCAGTAATAACCAAAAATCGCCTCCCTCTCATCATCTATATTATGTGCATCTCTTATGTCTTATGCTATAAATATTTGATGCTTGGTAACATTACGGAATTGTGAACACTCGCATCCTTATGATACCTTGTTCATCAAAGAACGAACCCAATTGAAATTCTTCTTGTGCATCACGTGACATCTTATCTTGAATATAAAATCTTGCTAGATGAACCTGAAATGTACCAATATTCAAATTTCGAGATATTCTAACGTTATGCGTGGAAAATCACGTAACTGTCCTTTATATATATATATACATACATACATACATACATACATCGTCTATTTCTATAATACATGCTTTCTATCATCTCGCGTTTGAACAATGTAAACGCCTCTAGATTTATCAAGAAGTTCTCTTGCTAATTCTGTATTAGCTTCTTCCATTAAAACTAAAGAATGATATGTATTAATTATAGCACCTGCAATCTTATAAAATTCGCCTAGGTGATGAAGATGAGGCTTTATAATTGTATGATCACAGAACTTGAACAGACATTTAACATTACTAGTTTCAATTATCTACCTTGTTTTTGACACCAATCGAGACTCATTAGCTTCTTTAGTAAAAAATTGTTTCTGTTGAGGTCGAAGAAAAGCTGAAATTTTATACTCAATATCTAATTCGCGAAGTAATAACTGAGCATCTCGATATCTAGAATCTAACAAAAAAATGTCACCATCATGAAACCATCCTCTCATATTGTCCGCATAACGTTGAAATCCATTATTTAATATTCGAGTATCATTATTACGTGAATCGGAAAAGTAAGGACCTTGAATAGCCAGTATGTACCAATCTGGAACTACTGTAAGAGAAGGTTTTATCATGTGTCCACCTTTCTACATTGAGTATGTTTGTTGCAAAAGTATTAAATATTTGTAAGCCAAGATGATATTTTATCGAATTACGTAGAAATATCAGATATTAAATATCAAAAACTTTTCTGGTAAAATAATTCCTGAGACCAAAATACACTAATATCTGCAATTTCGATATCGGACGTAGTATTGTCAGAAAGTAATAGCATTCAAATATAATAAAAAATAACCGATTTTGTGGAAGATTTTAATTTACAGAGCTTTTCAAAGTTATTTAAAATTCTCAAATAATGTCACCAACCAGCAGATTTTATAAAGCCCTAATATTTTTGTTTAAAAGATTTTTCAAAAAAATTAATACCTTCCGAGATTTGATTATTGGAGAGGCCGAATTTTACATGTTGTCTAGTTATAACTCGATAACTGTCCATTATTGGGTTATGAGCCCATTACATCTTTTGCTTAGTACGTCCTAAGTTATAACATATGTAAAAACCAATTGATTTGACAGGGACCGATTTTCCATATAATTAGTGCGGGGTTCTTTATAAGTTGCTTTGGACCTTACCAAGCCATGCTGACAGATCAAAGAACGCATTTCCAGAACAACTTACTGGAGGAATTTGCGAGGATTTTCTGCATAGATAAGTATCGCAACCGAACGGCAGTGTCAACAGAATACCCCACGCAATAACGGAATACCTAATGAACTATATAGAGTCGCGCGCGAACAAGAAATATAGGCTTCCACTGTGTCAACACACATACAACTGCCCGTAATACGACGTATTTGGAGTTTCAGCATACACGGTGACAAGCTTGAAGATGCAGCCAAACCTCACTTATATACAACGAGTACCTAGATAAGCTAGGGAAGTCACTAGCGGAACTGCAAACATTAGCAGCAATTAATCTACTGCTAGTAATATGTAGATCAAAATACTATTACGATTAAGGACTGAACACAGAGCATTTCCGTGAGGGCGAAATGGTCTATATACAGAAGGAACCGCTAAAAGGTAAATTCGACACACGATATGAGGGATCATATGAGATTATTAAGATAGATACAATGAATAAAAAGGTGAAAATAATTATGGGAGGTATGACAAAAATCACCCGTATAGATAAGATAAAAAGAGCCACAATACTCAAGAAGTCGCCGCCGAGGAGGTAAAACGGGAACAAAAGGAGAATAAAAAGAATAGAAAGGAAAAGAAGCCATATAACTGGGCGATAATTGAAATCATATATAAGCACAATAGAGCTGCTTTTATAGCAAGTCGGAAAGACATTAGGGACTGTAAAGAGCCAGCCAGCAAAAAAGTCTGCCGAAACATGGAGCCTGTACGCAGAGTTACAGATGGAGCACTATATGAGGCTAGAATCACGTACAACAGCATAGTCTAACTGGAAATTGCAATATCCGGGTATTGAGAGTTTTAACAAGCTATTTATTAGAGCTATCGAGAATCAACATTTGGGAATCACTTGTATTTCGGAAACCGTTTATTTTAGCACCTCACGAAATTTCTCAAGGAAAAGAGCATGAAATTTCTCTTCAAAAAAACTTCTATTTTGATTCTTAATTCTCTATTATATTAAGTTTGAAAATTATAACATGAGTATGCCGACATCCGATCCGTCTTAACAGCATTTGCATATTTGATAATTTTGATATATTACATATTTTATAAATATTTTAATTCCCTCTTGGTACTGTTTATCAAATATTTAAAATAAAAATAAAAAGTTTTATAGGAGCAGTGCAGATACAGGGCGGTGAATCATCGGTGTCGTGAATCATTGCTGAATGCTTGCGTGTTATAATCAACCCTAGGGACCGGTCAGTAGAGAATTTAAATTCAAAGGAAAAATTAAATTCGAAGAAACATCCTACATTTTCGCGAGACTTGTGTACAAGAATTCATAGCATACGGGCTAATACAGCGGATGTAATATAATATCGATTGATAATTGCAAATACCACAAGATCGAATAGTTTGGTACATTTTCGAACAGTCTCTAAGGACTGTTCGACCACCAACCGAAGATACTATGAGTTTAATAAGACTGGATGAGGTAATAACTCCGAGCAGAGTATCACTGAGTAAAAGTATTACTCTCTTTTATTCCAGAATGAACACAATGAATGTCATGCGTAGAAAGCGTGGTGGCAAAGTTTTATACATTCAGCCCCAGGCATACGATGAATAAAATTAATCGCGCAGCTCCAAACAAAAGTTACTTTTGGCCTATACAGCGGAACAAAAGGGGGGATTAAAACATTGCACCATCCTAATTAGCAGCCATTTAACCTTTGAGAGGAACAACGGTGCTTCAAGTGTCAGGGCTTTGGACATTTTAACCCAGAATGTCTATGAGCCCGTCGAGCGATGCGGAAGCATCTCACGCGACTACCGGCAATGCGCTGGCAATTATGGAGCCGAGCGTAGCGGCAAAATAGTAATTCCGCAAAACCTGAGAATGGTAGCTGACAAGGATCGACCACACACAATGAGGCATCGATATGGGGAAAGATCCCATACACATAATCAACGTAAGAGTCTAAACGAGGGTACTTGCTACATAGCAACCGTGGAACGATTAGCACGAACTACGCCGGGCTAACGTACCTCTCACTCCGAATACTCAGTCGGAAGTGTTCGACCGAGTATTTTAAATAATTCAAAGGTCTTTCAAAATAGTTCATTCTCCGTCCGGGGTCGAGAGTTCCCTTGGATGCTGCTCCGTATGCGCGGGACTCCCTGGCCTTCATTCCTACCTGATCTTCCTCCTGGCGTTTTCATATCCGAGCAGTGCATCCTTAAGGTGCCGGTATGATCTGGACGCGCACAGTAGGATCTTGTTCTGAGCGCTGTCGGGGACGCCATTCACTTTGTAGCTCACGACTACCTTCTCGGCCAGGCAGTACCTCTGCCCGATCGTAATCATGCTCTGCATATAACTGAGCATTAACTACTCGGCCGTCATCCTTTTTTTGCTAGAATTTCATGAACTCGCCGGCTGTCGACTGTGTCCTTAAAGTCGGACTAGACTGCCGTCTTAAACTCCTCAAAGACTACTGCCGAGCAGGTATACGGTCAAGGGTGGGTTTCCTTCCCCGAACGCACCCGTCGGCGTCGTCTATTGCTCGCTCCGTGGCACAGATTGATCCGCACGTGTGACTAATCCTCTATATTATAAATAAAAAAATAAAATTTAGAATGTACATTCTCTACATAATTTTGATAGAACAATCCTGTTACTAAGTGAAATTGTGAAAAGAATAATTTGATATCCTGACAAAACTGTACTAATGTCTATATACCAGTTGTGCCGATATGAAGTGAACGGTTTTTTGTGAAAATAAAACACTAAATTTAATGATAAACTTTGTGAATATCAATTTGTGAATACCACGCCACTAGAATTATTTGTCTTTTGAAGCAAACAAACAGACATGCAATATTCAACTTGTACATTGATTGTATCCTGAACCGGTTTTGCTTTATGTGCAGGTGTATCGTCATGGAGCAAAATAACCTTACAGTATCTTCTAGCCCATTATGGTCGTTTTTCGATCAATGCATGACACTCATCCCTCCAAACTCAGAGCAGTCTATTTTTACTAAATCAAATCTGGTTTTGCAGTCAATGGGGGTTGCATTTTCTCGTATACAGGAGCACAAGAAAGTGCAGTGTGACATTCGTCGGTCGCAAATCAGTAGTTGATATAAATGAAAATATAAAATAGGCTCACTTTTCCTTTCTCTTGCGGATAAATAAAGAGTGCAACAAACTGCAGTAAAAGACGATGGCCCCACGTGGAGCTGATGCTGTTTGCACAGCAAAACTGTTGTAAAACTGCAGAAAATCGCCCCGAAATCAGTCGACCAATAACAATAACTTTACCTATTTTTTGTCAACAAATGTTCGTACCTCTTCAGTCAGACTTTGTAAGGTGGTTTCAGTTGAACTATACTGTCTATAATCAGTCTGGAGAGGATCCAGGACGTTGTGAGACACCAAATGCTCCATTAATTAATTATACACAATTATTTCTAGAACTTTTAAAAGGAAGCACGGCAGTATAATTAGTCGAAAATCATTTGGTCTAAATGATATTCTAAACTTGTCCAAAGGCACTACATGTGACCTCCTTCAAACTTCTGGGAAGCAACCACTTTCAAGCGAATTGATGTTCAGGCGCACTATGAAAGAACTAATCACCGCAAGAGCCTTGACATCCACACTATGCCATCCTCACTAATTTCGGATAGGAACCTCGAAATGGACAAAATTACATCATCAATATTTATTTTCTTAAAAGAAAATCGTATGTCATCAGCAGAGGCAAAAATAAATGCAAAAATCGAATTATAGATGCTAATCAATCATTTGCTTCTAGTAAATTAGAATTGAGCCTCGTAACAGCCGCATAAATGTCTAAATTGTCCACATTCAATAACCCCCAATCACAGACACACAGCAGGGACCTATATACAATATAAACTAATGTAGGTGTAGAGGTGCGATTCTACATAGAGCAAATTAAGTACTCGGACATCCCTGGTTTTTAAGGCCCCTCAGTATCCGAGGATGAGAGTATACTTACTTTAAATTGCTTATTTAGCCTTATTATTTATTTAGCACATATGATGCTACTACCCGATTATTAATATTACGATCCTGTCGAATCACAGAAAACTGATCGATCCCGATTATTATTATTCGCGCTATTCGCGATATCAGAATTCATCTAAGTCTCGGCAACACTAAATAGCTGGTAAGTGAGATGATCATGTAGATACAGACGAAGTTCCTTAATGTACATCCCCTTAGTCGCCTTAAGAGAATTCACATTCATGAACCCTGCTTTCAAAAATCGATTCCTACATTTACTATTAACAAACTTCCAGAAATATTTCTCGGTTCCAATTGTCCTACCTCCTTATCCTTGCAAGTTAGCGTCCGCATTAACTTATTTTCTAAATAAATAAATTTACTATTTACAATGTTTGTAATACTGTTTTTATTATTTTTATTTTTGGGCATCTCAGTCGCCAGTGACAACTTTGTCATCAGCTTAGATTTAGTTGTTTAATTTTTCAATGATTCGATCTCCTTTAAAAGCATTGATTGATTCCCGCGCAGGGCTACGAGCTCGGCTAACTGCGATATGATGATTCTTTCAAGCACAGATACCCTCTTCTTCTCTGAACTGAACTTTGAACTCTGAATTGAGTTTTCTTACCAGAAATTTGTTTAGATCGGCTACTGGTTGATCAACGATCGTAGACACCGTGATGTCTGAACGCACTTTTAGCGAAGTAGCGGTAGAAGCCGACGCGGACAGGTCGAGCCGCGCATGCACAGTGTCAACCTGCACTGCAGTAGAGTAGTCTTCCCACTCTGTCTGCGTTACTGCAGACAATGTTGAGCGCGCAGATAGCGAGACGCTTAGTGAGCTCTACTCCATGGGGTGGTGGGCTGACCTCTTGGCCCCAGTTGAGTGCCTGGGGGAGCGACGCAGAGTCACTCTCTCTAAATCAGATTTGGAGGGGGCAACAGTCAACGGGTACTTCGGTGGCACACAGGTGTCAATAGGAAAAGGCCGAATGACTGCGAAGCGGGTAAGGGAAAGGGGGGTCGCAGGCTGACCGCCGATCCCACCGCCGCGGTACTGCTGACGGTCCATTAAGGCCCGATTTTCTTTTGTTGATACTTGCCCCGTTAACTCCGCCCTACTCTCTTCCATTGGCAATTTCATATACTCTCATTCGTTCGTTCAATCCAGAATCTAAGGTTTATTTTTAATTTAACTTTTGCCTTGTAAAGGGCACACACCCATCTCACCTATTTTGATTTATTGTAAAGAATGTTCTTAAATTTATTTTGGGTTGAAATAAATGCTCTTACTTTGAGTTTTTTAAATATATTTATTTTACTTATAATAAATAATAGTTGTAATACTCAAATTAATACTTTGTTATTAATTAGTAAATTAACTATTTTGAAAAAAAAACATTTTAGAAGAATTTTTTCGTTTTCAGTTCTATGCGAATCGTAACAGTTTCGTAATCACACCATGAATCGTGCTAGTCTTCGTAAAGCATCGCGAGTTACGCTAATCATCGTAAACGAATCCGCGAGTTGTATTACTCGTCGTAATCGCGCCGCGAATCGTGTTAGTCTTCGTAAACGCACCGCGGGTTGTGCTACTCTTCATAATTACGCCGCGAATCGTGCTATTCGTAACAGGCGTCGGTATATATTACGCAGCGCTTTTCCTGAGTTCAAGATTTATTGAATGAGCTCCCCCTGGATCTGCATTCTATGTGTAGCCGTCATTCAATACACAATTATTTAATTATTACTTATCCATTAAATAGCATTATATAGATTAGTGTATGTGATTTGCATATTTAGCTTTTAATGAGTAAGTTTTAATGTTTTCGTTTTGATATTATTCTATATTTGAAGCCTATTATTTTCTGTATTAATGCATCACCTTATTAAGTTACGGATTGTATACAATTATGACCTACTGCACGTATTTTAATTTGCATAGGCTGCTGAGTACCTAATAAAATATTATTTAATTCATTAAATTCTCTCGTCATCTATATGCATGGTGAACATTAACGCACCTTAAGATCCACGAAGCGCTTATTCATATTTCATATTTAATATTGAGCACGAAACCGTACAGCATAATTTCATAACAAAATAGTATGACTAAAATCCTTATGGATTAACAAAAACGAGAAAGATAATGAGTTATTTAAAAAATATTTATCTAAAAATTTAAGTATTGTGGTAAAAATACAATTATTTAATGTTGTAATAGAAATATTGTACAGTGATTGAACAAATTTAATTTTACGATGAAATATTGAATTTCATTCCCACTGAGTATCAACGCTAAAAAAGAAAAACATTTGAAGAATGCCAGTAAAAAATTTTTAATATGTAGTTAAATATAATGTAAAAATAGTAAACTTGGAAGTTTTGGAGATATGTGAAAAATTCAGATTGTAACTATTAATGATTGCGGGTTGGATGTTCGAAAGCTTGACTGCATTGAGGAAGTATTTACTCTTGTAACTTATTGATCTAAAACTTTGTTTATTGTTTAAACTTCATATAACTGTACTAGAAGGAATTATTTTAATTACTGAAGTCTTCGAAAAGAAGTTTTCGGAAAAGTATTTATTCTATTACCTATAATCTCCATTTGCTTCATTAATAACTTCTTTCACATCATATTTTCATTCTCGAAATTCACTTTTGAATTTGCATCTTTATTCTTATCTATCAACTGAGCTACATCTCTATCTTGGTATCTCACACTTTGTCATCCGTGTGTAAAAGATATCGTGTAAATCCTGCGCTCGCACCAGCGGCTAATGGCCTTGGTAGACGTACAGAGTGTCAGTAAGGAGAAGCGATATCACGTTTGATCGCTAGTGGAAATATACTCGGGCACGATTGGGCTAGAAGACGAGCCACTTCTAGCGACGCATCTAATAATGTACAAGATAAACGTTACGAATCATAAAATCATTAAAAATAAACAATGCAGATTACGGTTCTCGTATGCCTCCAGAAAGAAATAGCGAAACTGATGGAGATAAACATTATACAAGCGTCAGGCTCAGCATAGTGCTCTTCGTTTTCGACTTGAATCTTACTGAAGAGCTCTTAGAGGGAAATAGGCAGTGGTCGATAGTCATAGGTTTTTGATAGCTGAACGAAGTAACGGTGGGAAGTTGCGGCCCTTTCCCATTCTCCAACGATAATCGAACGAAAGGGTGCGACAAAATAAATTTCGCTAATGAATTTCAAAATGGACTTCTAGCTTGAATTAATGCCAATCTCTAGAAGTTTACATACAAAGCCTTGATAGAGTAAGAAGAAAATTAGCTGACGCAAACTTGACAGTCGAGCCGAAGAATTACCGATTCATACGATGCAATGCTCGGGTGCTTAGATATATAATTGACGTCTGAGTTATTCAAACAGTCACGCAGAAATTGTTAGCAATACAAAAATATTCCAAGATGACTGTAATAAGAAAGGTTAAACTATTCCTAAATTTAGTAGGCTATTATTGATATTATAAGAGAATCAACCAAACAGCTAACATGAGGTGGGGAGCAGGGTAAGACCTTCATAACGCTGCGTGACAAATCATGTGAAGCACCGGTGTTAGCGGACAGATCCATCAGATTATGCAGTAGGAGCAATCCTGAACCCAGTGAACCAGCCACGCTCGTTCGTGGCGCATTCTCTGAAGGGAAGTGAACTACGCTATTTTATACATGAAAAGGAGTTATTAACGATGTAGTTCGTAGTAAAAGATTAATTTGGTACTACTTGCATGGAAAGGAGTGATGATAAATCATGAACCACTCAAGCACTTCTATATGTCCAAACAGCCAGATTTATGATTCAACAACGAGCAAACGAATCATGCACAAACTCGAGAGGAGAGAGGCCCACAAATTCTAAAGGGTATTCAAGAGGCGCCAAAAGTAAACGAGAGAAGTATAGCGAGACGAGAGGCGAGAAATAGGAAAGTCGAAGTGAGTGTGAAGTAGAAGTCGAGTGTGAGAGAAGGAAGTCGAAATGAAGGAAGCTGCAAGGTCATAGGTCTAAACGAGTGTAGAAAATAGGCCCCAACAGTAGAAGGCTCACGACTGACGTCACTACTCGCTAGTTTGAGGATGGCTGTGATGGTGCGGCTACGAACAGACATAAGAGCTGAAGAACAGCGGGAGAAAAAGTTCAGCAGAGGCAAATTCAACGTCACGGTGACATACATTAGAAAGACGAATTACGCGTAAACATGACAGTACAGACCGACCTTAATATTCGAGAGACTCTGAGACATAATCGGGCAAAGCACATATCCTTATGCAAACAGAAGGAATTGGGCATTAGGGCGACCTGCAAGACAGTGGATTAATGTGTCGATCAGAAAGGCCGATAGAACAGGCTACTGCCTTTTCTACTCCCTAATGAAGCCTTCCGGTAACAGCAGTGCAGGTAAGGAAGAAATTGGTGGAGTCATCATACCTCGCGGACTGTCGCGACCCAGAGGAAGCCGTAAAAATATTAAGCTCCAACATCGAATATGGAAACTATAACTGAATCTATATTTTCTCCCGTTGATATAACCAGAACGTGTGCGTACACTATTTGATTAGCGCTGGCGTGCGGCCTCCGATAGCTAATGCACAGTTTAAAACCGTGAGAATAATCAACGAGCAGTTTCAATACAAGAAAAACTTACTCTTCTTATTGACTATTGAGACGTTCCTTAAAGCAGAGGTCTTAGAGGTGCTAATACAACGGAGATGTATCTATAGAGATATTGTGAGAGGCCGAAAGCGCACGATAGGAGACGCGATAAGGACCGAATGTAAGAAGCAAGAAATGCTCGGAACATTTGTTAATGCATAGACAGTACATGAAATGCGACAGTGTAATGCATAGAAGATAGATACTGAATACTGAAACAGTAACGCGCAGCTCCCTTGAAAGAGGGGGCACCAAGGAGCTAACAAAACATATGCGAAAATAGCCCAAGACTTCTATTGGAAGAAATACGTCCGGACGTGCAACAATTTTTCCATGACTGCAAGGCCTGCCAAACAGAAAATCTGGTGCGAAGAAACATAAAACAAGAAAGATAATTCGTGATAGTAATGAATTGTACGAATAAGGAAACACGCCATTGTCCCATTTGTGAGACGCATAAGCAACCACATTTTCGGGATCTTGGATGAGACGTTGCAAAAAGAAAGACGTACGAATGTATTAAACTAGTCCACCACTAATACTTATACACGCCGCTGGGGAAAGGATACTCTCCAGGCAAATAAGATATAGGATCGCACTGTAGGCGAACTCAGTGGACCTATATATCAGGCGCGGCCGAAAAAAAGTCAGTTACCGAGAGAGGCATTCTGAAAAGAAAACAAAGAAGAATTAAAGGAAAGAAGAAGAAAATAGTAGAAACATAAGTAAGGAAAACTTTAAAGAGAAGAAGACTACTTATAGATTCGAAAAACGACAGTTCCCCGAGCATAGCTCGGAAATCTTGAAAGGCCCAGATGCACTCATGTCCGATCTGAGTAATGAAATATATAACGGCCCATGGAAAAGATAGTAAATGCCTCTGGCCACGTTTATCCAGTCACAAATTAAATCCACAGAACACTATTGGCTACCTTAAAAAGGGGAATGTAGAAACACAACGGTAGTACCTTATTGCAGGAGAGTTAATACATCAGTAGCACAGAAATGACAAGAGATCGGGACCAATAAAAGAGGGAATAACAGATTACAATAACAAGTCAGCAGAAGAAAAAATTGACAGAGAGAAGGACTAAATGGAAGAAAGGAACACCAGCGAATGCATTATAAAGTACGAGAATTCGACACCCCAACCACTCTCGTACGCAACAAATATATGTAAGAAAACAAAAAGGACATACGAGATATGCAATGCTAAGTTCGTTTTGCATACAACTTCTATTGATAACTGTAACACGAGCTTACTCATTCGAAAGAATAGAGAATAGAGAATAGAGAAAAATAAAAAGGAATTTAGTATATTTCTGGTTGATATATTATTGTATATTGTTATACTATTATATTATACAGGGTTTTCGAAAAGTAGCGGATCCCCCTAATCTCTTGAGTTAAAGTTATTTTAGGAGAAAATGTTGCAAAGAAAATAACAAAGTTACATGGTTTCAAGCAGGGAGTAAGATGATGACCTTGACTTTGACCTTGACCATATCCTGCAATGTCATTTTAAGGTCAACCTTATTTTTTTAAATGGAACCCTGTATATTTTATTGTATATTCTAATAATCTGTCTTAAGAGCTTTCTAAAGCACTAAGTAAAACATTTTTTAATCAATTAGTTTTTGAATTATAAAAGTTTGAAGTTCAATTTTTTGACCCAATGTAAAATATCTTATATAGTATTATTTAGTTTTTAATCATCATAAAAATTTAAATGATCTTATAGCGCTATGTAGGAACCACGACGTCGACATTCTATAATTCTATTCTTTTTGGAGTGTTTGATTAACATGAGTTCACTCGCCCCTCACGAATTGGGGTGCTTGATGAACGTGAGTCCCCTCACGTCTCACGATTCGTGGTGCTGTTCACGACTCATTATTTAGATTGATTGAAACATATTACAATGTGTATACATATTACTCAATAATGTGGAGCAATCTCATACTGTTGGAAGTAAATTTCATCAAAATTGCCATCTGCAATTCCATATAGCTAGTATAATTTGTTCTCAAAACATGTTTTCATATCATCTAAGTTATTGAATTACCCTCGGTGAAAAATGGCTGATCTACCATTGAAAATACCAGTCTATACACTAATAAACTGAAAGCTAAATAATATTTTACAAGATATTTTACATTGTGTTAAAAAATGTTTAACCTTTATAACTCAAAAAGTACTTAATGAAAAAATATTTTATTATAGTGCTTTGAAAAGTTTGCGAGATAGTTAACAGAATATGCAATAAAATATAGGGTCAAAGTTAAGGTCATCTTACTCCCCGCTTGAAACCATGCAACTTTGTTGTTGCACATTTTCTCCTAAAATAACTTTAACTTAGGAGGTTAGGGCGATCCGTTACTTTTTGAAAGCCCTGTATATTATTCCGGCTATTGTTCCTTGATTTCCTCTTCTTCTCCCCCTGGAAGAGCATCTCGTTGAGTCCGGAGAGAGTTGCAGGTTCAACTATGGTACCGACCGTTAAGTGACGAAGCCGTTCAAGAGCTCGTCTTCAGGCGTCAAAGATGAGACCTAGTCATCCCTCTTTAACTGACACCGAGGATTTCGACTCTTTTTTACCTAGCCCTCAGCAGTTCATTCGTCTCTTAGATACTGGAGAGTCCATCAGAGGATGGACCACACAAGTCTCTTTTCGTGCCGTCGGAGTCTCAACTTCTATCGGCTCCACAATGACATTGGCTGACTCGGCGACGTCGTTTATTTGTGACATCCGTACCTTGAGAGGATGGGAGTCATACTTTCGACAAATTAAGTTTGACTTAACCCGTCAATTGCCTCGCTTTTAGCCTGTGCCTGAGCACATGAGCTAGGGAAGAGGCAGAAAAATTTATTCTTACAAAACCTTGAATAATGTGGAATATATAATATATATAAACAATGAATGGTTTGGTCGTGTTAAATATTGACTTTACGAATTATTTCTTACTTTTTTTTATTCTGATATAGTAGTTCCTGTTGATTATAAAAATTACAGTAGATAATATTAATGAAATATAATGAACGGACAATACTGAACTCAGCTCTGAGTTCGCGGATCCTTCTCGACACGAAGTCGATTTACGGAGTGAAGTGAATTTGAAGATACAGTGGAAACAGTTAGACTAACTTTTGCATGGCCCGGGCTTTTCTTTTATAGTGTAAGCGCTCCGCAAAAACTGTGTGTGTAAGTGAGATGCTCCCTGAGGCTCTCTCTCTCTCCCACGCGTCTTAATATGCGCTCGCATTTATTTATTTAGATAAAATACTTTTGAAGTATTTGCAAATTTGTAGGATTCTTCTGTTGTTATATTTATTTAAACAAATAGAATTAATTATGTAGATCATTGTCAATTTAATTATTTTAACGTTTTCTATATTTTTATAGAAAGAGATTATTATACTTTGGTTCAAAAAGTTTGTATACGCCTCGGTTATTTTATCTTTACAGGTTTATATAAAATTTAATTATTAGTTTTGTATAAATATTAATATTTACTTTAAAATAACATTAGTTGCATATTTATAAATATATATATATTTTACATTGTACAAATTTGTTTAGTTCCGTTTTTTAATTATCCAATATATTTATTTTGGAGGTTTTTTTGTTGGTTGAGGGGATAAGGTATTATTTTTTGGATTTATTATTTATTTTAAATAATAATTTGGGATTTAATTTTGGCTGGGACGGTACGGTCCCAGAAGAGCTTTTATCTGTATTGCAATTATCCGGCTGCCGGTGTGCCGGTGCAACGTCAGGTAGCTGTGAAAAACCTAAGCAGGCGACCACTGGAGCAAAATGTCATCAACGCATTGGATAACCCGAAAGGTAGTGGCACAAACTGCCACTGACCTGAACTAGGCAAACCAGATACAATATACTATCGATTAATTTCACTTAAAAAACATCTGAAAATAAGCCTATTTGAGGTCGATCTTTGAGATAATCGAGAAGTATATATCCTGTAGAGCGGTCTCTGGAGCAACCGGAGCGAGGAGTAAGTCATTTTATTATTATAACTCGCAGACGCTCGCACTAAAGACCGTTTAAATGTGTTGCGTGGGTGAGAGAGAAAGAAAGAGGGATATTTATAATAAGCACGGTTGTATGTAATTACTGTGCGGGATATTGTGTATTAAGTAATGATTGTAATATATCTCTAATAATTATTTGTCTCTGTACTAAAGTGTCAGATGCACCCCCGTGAAGATACGGGTGCTTAAAAAATGGTAAAAATCTAGTCGTCACTACCGAAAAGCGCGGTTTCTCTCGCCGCAGCGCAGCGAATAAAACTAAAGAAAACAGTCAATAGATTTAAATAATTCGAGATCGACAATATCCCTCTCAGACTAAGCTATAAGGATCCGTTTCCCTCACAATGACAATTAATTATAGTTCTTGATGGGGGAGGTATGCCAAGGAGTTTGAACATGTATTTTATATATTTTGGCCTGCTGAATTTGAATATCACGATTATTTGTTGTTTAAAGTTGAAGTATATATAGTTAAACAATTTTTATATTATAGTTTAAACAATTTGGTAGAAGATCGAATCATCTTTTGAATTCCACGGTGTTCCTAACGTTTTCAGCACAACGAGACTTCACCACCCCGCTCGTTATTAGTGGAGAAGGGTTTGCGATCCTGCTAAATGAAGTAGGATGTTATACCTCTTTGAGCAGGTTTGACACGCTTTGAAGCTGCAATGGTCCTCACAAAAAACGAGATAACTATATCAAACATTCGCGGTCTTTATATCTTTCCATCACTCCTGTATACCCATCACTTGAAAATCTTCGCAGAGATAAAGCGGGTGACTAGAACGTTGGCAGATGTAGCAAGTATATGTGGGCTCCGTTGAGGTCTCCAAAACGCGGACAGATCCCTCTTTGAGAATGAGATTTTTTAAGAGGTTTTGAACGAGAAATAGAGATAATCAAGAGTTTTGAGTCAATATTGAATTCGTGTTATCTGGAGAGTTCAAAGATGTAATCGGTTAAAGATGTAATCCATTTAAAATGGAATCAATAGTGTGAAGGAGTTGTGAGCGGCGTTAAAAAGCGTATGTGTGTTGTCTGCGTATTATTCCAGATATTTAGCAAAGAGAAGGCGAGATTGCTCTTGGAAGAGCATGGGCATCTAAAGCGAGAACAGGCGAAATGTTCAGTATCTAGCTGAATCTTCTCAGACAATGAGGCAATTTTGGCGAGCGAAGGACAATTAACTTTAATAACGCCCCTTTTATTCCGATGGAAGTTGAGACTCCTGCGGCACGAAAAGAAACTCGTGTGTCCCATCCCCCGATGGAGTCTCCAGAATTTGAGAGACGAATAGAGGTGTATAACTGTTGAGGGTAAGGTACAAGAAGAAGCGGAATTCTCGACGTCAGTTGGAGAAGGATGACTATGTATAATCTTATAATCCTGCCTTAGGACAGGATTCTGGATGGCCTCGTCACAGCAATTCCGCTGCGAAACTTGACGGTTGGTGCCGCTGTTGAGCCTGCGTATCTCCTCGTACTTAACGAGGAACTGTTACTGGAGGAGAAGAAGAAGAAAACATGAAAGAAACGTAAAAAGGGTGTTACAATCAAACTATATCCTTCCGGCGCGCCGGAGATCTTCAACGAGCGGCGTTTTGTGAACGCAAGTGAGAGAAAGCCGGTTGACACAGTAGCAGGCGAGACAAAAAATGGGCGTTATAGCGCTGAGTGCAGGTGATGGAAGGTGGTACAAGTAAGTAATGGCACTGAAAATTTAAGAACGCCAGCCCCTATGGCAAGTGAAAGTCTGCGCAAGGAGATAGTGTAAGTCCTGTTGATACAGGAGTGATTACGGAAGATACCTGAACCCGTATCAATCGGCATAAGATTTCTGGTTCTGGAAGTTCCCAGTCCCCGTTGGATGGCAACTCAAGAATAACGGAGCGTATCCAACGGGGACCAATATTCCAGGATTTCAAGGACATTCCACAGAGTCAGCGCTTGATCCGCTGATCTATGCATGCTAGCGTTGTTGGGAATGGGGCATAATCGTTATAATAGTTCCCTCTCTTGTTTCAGTCTCGTGCAATAATATTCTTTCTATTAACAACTTTGTTCTTTTTTAAACTTAAAATTAATTTAATTAATGAGTTTAACATTATTTTAAATATTAAATATTATGAATAAATTTTTGGAATAAGTTTCTATTAAAAAAACAAAAAAAGAATTATATTCAAATGAATTCAAATCCACCTCCTCAAAATAAAACAAAATAAGAGACATGCCTTAGACCAAATAGCCACTGTAGTAATAATATTTTCCGAGTTTAAATCTCATACATAATCGTATTAAGTAAAACGGATTCGAAATAATAGTTTGAACTAACTTCTTTTTATTTCTAAGAAAAGTTATATCTAATTATCTCGTATTCTACTAAATCCACATTATATAGTATATCCACAGTTATTCTCATCCAGTTATACATTTTAATCATATAACATGTATATGTACTCTGAATATACAAACATTCAATCATAAATTGCAACTTTAAATTTGTTTTTGAGCAAAGCAATCAATATATAATGTATATTAATTAAAATTTTAATTTTTTAATCAATTATGGAATACACGACTTTAAAAAAATTTAGTTGTAAATTAAGGAATAATTAAATCTGCAAAAAAGGAGATGTTTTTGGAGTTTAAGTTTCATTAAATAGTATTAAATTAAAAATAAAATGAATCAAAATTTTACAGAGAACCTATTGAGGTATTTATTGATTAATATACATAATTTTCCCTTTATAGAATTATTTTTACTCCCTTAATAACAAGACGAAATTACTGGCAT
The DNA here is from genome assembly GCA_018906755.1 of Sycophaga agraensis. NCBI lineage: Eukaryota > Metazoa > Arthropoda > Insecta > Hymenoptera > Pteromalidae > Sycophaga > Sycophaga agraensis. Next base: position 137,739 of record JACCIE010000062.1, on the reverse strand, counting down.
AATAAAATAGTCTCTATGTCTCCGCCGGAGCGCCGAGCCGTTGTTCCTATGAATTGCGCGCGAAAAATCAGCCAATCAACGCTGACACGCCAGGAGAGTTGCTCTGCGCAGGCGCGAAATTCTTGGCAAAATCGCATTACTGTTATAACCACCTGACTATAACCGATGTATTCCCACCTATTCCCTTGAACAACCACAGACGAAACGACTTTTTCGGCAAAAATTAGTCCATTTCAGTTTTATTGTTGAGTCTTTTTTCTGACTAGTACGTCGTACTGCTGAATACGGTTTTACACAACTACTGTTAGTTGCGTTTTCATTAATGTATGTTGTACTACTTTATCGTATCTTGTGCCAAAAATCCATGTAAAAAATAACTCGAAGCATTTATGTTGATACACCGTGTTTTAAATAGTTATAATCAAGTAAAGATTAATATAGACATTTGATATATTTTTTAATTTAAAAACGAAAATTATTAACTATTTTTTCTACTTTGTGATTCCCAGAGCAGTTCATAAGTCTCGCAGATAACCTGCAGCCAACAAGAATTACCGTTGTACACTCTTGCACGTGCTTCTGTTCTTTACTGTCTTAACCACAACGTTATAGTCAGTATGTCTGAAAAAGATGATAATGAGAAAACAATTGCTGAAGATTTAGTTGTTACTAAATATAAGATGGCTGGTGAAATAGTTAATAGTAAGTGCTTTTATCACTCAGTAAATTTTATATTATTTAAACTATTAAAATATTTTTATGATTATTTATGAATAAATTAATTTTTAATTTAAATTTTTGTACTTTTGATAAAGATTATAATTTTGATTAAGTTTTGGTAAGTTTTTATGTGTATGTTATTATTTTTTGTATCTGTAATAGATTCAAATCCATTTATTTTAAGTAAAAAAGTAATAGTACTATGTAACGTATAGTTGCAGTTGACTGCCTGTACTTTTCCATAATTTGATTCAACTAAAATTTAATGAAAACTACTATTTACTTCTAAAACTTCTTATTGTATGTAATAAATTTGATATACATTTTTAAAAATGTTGTTAAAGACTGAATATTTAATGATCTATATTACTTCTAATATAAAGTGTATTTAGAAAAATAAGCACTTAATAAATTAATATTGAATACAGCAAAATTTAAAAGTATTAATATACAATTAAATATTATTCATTATATCTACTATTTATTGTATAAGAATAATCAACTTAGATTTAAGCTGAAAATAAACTTATTTAATAGCTAAACAACTTTTGTTTAAACTGTGATGTGGGATATTTAGATGCATTGTCAAAATCAAAATCATCTGCACAGGTATTCACCTTATGAGTTTTTTATATAATTTTGATAATACAATTTTTGTTCATCCTAAATAATAGTATATAAATTTAGACTACACAAATCGTCAGTTTAGATTAAAAAAGAATCAATATTGATTTAATGTGGTCTATAAAATACTTTACTATCTAATCAGTCATCATTATTTCTCAAATTGCATCTTAACAAATATATATTCATAAATGTTAATTATATTATAATATTATAATACATTTTAATAGTTTTTTTAATAATATAATATTACTATAATAATAATACTATAACTATAGTATTTACATAGCTTTATAAAGATACAAGAAAATTAATACTTACTTAGGCAAATGATTTAAAATTAAATTTTACATAGGTATTGTTGTAAAAGAAATAATATTTGTTATAATATTGTAAAAGCAATATTTTATTAAAATCTGTCAAGATAAATTGAGCTAAATTGATTACAATCTCATTTTTATCATTATGTATATAAGAGGATATAAGGAAATTCAATCTAAATTGGTAATTAATGTAGTATGACTATCATTCAACTTGAATATGAATTACAATGTTTTTTATTATAATATCTACATATGACTTGCTTTATTCTTGCATTTAATTTGACTAAAATGTGGGATTGATTGAGAGGAAATTTGAGGTTTTATTCTAAAATAGCGATTACCTGTTTATGATTCAAAGTATTGTCTGTTACTAGTCATTACTTTTTGCCATATTTTAGGCAATCTATGTCTGGACATCCACTGTACTGGGTGGGGTAAGACTTCTCATTTTAGTGTTTCCAAGTAAGCCTTGATGGACTTAAAGTTATTTGAAGGCAAGAACAATTTTATATAGGAAACTTTAATTTATTCACAATACTTTCAATGTTATAAAGAAACAACATGAATATAGTAAGCAAGGCAGTCACTCTAACTTGTTATTACTATTTGTTACAAAATTACAAATAGTAGTACAAATACTAGTAATAAAGCCCAATAGAAAAGCATAAAAAACACGAATGAGTTGATTAAACAGAAATGATGTGGTTGACAAATATATAATATCTTAGTAAAAGTGTGTGATTATATCTAAAGCTGCATTTATTGTCAGATACATATTTTTTCGCATTTGCTAATTTAAATAAATTGTTATTTTTATAATTGTTAAATTTTTATTCCTCAAAAATTTATATCAAAATTTTTGTGAAAAATCATCTTGGTTTGGATTAAAATTGAATCGATGGAAACTAATATTATTTACAATGACTCACGGAAAAAATATATACGTTATGCAGCATTCAAGCGTACCCTTTCAAGTGTTTTAAAGCAAGACGTACCAGGTATACAGGTATAAAATGAGCGTCAAGATACAAATGTCTCGATAGTGTCACGTGGCAATGTCGGGTGGCTAATCCCGTCCCGGCTCCCAGCCTCCATGCGACTCGAGAACTTTCCGTCCTTATCCGCTTGCGTATTGTTGAAAATCGGTAGACACGGCAAAACAAGCCTGGGCGCTTGCTGCTAAAGAGACACGAAAAGAAGGGGAAAGGGCAGTAAAATAATATGCGCGCGAATATGTGAATAATAAATAAATATTTATTATATAAATATAATGATTCTCCCGACAATAATTAAATAACAATATCACGGTCTATCTATTTCTTTCTCTGTCTTTCTCTCACTACGCGGGATATTCGAGCACTACAATTATTTTGTACATAAAATGCTACTAACTGTGGTAGCGTTGTCTTTCAGCTTAGCAGGAAAAATCTCGACCACTTAGCTGTCTGTGACCACTCAAACTCGGGCTATGACTACGCCATCGACAATCACCAATTCTATTGCACTCTGGTACACTCAAAACACGCCATATGCACTACGGCACTACCTCTATACTCTCTCTTTCTCTCTCTCTCTCTCTCTCTAAATATGACTAAAAATACTTGAATTATGCGGGTATCCCGAAACCTAGGTATCTGACAGAGACGTATAGTAGTAACACTAACATCGATAAAAAAACTCCTAGTTTGGTATTTTTTAAAAGAAGTTTCAGTGAAAGAGCATAAATGCAGGTTCCATATTCCAAAAACTGCTCTAAGAGTATTCGATTCTTTTCGGCGCTGTTCGTGCACATAATATGCAAGTAATCACAGTCGACGGACAGGGTGTTGGTAATGCAAGATGATTAACTACAGATGGTAGTGGTTTCTCTGATGACATAATAGACAGTATTGAGCTAATTACGTTTATGAGGAGCTCGTACATCAACTCTATTTAAACATTTGGATTAGTCCTGTGTCGGCGGCCGGCCGCGAGCTATTCAATATGCTTCACATTGCACCGGGGGCACTACTTTCGCCTTTCGCAGTGTCTCGCGTGTATTTAAGTACGGGCACTTGGATTGGGGGTGACCGAATGCCCAGCAATTGAAACAATACTGCGAAGGCCGCAGCGGGCCCACCCGGTCATCTGTGGGGATACTTCTTATCGCGCCGCGCGTTCCTCGACAAATCCGACACGTGTTTGACCACTTGCGGTAGTCCTTCCACACGACCGTCATTATTAATGTCTTCAATGTCCTATTCGTACGTTCGGTTGCGGCTGGTAGGGTGCGTCATGATGTGTTTAATTCTGCTTTCATCTAAAAAGTTTGTGAAGTTCCTTATTTGAATTCGAACTCTCACCTGTTGACTAAATATTCCGTGGCCTACCAGCGAAAAATTATCAAATAGCATTCGCGATACGCACTGACGTAATAATAATTATTGTACTTCAGGTTAGTAATACTGGCGGGATATACGGACATATCGATCTTGTATGTTGATCTAGTATGTCGACCGAGATGTGCAATGGAAGTCAAGTTATGTGCCTCGTCTAGGATGACGATACTCCACAGGCTAATTTTCCTGGCACTCGTGTCAATAGTTGCACTTCGAGCGAGAGGAAATTGTCCATCATCGGCCACTCACCGTACCCTGTCACTTCGGCGGCGGTGAAGCTGTCCATTGACTGCAAGCTCTGGTCGGCGTCGGTGACAATCACCGGTCGAGTGATGAACAAGGCGATGATGGTCGCCGTCCGTCGATTGGAGTCTACAGGTGGCGTCGGAAGCTATTACTTGTCAGCTGAAGTCTGTAGACGATGTCGATCGCTGTCGCCCGTCGAATATTGAGCCTGAGCCTGAGAGAGAGTAAGCGTAAGAGTGAGGCACTATACCGACGATAGGGTAGATTAGGCAAGGACTGAATATCTTCATAATAGGCTGTTCGACTCTTAAAATTCCAGAACAGTCAGGCGTGAGTTGCGGATCCTAGGATTGCTGCCGCGAGCAAGTGGGCCATTGCATGGGCTCATACCGGATGAGCTTAACACTCAAATTGAGCTTAACAACATTCAGTTGCATGAAGCGTATGAGCTTCTTGCTTCTGCTGACGTGGATCTAGGCATACCTTTTTGGGAGAGAGCAACTTGTCATCTCCGACAGGGCCACAAAATCTTCTTGGCTCTCCACAACGCTTGGCGTTCCTCAGGATTCTGTGTTAGGACCTTATTATAGCGTTATTGTTGTTCTGTTTTTACATTGATGACTTTGGTTTTGTCCTAAACTCCATGGGTGTAAGACTTGCTTTATATGTTGACCTCCGGACTTATCATAGCTTTTCTAGAAATAACCTTGAGGCAGGAGCCAGTTATGTAACAGCTGCGGCACAGGCAGTCTCGAACTGGGCCTTGTCTGCATCCTTAAAACTCAATATTGGAAAGACGTCTACGATTCTTTTTGGAACTCACAGATTCCATATACGGTATGTGACAGGTGCTAAATGAGATAATCGATATCAGGCTTGCTCTTTAGGAGCTGCCTGCATTAGAAGCATTAGATGTATTAAATGTATTCTATAACTTTTCAATAATAAGTCTCCGAAGGGCAGCCTGGACTAGTCACTCCCGGCATGCATTGAGCTATGATAAGATTAACGGTATATATTATAACAGTATGTTATAAATAATACAGAACTATACAAAAGTTGATTAATCAAAAAAAAAAAATTTGTTAAAAAAATTTAAAAATATTTTGTCAGGCATAGGAGAAGCCAGTGAACACCGTAGTGAGCGAAAGTTGGTCGAAAGCTGTAATATGGCGTACAAGAAAGCGGTGTGCATTATATTATAGAATAATGAAATTTCGAATTTTTTATTTGATTTGGTATTCGAGTCATAGTGTATTCTACAACAAAATAAATAATATTTCTTCATTATTATAATAAAATATAAATTTTAATTAATTAATGCACATTATCTTTAAAAGATTTTAAGGTTTTAAACAAAGTATTTTAAATTTTACAGGAGTTCTAAAGCAAATTTTAAAAATTTGCATTACTGGTGCTTCAGTAAGAGAAATTTGTGAATATGGAGATAAGTTATTAATTGATGAAACTAGTAAAGTTTTTAAAAAGGAAAAAGATTTAAAGAAAGGAATAGCTTTTCCCACATGTGTGTCTGTTAATAATTGTATTTGTCACTTTTCTCCAACATCAAGTGAACCTGATTTGTATCTAAAAAATGAAGATCTTGTTAAAATGTGAGTAATACCGAAATTTTAATTAAGAAAGTACTTAATATTTATTCTGTAAAGTTCTTTTATGTATTATTATAAGAATTCAATCATAAAATTTTATATACTGTGATTTCAATTTAAGAACGTCTAATATGTCGCTTTCACACTCGAGGAAATTGTCCTTCTATCTTACGATAGTGGAAACAGAATTCTCACTGAATTTATTAGAATAAGATGATAGATCCTTCTCAGGAGAGATCTCATAAAGTCGGCGGGAAGACATCGGCACAAGCGTCCTATTGGCTACGAAAATCTCTTCTGAAATAAAGAGGAAATGGAGAAGCACAAAATCAATGAAATCATTACACCGGTTTCTTAATGATTTACAGAGACGGTTTATTCCCTAGTCGCAATATGTTTTTTGACTAACTGATCATTTAGTCCTCTACGCTCGCAATCGTCTTCCTTTCCTTTCTTTGTATTTTTCTCTTTTCTACAAATGCGTACCTCCTACAACTTGACTGCTGCGCAACCACTATTATTTTAATTTATTTGGTAACTTACAAGGAGCAATATTGTTTCTTGCATTTCTTTTTGGTTGCCTTTTCACTTCCATTCTGCTTCTGTCTTGACTTTTTCCTTCAATATCCGACATAACTTTCTTGTTCAATTGTTTGAAGAAGAAAAAAAACTGAAAATTGTCGATATGTCCTTTTGCTGACGAAGTATTTCCCACGTCTTCACGCAGAAAGAAGTCATTTCGGCGGTTGGAAGGAAATTCTTGGGTTTGTTCAGTTGAGTTTTGAGTTGATGATGAGTCCGACAACGGCTTGTACATTGTAGCTGGCGGCTAGGGAGCTACCGTCCGCATCGATACGAGGACTAGGCCCATGTCGTCCTTATTTGACGCAGTATCCCCCCACCGTCTTCGGAAGTGGTCATTTTGTCAATGCATAGTTGTCACACTGCAAAGCTTATATTCCCGATTTCGGAAGTCGTTAATGTTGAGGAAGAGGTTGAGTAGGTTTCCTCGGTGGATTCTCTTGAGCGCTACTCATCTGGGGAAGCACTTTTACACTCGTGTAGTGCCACGCCGTGTCGGTCTATTTCATCCCTCCGCGATTATTGCTTGCGGCTATTGATAGCGTGTGTTGGCTCATTGTCCCGTGTATTATGGGGCATACAAAAGCTATAAAAACAGCTCGTGGAGCGATAACTCCGTTTTCTCCATCGGTGCCTGAGACGGCTGACCCAGATGTTTGTGTTCTCTGCCTTTTAGTCATTCTTTGATAGGAGAGCTCAGCTTCTGCTAACGTGGATGACGGAAAAAGGCTGATTTTCTTCCGGTAACCTAAATAGTACAAAGCTTCGTTAATTCACTTATAATTAAAAAAATCGTATCGTAGTCGGTAGTTAATTAACGATTGTGGGTCGTGTTAGTGTGTACCGTTACTCCTATGATACGTAACCCTTTGCATTGCGACCGTCCCTGTCATTTCTATCTATGTATACTAACTTCGATCGCGTCTTTAGTACTAACAAAAGGTTATTCGAATTACGACGCTTATTACGCTGAGAAATTCGCTGCGGTCAAAAGGAAATTCTATCCAGACTTGAAAGTACGCCTGCTTCAAATCGATTGTTGACGCGTACTTAGCATTTTGTAGCTTGTCAAATATCGACTCATCTCGTGACTTTGTATATTACAAAATGATATGAAAAATATTTAAAAGGTATTATTGGGACGAATGTTGTAGTTTTTTATGAGTATATTAGACCTATATGAAATTTAGACCTTATCGTATGGTGAGTTGTCTGTTGTATCTAGTAGATCACTACTTAGTTTTGATTTTGAAGAATTATATTATATCGGGTATATAGTACGATGATTTTCTTTGAATAGTTTTTATTTTTTCTTAAATTTTATTCATCCATGACTGATGATTAATAAAAGCCATTTTATTTTTAAATTTTATTTTAAAAAATTTAAAAATTTAGAGCCATAGTTTCACCACATAATTCGAGTTTTGGTTTTCGTGCCCACGGCTTATTTACAAGGCTTTGCTCATTCTGTTGCAGTCTGTTCGTGAAGTCTGCACAAAATGAAGTGTACAAATGGCTCCCACTTTCTCGTGAATTTAACTTCTGGTCCGCAGTTCTGCTGTTCTGCTTTAATGTATACGGGTTGGGTCACATTCCTACGTGAGAGACATTGGAAAAAATTCTTTGCTTTCTTTTTCCTCAGGTGACGCTGCACTACAGCTTAGACGGCGGTATGAATGCCTCTTGAGCGCCTGTGATGCTAGCGTGTAGCGCCTCAGGCGTATTGGTTCGATGCGAAAGGGACCAGCAGAAGTGTCAGAGAATGATCTGTCAGTTTGCACGTGTTGGTATCAATTTCCTGGTTACTGCGTACAGGTCACAGAGACATGAATTTCCTCAACACTCCCTGCACTACTGAGATCAACATTCTGTTTCATTTTTTCATAAGGTCTCCACAAAGTCGGGTGAAGCAGCGAAAGCCGAAGTATTGTGCTTACTGTCTTGATATCATTGCTACTTTCTTACACACGTTTTCAGTCTGTTGAGAAGCAGGAGCCCTTCTCTTGCCTCGTTAAATAGGTTCTCCACACTAAGTTGCGTCAGAACTTGTCAAACGGAATTAGATTGGCTAATTCTTTCATAATGTTAGTCGCGAATGAGAGAGCTCCTGGTGGTGCTTCTCGGTGGGGTTGATCTTAGTTTCGATAATCCGATTCACCCTTTTGATCACATTTATCTATGGATGATAGGGATGTATCATTCGGTAACGTATTCAATAATAATTTTTAGATGCTGTTCCTTTTCTTTGTGCAACCTCGTATGTTACTGACATATAATAATAGGTCGAAGATAACCCTCTTTAATTGAATAGTTATTTTGTAAACATTAAGTTAAATTTTAAACATAATATTATTAAATATACAAATTTAACTAAATTTCAAATAAACTAAACATTCTGATTTTAGTGATTTAGGAGCTCACGTAGATGGCTTTATAGCAGTAGTAGCTCATACTGTTATAGTAAAATCTTCAATTGATGTGAAAGTACAAGGACGAAAAGCTGATGTGATCCTTGCAGCTCATTATGCTTCTCAGGGGGCTCTTAGACTTCTCAAACCAGGAGTGGACGTAAGATTTATTTTTGGTTGATTATATACAAATTATTATTTTATAAATAACTGATTCATTACTAATGTATGATTGATGAACTGATACATATATTACTTATATAAATTACTACATAGCTTACAATCTTTTCGGAGTTTAATTTATAAATTTGTTTGAGTAAATATAGATCGACTAAAATTATTTGCGAAAAAGAAAAATATTTTATAAATTGTTATGATTATTCTAATGCATTGATGCTGACCAAGTTCTTGTAAGGTTACAGGAATATTATTCGGACTGAACTCAAGGTCTAGCTATTAAATACGAACCGAAAATTCGAAACCGTTTATGAAAATATTGTTTTAAACTAATTCTGCATCTAAATCTTTCAATGAGTTTTCCTCCCGTCGTCACACACCGTTCCATACGTTTCAACCATTTTCATTGCTTAAAGTTACGCTGAGTATTTTAGTGCATGGACTGCCGGTGAATTTCAATATTATATACTATTGTTGTAATTATTGGTCTCCAGCTATAACACTCAGGAAGGTAATTTTCGGCCAGGCTGGGGCCACTAGTTTCTTCTTTCTTCGAAAAAGGAAGCTGGTAAACATTAAGAATAAGTCGAAATTCAAGAGTAGAGTGAATGAAACTCTTTCACAAGATAAGTCAACACACAGAAGGAAGAAGGGATATGCAAAAGGTCAGAAATGACTATAGATGCTTGCAAAGAAGTGACCCTGTCACGAGTAATACGGAGACAGTAGAAAGGCTACATAAATCTCTGCAAAATATTATGTGAAAACCGACAGAGGTTACACGCCCTATTGCTAGACATGCATAAGATTATGAATGAGACAAGGATATGTCACAGGGAAATAAAAAGTAAAATTAAACAAAAGAAGAGTTCATTTTATTCAAGATGCATTCTTGAGAGACCGATGAATATGAAAGTAAAAGGGACATACTTTGAGATTTTTTAGGTTTTACAAACAACAGCGGTTAATCACATTAATGAAATACATTTAAAAATCGCGAAAAAGCCATAGTTTAAAAACACAAAGCATGAGATCTAAATGTAAAAAAATTTTATACGAACGTCAAAGGAAAATTTACAGGAGTCAACAAACGTACTTTGGTTTGTAAACTAGAGCAAAAGGATGAAAATAAGAATAGAAAAATTGAAGAAATTATTAAGATAAATGTTTACAAGAAGATTAGCACAAACCAATTAGGAATTGAATAAAAAAAATACGTATATTATTTCCACTTAAAAGACGAAAACGTGTTATATGAAAATTATTTTATAATACTTTAAATAACAATTAAGTTCAATTAATATTAATAAATTTTTAGAATATTTTATAAATGTAACTGTTATTTCTATATTATATTGTGACGTGACAGTTACCGGGTAGCTAATCCTGCCTCGGGTCTCAGACACCACGCGACTTGAGGACTTTCTGTCCTTATCCGCTCGTGTATCGTCGCACAGAAAATCCGTGGATACGGCCGATCAAGCCTGGGCACTTGCTGCTAAAGAAACACGAAAAGAAGGGAAAAGGGCAGAAAAATAATATACGCGCGAATACATGATCAATAAATATATATTTATTATAATTAAATATAATGATTCTCCCGAAAATAAATAAATAACGATATCACGATCTATCTATCTCTTTCTCTCTCTTTCTCTCACGACGCAGGATATTCGCGCGCTACAATTAAGATAATATATGGTAGTTACTGTAGCAGCAGCGACTCTCAGCTTGGCGGGAGAAAACTCGACGCTCAATCTCGAACCTCTATGACTTTCTCGACCAATATTAGGAAAAGTTCTGCAACCAACAAAGTCAATATCTATATTGCACTGTGCACTCAACCCACATTTAAAAACTATGGCACTATCTATACATATGTAGCACAGTACTCCGTGGCTCCTCGCTCACGGCCAGGTGTCGAGCCCCAAACTGGCAATCGCCTAGACGTCTCCTCGATCCCTATATAAGTCGGCACGAGTCCTCTTCCCGGCAGGGTTTACCGGCATTGCCTTACTGAGGAGTCCACTCGGTAACCCTGGGACGAAACACTCAACCAGGTCGGCGAACGATCAAACTACCAAACCTATCACCCATACCCCATTCACTCAATGCGCCAAATATATCTCGCGTTCTATCGCTCTTTCTTTCTATATAAACTGTGTTAACAGGCGACGCGCTCTCGCTTGATATCAGTCTCGGGCCTTTCCGCGTTCCGAAATACTGTTGAAATCGTGCAATCCAGTAAGGATCGAGGGCCGTTCGCGCGCCTAATTGCCGTCTCTCTGATTAGACGCTTACGCCGCGCCGAAATTCACACCTCTCGTTGCCCCCCACCTGGCTCGGGGTTAAAGCTCCGAGCACGCGCTCAGTACAGCGGCGACTACTACGAGATACTTGTCGCAATATTTTATAACAGGCGCCAGGCACTGCAATCGTCAAGGCTAACGCGGGCCGAACTAAATTTACCTGCAAAGGTAAACAGAGAAAAGGCGGGAAGTTCGTGAATCTTTCGGGCTCAAATCATTTAAAGGTTAGTGTCCTTTCGGCACCCGAGAGAAGTGATCGTCGCGAAGCCGATGTACGCGCTCGATTTCCCAAGAACCTCCCGCGCATCAGTGCAATGATATACGGGGATTATAGCATCGGCCACGGAGTTAAGCAATGAGTCGAGGTGGCGGCACCAGGAGCGGGAAGCAGTTTAGTCTACCGCTGTGATAGCAAACTGCGCAGGATTTGCGCTCCACCTCCTAGAGCAATAACTGGTCACTGGCAGAGCGACCCGCAGGGGTACTCCCTCGAGCAAATTTGCTGCGCCTGGCTGCATGCCCAGGAAAAGCAAATAATTATATATCGAAGTCAATAATAATTAGGCCAAACGCGACGAATTTGGCCATTGCATATTATTGACGGTGCACCGGAAATGCGAATTCTACGCGCGGGTGAGAGAAAGAGAAAACTCCTCTCTCACGCGCATTCGCGTAAAGCCACAGCGTGCGGACGACGGCAACGCGACCCTTCAGTGCGAATAGGCCCCGTAATCAGCGGAAAGTGTGAATCGCTCCGATGCGACGGATTTGGCTCAGGGAAGTGCGCGCGAAAATAGTGTCATGTGCACTAGCGCATGCGCATTGGTGCGCCGACCCTGAGCGTGATAAACGCGAGGTTAGCGCGAAGCTTATCTAGAATAATTACGGGCGCACGCATGCGCAAAGAATATGGTCAATTCAGCGCGAATTAGAACCTGTTTTGAGAGAGCGCACGCGCAGTACAAATTTGTCCGTGCGACGTAATTAATGATATATTTCTTGACCCGCGTGATGCGCCGATATCTATTAATAATAAATAAAGATATTTTGAGTTGATGGTACGAGGCCAATATTTTATTTATTTACCACGTCAGTCGTGCAAACCGTCATTCCCCATCTCCCCCACCCTTTTTCTAATTTTCGAAGGAACGAGCGGTTCAATGGACCACGCCTCCTCCGCAGGAATTGTGAGTACAACTCATGAGCTGTGTTGGAAATAGATTGTCGTGAAAAAGTTGAAAAAGAACCGTACACAAATCTTTGTGACTAATGATAATTATTATTTATTATTTTAAATAATCAGCCCGTTTCACTATACAGATGTCTTTGGATATGAATCAAGGAGCGTTATGCACATATTGAAAAAGTGCTCACAAAAACGTCGCTCATTTTTTAAACAAAAAAATATACATAAACAAAAAAAGGTCAGCTACAGCACTGCCTCTCGCGTTTACGTAAATTATAACCGCGAAATTCAAATTCTCTAACTCACGCTAAGCGGCTGAGTGCATATAAATGCCTAGCAATATTCAATATACGCCCCCACAATCAGACGCTGACTTGTTTAATGGCAAAAAATATATTCACTCAATATTCTCTTTATATCAATCTTTGACATTGGCTTAGTTAAAAAGTCTGCTATATTATCTTTGCTCCTAACATACTTTAACTCAAACTTTTCTTTCTTAAGCCAATCTATAATAAATAGTAGCTTTATATCAATATGTCTAGTTTTAGCGTTCTCAATACTGTTTTTACTAAAATGAATTGCTGATTGATTGTCACAAAATTGTATAGGCTTTTCTATCATATTTTCTAATATATTTGAACTATTCAATACATTTGAAAACCATACTAAGTCTTTCACACTCTTAACTAAAGCAATGAATTCTGATTCCATGAAACTTAAAGCTATACACTTTTGTTTTATCGATTTCCACAGGAAGGGTACATCGTTGTACAACAAAATATATCCACTAGTTGAGTATCTTTGCATTAGACTACTTCCCCAATTCGCATCCGAATATGAAACTAGACCTGAACTTTTGACATTTGATAGATTTATTTTATAATTTTTTGTGTTAAAAACATAGTTCATTATATCAACTACGATTTTCCAATGATCGTAATTATACGCGTTACACAATTGAAACATCAAATTAACAGCAAAAGAAATATCGGGTCTACTTCTATCTGACAAAAAAGATAAACAACCAATCAACGTTCTATATGGGAACTTTTTCATTATCTCATTTTCGATAATCTTATTTTCTTCTCTCGGAGGTATCATACCTATTTTCAATGGTAAGTTAACATAACTTCGTGGTAAATCTTTAAATTTGTTCATTAATTTATCTATATAGGTCCTTTGATGTAAATAATACTTGTTTTCTATCTCATCAAAATTTACACCCAATATATATTTGACTTTTCCCAAATCTTCAATATCAATTTTCCCCTTTAATTTTAAGATTACATTACAAATTAATTCGTCATTTCTCGCAAATATAATAATATCGTCGACATATAGTAATAAAAATACGTTATTCTCTAAAGTATAAACGCAATTACACTACTCCAATTTAACAAAATTCAATGATTCCAAAATACTCTGAATCTCATCATACCACACTCTACCACTCTGGTGCAAACCATAAATTGCTTTCAATAACAAACAGACTTTATTCTCCTTACCAGGAATCTCAAAGCCTCTAGGTTGTTTGATATAGTTTCTTTCTTTTAACTTTCCATATAAATACGCTGCTTTTACATTTAATTGTCTATGTTTCCACGATAATACTGTTACAAATCATATAAAGAAGAATCTGATTAATGAAAAATTTATTACGGGTGAAAATACATCACAATAATCAATACCATATCTCTGATTATAACCTTGAGCAACTAATCGTGCTTTAAATTTCTTTATATTATTTTTATCATCTTTTTTTACATTATATACCCAGCGACTACCTATTACTTTACAATTTGGGGGTAGATCAACGAGTGTCCATACTTCTCTTGAATTCATCGTGTCAATCTCATCACTCATGGCTTTAAACCATTGATCCTTCATCGGTGAGAGCTGATATTCTTCGTATGTCCCTGGGATATCAACTAATAGAGCTTCTTGTTCATGAGTCATTTCACATCTTTTGGGATCGACATTTTAGTCATATTTGGCTTTTCTTCTTAAATCTGTCTCTTTTCTATTGTTATTGGATCCCGTCGGCTTAAAACAAAATTTTTTTGGATTAAAATTTAGTTGTTTTTGTTCGCAATACCTTTTAATATCGTTAATAGATCTCATCCTCATATTGTCACCGGGAGAATAATAGTAAACATCAATTCGGTCCTCTGTTTTCCTTGGTCTTTCGACTCTTAGCCATTCTGTCGCATCTGTCTCTCCCACATTATCACTTTGATCATCTTGTTTCACAATATCATCGGCTTGTAGATCCTTTACAATTTCATCATCCACGAATTCTTCATCTTCTGATCGAATGATATATCTATTGTTTTCATTCGTTTTTCCTTTCCCAAATAAAGCGTTAACTCCGTTTTTGCTTTCTTCGATTTTAACATGTACCGTTTCTATAACATTCTTCGACTTCGGCATCCATACGCGATATCCTTTCGTTTTTATTGTGTATCCAACTACGATTCCAAGCTCTGCATTTTCTTGCAATTTATTTCTCTTTGATCTTGGCGTGTACACATAAGCAAACGATCCGAAGATTCGCAAGTCTTGGACTGAGGGTTTCTTTCCCCACCATTTCTCTTCTGGTGTACAGTATCTTAAGAGTTTATGGATGCTTCTGTTTTTGACGTGCACGAATGTATGCAGTGCTTCTGCCCAAAATCTTGGCTGTAATCCACTATCTTTTAACATGGATCTCACACCTTCCACTGCTGTGCGGTTAAATCTCTCGGCGACTCCGTTTTGTTCTGGTGAGTACGTCGATGTCCTTTCTATTCTAATGCCCTTTTCTTGCAAAAAATCTTTAAATTCACTATGGCAAAATTCCATACCGTTGTCGGTACGTATAGACTTGACTTTCTTATCGTGCTGCCTTTCAGCTTCATTTAAAAATATTTTAAAATACTTAAAGACTTCTGACTTTCTCTGCATTGTGTAAACAAAAACCTTTCTTGAGTAGTCATCGATGATTGATAAAAAATAGTTAGCACCACCAACTGACATAACTGGAGATGGTCCCCATACATCCATGTATATTCTCTCCAAAATACTTTTCGATATTATAGTTGGTATTCCTTTAAATGACGAGCGGGTCGCTTTACTAACTTGACAAATTTCGCATTTAATATTTTCGTCGTTTACTTTTCCTATACCTCGTACTATATCTTTTCTCTGCATTTGACTTATGTACTGCATATTTATATGACAAAATCTTCTGTGTAATTTTATTGAATCGTTGACTTCAGTTACGTTATGGACTTCATTTTCACCCTTTTTATAATATGCATTTACTATATAAAATCGTTCTTTTCTATTAACTGTAAAGAAATAGTCACCATTACTATTATAAACTATCATTTTATTATTTTTCCATCTGACATCAAAGCCTGCGATATCCATGCACGCTCCACTTATTAGATTTCTTCTCAAATTTGGGGCAAGCAATACATTTTTCAATTTTACCTGGATATATCTGCCTTTTTCTTTTAAATAAAACGTTATATCTCCTTTGCCAATTACATGAGATTTTCCATTTTTATCGTCTATTAAAACTTCTGTAGGTGGCAATTCAACAAAGTTTTCTAAATTCATTTTCTCTGTACAAAAATGAGATGTTGCTCCAGTATCTATAAGCCATTCGTCACACTTCTCTGCTATGTTATTCAGATAAACTTCATGACTGATTTTTCTTTTCTGAGCATTAATATTGTCTTCAATATAGAACGCATTACTTTGGTCAGTATTTTTATTCTGAAAATTCTTCTTGCCCTCTTCTCTTTTTAGAGCAAAACAATTTCTTTTTATATGACCAACCTTATGACAAAAATTACACTTAATACTTTTATAATATTTCTGTTTTTTATGATTTTTGTTTTCATTTTTGTTTTCTGCTTTACTATTACCTTTTGCATTCTTATTTTCTGTAGTGTACGCATTTATGACATTTTCTAAGCCATCATCTCTTCTTTTCTGTTTTATTCTGCCTTCTTCTGTAATCAGCTGTTTTTCAATATTTGTAAAGTTAAATTCATCATCTTTTGATCTGTACAAAACTTGTACTAAATTGTCATAATCTGATGGCAATTTTCTTATCAACTGAAAACATTGTAATGTGTCTGGAATATTAAATCCAGCATCTTTAATTGGTGATGCTTTTTCACTTACTCTTTTACAAAATATTCCTATGGTTTCTTCGTGCAGATTAAACTTGAGGTCATAAAATTCATCAACGAGGCCTGCCAAGCGTGCTCGTGATTTTGGCTCGAAATTCTCATTTAAGATTTTCCACGCTTCTTTTCCATCTAGCGTGCTGGCAATTAATGATTGATACTGTCTCTCTATGCCTTGAAAAATTTTTGTATATGCTCTTTCTTTTCTTCTTTTGTAATCTGCTTTTACAGTACCTGAAACTTCATTCGGTAAGTCTTCTGCGGTGCCGTCTACAAAATCCCACGATCCGCGATCAATAAGAGTCACTTTCATATCCAATTTCTAACTATTATAATTATCTGCGTTTAGCTTCGGGAAATTTAAGTAAGTTGAAGAATTATTCATTTCCATTTTTTTTTTAAAAGATTTGTTTTCTTTATTCTTGACACTTCACACTACTTTCAAATTAATTTCAAATCACAGTCACTTATTTTTTTCTTTTTGTGCCACGTGCTCTGGGCCCATAACCTTTGTTGGAAATAGATTGTCGTGAAAAGGTTGAAAAAGAACCGTACACAAATCTTTGTGACTAATGATAATTATTATTTATTATTTTAAATAATCAGCCCGTCTCACTATACAGATGTCTTTGGATATGAATCAAGGAGCGTTATGCACATATTGAAAAAGTGCTCACAAAAACGTCGCTCATTTTTTAAACAAAAAAATATACATAAACAAAAAAAGGTCAGCTACAGCACTGCCTCTCGCGTTTACGTAAATTATAACCGCGAAATTCAAATTCTCTAATTCACGCTAAGCGGCTGAGTGCATATAAATGCCTAGCAATATTCAATAAGCTGGGCGATTAGCCGCTGCCGCGCTATGCAGGGTTCGCGGCCGCGGGGCAAGTGTTTGCGATACTGCCACATAGCACGTATGATTGAGTCACACGTTGCGTGACACTCATAATGTACACGGCCGAGTTGGAGACAAATTCGTCCCAAATCTTCCCCGTTACAATTTATAAATTATAAGGTTGGCAAATATCTCCCTTCCGCTTTTTTGCTCTGTATTCAATGCTGTATAAAAAGTATTACAGTGATCGGATTTAGTTCAAATATAAGCCGCTTTGTTCGATAATCTGTTTCCACCTAGACGGGAACTTCATAATACCTCCCTCGTAGAAGCCCCCCTCCTTATTTGCGAAGAACTCGAACAGCCACTTTTCACAAGCCTCTTTTGTGTTCAATTTTACACCACCAAGGGCGTTCGCCATGGACAGTAACAGGTGGTAATGACTTGGCGCTATGTCCGGGCTATATGATGGATGCGATAAAACCTCCCATCTGAGCTCCCATAGCTTCTGACGAGTCATCAACGAAGTGTGTGGTCTGGCGTTGTCCTGGTGGAACACTATACCCTTCCTGTTGGCCAATTCTGGATGTTTCTGGTCGATCACCAGCTTCAAGCAGTCCAGTTGTTCGCAGTTGATGATAGAATTAAGCGTCTGGCCATATGGGAGCAGCTCATAGTGGATGATTCCCTTCCAATCCCACCAAATACGCAGCAAAACATCAAGCTTTTTTTTGTATCCAACCTTCTGAAGATGGTTTAAAATGGTTTGGTGACTAATTCCCATCTACTGGGTGATGTCACGAGATGCCGTATGCCGGTCTAACTCGATTTTACAATGATTTGATCGGTATTTTTCGTCATAGTTCTTTCGCCGGCTGGCTTATTTATGGTGTCGTTTTCACCGGTTCTGAATCGTGGAAACCATCCCACCGCGGTTCGAAGTGATAGAGTACCATCCCCCAAAATACCATTAATCTCACGGAACGTTTCTCTAGCGGATTTGCCTTTGACGAAGGAAAACTTTAAAATAGCGCGAATTTCGGCGTTAGTGAACTCCATGTTTACACGTCTATAACTGTTGAATGCAATTTCCAAACTAATCAAGCATTTCGTCGTTTTGTAGGTTATGTCAAGATCTTTCAAATGATACATAGTATTGCCAGATACTAGCTCTGTAGCGCTTTGTACATAGCCACTAAAATTCTAAAGACAAAAAGGTAGAAGGGAGATATTTGCCAACCTAATATATAAGGGAAACGGATCCTTACAGCTTAGTCTGTGAGGAATATTCTCGATCTCGAATCATTCAAATCGGTGAAAAACTCGAGGGAAGCCATAATGGTTTCCATTTTTTTTGAAAGGGAATCTACCCACCGCAATCTAAAGGAACCACACCGTGTTCCGGCGGGTCAACTGACTCCGCTACCGATAGAACCGATTGCAAGACACTACACGAATAAGCTAATACGATTAAACTAATTACCAATAAATTATTTATAATATATATATATGTATATATATATATATATATATATATATATATATGACGTTTACTTGATAGGAAACATTTGCTGTTTAAGAAAAGTTGTTGAATTTTAAGAAAAGAGCTGCAAAGTCGCATTGAATGCTTGTCGAGGCATATGGCGATCGAACTCTATCAGAAGCAACTTGCAAAAAATGGTTTCAACGTTTGAGAAATAATGATTTTGATTGGACGAATTAAGAACGTGAAAGCCCACCAATTAAGTTTTGTGCACATTGACAACAAATGATCAATTTGAATCATGCATTGAGCGAAAAATGATCTGGTATTCACCAAACTTGGCTCCTTCCGACTACCATTTGTTTCATTGACGGGACACGCATTGGCTGATCAGCACTTCGATTCTTACGAGGAAATCGAAAATTGTGTGTGTGATTGGTTTGCTTCAAAAGACAAACAATTTTATTAGTACGGTATCTAGAAGTTGCCAGAAAGGTGGTCAAAAAGTGTGTTACTTTCCCCTTAAAATCAGTGTTTTATTTTCACCAAGTACCGTTCATATTACGCGCGCGCGCGCGATTTTCATCAGATTCATGTATTGTACAAATGTCATAGATTTACACACATTTTAACAGCCAGTCTATGCAAAGCAAATTATGAATTGCATATAAATAATTATAGCAGCTGCATAATAATTGAATACGAATAATTATTATCAGTGGTTATAATTATAAATAATTTTTCTGCACCATTAAATTCTATCTGGTATAACGGACGCCGAGAGCCAGGCCTGTCAAGACCAAGGCGAGCCGAGCTAGCAGACTCGAAAGAGAAAAAGGACGGTGACGTGTAGTTTGAATTCGTCGGTTCAATTATATCATTATCTAACATTTCCCCAATTTATGTATCTAATTCCTGCTTCAATGCATGTAGAATGCGGTAAGGTTTAATGATTACTGGTACATCGTTTATAATTTAAATATAATGCACTATTTTATTAGTAGTACATTTTCGCCATTTAAATGAATACAATCTGTGTATTCTTAAATCATTTTTCTGTTGATCCTTGATGAGCTTGTTTCGCATGTTTGACAGTATTTCAATACTGTCATCAATTTGTCTTTTTTATAGGCTCTCACTCGCCTTCTTTAAGACGAAATATTTCTTGAGTGCCTCAAAACTTTGCATTCATTTTCTTCGTTTTCTAATTATTTCTAATCATTTCAATCGAAGCGCAAGTTTCGTAAAAATGCGAAGGTACCTGTATTTACCTGCCGTTCCCGTATTACACGCGATATAGTACAGGTCTGCTTTTTGATGCTTCTACACAATTACCTTTAGCCCTTTGTTGCATTTAACCAACGTGCATATACTTATTTTCTTTATTCTCTGAAATCTTTATTCTCACTTTTAGTCGATGACCTCTCATTATTCCTTCTGGCAGGTTTTTTTCTTTTAGGACCACATATTTTTCCTTCACTTTGTATTTTTGACGACCGTATGCATTTTGTTTCCATATTAAAAAGTTTTAGTTCCATGTTTATCCGTCCCATTCCAGAATTTATCTCCGATATGCGAATTTTAACGAAATTCTCGAAAGAAACGATATTCTAAATAATTATCCCCATAATAATTTTTGCTTTATTTTTCATTCTTTATTTAGATGGTACATGTATACATAGTGTCCCATAATAACTAGTCCCTAGTTATATTACGCGAAAGAATTCAAGCAGTTTCGGAAGAATTAAACTCTCCGATTCCTGCTGATAATGATATAGGTAATTACAAAATAAAACAAAAATTGTTTCCTCGGGCGAAAACTTGGTCATTCAAATTTGCGGCATAGTACAAAAAACCGAAAGTAAGAGTCCTTAAGATGGAACCGCACGAGATGCATAAAATCGCAAGGTAAATTGAGGATATCTTTTATGAAGCGAGTAAGGTATTGGTTTTGACTTATAAGCCGAACAGTGGAGTTTATGTGGCTCTATCATACGCCATTATTTTTTATTTTTTGACGTGGTTCCCTAATGAGTCTTGGAGGAGTTCGGAGTAGCACCCACTATCCCCAGTCACATACGACTGCCCATCTCCAACTTTATGATTGCCGTAGAGGGGACTTTGCCAAGTTTACCTAAAAACCAAATCAAGTTAGCCTCACAGTGATTGTCGCGGATGGGAGTTGTGCAGAAAGGGATGGACACTACACAAATAACGATACATAGGGAGATAAAATAGAAATCCGCTTGTTTGCGGCGGGCGAACAATCCGTGCCCGAGACACTAACCTCCTCAAGACGTATATTGCCATCCTTCTTGGCGATCTCTGTGTTCAAGACTACCCTATAACAATGCCAGAATGGGTTGACACGATTCCGTTCGTTGACTTGCGTGACCAGACATTTGATAAATCAGATTTTACTTGGCCTTTGCTAATCACCAAAGCCTCGAGCCGCATCTGCGCTGACCTCATCGCCTGGATCATCATAACTGTTTAGCTCTGCGTCTCAGAAGACTCCTCAATAATAAGAGAATAAAGTTTTATTTTAAAAAAGCCTTTGTTTTCATTTTAAATACTAGATAACCAGTTCTCAAGGGTAATTAAAATACATAAACACCGTGAAGGCGAACAGCGCTCGCATATTTTAAGTAGTTTTGGAGACTATTTAATCAAGGAACAAAAATCAAAGTAGAAGATGTTTTAAAGTGAAAGATCATGCTCTTTCGATTGTTTTTTGAGATTCTCGAACGAACGATTCCTGAGATACGGGCGATGAGGCTAGCGGGCATGCAGCAGACTAGTGGTTCATGCTCATACTTGTTTATTATTTTGCAGATTGATTATCAAGTATTTAAAATGAATAAAATGGCTTTTTTAAAGGGAAATTCCACGCTCGTTTTCAATGGCAATATCCCGTGACACGGGCGATAAGGCCAGCGCAGATGCTATTTTGTAACTTACATGGCCGAATAAAATATTATTTATATAGGAATGTTCTTTTTTTAAAAGAGCTGAATTTCTGAACTTCAGGCTGTGATTTCTATATGACATTGTCAATGCTGATCGGTACCACGATCGCCTTTTCACTTATCTTACCGACTAGCCCGGCCAGCTTATCTCACACGGCTCACATGCCCCTCGAACCCCTTCGATAAAAAAAATAGCTGCAGACAAGCAATTTTTGCACAGGTTGTATATACATTAGAAAAAGTGACCATAATTTTGAAATTAAAAACACCTTGAACTTTTTTTACGTACCTTTCTATCAGAAACCATAAGCTGTTATTAGTTTAAATTTCTGAGATTGGCGAATTTTGATAAATTGTAGCTCTGTTAGTAATGATGTTAGCTTAGTCTAATATGAACATAATATAATTTAATTTGTATTACATTAGATTAAAAATATTCTATACTTTTATTTACAGACTTATACAATAACTGAAACGGTTGGAAAAATTTGTGAAACTTACAAATGTAAACCAATTGAAGGAATGCTAAGTCATCAATTAAAACAATTTAAAATCGATGGAGATAAAACAATTATTCAGAATCCTAATGAAGCTCAAAAAAAAGAGCATGATAAATTCACAATGGAAATGCATGAAGTGAGTATTTTGCAATATTAAGGGAAAAGTCTGGTTTAGGAGGCCAAAAAAGTGGGTTTTCGGCAATTTTTTTGGAAGGAAAGTCCAATAAAAGAATTTTTTTCTGTATGAACTAAAAAAATTTCAAGAAAGTTGTCAAAATTTAACTTTTTTAGAAGTTTGAAAAAATTTTACTTTTTTAAAGAAAAATATCATCATTTTAAGTAGCAAAAATTATAGTTTAAAAAAAGTTTTCCTAATTTTTTAGTACATTTAAAAGGTAATTTCATAAGAAATCTAGAAAATTTTGATTTATTTCGATAGGATATGTAGTTATTTTTTAAATACCAAGGCAGTTTTGTAAAAGTCGAAAAAAAAATTCGAGAAAGCGTGCTTCAATTTTCGGTCAGAAAAAATGTAAGTTTTTGAGTACTTACAGTAATGATATACTAATCTACAGTTCATACGCCATACAGTAGTTGTCTACTTCAAAAAGCTAGTTCTGGCCCAGGGCTTGCAATCTCCTTACTGTTCTAGCTTTCTTACTAGAATGTGGTGCACGCCAATTTTCGCGCTGTTCGCGTCGACTAAGTGAGAAAAATTTTTGCTGCAAATTGAGAAAAATTACACTGTTGGCCAATAATTAAATTGAATTCTTGCATTGTGGATGAAACAAAAAACCAAGAATGTTTAACATATATTATAATTTTCTAGGGAAACGCGTGTTTCGTCTAGTTTGAAAATAATAGATAGGAAAAGCAAAGACCAAGAGACGCAGAATTAAGTGAGTTCATTGCTATCCTATTCTAGGACCTTATAGTATGGAGGAGTTATATGTACATAAATAATAAAATGAAGAGTAGACTTTTAATATTAATGTGCTTACATTTTATTGATCACAATCTTGTGCACTGTATTAATGGCACGATCTCGCTTGTTGACTTTAAATATCTCGCGGCGCGTTATATACAAAGTATTTCCCGAAAGTGTACTTATTATGCATTAACGCCATTTTCCAATCTGCTATTTTCTGAGGTTGAACTCGTTCTTGTGCAGCTCTTTCGCCGCCTACTGTATCTACAAAATTTCCTGCTACATCCTTCCAGTCTTCAGAGTCTTGCTTCTTATTCGCCCTGCTGAAAGCCTTAAGAGCCCTTTTACAGATTTTAGTTGGCAGTTTTCATATGTTCTATTGTTGTCTGGACCTGTTGTAGAATCCAATCCAGTTCAAATTCATGTTCGAAAAATAGGTGGAAAGTATGTTATATAGTTGACGCCGAATTCAGAATAAACTGAGAGAAATGCGAGTTCAACTATACAAAAGTATTTTTCTAAGTTATAGACTAAACGTCAAATGATCGAGGCCGGACCTGGAAAAGATCGTTTCTGTTCTGAAATATCGATCATATATATCGCGAAAGAGTTGTGTACGTTTTTAATAAGAGAACCTAAACAAAGGTACTGTCGATGGAACTGTATAAGTGACTGTTTGACATGTGACGTAAGGCGATTCTATTTTTTAATCTTGCGAGACGTAAATTCACATTTACCTTACTTTTTTATCACCGTTATAGTGAAATTTAATCCGGTACAAGTATGAAAAGTTTGATGTTAATAAACTCAAGATTCTGTTAATATTTTGTAGATATAAAAATCGTGTTTATTCACTTTAACATAAGACGAGTGTAGTTATAATATTGCAAGACGTGTCGACACTTTGGGTTATAATCGACGATTGACCGCTTCCTGTTGATCGAGAGCTAAGAGAGAGCTATTTTTCGTGACCAGACTTGCAGTACAATACACCTTGTTAAGTTATTGTTGTTATCGTTACAATAGATGAGCCTGCAGCAGCATGTTATGGGAATGTCTTCATAACTGTCGCTCCCGAATTTAAGTGATGAGATTAGGGACTGAATAGCCATGTATATTATATGGCATTGACTACTTGACGTTGTTCGGCATGTTCAAATTCAGTTATTACGGGGTACCTTTACCTGGTCAAGAAACACAAGTAGCCCTTTCATTTAAATATTACAGCTATTGGTAAACTTATATGCAACTAAATTCTTTTATTGTGAATTCTTTTGTTGTAAATTCTTTTATTGAAACTGTGTATTTAATATAAATTGATACATAATATTACGTTCAATATTAATTATTAAAATAAATATTTAACTGTATTACTATAATAAATATTCTGCAAGCTTTCCTTATAATCAAGGGCGGATCTTCAAAATCTAATCTGCGTGTGTTCGCTACAACTGCTAAACATAATCTGCCGCCGCGCGCTGAGACAAGCTGCACTCGCCTCTGGGCCGTCTCGTGGCATTGACGAGAGGAGTCAAGGTGCGTGCCCTGCATATATGGCTCAGCTCTCCCTAGAACAGCTATTCAGACAGCTCGTCGTTGTCTCCTCGACTACGCCTTCCTCCAACGTGCTGTCCGCGGCAGCGTCGGTCGGCCAAGGCACGACGTAGCTCCTCTCGATTGCGACGTGGTCGCTGTGAGGGTTCACATCGACCGGCTCCTCTTCAATGTAGCAGTAGTGACTCTTAACCGTGCGCATAGATAATTAGTCTAGCTGAGCAGGGATTCCTACTCCTTGGGTGGCCCACATGTGGGGGCCTGGCCAGCGCTATGATCGTTCCTCTGGGCCGCGAAGAGCCTATTGGCTCTCTGCGCTTCCATCTAGACTACTCTCTCTCTCTCTCTCTCTTTCTCTGTACAAGTCCGCATTGTCCCCGTATCGCCCTCATGTCAGCACTTTTTAACTAAATAATTGTGTCTGCCAAAATCCTTCAAATCTATCACGCTGCTATACAATCTTATCGCAAATGACAATATTATTAAAACAATTTTATTATTTCCTAGTGCGCACACTTGCCTTTATTTGTTCGGTAAAGTATGCCGCCACTCTTTTTGTAGCCAAACTAAACTTCTACAGTTTTCATTATTTCCATTGGATCGTGATAGGTTATAAGTGACATTGACACCGTTTTGAAACCATCTATTGCGTGCTGCATCTGATAGAGTATAATCACTATATGTCTCGACAAGTATTCAATGCGATTCTGCAGCATTTTTCTTCAAATGAAAACAAAAAAATGAATGCAAATCATCACTTTTTGTTACAAAATTCCACATTAACACAATAAAAAAATATGGTATTTATTCAATGACTCAATATACACTAACTATGTTTGAACTAGGTATCATATCTTGAAGAAGAGATTTG
This sequence comes from Sycophaga agraensis, assembly GCA_018906755.1. Lineage (NCBI taxonomy): Eukaryota > Metazoa > Arthropoda > Insecta > Hymenoptera > Pteromalidae > Sycophaga > Sycophaga agraensis. The sequence goes on along the minus strand of JACCIE010000062.1, from coordinate 111,849 downwards.
TATCTTAACGCTCACTTTATACTGATATTCCTGGCAAGTACCGACAATACTTTACATCTATCTTAATTACCTAGAAACCGAAAGTCAATGAAATATGTACTTCAAACAGAGAAACTACGGTGCCCACTATTTAGACATCAGCTTCGAGAACTCTGATCATTTACACACTTAGTATAATTGAAACTTGAATTTGAACTCGAAAACCTTTGGTGTGTAATATTTAGAAATCATCTCCAGAGATCACACAGGGCTTAGACATCGAATGACTTTAAAATATATACCTATATCCAAAAAATGATGAACCATCTAATATCATTAAAATAAACATCTGTACTTGTAAGCTTCAAATACGAGCGCAGTCCCATAAGTATTGAGAAGTTTACGGTCGTCTAGTACGTACTTGTACATGTCCAAATTTCAGCTAAATCGGACTCGTAGTTTTGTTTTGATCGCGTGTGTAAACGGGTGTATTCACAGACTTTAGAAGAATGGAAAAAAAGAAATATCGGAAAAATATCGGTGATTCAATTCATATTTTTGGAAGGAAAATCACGTAGTGAAATGAAAGAGCGCATGGATGTTGTATACTGCAATTCTTCTATGACGGGCGTCGAAAATTGGTTTAACGAGATTCAGTGAGATCACATATTGATTTTCGGTGAGTCTCATTCAATAAGTAGATAACGACTACGGAGGATAACGTGACAAATATTCACAATCTCGTATTGGCAGACAGTCAATTGAAGATGCGAGAGATAGGCGAAACAACATGCATTTCAAAAGTATGTGGGTCTTATCCTGCATAAAATTTTGAAGAATTTACATGAGTAAAGGGAAATGTATGGAGCAATTTACGCTTATTTGTTAGTTCAAACTATTTAATAATTTAATATATTAATTGTTTGTTGAAAATAGCAAAACGTTTCAAATTCTCAGACTGATGATTTTTAACTTCAAAACTGTTTTTTCAAACAGGAAAATATATTTGTTTTAATTATGAAAAAAGTTAATTAACTATATAAATAATCACTTTTTGTAAATGTGACCGTCATTTCATTTCAACAAGCCTAAAAGCTCCTCAGTTTACGAATTGTATCAAAAACTACAATCAGTTCTTGGTTTTATTTACCTGCACAGTTCAACTTTTGGAATTTATATTTTGGTTTTTAAATTTTTTAAATCCATCGAAAACTCGACGGAAGCTATTTCGTATGCTTTTACTCCCAAACGGGACCATCTGTGCATCGGCCTTACCTATGAGAAGCTCTTTATCGAATCGCTAGAGCATTAGATAATATTTTCCTGGTTTATCTCTTAATATATACAATGCTTTATATCATCGTTAAAAACAACCCTGAAAATCATACATTTTTCCCATTACAGCATACAAAATTGAAATTTGGCAAGATACAATGCTAAATGCATGTGTCATGTTTAAAAAAGTATCTTACACACTTTTTAAATTAAGTAAACGATTTCTAGTACAAATAATTAACTGCCATTCATACGATTGATATTGTTACAATTATGATTACAATTTATTACATTATTGTTACAATGTCGATGATTATAATTTTTTTATATGTAGCGGCTGAACATTTTTGTATTGTGATTTATCATTGATAACAGCGGAAAGAATTAAGTACTTGTAGGATTATTCATAGAATAGAGAACAATGCCACAAAATTAAAAAATTAACTTTATAATTAATTTTGCAGGTATACGCTATGGATGTCTTAGTAAGTTCTGGCGATGGTATAGGTAAAGAACAAGATACAAGAGTTACTATTTTTAAAAAAACTGAAGAAACGTACCAACTAAAATTGAAAGCATCTCGTATGTTTTATTCGGAAGTATCTCATAAACATGGGCTTATGCCGTTTAATCTTCGAACATTCGAAGATGAGAAGAAGGCAAAAATGGCTGTGGTTGAATGTGTTAATCATCGGCTTATAGAACCGTTTCAGGTATTTTTATCAATTAATCTACATTTATTACGCGTATTAAAAATATTTAATATTATTACTTTTGAAACTTCATCTTTAGTGCAAATATACCGAAAGCTTTGTTAGTAATAAATAAATGTTATAAAATTTAGTATAACTCTTGTCAAATGTTGAAAAGAGTATAAATTTTTTTTTACTTTTCATTGGCTAACCGTTGGAACTAAATTCTACAAAGCTTTTTTGATATTTACCAAGTTATTGCAATAATTATGATTCTCTGTAATAGTTTATAAAAAATAATTTAAAGATAAATTTACGAAGTAAGTAATTTTAAAGAATATAAGACTTTTATTAGCAATACAATAAATACACTGGTAGAACTGAACAGCATAAAATGATCATAATATACAGAATTTTATGCTAGATGATCATTAAATTCTCTATAAAAAGTATGAATTTCGGCATAATTCTTGCCACCTGGCGATATAATTACGAACAGAAAATGCACGTGTTTTATGCTCAGTGTTATACTGAAGGAAAGCAGACGAATCTACGAAGTTAACCTCAAATTTTGTTTGTAAACATTCATATATTACGTGCATTTAGGATCTAAGGAGAGTTATTAACTGAATTAATTAATTATTAATGGATAATAATTACAATTATTAGTAAATATCATTAATTAGTTATTAATTAATTACTAACCTAAATAAATAAGTATGCATACCATTGTATACAGCATGAAGTGATTATATAAATTATTATTTACTAATTTTTTTAGAATGATGGGAACAGCATACAGTGTGAAATATTTATATTTGACAGTTTTATATTTGTGAATTGAGTTTTATCGAGTTTTCTTTTAAATTAATTGTATTTATTTTTTTAAAAATATCGATGGTTATTATTACGTCATGTTTTTCATTTATTTTCTATCATTTTCTGTCATTTCATTTCGTCAATTGTTTTCTGATCATTTTATTAAATTAAAATTGTATATGAAGACCAATATTTTTCAAGATACATTAGCTAATAATTATTACTAAAATTAATTTCATTTTTTAATAAATAATTAAATTCTATAATAAATTTTTTAAAAAATTCTGTTAAATGTTTAGGCTATTTGAATTATGTAGCAATTAATATGCATTTCCATATTCTTCTAATTTACTTTGTATGCTATAGTATACAAAATTTCATTCAGTGCTCTTAAGATTATGTTGGGTATGGTGTCGCTCGTATCATCGAGCCTTGGTCATAACATGAGCATAACTATAATACATTCCTGTTTATGATTATGCTTTACAGCACAGTCATATTTATGTACAATCCATCATAACATATGCCGAATTTTCCACCAGTATTGTTGTTTAAATACCTGTTTGAACATATTTCTCATTTCTATACAATCTGCCGATGGAATGATACTTACGATCTAGGAATACCTGAGACTACTGATAATCCTCTATTTACCTATTTTTTTATCCCTTAATGTATCTCACAGATATATGCGGCTTCAGCACAATGCTTCGTTAGAAGTCGCACTGCATCTCTGCCAGCGAATATATCAACCTATTTATTTTCTTCGATCTGAGAATTGTAGAATCGATAGAAACCTAACTACCTATTCCTCTTTTTATTCTCCAGTAGATTGTTGCTGTTTCCATAACGATCCTTGACTCTGCTATAAATAAGGTATTATGCTTCCTCTGATTATTATCAACCTCCATTTTTGAACCATTCGTAAATTACACAGTGCTTAAGTTATTCCCGGTCGTCGTCAAATAGTGATATTGATGAAGAAATCGAGGAATTTTATCTCATTTGATAATGCTAAAAATTATTCGATCTTTTTCTCCCATTCTTTGTTAGTTAAATAAAAATTTAGTTACGGATGAAAGAGTGAAGCAATAACTGTGTACTTTATGATCTTTATTTTTTACAGGTTTATTACATAATAAAAAGTCAAAGGATTGTAATGCAAATATAAACATTTAATAATCATAGTATGTTAATTGAAATGAAAAAAATTAAATGTTTGAAATATGCTCTTTAATTTTATTTTGGATAAGATACGAAATACATCTGGCGTGAACCAATGCAAAGATGTGCTTACTCGCCGCAGTAACCCTAGATTGTGCAGCTCATATCAGATTATGATGGCGTTTTGAGACTGTAACAAACGATTATGAACACATTTAATCCTTAATGTAGGCTCAGAGGCACGATTCTGCACAAAGCCGATCAAGTACTCCGACACCCATGGCCTTTCAGTCCCCTGAGTATCTGAGGTTGAGAGTACAATAACCTGGAATTGTTCATCTGCATAAAGCGCTGCTTCACTTAATTCGAATCACAAAAAATCGTGTGTTAGTTTAAAGTGATTTTAGTGATGTTAAAGTTTAACTAGGTTTCCGCTGCATCGAACAGATGGTAGTTAGGATGATCATGTAAACAAAAACGAAATTCCTCAATGTGAGCTACCTTAGTATCTTAACGTTGCTTAAACTCACAATATTGACCTCGGCTTGACTACAAATTCATGAACCGCACATTTCTGATATCAGTCGTCACCGTTCCTGCACGGGACAAAGCGATATTCTGCGTGAAGAACACAGTGCAAGTCTGCCTTGCATCTGAATCAATTGTACGAAGCTGCAGTTTAATTAATGGTATTGCCGGTCGAAGTTTTACACCAACCCCTTCTAAGACCTTCCTCTTCGCATCCTAAGCTGCAATATTCAAACTTGATTTTCAAGCATGAAGGAGGGAAGCACAGAAGTGATGACGCAACATCAGAGCGCGACACTTCTATGCTAATATAGTCGATCACCCCTGCGAAGATCTCTCTCCCATCATCCTGATTGTCACATAACATATGTCCAGGAATTTCGAGAACTGAATAACTGAAATATCACTATTAATATTATTACTATCGTTATCATTACTATTAATGTGTTTTCTCTATCCATATTTTCTATCGTGTGTTTATTATTTTTATTATATTTGTATTTCGATTGAACTATTATCATCGGCACCCGAGTTTCCGGCAATCACCCGCAGCCGCACAATACCTCTTCCGCGATATTGCACGCCCGCATTAACTTATTCTTTACATTTTATAAACTACTTACAATAGTTTTTTCAGCATTGCTTGATTTACTTTATTATTGGATATCTCAGAGGCCAGGTTATCGGCTTTATCATTAATTTTTTTCTCCCATTTTCATTACAATATTTTTTAATGATCCGATCTCTGCTGTGTCTATGCACAGGCAAAAAGTGTTAGAGCGCTGGTGAAATGCAGCAAATGTGGGCTGTATTTTCATCCAGCATGCTCTACGACAGCGTCGCGCGTGATGCATGTATACACATATCACACCTGTGTGTCGCCTAAGCGCGCATCGCCTAGTGCCCCGTCCTTATCCGAGAGAGATAGATAGATAGAAGTTTATTTGTAAAACTTTTACAAAATTATTACGCAAATAACACTTAAAAACACAATCATCTTAAGTCAACTTAAATATAAATTATATCTCATATACGTCATTATCACAGAAGTAGCGCAGTATATGGCAATAAATAATTAAATATATAATTTTTACACAAAATTCTGCAAATAAGTCATATTTCTCTCATAATTCATTATCTATCAGTTACTACACACTCATACACTCTTACATACAATGAATGAGATGAATGTATATACAGTATAAAATGAAGGATAATACATACATACTTAAGATAGACACATATAACCAATATAGGGCGAAAATCAAAACAAGGTCAAGAGGACGACTGACTCGAGGAATATATGTGATATACCGACCCCTCAAATGCTCCATCACTAGCCTCCTGAAGCGAGAAAGAGTGGATACATTCCTTATGCTGGATGGCAGTTTGTTCCACAGATCAGCACCTTGAACAGAGACAAATCTAATTCCTATCTCGGAATGCATTCGGGAAACAGAAACATCTTTAGGTTCATCCCTGACCGGCTGATTGGATGCATCAGAAGAGAACAGATCGGCGAGGTATCCCGACTTACGCGGCCATAAGATCTTGTCGATCTGCAGGTACATAAAATATTCCCTCCAACCGTAAACTCTCATCCAACACAATCGGATTCTGAAGAGGGTGATATGATCATCCCACTTAGCACCCATCACGTAGCATATACAAGAATTCTATGAGCGTTGCAGCATTGTCCCAAGATCCACGGACGTACCTAAGTAAACTATAGAACAATAATTAAAATGAGGAAAGACCAGAGAATGCATCATTTGGCAGCAACAGCCTCCGTGGTGTACTGACGGAAAAAACATAAACTATATAAAACCTCGTTAATTCTTTCACAAACCATTTCAATGTGTGGTCGCCAGATAAGACCTGCGTGTAGCACAACAACAAGGCTTTTTACAGTCTCAGACAAAGACACGACTGCCCCCTCCTAAACTTCAATAGAATTGAATCTTGTGGACTCAATACCGGAAAGGAATCTGCGACTTCCAAAAAGAATCACAGACGTCTTTCCAATATTGAGTTTTAAAGATGCAGACAAGACCCAGTTCGAGACTACCCGTGCTGCATCTGTTACGTATCTGGCTCCTGCCTGCCTGTATTCAATGTTTGTAGGTGTATGACTCGACTGATAGGTAATAAGGAAAATGCGAGTAATATTTATGCTAAAACTGCGTTATATCTGTGATTTGATAAATGCTGTGATATTGTGTAATTATATTTATAAGTAGACTTAAGATGTCGCGTTTATAAATGTGAGTTTTGAGGAATATTTTGTAAATTGTTTACAAATAAACATTTTAGTGTCATATTTGTTTTGTTATTCATAACTGTCATTTTTTAATACGTAAAAAGAAATCTCGAGCCTCTTCAGCATAATTCATCAGAATTTTTCATCAGAAACTAATAGCTGAATGAAATTACTTTTATTTTCTCGAACAGATCAATTTTAAATTTAATATAAATAAAACTCAATAATAAATAAATATTTTCTATTTTGAATCATTCAAATTCGGGAAAAACTTGAGGAAATTCTTGATTGTTTCCTTTTTTCAAGCACCTTATGCAAAAACGCTTAACATATTCGATTTCCTAATATTTCTAATAGCCACAAAAGCATATATACCAATATTCTAATTTTTTTTAGATATACCAGGTGTACCCATACAAATGAGCTTTTTTTCAATTGATCATGTAGCTTCCATTTACTACACGTTTGAATCGTTACCATTGGTTTTGAACAGACGGAAAGAAATTGTTTGTTATGCGACATTTAACATTTCTGCCATATGCTTTTAACTCAAAGTGTGATCTTCATTCAATATCGCCAAACTTTTTTAGTGATCTTCCACGTTGTTCATTCCTTAAATCAAAATTATTATTTTTAATCTTTTAAAACCATTTATGGCGTACTGCTTCTCATAGAGAATAACCACCAGATGCCTCAACAAGTATTCGATGAGATTCTGCAGCTCTTTTCTTCAAATGAGAACAAAAAATTTTCTTTCCACAAATCATGACTGGTACAAAAGTCGATATTTTCAATACGATAAAAAAATATTCGTTCAATGACTTGATGTATACCAAATATACTTGACAGTTATCATAACAACCAACCAAAAAAAAAAAGATTCGTTCATAACAAATGTTTCCTACCGAGACATTTGTATCTTAACACTCACTTCATACCAGTATAACAGTTGGGCTAAAATTTGTAGTAAATTAATTTTGATGAAATTTAATTTTAATATTCAATATAGTTCCTTCAAGGACGATACAACGATTACAATAGTCATAAAATTTTTCAACGACATTTTTATAATACAATTTATTTTTAGCCTCAAAATAAGCCTCGGGTTCGCCGATTACCTCTTCATCGATATTCTCTTGAGATCTGAAAACAGGACAAAGTCGCTGGTGGCAAAATCTGGAGATATGCTGAATGCGGAAGCAACGCGAAGCCCATTTCATACAATTTTGCCATCATTTTCATTGATTTATGACACGGTATGTTATATTGATAAAACAGCACTTTCTTCTTCGTCAAATGAGGCCGTTTTTCCACGATTTCGTCCTTCAAATGTTGCAATTATGCTTCTGATGCCATAACCTTGCCAACCGGCTGTTACAATTTTCCACGCTCTGGAGTCAGTTCATCGTGTGCAAGTGCACTCGGCTGATTGTTGCTTGGACTTCAGTGTTTAATAATGGAGGAAATTTCAGGTTCATTACGATTGAAGAGCTTCAAACACTGCTCAGAATCATCATTTCGTTCTTCTTTTTGGTTAATTATGAGCTCGCGCGGCACCTTATTTGTACAGAACTTTCGCATACTTAAATATTCATTCACAATATGTCCAACACGTTCTTTTGATACCTTTAGTATCTCGGCTATCTCGATCAACTTCAATTTACGGTTGTCCAAATTTATTTTGTAGACTTTTTTGATGTTTTTTCGGTAACATCTTTGTTAATTTCAGGTTTTCCCTTTTCACAGGTGTTAGCCTAAGCGGAATTACGAAAAAGTATTAAACACTTAGGATAATGCCTAAATAATATTATTATTATACACCTTAATAGGTACAGTAAAAACAAAATAAAATTAATTTAAAGATTACTAATAATAAATACAAAACCGAAGAGCTTTTAATGTAATGGTAATTGATTGAATGTTTTGCAGAATCTTTACTTGATGCAATTGACTTAATTTTAAATACGTAAAAATGTTGGATGCAATTGGTAACAATAAAAATTTACTTTTCAGGTTCTGTACGAAAAACCTAATGAATATGTAGCCCAATTCAAATTTACGGTACTTCTCATGCCGAATGGTGCCCACAAAATTACAGGCATTCCACTCGAACAAGATTGCTATATTTCTGAATACTCCGTAGAAGACCAGCAACTTAAAGTAAGTAAAAATATATCTAATAATGTAACTTTATAATGGTTATATCATTATTTATTTAGGAATATTATTATTTTAATATAAATAAATTGACTTGTCATATAAATTATGTAATTTTAAGTAATACTAAATTATTCAGAAGGTAGCCAAGATAATTATTCAAACGTTTACGTAAGCATATAAACACTTAGGTTGAGTAATAGGTGGCTGGGTAATTAGATCTAGGTCTAGACAGATACCTTAGTCGACTTATCAAATATTAATCAAGTAAAAGGATCACTCACGACTGATGCCTCTAACTATGTTCTCACTAAAGAACGGATAGGGAGGTACATCAACACTATTCTTTTAAAGAGAAGAGGATTGTTGAGGACGCGGCCGAAAATAAAAGTTAAAAATTTAAAAATGTGAAAAAGGTTGAAGTCCAGCTTTGCTAACTGGATCTTCACCTTCTTTATTTTTTTTTTAACAAAATAAACATGTCGTGTAGATTTATATCGTACAGATACGACTGGTCTATCCGCGGGATCACGCTATTTGCCGCAAGCGGGTTGTACGACACCGTTTAAGGACTAATCCTTTGTAAAAATCGTCACCACCGATTTTTCCACGAAAAAATCTCGGAGCGAAGCGGTCCAAAGGCGAATTCCGGAGAACGGAAAATCTTCCCATAATTTTTGAGCCCTCTTCTCTTTTTTAAAATTAATTTTACAATAATTAAAATATTAAATTCTTATAGCTAGGAAAATTCTAAGCCTATTCATTTTTTGTGACTAGCAAATTCGATGAAATTAAACAAGAACATATAAAAATTATTATTATTAATATTGATAATTATGACTATAGTTCTCCACTAATACGACTCTAGCGATAGTGACGCGACGTTCTCGGAGGATGGAGATTTGAATGTAATGATTCGAGCGCCGTGAACATCGCACAGCTACGGGACTCTCAAAAAGCTGGACAAGGCCTACGAGCGGAAGGAGGACTGACGAATACGCTATGTGAGACTCTCTGAGGCTAATCTGATTATTAGCCGGAAAAAGGTGGCGGGCCTTGAGAAGACCACTGCAGCGGTCGGAACCCCGCCATCGGGCCAGGTGGCCACAACTAAGAAAAAGTCGCAAAGAAAGAAGGAGAGACAGCTGATACCATGGCGTGGTCCGGAAAGTCAACAGACGGGCAGACATATGCGCGTGTGGTAGCGTCGGGTAGGCGTGGCGTTGACACACGAAGCGGCAAGCTGCAGTCTGCAGAGAATATAAACGGGTTTGACCAGGAAGTTATTAGCAGAGCAGGACATTTCCTAACGCTCGGACCTTCCGGAATTAGTGCCCCAATGAGTCCGAGAGTTGGCCGGCGGGCCGAAAACGCAAACGGACCGTTTAGTCCACAGTTCCAACAGCCGAGAAATCTCAACACCGGGCAATATAGCCCGGCTGGAGAAAACCATAGGAGAGGAAATACCGGGCAATATGATCGCTCGACGGCGGCCGGCCTTGGATCATCCGCTCAGCCCCAAGGTCTCCCAGGACGATATATGACGCCTGCCACAGATGCGGTGCTGTTGAACATCCGATTGTGCTTTGCCCCACGCGACAGTGTTACACTTGCCTGTAGTTGAGGCATTTTGCAGCCGCTGTCCATTGAGGTCACACGGGAAGAGGTTAAGAGTATGTTAAAAGCTGGCGTGATACAGCGATCGTCGAGCGAGTGCAGTAGCGTGCCCGTCCTGATGAAAAAGGCAGATGAGAGCTACTGTTTTATTACTGCAAGATAAACAAAGTGACGAGACGAGATGCTTATCCAATACTTCACATGGAGTCCATTCACGATAAAGTGAGAAATGCGAAGTATTTGTCGACAATCAAAAGGCAGGCGTATTTCCCGATAAAGCAGTCGAGCCGAAAACAAACGGCCTTCGTAGTTTCAGGGATGAGACTATATCATTTCAACCGACTACCGTTCGGTTTATGAATGCGCTAATGACCTTCCAGCGCCTCATGGATACTACTCGGACCTGAATATGAACCGCACATATTTGGTTACCTCAACAACGTCGAGATAGTGACGGGCAATTTTGATAAGCACCTCAAATGGCTTGACTTCGTAATTACACGACACAACGCCACAGGGCTCACAATTAGTAAACGCAAATGTGAGTTCGGACAAACGCAGGTGACCTACCTGGGATTCGTCTGGACCACGAGGATTGCAACCGGATCCAGATAAAGTTACGCCGGTATTGAACTATTCAATCCAACCGATCGGCCAGTCATGAGTGAACCTAAGGAGGTTTCTGTTCAGCGGATGCGCACCGAGAAGAGAATTAATCGTATTCATAGTGTCAATTTGTGTACGTGTATGACTCGACTGATATATAATAAGGAAAATGCAAGCAATATTTATGTCAAAACTGCACTACATCTGTGATTTGACTGATGCTGTGATAGTATCTAATTATTTTTATAAGTAGACTTAAGATGTTGCATTTATAAATTTGTGCAATATTTTGTAAATTATTTACAAATAAAAATTTATCTATCTATCTCTCTCACACACCCATGACGCTGGTTATTGGCGCGCTATAATTCATATGTGTAATAATACTTATGACTCTCTGCTTGGCGAGAGAAATCTCGACCGCTCAGCTATACACTCGGGCTATGACCTACTTGACCAAAATCGGGAGGAGTTCTGCCACCAACAAACTCAATCTCTACGTATATATCTATTAGTGCACTACCATGCATTTAAGAATAAACAACTTCACTCTATCTTTGTTTACCTACATTTTAGGTTGGCAAATATCTCCATTCCGCCTTCGCATCTTTTGAATTACGCGGCTACAATGTACAAAGCGCTACAGAGCTCGTATCTGGCAATACTATACATCATTTAAAAGGTCTTATAACCTGCAACATCACCCAGGAGATGGGAGTTATTCACCAAACGATTTTAAACCATCTGCAGAAAGCTGGATACAAAAAAAAGCTTGATATTTGGGTGCCGCATGATTTGACGCAAAAAAACCTTCTGGGCCGAATCAACGTCAGTGATATGCTGCGGAAACGGAACGAACTCGACCCGTTTTTGAAGCGGATGGTGATTGACGATTAAAAATGGATCACATACGACAATATCAAGCGAAGACAGTCGTTGTCAAAGGCCGGTGAATCGTGTGACGTGGTGACGTCGGGCCGCGGGCGATGGGCGCAGGGATCGGCCGTGCGAGCACACCCGAGCCGATGTTTACATCGGCGGGCGCGGGGAGGCACGCGCGCGAGGGGGGGCGCAGGGGCCGCGGCAATCGGGCGCGCTCGAGTGTTTTGGTAGAAGAGTGGAGTTTTGGTTTTGGCCTCAAGCACGTCCCGAGGCCGACTTCTGCGCCCGCGATCTCGCGAGAGAGGTGAGTTCGCGAGCCGCCCACGACCCGACCCGTGTCCAGGACGAGGGTGCGTCGCACCGCCGAGCCCGGCCTTTGCCGAGCCGAGAGGCGACGCGGAGAGGATCAGCCCGCGAGGATCCCGCCGACGGCCAAGGTAGGCGCGAGGGGCGCGAGGCGACTCCCTCGGTACCCTGCAGTGGCCACCTAGGTGGCCTGCGAGGGTTGCCGAGGCCGGCGAGCGACGCACTGGGGGTCGGGGCCGAAGCCGCAGAGGCCCGCGTAGACCCCGCGTGCGGACAGCGGGCGCTGTGCGCCAAGAGGCGAAGGAGTTGTGCGAAGGTGGGACCTGTCCCGCCGCCCGCAAATAAATAGATTTAAAAAAGGATTGGAGTGCGCGATGTATTATTGTGCCGGGTCGGCCCGGCCGGGTCCCTCTGAGACGACCATGAGCTTGCGCGGAGCAGGAGGTGCACTCGGGATGGCGCGGCGCTCCGGGCCCCCTCGGGAGCAATCCGGCTTCCGAGGAGGAGGCGCCCCGTTACAATCGGTCTAAACAGTGGCCAAGCCGGAATTGGCGGCTAGGAAGGTTTTGCTCTGTGTTTGGTGGGATTGGAAGCGAATCATCCACTATGAGCTGCTCCCATATGGCCAGACGCTTAATTTTATCATCAACTGCGAACTGGACTGCTTGAAGCAGGTGATTGACCAGAAACATCCAGAATTGGCCAATAGGAAGGGTATAGTGTTCCACCAGGACAACGCCAGACAATGCATTTCGTTGATGACTCGTCAGAAGCTACGGGAGCTCAGATGGGAGGTTTTATCGCATCCACCATATAGCCCGGACAAAGCGCCAAGTGATTACCACCTGTTCTTGTCCATGGCGAACGCTCTAGGTGGTGTATAATTGAACTCAAAAGGGCCTTGTGAAAAATGGCTGTCCGAGTTCTTCGCAAATAAGGAGGAGTGCTTCTACGAGGGTGGTATTATGAAGTTGAGACAGATTATCGAACAAAATGGCTCATATTTGAACTAAATGCGATCACTGTAACACTTTTTATGAAGCATTGAATACAGAGCAAAAAAGCGGAAGCGATATATTTGTTAACCTTGTATATTGTAAATAATTCTCTTGTGATAATTCTTATGCTATGTTTTAAATTGTTAGACTATTAATTAGGAGAGAACTTTAGCCGCTAAACAAAAAGGATAATTCATTATAATCAAAAGTGCGATAGGTTAAATCAATCCTTTAGTCGTTTTTGCGCTCATAATTTGAACATTTTTATATTTTAATTTTAAGAATGATTATTTATTACACAGTCCGTTTTTACTTGTTTTTATCCATGGAATTTATCGTCTAAATTACTTTAATTTCGTGTTCAAAATTAAATAAACATTTATTGTTTAAACATACAACTTCAATTTTTATTACTTTATATATTAAGATGGATTATTTAAGTTTCCATTTCATTAAGACAAAATCTATCAAAAATGAACGATTCTATCTTCTTAAATAAGCAGATCAAATAATTTTCCAAATTTTATTTTGAACATATATTATTGTATATTACAACAAATAATCATATGACATCATTTCTATAATTTGAATTAAAATATGAGAATTATCCATTTGAAATAATAGTATGCACCTTAATTGTAATTAGAAATTGGTTTACTAATAAATATTATAGATTTAATCAAAGATTAGTTTCTTTAACAATGCTGAAAATAATGCTAATAGTATCCTACAATTGTTTACACCCGTCAAGACCCCGATACAAGTCTACGCGCGTCGGTCCGTTTGCTCTGCGGGATCCGCGTCGGATCCTCCTTAAACGCCGGAAGGGGCTGTGAATCGGGATACGAGAGAAAAATCGTTCCACCTCCACTCCGGAGGGTTGGTCATTTTCTGCTGCGCTCCTATCGCCCGATAAAAGTTTCCCGACGTTTATTATAGAAGCGGTGCCCGCTGCACCGCCTTTTCTACATCAGCAACAAACTAGTCCCTCTTATTCGCCGGGACCGGCATACGGTTCCCTATTGAATTTTAGTCCAATCCAATAAAATTATTATTTAAAATATTTGAGTACTGAGATTGAGGTAAAAGGTACGATACAAATAAATAAAATCAAACCGTCGTCAAAGATAATATTGGCCATTTATTATCAATGCTTACAGTTGCATCCGAATTAAATAATATCAAATAAATGTGCGGATACTATCCGCCCGTCTTACAGGCGCACGCTAAAAAATAATAGAATACCCGAAGAATATATCTACATACACTTTCAGACTATCGGATTTATTACAAAACAAATATTCCGCCGCGGTGTCAAGAACTCTCGGAAGAAATAAACTAACAACCAAGTGAATGCCTTCTGCGAGACTCGGGACGTTGTCATAAACTAAAACGGTTTTACCTTTTTACTTCCACTTCCATCACCGTGAGAATATCTCCAAATGTGGATGCAGTCGGTCACCTTAGGAACGTTGTACGGTCGACCCTTAGATATACAGTTAACTCCTTCCTCTTGGCATTGCAGCCGCCAGTATTTTTGCTAAAAGCTCGAACTCTTTTAAAAGGAACAGCACGTCTGCTGCTTCGAAAATGAGCAATGGCACACTACAGCGTTGTCGAGCGACTCCAACTCATAAGCGGCTCACACACTCATCGGGACAATCTCGGGGCCAACCCGGTAACATTCGCCACAAGTTAAATAAATTTTTTTGATGTATAACTAGTTTTAATAATAATCAAAAAAAATGCACTTTAACGCATTCAGCCTATTCGATTTGATAACGATATTTATTTTTATTTTAATTTGATTCAGATTGATTTTATTTTATGCAACTGTTATGTAATAACTTGGTAGGGGCTGTATGTCAACACTTGTAATAAAATAATGCATTTCTCTTTAAGTCTTCTGCATTAGAGAAATTATCAATCCTGTATTATATCAAACAACAATTAATACCTTTTAAATAGTAGGAGTATACTCATATCGTTGTAATATTTATTTTTAGATTCATGACCTCCAAAGAATGTTATAGGCAGATATTGTGACCTGATAATCACAAAATTTATATTGATATATTCAAAACCAAAAAGACTAGCCGCCCGGGTACCCTCCGAGGCGATGAACCCTGCATTTCGGGCCGGCGAGCGCGAATGGGGAAGCGCCTGACCCCTCCGAGGCTCGTTGACCTTGGAGAGGAAGCACCGCGTCATCAGGTTCATTTTCCAGCTACAAATAGACTCGAACCACAATAATTTAAATTTATATTAATAACAAATTTATTGAATAAAAGATTTAAATAAATGAAATAGCGTTAGCGAATTAATTTAATCAATTAAACTTGATGCAGATTTGTACCTTTGGTAAATTTTTGTCCATTTGGTTGTACTATGACCACTGGGTAATCATCAAAATCTGTAGTTTTTAAGTTGAAATTAAGAGGCACCCATTGTACAACAGTATTATATGTGTTTTCGGGCGAACTATATATTTAGTTTCTCTCATAGCTATACCCGAGAAAGGGTCACAAGAATATAATACAAATTTCGATATTTCAGAATATAATACAATTCAATAAGCCTCAGCGGTGCGCGTGGAAAAAGAGCAAGTCCTTTAGTCCAACAGTTTTAAGGAAAAAACGGGCCATTTTTGAACATCAATAATCCTGTAACCGACTTCCGTAACAGTTAGTACACCAATGAGCTCATGTTTTCAACTAAAATATCATCAAAAAAGTATGTTTTCCGTCAAGCATGCGATCTCATATAAAACAAATTAAAACTACGATAAACATGAAGATAAGGTGTGCTTTATCGTATACAGTCATCGACTATGCGTAATTTGTGCATTTTTATCACTTACGCAATAGTTTGTATGCCTGTGTAGCGGTAGAGTATGGTAAGTGGTGAGCGGATTGATAACATTCTGTTGTAATATGGAAGAAAGGCGAGAAAACCTTCGAGAAGAACATGACAACCAGCTCCATGTGGTGAGTTGTGGCCTTGCTATTTCTACTACGACTGTGCACGGTATCATTACAGATTCTCAGAAGCATCCTTTTCACCATTGAAGTCTACATCGGTTAATACCACTCAGTCCCAAGTTATTTTCTACGGAGGTGTACTGACTAAGATTAATCGTGATCCCTAGTTCCAACAACATTCTGTGATGAAAGAATACTTCTTTCACGTATACTGATATATTTGATATCCAAAACCAAAAATCCATACGTTATTCGAGATACAAACTTCTGAGTATCAACGTTTAAGCCGGGATTAGCAATACTAAATTAGTAAGTAAAATTAGTATTATAATAAATAGTTAGTGGTAAATCAAACCCGAACAAATAAGGCGAGATTCCCTATAAAAACAGGTTTGACTAATGTTTTACAGTCGTATTTCAACACATATATCATTTAAATATAAGAAGTCGATCTTGTTATTAATGTGGAAGAAGCTATTAATGAAAATTCGATAAATGTGTGCAATCTCCATTCAGTAATGATAGATTTTTAACTTTGCATAAAACGCTGTATGGGTAACTGATAACCAAAAAATCGAAGTGTTATAATAAAGATTTATAAATAAACTAAATCGAGCAATCTAATCAACTGTATCTCTGTCTTAAAAAAGAATGTATCAGAATTTGTTAGCATGATTCGAGACAATTTTTAATTTTACATTTTGTACAATTATTTAAGAAAAATGGCAAATGAGGTTTTCATGATGATTATGATAATGATCGAAAGAAGCACGATGTCTTATTTATAGCAGATACAATCTATTGGAGAATAAAAGAATGAATAGGTAACTAGATTGCTATGGATTCTAATTCTGAGCTCAAAGGAAATGAAAAGGTTGATATACTCACAAGCAGAAATACGGTGCGGCTTTGAGCGAAGCAGCATGCAAGCATGCAGGATTATTGCAATTTACACTATGAAAAACGTTCATTTAAACAATTTTAATTATCCGACATTCTCCATTTTTGACCTATATTAAATATATATCAATAGTTATCATTTAAAAAGTGATTCTTAATCGTAATAAATAATAAAAATATTAATGTTTAACTCATCATCTCAAAACTTTATAGTGACATCCGACGCGAGTGGTACTACAATAAAAGGCATTTTATCATATACCTTGATCGGAAAGTATCTTAATGCCTTAACAGCGCTGTCAAAGCATCAGCAGCAGCAAAGAATCGTAACACTTTTACCATTTATGGACTACGTAACGCAGTGCTATTTCTACAACTGTTATATCTTCTCATTTTCTATTCCCCACTGTTCGTCGGTTCTGGTGGGTTTACTATTTTTTGCCGTATTTTGGGCAATCATCGGATACCATCTCGAAAAAACAATACATCGTTTCAGACGATCAACAAATGATTCATTCTTAGACATCCCCATAAGAGTGAATAAATTTTTTAATAAATTATTTTAATTTATTATTTATTGTTCTACATGTTCAGCTGAGAGTTTGCATAATCAATACATTAAGTATTATTAAAAAAATTATGACTATTAAATTGTGGATAAAAATTTACATGGAAATATAATTTTATTTACGTTTTAACATAATTATTTATACATTTAAATCCATAACCCGACTAATACAATTTTTATCATAAATTAATCGTAGACTTGTTTTGATAAGCTATCGGCTAAGCCTGCAGAACAATAAATTAAATAATTTATTTAAAAAAATAATTTGTTGTTATACATTTTATTCAAAAATATTGATATAATAGTAGCAAAAGAAAAATCGAGCAGAGTATGCAGTGTTTTTTGTAAAACGCAAAAATTTAACTTATGTATATTACATTAAATGTTTTATTTTTATATGAATATAGAAGGTGGTTTTATTATTTTCACGAAGTTTGCATGTAATTGTATGAGCCGAATGCTATTTTCTATTTCTGCAGAATACGGGACGTGCGACCTGTGTAACGTTTCTTTTCTACTTACCGACTCAACAACAATTCTTATGGTAATACTCCTGTGATAATACATTATTTCAGCTATACAGTTGGATCACAACGTCAATGCGGTTATTTTCATCTCGACCACGCTCGGCTGTCATAACTTCTGCCCATTCGGTACTTTTTCATGTTCGTCACATTCCCACCCTCCCGCATGTATCAATGTATACAATAGTGTATTTTAATTTCAGAGTGGACCAATATCTTTGTCACTTTACAATTTCTCATTATATCTTGAATTTCTACAACATACGTTGCCAGTATTACTCTGAATTCCAGACCTATAATTAGATGAACATGTAATCGAAGAGAGTGATGTTTCAGTAAAGTAGAAACTCACCATACTATGATGCTTGTACGAACAGATCTTATTGATGTTTTTCAAGATCGGTGGATTTCTTGATGTGTCCATATTGCGTGGCCCCCGCTATCTCATGCCCTTAGCCCACTTAACTTCTTTTTAAAAATCTCCCTTATCAGTGAAGAAGTATTCAAGGCTCCTTTTGAAACATATACTGTCAAACTCGAAATTTGCGAAACGCACATGCCGCGAGAATACAAGCACAAAGTATAAGTGTTTTTTTCCCCTCCTTTCATTAACAAATAATATAAGCATATCACAGCAGCAGGCACCTTTTTGTCTGCATTATCCAAGGTTCTAGTGACAATGAGTAGTTACTATTGGTATTATTATATATTTTACTACTCCAATCATTATAATTCTATCGTTGTTTTTATTATACTTTATATTGTAAAGATTAATATCTATCCCGGTGACAACCCGTGTTATATACAATTGAATTAATAAATTCAATATTTCAAAAATAGCATAGTTTTTGGCCTTGTATCCAATATAAGTATAAAAATCTACTCTTTTAAGTTATCCCAACGAAAATATGAATTTAATTAATAACATAAAATCTTTATTTGAAAAAACTGAATGGAAACAAATGGAAATTAAATTACTGGGGGACTTACTAGATAGTATATAGTAAATTGATATCTTTTTATGTAGTATATCACAGTATCTTTAATTTTATTTAATAAATTACATACAATTTGTAAAAACAATGTTTTTGTTACAGTCCCTGCTTAATACTTCAGCGAATCCGAAATCTGCGAAAAAGAAGAAAAAGAAGGCTGAGAAATCGATAGGAGAGTTTTCCATTGAATCAAATTTGATAAACGAATAATTTCAATGGATCGTTTGAGAATTTCAAGAAAAACTTAATAAATATAAAAACAATTCTTTTTAAACTGTAAATTCTTAAAAATGTTGCAAGAATAAAAATAAAACTATATAAAAAGATTTTCTAAAAAGAATACATAATTTCATATTTCAGATTTGATATTTTAAGAAAAAAAATAAATAATACTAAAACAATTTATTCCAAGAAAATAACCTGTCGTGCATATGCTTCATATAACACATGCCAACTGCCTACTGATTTATATGCATTTATATATTGTCACGTGGCATTTACCCGATGGTTAAGCCCGCCCCGGGTCCCAACACAACACAACTCAAGGACTTTCCGTCCTCGCTGTTTGTCGCATGGAAAATCTGTGGAGACGACGGAGCAAACCTGGGCGCTTACTCGTATAGGGACGCATTTTTACATCCGAATGTTTACCCGACAATATTATATGTTATCAGTAACTCCATCTCTCACTATATTTTAATCTATTCTCTCACTCATGCACTCGTGACGCGGAATATTTGCGAATTACAAAAAATAATCACTACTTATTGTAGAAGCAACTTGCAGGTAGAAATCTCGACCGCTCATCTGTTAACTTAAACTGAAATGCTATCCTGTAGTTATATGCACCTTGATGCACTCCAATCGTACTTCAAGTGCTTCAACTCTAACTCTATCTCTCAATTTATTTAACTGCACGATTATCTCTCCCACTCCCTCTGTGACTTATTTGTAGAATTATGTGTAAAAATTATATATTGATTTGTTTATTACCATATGCTGCACTACATCTGTGATAATCTGTGATAATGACGTATATGTAATATAATTTATATTTAAGCTGACTTAAGATGATTGCGTTTTCAAGTGTTATTTGTGCAATAATTTTATAAAAATTTGCAAATAAACTTCTATCTATTTCTTTCTCTCTCTTCGACTCTCAAAATTCTAGCACAATCTGGCGTGAGTTGCGGAACCTTGGTTTGTTACCACAAGAAAGTGGGTCTTTGCATGGGCTCATGCCTGATGAACTTAACACGTACTTTGCGCGGGTGTCTGTGTCAAATACCACCGACGACGATCGGATACATGCCGTGCTTAACTCTGCTGCTGATGGTATGTTTCGGTTTAAAGCTGTAAATATTAATGATATTGTACTGTTAATATCTAAGTTCGCATCGCAGGCAGTTAGTGAGGATGGCATTCCGCATACTGTAGTTGTTAAGGCTCTTCCGGTTATAGGACCGCTTTTAGTGCGTCTGTACAATAGCTCGCTTGAAAGTGTAGGTTTCCCTGAGATGTGGATGAAGGTTCGTGTAATGCCGTTGGCCAAATCAAAAATACCTGGACCAGGTGATTTTCGGCTGATTTCACTTCTCTGCTTTCTTTCAAAAGTGCTTGAGAGTATTGCTTATCACCAGTTTATGGAGTATTTAGTGTCTCATAATCTCCTCGACCCACTCCAAAATTGGTATCGACGGGACAGTTCGATTGGGACTGCTCTGTTAAGATTGACTGAAGATGTTACTGTTACTGGTTGACTTCAGGAAGGCGTTCTACACCATATGTCCTACTCGTCTATTAAACTTTGTGAAGTGTATGGGCTTCTCGCGAGAAGTGCTGACGTGGATCTGGGCATACCTGTATCCCGGAGAGAGCAACTTGTCATCTCGGATAAGGCAGTAAAATCTTCTTGGTTCTCCACCATGCTTGGTCTTCCTCAGGGCTTCCTCTGTTTTAGGACCATTGCTGTTCTGCCTTTACATTAATGGCCTTGGTCTTGTTCTGGACTCCATGGATATGACTTTAAGTACGTTTGGCAACGACGCGGTCAATTCTTTATTAGATGAAGAGAAGTTAGTGGAGCTGATGCTGTAGCCTCTGAGAAAGAGATTATTAATTTATTCATGAGCATGTACTCGTCGGAAGCTTCACGTGGCGGTTCCGTGGCCAGTGATTCGTCAAGCCGTAGCCCTCATTTCGTCTGTATCAACTCATGATTGTGAAGATGGACGCTCTAGTGGGATAAAGGTTGATCATAATTGACTGGATCGGATAATTGCTGCGTCGCTGGTAGCTGGGAGTGGGAAGGCAAATAATAATGATAATGTCGCAGGATGTAAAATGGTGGTAGATCCCTTAAGGCGGGGTTCATGAATGTTAACTCGCTTAGAAGCACTAAGACAGCTCATAGTGAGGGACTAAGTCTTCATATACCTGATCATCCTACTTATTATCTATTTGGTGTAGCGGAAACCTGGTTAGATTCTAGAGTGTTAATTCGTGAGTCCCGCTTTATATCGACAAGCAATTCCGGTTAACTGTACTCTTCACCTCAAACTTCCACTGTGACGGGGAGATCCGGGGAGAAAATATTTCCAAACCGGCCGTGAATAATGTGAGTGACACGGAAGGTGTCAAGCCGATTCAAGTTGATTCATTGACAAAACCTGTCGTGAACTACGGAGATTAGAACTACTTTCGCGAACCTATGGGTTGCTACATGGATCCACTCTGGATGAGCTTAATTCCCACCTTGCTCGGATTGTGAAATCGACTTCAGATGCGGTCAATAAAATAAATGACATTCCTCGCTCTGCCTGCGGTGATGCGTTCACGTACATGTAAATCAGTTAAAGTGATGTTATTTCTTCAATTTTGCAATTCTCATTCCATGCAGTTTATCAGGATGGTATTCCGCATAATGCGTTAGTTAAAACTTTCGACAATTATTCTTTATCTAGTGCGCCTGTTTAATGACTTACTGTATAATAATGCTATATTTTCTTACGATGGTTCTTAAAAGACTAGTTTATTGATGATCCATTTATGGAGTACTTTGTATTGTTTAACATCTTAGATCCTATCCAAACATGACGGTACAGTTCAACCTTTCAAGTATACATTGTAGTGATAGTAGCAATGCAAGCAATCAGATTTGTCTACAACGACTTCCGTGAAATGCAATGTTGAAAAAACTTCTGTAATCCTATTTGGCATTTGCCAGCTTCTGTGCAACATTGAATCTATATTCAATTCTGCTAATTTGGGGGAAGGTATCGCTGCACCTGTTTTTGCCACTATTAAGAATCTTGGTGTATTTCTCAACAGAAGTCTTACCTGAATACCACATATTTAGTCGATATGTCAATACAATTGTAGTGTGTTCAGCTATCAATAAGTCAACTACTTTGTGTAATAAACACATCACCGATGTTACGCTCAATCTACCTACTTTCGAACCTGTATCCTGTTTCTGTTCTTATAGAGATTACAAATATATGGACAAGAACAAGTAGATTTTGAGTTACTGTGATTAGCAGTCGCTGGTCGTGAACAAACTCAATCTTTAGTAGTTAGTCGTGTGACTCAACCTGAATCTGATTAGGGTAATTTAAATTGTAGCTCCGATAATGTTAAGTTGTACTACGAGCAACGAAAATGTAACTCACTTCTGACGGAGTCTGAGGCCGCCTTACACATGGCCGTGTAGTAAACAGGTACCCGAGGCTCTGTCAAAGCGTCGACGTCGGATGACCGCTGGCCGCGAGCTTCGAATAGCTCATTAGTTTTTTCCGTGCGGTCTCGCCGGGAAGTTTAGCGTCGAATGCGCCCGTGTCCTGTCAAGAAGCTCAGGAAGCGAGCCGCCTCCGAGAACGTCTAGCAGCCCCACGAAGACCAAGGCCAGCAAGCCTGCAAGCACCACCGATGATCACCACAGAAGGCAACCTACCGGAGTCCGACTGACATCCCGGGACCGGCGGCAAGGCGTCCAGGGGAGCCTGTTGACCCGGCCCGATTGAGGGCGGGGTAGAGAGGAAAAGGGCCAGCAGGTCTCACCGAACCAGCAGACTGCCCTTTTGACGGTAAAGAGCCCTCGTGGCCCTACTAGCCCTAGTCGACAGAAAGCGGGCGGAGCGTCGAGCTCGAGGCTCGAACCCTCGCGGCTCTGCCTAGTCCTCCCGGGCGGCTCTGCAAGAACGTGTAGCCGAGGTACTGCACGCCTGAGTGTGCGTGCGGGCACGAATAAACGTTATTTTATCCAAAGCCCTCCCAAATAGTTACTTGTGTCTCCTCCCTCGCTCCGTGATCCCAACCCGCATCGACCGCCGTGAGGCTAGCCCGAATGGGTCTCCTTCGGAGTGACCACGGAGCTGCACAACGGGCAGACGGGCGTAACCGGAAAAAGCTGGTGCTCTAGGCTCCTCCGAGGCAGGT
Organism: Sycophaga agraensis; assembly: GCA_018906755.1. Classification (NCBI taxonomy): domain Eukaryota; kingdom Metazoa; phylum Arthropoda; class Insecta; order Hymenoptera; family Pteromalidae; genus Sycophaga; species Sycophaga agraensis. The sequence continues at coordinate 88,161 of JACCIE010000062.1, read as the reverse complement.
CGGCCTTGGAGAGGGAGCACCACGTTACACACTATATAAATAGTAGCGAGGAACAGGAAAAAGATGGTTCCTTGAGCACAAATTAGAAGTTTGTACCTTTATGGAGAATGTTAGTATTGAATACTGATAGAGCTCACAATTGAGCATATAAATTTTTTGCACCTGGAGGGAATAGCATTGGGCATGAGTCATGCATTTTCAATAAAACGATTTGTGACCTGGTGCTATTGCACCCGGAGTCCCACGCCAGTATTCCTCCGGTTGCGCCTCCTGCCCTGATGCAGGTCCTCGCGGTCGCCCCGGAGGGGACCCGGGCAGCTGGCCTACGTCGGTCGCGGCGGTTATGAAGTCAGGGGGAGGGAGGGTCCGATGAAATGAATGTTTATATGGTGCCACTATTTTAAACTATATATTTATTCATATAAAATAGGCGACGGGGGGACAGGCCCGCCCCGCCGCATTCGCCCTTACAAGGTTTCCCCTAGTCCCGCTCGCCCGCGTGCCTCATCCGGGCGCCACGCGCCCTGCCTTTCGCCTCGGCCGAACCCTCGCCGGGCCGCACACTCGGGTCGGGCTATTGGGGGGGGGGGGGGGGGGGGCGCGCGTCCGCGCCTCTCTCTCACGCGCGAAGCATAGTAATAGATGGCCCTACCTGGCCGTCGCCTCCTTGCCGATAGTCCCGGCCACAATCCGGCCGGGAAGTCGCCGCGGCTTTCTCTCGCGTCCCCAGGTGGTGTCGGGGCCACGCGTCAGCTGGGCGCCTTTCTCTCTCTCTCCTTCACTCTCTTTCTCTCTATTTCTCTCCTCGCGCGTCGCGCTTATCGGTCAGCGTCCGGCGCGAAACTAGACGGCGCGGCACGGTCGCGCATTTTCCAAAATACCGCGCGCCCTTCCCGCCCCGCGGCCGCGGTGCCCAGCTGACTCCCCGCTCGCTCGCGCGTGCAAATCCGCCCGTCACAGCCCCCCCTCAGACTTGACATCCCCCGTGGATGTCCAGTGATCCAAGAGGGTGGCTGCCGCGCGCGCCTAGCCCCTTCCGGGCTCCTCATTCCCCTTAGACGGGGCGCCGGGCCGGTGACTGCGCATGAAAGCAATCACCTCCGCCTATAGCCCCCGCTGCATTTCGGGATCGGCCACGCTCTCGTGGATCTCCCTCAGCAGACCCCGGGCGGCGCACAGGATCTCGTCTAACCCCCCTGCCCTTCAAGGAAGACGCCTCCGCAGCGGGTAGGATAGCCCTGGGTCCGGGCTCCGGGCCGTCTGGCCCTGCCTCGGCGTCCCGGCGCCCCCCCGCTATGGCTTGGTCCTCCTCCTGGAGGAAGGAGATAGAGGGCCTTGGTGCTCCCAAAATTCCGCCTTTCGGCCTCCGCGGTTGGCTCCGCCATAGGGGCGTCGGTGGTACACCCGGGGGCCGCTACCCCCATTACCGCCCTCCGGGTGTCTTTCCTCCTGCTGCTGTTGTCCTGGCCGGGGCGTTGCTGCTGGTGGTGGGTCTGGTGCCCTCAAACTTCCAGCGATCGGCAGCGGACGGTACCCGGTCTCCATCGGGGTGTCGCCGCGGCTTTCTCTCGCGTCCCCAGGTGGTGTCGGGGCCACGCGTCAGCTGGGCGCCTTTCTCTCTCTCTCTCTCTCTCCTTCACTCTCTCTCTCTCTCTCTCCTTCACTCTCTTTCTCTCTATTTCTCTCTTCGCGCGTCGCGCTTATCGGTCGGCGATCGGGGCCGATGGTTCAGCGTCCGGCGCGAAACTAGACGGCGCGGCGTGGTCGCGCATTTTCCAAAATACCGCGCGCCCTTCCCGCCCCGCGGCCCTCAAATTTTGAGACGCACCTAAATAAACAATAGAACAATAATTAGAAATCTAGGCCTTACAAAAAGAATCGCAGACGTCTTTCCGACATTAAGTCTCATGGATGCGGACGAAGTCCAGTTTGAGACAGCTCACGCCATAGCTGCTACGCTCCAGTCTGCAGATTGACCCTAGAAAAACTAAAGTAAACTTAGATATCATCAGCATATAAAATATGTCTTAGACTTATGGAGTTCAGGGCAAGACCTATGTCATTAGTATAAAGACAGAACAGTAAAGGTCCAAAAACGAAACCCTGAGGGAGACCAAGCGTAGTGGAGAGTCAGGAAGATTTATTTGTTCTGTCATCTATGACAAGCTACTCTCTTCCGGACAAATCAGCTCGAATCCATATCAGTACTCCCGCAAAAAGCCCACTCTCTTCATAGATTCTAAGAGCCGGGTAGGACAGATAGTATCGAATGCCTTGCTAAAATCAAATAATAACAATAGCGTCACCTATTTTTTGTTAATAGCAATACGTACGACTTCTGTTAGTCCTAGCAAGTGAATATACCAACAAGATAAAAAAAGACTAATAACCGAAAAGGCTTTCACTATTACTCTATACGGTATAACATCCTCACCTTTTGCCTCAGATCAAAAATTTGACACAATAATAAAGTAATATCGTTAATACTTATACTGTTAAAACGAAACCCATCATCTGTGGCAGAACTGAACACAGCAACTATACGTCTGTCATTGATGGCGTTACACAAAAATTTCATCCGGTGTGAGCGCATATAACGACCCGCTCGCTTACGGCAACAGCCCTAAATTCCGCAACTCGGGCCAGCTTGCTCTGAAGTTTTGAATGTCGAACAGGCGATTTCAAACGTATCAGTCTTCGTCTGATCTACCCTCTCCTGAACGCGTTTGTTACCGTCGACTCAACGTTAAAATGACCCACTAGCAACAGCCCCCAGTGACATCCAGGCAACATTTGTACCAGACTATTACCATTGATATTCTTGTAATTCCTGTATTCAAAACAACAATAGATAGGTTCTAGCTCAGGTATCTCTACTATTACATCAATTCTGTTGTACTTGTTATGAAACGGAGCAGGTTGATAGACAGCTGATATAACCGTGTCATTATCTGCAACAAGAATTGCGTCTATTCAGTTTCGGAATATGGGTGCAATTTGCGTAGGACTGTTTATAAAGACAGCTCCGCTACAAGTCTGCGAACAAACACAGGATCAACACAGTCAGAACAGAAATCTGCATTTAGATCACGGAGAATGATTTTATGACTGTAATCCGAAGATAATCATCACAATTCATCCAAAAATTTAGAGTTCCTCGAATAATACATAAGGGGGTCTATATACAACAAACTAATGTGGGCTCATACGTAAAGTAAATCAAGTATTGAATCATCGTCGGCCTTGTAACACCCGACGAGTGATTCTGTAAATACAGACAAAGTTTCTTAATGGAAGCTCTCTTAGTGCTCTAAGTCACATTCACGTACTTTGTCTTAAAAATGTTCATTTGTTGCAGCCTGCATCCCTGCCGCCCCGCTCATCCCTACAGACCATCGATGGAGCATTTGTCCAATTTAGTGAAATCCGGTCGGCCCTCTATCCATTGTTAGTGCGATCATACTCACAATCGTCGTCACGCAGTATTAAAACGAAAAAAAAACAAAGTGAAACTGACGAGTACAGTGTGATGATAGGACAAGGATGTCGTATTTTAGATTGAGGTATTCAAATATAAAATATGTGATACGTGGTGCTTCCTCTCCGAGGCTGACGAGCTTCGGAGAGGACCAGAGCACCAGCCACTCTCCGGGCGCGTTCGCCTGCCCGTCGTGCAGGTTCGAGGTCGCCCCGGAAGGGGACCTGGCCGGGCTAGTCACAGTCGATGCGGGTTTGGATCGCGGAGGGAGGGGGGAGACACAATAATGACTTCTGGGGTTCAGGGCAATATTAAGTTTATTCGCGCCAGGGCGGACAATCTCCGCCTGGACGTACGCTCCCGTCGGGCACGCAGTGCTCTATGTACTCGGTGTAGATACACCCGAGAGGGCTGCGAAAGTTCTGAACCCGATCGCATCCCGCCAGGTACTCAGCTCCAGGCACGAGACGAAGCCTCTATGTCCTAGAGTATACTGCCGGCGGCGCGGAAAATCTCTGCCGCTTCCCTGACGCCCGCTTTGGGGCGGGTCTCCTATACCCTGCATGAGGTCACGCCCTCTGGGCCTCCCTTGGAGCAAGTGGCCTCCGATTCGGGTATTTTGTGAACCCCGGCGGGGCTCGGATAGCCCCCCCATCGTCTCCACCACGGGTTCAAGTTCGAGTCCCTTCTTCTTTTAGGGACGTTTGCTCACAGCTCTTCGTATTCCAGCGAGGTACTCCAAACGAGTAAGCAGGCTATTTATCGTGATTGAACAATAACTTCAGCTGTGACACGTGCACCTTTGCGACCCGGCTGTCATCGTCACTGTTACCGTGAACGGTCCCTCGAACTTCGGCGTGAGTTTTGCCGAGAAATGATTCTTAGCATTCAATAAGAAATGCGTACGTCGTATTTAATATTTATAAAATACTCTGTCGCATACGATAAATTTTACGTCACGTCTCCCCGATTATAATTTTGCGCCTGTTGTATGCGCTCCTTCGCGATCGCTCTACACGCAATGTCACATAAGGCTTCCAATCTTTTTACATAGTTTGTCCATACATCTTCTGTGATGTACAAGACTAGTCGCGGACCTTCTACCTTGCGACGCAAGCTTGACCGGTGCTGGAAAGCAGATACTTTTGTCGTGGTTTGAACTGCTGTATTCATGGCTTGCTGAAATTTAGGGAGTTGGATGTCGATTTTGCGGTGATCGTGTTTCACGAACGTCACTACGTTGTTTTTATCGTTCTGTTTGCTTGCCCGGCAGGACTCACTTGTGGGTGGTACGGCGGTTTCGTAATGTGTTTCCGTCTAAAAATTTCATCAACGTCTTATTTTCGAATTCGCTCTTATTGTTCGAAATATGATAAGATTGGCGAGTGACTTGACTGCTAACATCACATTGGCCGACGGCAGAGCCTGAAGCTCGATGTACTTCGAGCATAGCCATGACTTCCTCATGCGCCACCTCAAGCATCCACGGGGACATACGACGGAATTTTTGTCCCCCTGTCGCGACTGAAATACATGCCACTTGCTCGTCTCACATATTCACCAGAGAATTCACATTACCCGGATCACTAAATCAAGATCCGCAATGAAGTCTATCTCGAAGAGCAGCTCGGCTTCTAGATGCTCCACCGTTAGGGCCCGTACTTTTCCCCTCATTCCATCAACCTCCATCAGGAGGTTTCTTAAAATAACCAAATTCTTTACTCTTCTCGCTCTGACTCGCAATAACTTGGACTAGATTTTTCTCTGCCTACTCTCTGACTGCAAGAGCTTCGTCTTACACTAACTTATCTAACTTATTTCAATCGGCTTTCTTACTACTACTGACTTCTCCTTCCTTTTGCGATTTCTTCTAGGCTCCATCCATCACCGACTCCTACTGTTACTAGAGATAAATAGAGAGATAGCCGATGCTATAGACCTAAGCCGCGCCAAATTCGATGCGCCATAGCAATACGCACCCTCGCGGAGAAAATTGTAATCTGTCGCACTTGAGGGAAAATGAGGGGAAATAAGGGAGAGGGAAGAAGTAAGCGCGAGCCACGAGTCGTGTCTATGTGACCGGCCGCAGGTATGTGTTGGTGCGCCCGATTGCTGCCGAAGCTGGCTTGGCTCTGATCGGCGGGGGAAGGAGCGCGAATGACGAGCCACGTCCATGTGCCCGGCACTCTTTGTGCGTGCGACTGTGCATGACGGCATCGTTAGCATGTGTCCATGACTCGCGGCCGCATCGGAGGAGCCATCGCGAGCAACGAGTCAAGTCAAGCCCAGTCAGACCCACGTGGCCAGCACTGTTTCTGTGTGCGTATGTTCATGACTCGGTAGCTAGCTTGTGTCAGTTCGTCGGATTTTCGGCGGGTCTGCTTGCGGCTGCTTTTCTGTTGCCTCACCTCGGACCCGAGGCCCGAGCTCGGACCTCAAGCGTGAAAATGATAGCAAACGTTTTGCAAAGCACGCAAGATTTATACCTCGATTTATGCACATTTTCAAACAAAGTAAAGATAATTTAAAATCAATAATATTAATATCATTTTGACGATTACGTACAATAAATCAACTTTATTTGCATAAAAGTTACAAATAATATATATGCACACGAAAGAGCATAAGATAGAAGCTTGTGTATATAATTTAATTAATAATTTTTTAGCGTATTTTTTTAAAAACCATGTTATATATAATTGTCCCTAAAACGGGATACGATTATAAACTTTTGTGTAAAAGACTTCTTCATTCGACAAATAACAAATTACTCGATAGTCGTTTAGAATTTTTACGACTTTATTTGATTAATTGCAAAAAGCATTCAAAATAAAATCGAAACCCGATTCTTCAGATAGAAAAAAATGTTGCTATGTACTTTCGTGATCTTAACTGTATGCATCAATGTCAATTGAGTAGAGCCGAGAATCAAGATTTGTATATCACTATTCTACACGAATTGATATTTGATTTTAAAACAAAAATTCTTTTGATTTAAAAAATATTGTTCTTTCATTATACAATATGTTGTTTGCGACAAGAATAAATTAATTCAATATACAAGATTATAAATACAGTGTACGATGTAAATCATGTAAAAAATTATTTAATATAAATTAATTTATTTTGGTGCAAATAATATCATATTAATATACTGTGATGAAATTAATTCGTACTTAATATAATCTTTGTATACATAGCACAATTTGTATACAACATTAGATTTCAAGATAACCAATCATTGAATGAAATGCATTAATTAATAGCATTTTAACCAAGGAGCGTTCATTTTTTATAATTAATATAATTTAAATTTTTATTATTATATCAAATGCTCTTCATAATATTTTTAAGATTAAGAGAATAGAATCAAGAAGAGAATCCCAACTTGGGAAGGAGGACCCCGTCAGAGCCAGGTGAGAGAAGTGCGCGTAGCAGCCGCAAGAGAGGACAGGCGGAAATATTTGGAGATAGAATTAGGTACAGTCATATACACGTCCCTGGTCAACACGGGTGGAGATTCACCGTAGTAGAGTTGGAGGTCAGTAGTAATAGGAGTAGTAATACGAACAAGCCGCTCGGAATGCTGCGATTGAGGCTAGACATAGGCGGGACGATAAAGGCGATCAAGATACAGAATCTCGAAAACGAGATGATATTAGGAATAGACGTCATCGAACAATTAAACATGACGATTTGGGCGAGAGGAAATGCCTGGAAAGTCGGAAAGAGAAAATGGTACGATTTTTTTAGACCTGACGCTGTACCGCCAAGTATTCGTGTCTAATGCGTAGTGGATGCGAAGTGGAGGTGAAGTGGATGAAGAAGAAAAACGGCCACCTTAATGAGAACTGCAGGGGATCTGCAGCAGAGAAGACATGGGAAGCAAAAGACTGGAAGGTAAGTAGTTAACCAGGATGCGACACTCATCCATTTATAGGATGTAGGTAGCTAAGAAGGGTAGCTCATCTAGTTCAGGGTGCCCAAGGGCTGCTTCAGCAGCTGTCGTACAAGAAGAGGCAGTCTGGGGAGAAGCAGTCAATAGGAGTCTAAGGGCCAACGTCCAAGGGAGAACCACTTGTAGGAAACCAGTCACTCCTGCCAATGAGCCTGAAAAATCAAGAGGGAGCGAGAGGGCTAAACGAGGTTAGGTAACCAAGGGTTGAAAAGCGATTCCGTTGATTGACCTCCAGAATCGGACGCGGAAATGCAAAAATTACTTATCTTGCGTGGAATTTGTTTTGAAGGATACCTGAGGAGCCACCGATTGGAACTGTAGTCAGAGCCACGATCAATGAGCAGCCTAGGAGGAAATGGATGTGGCCTGCCGTCGAAGCCATCAAAGCCTGCATGCCCGCGAAGCTGCAATTGTATCAACACGTTTGTAGTCGGAGACTGGAGACCACTATATTCCTAACTTCCCGCCAAAGCCCAGATGACATGCCGATCGGTACGCAGGCGGCCAACACAATCAGTGCTGGGAAGCCGCAGAAGAGTGTCATGGAACGACCAACTACAGTGGACACGAAAAAGATTGAGCAACGCTGGAGCGATTCGGGGAGATGCAGAATTGCCGCGCAGAAGCTCGATCCATCGGCTGGAATCACGAGATGCTCTCTCTCCCTGGACGTCGGCTGGATGGTTAAGAAGAAAGTGACCCTTGATCCATCCAGTGACCGGCGTGGCAGACAAGGAAGCTAGCCCGACAAGGCCGACGCCCGAGACCGAATAACGTTCTGAGCATCCGCAAAGAAATACCCGTTGAATCAGCAAAGGGCCGAAACGATGCTCTAACACCACCACCGAGTGCATTTAGACGAGAGGGCCGGAACTACGGCGGTGAGTTATTCGCTAGGCCGGGGCATCCTTCTCATGTCCCCACAGTGTTGAAAGTTATCAAGCATCCGGGAGTCTGTGCATGGGCATGGGATTATCGGCACACGAAGCCGATCGGGAAGACGCATATGTTGTTCCTATGAGAATAAAATTATTAATCTATTTTTAAGTACGTAGTCGTAAGGTGGGCTCTTGGACGTAACAGCTGCGGTACTTTCTCGGTCTTATGCTCCAATTGCTCCAACCACGAATCGAAACTTTCTTCCTTACCTTCCGATTATTCTGGAATGAATGGTTATAAGGATTCGGACTATAGCACTTATAGTGTTCATGCACCTATTGATGCAGATAACATAATATTACATTTCCTTTTAAGGTTTTCACCTTAGTTAGCAGACAGTGTCAGAAAGATTAACGGTTTTTCAACAATTCTCTAGGATAGAAACGTAAATGAACGGGCATTATACGTGGATAGACAAAATAGTATTGACGTACTCTCTCGCTCCAACACGGAGAGACTCGGTCAGCTGGGAGTGCTTGAATATTTGATCTGTACAATACATAATCGGTCCTTTGAGCCTATTTTAGTTTATAGATTCTAAGTGCAATTTATAGACCCTTTCACGCTTCCTTTACAAGAAACCATGCCGACCTACATATCAAGCTGCGGCAATTATCGCAGGAATATAACCATAAAATTATACTCTGTGATCTCAACGCTATTCTCTGCCTAGACCATGTTAATGCGATATTTCAACGTTAACTTATAGCGGAATCTTTCCGCACTTGAATTGATGTGATTTTACTTGATAGCAATGATATAGTAAGATCAGCTGCCAACTTATATGCTCCTTTTCATAGTAAGTACAACATTATTTTATAAAAATATTATTATATTTAGAAAAATTAATTTCAATGATATAATTTAATCCCAGGTGGTCGGAAAGAATAGACTTCCGCATAATGTTGTAATTAAGGTTCATCCGGTTATTGATCTTTATCTGGTATGCATATTTAATGACTTACTGGTAAGTGTACCTACTGATTTTAAACCAATCGCATTGTTGTGTTTCTCTCAAAGGTCCTTGAGATCAATTTATGGAATATTTAATACTGAATAATATCTCAGATCCATTGCAGACTCGTTACCGATAGTTTTACTCTACAGAAAAGATCTTGCTGAGACTAACAGAAGATCTACATTCTGTCATTACAGAATGTAATAATGAATAGTAAGTGGATTACGTTACTATTACTTTTTGATTTCAACACTGTGTTCTGCCTTTATATAAATAATCTTGGTCTTGCTTTTAATTCCATAGGACTAAAACATATGTTATGTGTCGATAACCTTCAAGTATATCTCTAAGAATAATCAGAATGCAGAAGCGAAGATTGTGCCAGCGGCGACACGAGCAGTACCAGACTGGGCATTGGTAATATTCTTGAATATATATACTTATAAATATATATTGTAACAAACATTATTTACCTTAACGCGATACCCGCAAAACTTGTAGACCATAAAATTTTGCCAAATAATTCTCGATAGGTGGATTTTTTCTCTCAGACACCAGTCTGCATGGCTAGTATACATCTGCGTCACTAATCTGGTCTTGAAAAGGTTCCGCCAAGAATATGCGAATAATACGGTCTTAGAACTCACGACAAATAGAATAGGAAATAGCACTGTGACGTCCGGTCGGAAACCGAGTAATCACACACGCAACTTTCGTTGCCGACAAATATTTTCCTCCTTTTTGCCTACGCTTAAGCGCAATAGCAAGGGCGAGGTCTGGGCGTTTCTTTTTGTCCTCCGTTAATTTATTTAAAGAACTGTGATATTGGGGGGGGGGGGATCTCACGATCCAGCGATCTTCCTGTATCTCCATGTATCTTCCTGAGGCTGGGAGACACTCTGTCCTGGATTTTCACCAGTACGGAGACGGGGAGGAAGTTGAATGTAAGGGAGTCTAGATACTACTGAATTGTATGGAAACGAAGAAGAATTAAAATTGTTAACAAATTTCTTACTTTTATTTGAAGCTTTAGGAGTGTGGAAGTTCGATCTTGATCTCTCTCTATCTCTCTATTTCTCTCTTTGATCGACTGTCGTGGCTGGGGACTTCTCGTTAGTCTTGAAGATCTGGAGGCTTGCGGAGAACTGCCGGTGGATGGTTACTTGATTTGGCGGGACACCTCGGGAGGCATCCTGCCCTTCCTTTTGGGTGGGCCTTACGGCTCCGGAGGGCGGTCGCTTTTCCGCTCATTGGGTCCTCTGATTTCCCGAGGGTCTTATCAGGTTTCCGACACTCTTCCCTTGCGGGGGCGGTGAGTCTGGAAGTGCGGGGATGGTCATGGAGATGGCGCGTAAGGCCCGTTTTGTAAGGGCAGAGAGAGATCGAGAGCGCTTCTTACATTTTCATCGTGGTTTATTTTTCTATCTTACTGTAGTATGTTTTAACAATATTATAGTAATTATATTTTATTCTTAATGGTACTATTAATTATTACATGATTTTTCCTAATATTACGGTTATATTAACATTTTACATTATCTTAAAATTACATTCATTGTATTACATTTATAATTATTATTTAACATTATTCGATATTGAAATATTACATCGCGCTTATTCTATTTCTATTCCGCCCTACCTTTCTCGCGCAGTTCGCATTTATGGTAGGAGGGAATGTTTCCTACAAGTAAAAGGTCCAGCTGCGTTGACCTGCGGTTTATTACCGATTTCACCTCGGTGCGGTGGCCTCTTAGGATTATCAGGAGGCACGCCTCTAACGGCTCGCCTAATCCGCTTAAGTTTTATTTGCCGGCAGTATCGGCCGCCTTGATTAGGCCCTCCGTACTTCCAGCGTTTATTATCGGCAGGCCTTGACGCGGCCTCTTGTCAATGCTATCCACGTTTATGATACGCAGCTGTTCAAACCTTACTTGACTAATTTATGTGAAGGAAAATTTTTGGGAAAAGGAAAAAGAGAAATCGGGAGGGCGCTTGCAGATGTCCGGACGTTACAGCACTATCAATGAAGTACTTTACATACGAATACGTATTTTTATTTTAGTTATTAAATTCTACTGTAATACTACTATTTTTATTACAGTTACTATGATTAACAATTATCATACCGAATACATTACCCTTGAAATAAGTTTTCGGATATGACTCATCGAAGCTCTGATGCCTGTCGTCCACGATGTCTCGACTCAGAATGTCCTCTAGATTCTCAATGTACGGGCGGATCCTCCAAGTAATTCCTAATACTGGCGGATAGACAAACGATTACGAAGCGTCAACTTTCTTTAACGGATTAATTGAACTGACGAACCTATTTAAACATGTACTCTTTCTAAGGGACGGTTTTTAACGGCAACGGTGCTGAGAAGGGCCACGCGACCTCTCTCTTTCTCTCAGAAAACGGTCTTAATTGTCGCGGCTCAATTACAAAGGCATCTTGACTCTCGGAACGTGAACGATGTATTTCCCTTTCAGGATAGACTTTGTAGTGACTGATTTTCACTCATCGCTATATATACGATATATCGTATTATGATAATGTATTTTTTACTATCCTTAATTAGCGCCGTGCAAGGATTCCTGTCCATCGAATTCTAATAGGAAGTAATAATTAATAACATATTTTGGATAATTTTATGTATGGTTTTTATTTAATAGGACATCTATAACAACGGAAAAGTGTTTTAGAAATAAATGTATTTATGAAAGGCCGTTGTTTGGGGCTTGCTTTGGAGTGTGAAAAGGGGCTCGGCGGTGCACGTGCACCGGCCCGATGATAAACACAGCGGGCGGTATCGGCGCTCGGTTCATCCGTAGATTTCACTTATTGTATATATATGTATATATATATATATATATATTAATTAAAAATAGTGGAGTATTTTGCTATAAAAAAATGCTATAAAGAATATATTTATAGACAATAGAAACACGAATAATTCTAGTTTTAAAGCAACCCGATCGAATAATTAGAAGCGGATAAAATTCGAAAATAGTGGACATTTTTTGTTTTTTTAAATTCATATCTTTGTTAGCAGTAATTAAAATGTGGAAAGACCACCAGTTTGGCACTAAGAGCCTCCGTGGTGTACTGACGGAAAAAACGTAATCTATATACAACCTGGTTAATTTAATTAATTTTTTAACAGATCAATTCAATATGTGGTCTCCAGGTACGACCTATGTGTAGCACAACACCAAGGCTTTTTACGGTCTCAAACAAAGACTCGACTGCTCCCTCCCAAAGATCAATAGAATGAACCAATTATCAATATCGAGTACATAGTCCTTTTGACTTCGACCTGTGAACTATAAGAAGACAAATTCCTCCTATCCCTCTATTCTAACTCTGTCTCTCTCTCTCTCTCTTTCTCTTTCTCTCAGCACGTACAGTCAGACGTGTACTGATCGGCTCCCTACTTAAATTGTATTAGCCATACTAATACTTGGTAAGGAGTCTATATACTTTGCAGAGGTACTAGGACTCTTGCAGGCTCCATCGAACCGAAGCATTCACAGCGTGGCTTCTAGAAGGAGCCAAAGAGTTCCAATCGCAAACAATTTTATTTCTTGCCTGGAGAACGGTTTGGGTGAGCAGCGTACACATCGGTAGGAGCGCGTGGCGCGAAATCTCCCACCTATTATGCGTTCGGAGACACACCACGAAACATCTCTAGCGGCCCACAATCCATCCAGTGGTCGCCGGGAGTGGGAGGGGGAATAATAAAGATAAGATAGGCTGCAGAATGCAGAAATAATGGTAGATTTCTCAAGGTGGGGTTCATGTATATGAACTCTCTTAGCAGTACTAGGGAAGCTCACATTGAGGGACTAAGTCTTCATATACATGATCAGCATCGTGGACAGGGCTATCGAGATTGATGGATTTTCTGTAATTCGCAAGTCCCGCTTTATGTCGTCAATCAATTCCGGATAAGTGTACTCTCTACCTCAAACACTGAGGGGCCTAGAAAGCCAGGGGTCTAAAGTGCTTGATCTGCTCTATGCACAATCGCGCCTCAGAGCCTACATTAGTGTGTGTTGTGTATAGGCATCCTCATATTTCATTTACGAGGAACTCTATATTTTTGGATAAATTGCGACGATTAACTCCGAATTACAGTCACGAAATCATTCTCGGTGTGTTGGAAGCCGTTACTGGATGATAATTTTGACGTGAAAATTATGAAATTAAATAAAGATCTTCCTTGGATTGGACTTGAGCTTCGTGACTTACAGCACAAGAGCGGAACATTGTACAGATGTTATAAACAAACAGAACGAAGGCAATTCCTTGAGGACTAAATATGTTCATAATCCGTTGTTCGATTCTCAAAATTTCAACACAATCTGGCGTGAGTTACGGAGCCTAGGGTTGCTGCAGCGAGTAAGTAGATCTTTGCATGGGCTCATGTCGGATGTGTTTCACATTTACTTTGCGCAGGCATCTCTGTCAAATACCATCAACAACAATCGAATTAATGACGTGCTCAGCTCTGCCGCTGATGGTGGTTTTCGATTTAAAATTATGAATATTAATCTTATTGTAAGGCGGTTCCAACAACGCCTTCGCATCGCCGAGGTAAATGCAATCTTCAAGCAATGGATAAATACACTATGTATAGGCCTTGTCTTTTTCAATTCATCTCGGCCTCCTTTCCGTCAACAATGGTAAATAAAAACCAACCGTATTAAGAATTATCCTTTAATTCATATTTTAACACAACAGACAATCCCTGCAATGCATTTGTCTCTCTGATGCACTACCAGATCCTAACCTCAAATTACTATACATGCTTTTAGTCACATTACATACTTTATATCTTATCAGCAATAATTTATTATACTGATCAAAGAAAACCATGTTAATAGATATGGTTCTTTTAGTACATATACAACATAGATATCTTTTTTTAATGATATTTAAATTTATTTCAAATAATAATTAATATTTTCTTTTATAGGTCAGCTGCCCATCATAATATATAGTACTGATACAAACGATGGTATCATCAAATGTTGGTACATTGTACCAACATGGCCGTCTGTAATACGGGCGGCTTTGTGCAAGTACGGGCGGCGTTGGATGCGATTCTCATTCATCCTTCCGCGCAGTTATCGCTACCGCCGAAATGGTGCCTATTACACCAAGTCCGTACCGTTCCGTACTTTTTAGTTCATCGGTATAAGCATCTGCTACGATAAAGTCGGCTTGGAGAGTTCCATTCCCGGATCGCGTGCCCAAGACTAGTTGTGTAACGGGTCGGGTCATTCAAGTTAGACGAGTACAAACAAAAATGGCTCTTCAGAGATCCGCCGAGGGATATCTGGATATGTATATAGATACTGCTCGAGAACTTCTTGTCAACATCTAGTAAGTCGCGATTTATGCGTAAAGGATACGACGTGGGCTCCGCGTTGGTTCTTGTCTCGGACGTGTGCTGGGATCAGTGCAGCGCCACTTCTCCGCCTCTATCTGTACTTTTATATCTTGAAGATATATCTATTCCTTTTAGGGAATAATCAACTTTAGTATTGCTCGAATAAACCTATTACCCTTGAATAATTTTTAATAAATTTCTTGTACAGAAAGTGTAGACACTTCGTTTTTATTGAAATGTATAAAATTTTATGAATCTTTTTAAAAAACTTTTTGTAAACTAAAATTTCTATGCTTCTACAGAATTCGTCGAAGAGGGCGCTCAATATATCTTACGGAGCACCCTTAATTCTATACTACTGGTGCACTCTGGTGTGTGGTTTAATACGGATAGGTATAGTTTTATATACATACATTGATTTAATCTATGTAATCCTAGAATTTATTTATGCAGCTAAAATCTGTTGCATAAATATTAATTATGTGTTTTGTGCAGCTTCTTGAAAGTTCTATAACTTAAGTAGTGTTAATATAATAGATTTTATGTATGCAAAGGTAAGCTAGAAAAAATAAAGTTATTTAAACAATGACAAAGAATGTCAAATTCATTGATGTTATTTTGAAAAATTATGCTTGTACAGGGTAAATTTACTTGGCGGTAATGTTAGTTACATTCTTATGAAATTGGTACACAGTCAATTATTAACTGTTTGATGCTCTTAGATTATATTCCATTTCAGATTATTTTTAATCATAATATTTGATTTTTAACCATTCTATTTTTTTAGAAAACTGGTTAAAGGGCATTTCATTATTGATAAATAATGCATACTGTATTATCACAGGTGTGTCTCACTTAATTTGTTACTGTATTTGAATCATTTGTTTTTTACTAATAGTATCAACAAGTATAGAATGATATTAAAACATTAAAACCATACATTCAAGTTAGTAGTGTTATTATATTACACAAGTGATACAATAATAAAAGTTTAATTTAATTGTATCAAACAATTGAATACTGTAACTAAAATTGCTCTTATTAAATGTACTAGTTTTACTATTTGTATAAAAATTTGTAAAAAATGTAATAGTAATTGTCAATTTTCGTTAGAATATTTATCTAACTCTTGATAACATTTTTCATGTAGTTTTAAAACTAAAATTAGTAATTCTAGTTATAAAATTTTAATAATCATATACTTTTTTGTTAAACTTTTTTATAATTAGAATGCAATACATGTTTCTCTTTTGACATTTATAATACAATTTTTTATTATTATCTTTAGGATTCATTTGAAAAATAGATAACAAAATAATCATTGATGATATGATATTTTTGTTAAGATTGTGTTTAATATTTTTTAATCAGAAATTTAGCTTATTTTTTAAATTATTTTGACTTATTTTTAATATCTTTAAAAGCAAATTAATTAAAAATATTCTTGCAGTTAAAGTATATCAATCAAATTATTACTAATTTCTATCTTCTATAGTCCAATAAAACATATTGTTTCTTTAAAATAAATGTGAAAGAAAATGTAGATAATGTAGGTAATATAAATGACATCTGATGATAGTTGAATAGTATGAATCAAAATGATCTCTAGAAAATCTCTAGGAAAAGGATTAAAATCTGGAATGTTTTAGGATTATTTTTAATAAAATGTTTATCAAAACATTATATAAGAAGTTGGGATGGATTTAAGTCATAATATTTAACCATTTTAAAATTGAAATTTAATATAGATTATATTATAAATGTTTACACAATACTATGATTGTTTATGTGAATTGACTCAAACTAACATTGTGAGTATATCATATAGATAGTTTTTTACACAATTTAATGCAATATATATTGCACAACTTTTAGCATCTTTTAAAATGTTAGCACTTTTCTATCACAAACTTTTTCAAATGAATCTTAATGAATTTTAACTCTAAAAAATAAAAAAAATATGAATTTATCTAAAAAATTCAATTAAAAATATAAATTTGTGAGTATAATAATAAAAAAATCATAATAATATAATTAGAAACCAATGACAACACTATTTTGCAAGATTGCTTATTTAGTTAACATTACAAAAAAAGTTTATTTTTTACATAAATAGTATTTCTTACCTGATTATACAATAATCTTTGGAGCAGTCGATGGATCATACAGCTCATGTTTTTAATGTGCAACTTGTACAGATCTTATAACATTTTTATGCAGAATTTTGCAACTTTTTGAGTTTTTTGCTTATATCTCAGAATTATATTGATCAATCAACATGTTATAATGACAAGACTTGTCGACAAGATAAATACGAACAACTTTATATTAGAAACAACCCGATCCGATAATTAAAAGCAAAAAAAATTGGAAGAAAAGTGAAAAAAATTTCGTATTCATTAAAAATTCATGTTTGTTATTTATTGAGATTAAGAGTTAATTTTAGCAAAGGGATAGCTATTACTTTATATGTGATAAAAGTGAAATATGTTGGATAATTGCTTTAGATGCAACTGCATTTGGAATATTTTTCGTAGCCCAAATTGCAAAAACTTGGATTATCGTCTGAATAACCATTTCAAATTTATAAAATAATATAATATGTTAATTAATATATAATTAATATTATAATAATATATAATATGTTATCTCAGATTTTTGTAAAAGAAAATAGTTAAAAAAAAGTGCAAACAACACTGCGCAAGCGAGCGCCCGGAAATAATCGAGTAGTGCAGGTTAGGACATGTAAACAGGATACGACAGCTATAATAATGGCACTGAAGTAAGCACATGATAAAAATGCTACGTTACTACCGTATCTCATACTGAATATAAATTTGTTAGTGACTCCCAATTCCCGCGCGCTAGCTCGAGCAGCGTCATATTTGCACGCATTTTATACCTGTTTTTGTGCGTTGTAACGGGGAGATCTCACTTACTTTTGCGTGCAATGGGGCAGTGTTGCAAACACTTGCCCGTCGGCCGCACACCCTGTGTAGCGCAGCAGCTGACTAGTCGCTCAGTTGATGAGTTGTACTTACAACTCCCGCGGAGGCGGCGTGCTTCCTTGAACCGCTCGTTCCTACAAAAAATTTGCCACAGATGGGCTAAATAAATAAAAGATATATTTATTGGCCTCATGCCATTAATTCGAAATATCTTTATTTATTATAAACAATCATCGCGCATCGCGCGCGTATATAAAACGCTTCGTTAATTTCATAGCGCGAACAAAATTATACTGCCCATGCGTTTTCTCGCAACGGGTCAGAATTTGCGCCGAATTGACCGCATCTGTGCGCTCGCAAATAATTTAAGTTAGCCCCGCGTTAACATCGCGTTTATTGCGCTCAGGGCCTGCGCACCAAGTATGCATGCGTTGGTACCTATTCGGTTGGCGCGCCGCGCGAACACTTTTCGCGCTCGCAACAGCTCCCAATAACCGCGCGCGTTTCTCCACGCGAAATTCGTCACGTTGGGACGATTTGCGCTTGCTGTTCGTAAAGGGGCCTAATCGTATCGAAGGGCCGCGCTACAACTTTTAGAGCTCTAAGAGATGGAGCACAAGTCCTGTGCAGTCTGCTAATAGGCCAGACATTATAGACTACTTTTTATAAAAAATTTAAATAGCTACAATTTTCCAATTTTCCAATTTACTTCTATCCAAATAAATAAAAATGAAAGGGGGGAGGGAGCGAGGATAGAGTAGCGCGACGTATTATAGTACTTGTATTACAATTATTAACGCCTGTCGGGACCACCGTACAAACCAACGCGCGTCTGTGCTACGTATATTTTATGCGCTCTGCACGCTTACAATAAACGCACTCGATATCGCTCGCTCCACGGGCATTCTTACCTAGCCGTTCTCGGGTGTGTAAAACAGGGTAGGAATCCGCGTCAGATGCTCCCTTAACGCCGAGAAGGGTCGTGTGGTTTGCATACTAACGGGAAGCCATTCCATCTGTTCTCCGTCAGTCGGGCGGAGTGGATTTAGCGAGTAGAATTTGTCCATTACGCACATGCTGCAATTCGAACGAAGGTCGAAAAACAAGGACGGTTATGAAAACAGCTTGAGGAAAGTGAAGGGAAGATGAGTACCGATGCTACTTCTAAAAATATTATTTATAAATTTCTTCATTACTATTTTATATACTTTTTGTTACAATAATATATATAAAAGTGGATTCTTCATCTCGTTATTTATGCACAATTAACTCCTCGATCCTATAAGGTCCGAGAGTGGGAAAATCTTAATCGAATTAATATTGTATATCTCACAGTCCTTGCTTTCCCTATTTGTTATTGCCAAACAGGACGTAACATTATTAACGTGGCCTTACTAATATTATAAAAGTATATTATTTTAATCAAATATGTTAAAAAATATAATTTATCAAAAGGCAAATTATTTATGGATATCAGTTTATTTCGAAGTCTGTTCAATATTTTTCATTTTTCAAACATCTTGAAGTGGCCATACTTAATTTTGGGTAAAAATTTTTTTAAATATTATTTCAGACCGAAAGAGTAGGTCATTTTACTTAAGAATATATCTTTATATAAGATTGGCAAATATCTCCCTTCCGCTTTTTTGCTCTGTATTCAATGCTTTATAAAAAGTGTTACAGTGTTCGGATTCAGTTCAAATATGCACCGTTTTGTTCGATAATCTGTTTCCATCTAGATAGCAACTTCATAATACCACTCTCGTAGAAGCCCCCCTCCTTATTTGCGAAGAACTCAGACATCCACTTTACACTTTTTGAGTTCAATTTTACACCATCAAGGGCGTTCGCCATGGACAGAAACAGGTGGTAATCACTTGGCGCAATGTCCGGACTATATGGTGGATGCGATAAAACCTCCCATCCGAGCTCCCGTAGCTTCTGACGAGTCATCAACGAAATGCGTTGTCTCGCGTTGTCCTGGTGGAACACTACACCCTTCCTAGTGGCCAATTCTGGACGTTTCAGGTCGATCAGCTGCTTCAAGCGGCCCAGTTGTTCGCAGAAGATAGTAGAATTAAGCCTTTGGCCATATGGGAGCAGCTCATAGTAGATCATTCCCTTTCAATCCTACCAAACACAGAGCAAAACCTTCCTAGCCGCCAATTCCGGCTTGGCCACTGTTTAGAACGATTCACCGGCCTTCAACCACGACCGTTTTCGTTTGAGATCCATTTTTCGTCGCCAGTCACCATCCGCTTCAAAAATGGGTCGAGTTCGCTCCATTTCAGCAACATATTGCGGGCGTTGATGAGGTCCAGAAGGTATTTTTGCGTCAAATCATGCGGTACCCAAACATCAAGCTTGGTTTAATGGCTAACTCTCATCTCCTTGGCGATGTCACGAGACCTGCCGGTCAAACTCGATTTTTTCCCTAATTTGATCGGTATTCATCGTCACAGGTCTTCTGCCGGCTGGCTTATCTATGGTGTCGTTTTTACCGGCTGTGAATCGTCGAAACCATTCCTCCGCGGTTCGAAGTGATAGAGTGCTATCTCCGAAACACCATTAATCTCACGGAACATTTCTGTAGCGGATTTGCCTTTGACGAAAGAAAACTTTAAAATAGTGCGAATATACAAATGTAATCATGCATAGCGTCGTTTTGTAGGTTATGTCAAGACCTTTCAAATGATGTATACAATTGCCAAATACGAGCTCTGTAGCGCTTTGTACATAACGCTAGGCTCTGTACCCATCAAGGTCAACATACTGCGAGGGTAACGGTAAAATGCGGGAAATAGGGAAAACTCGGCGGGAGAGAGTCAGTATACTTTCGGTGCCCGAGTAAGCATAGAGAGAGAGAGAGAGAGAGATAACGTGACGACGCGTCCGGCGCAACTTCCCGCCAAATTACGAGAAGATAGAGGCAGACTGCGCCATCCTGTTGGAGATCTCCAGGAGTCGGCGCCAACTCGAATGTGTCCACTACAGGCGCACTGTCCGCTGTACCTGGGGAGCAAGATCCGACTAGGCACCACCGAAGAAGTTCAGGAGTCAACAACTCCGCATTAGAGCCCAAGTATGGCATTATTGTAATTTAATTACGCGGATAGAAAAAGTGCAGCCGGGTGCAACAGAGCCGGTTCATACTGATTCGATAAGCGCGGGCTAATGAGAGAGAGAGATATTTTCTCTCTCTTTTACTACAGTATATACAGGCGGCAGCACGCGAACAAGAAAGAGAGAATACACCTCTCTCTCAGTACAGCTGATACGGGCACGAATTGTGCTATAGCGGAACACGTGCGTACCTTCCTTCCGACTAGGTCCCGTATGGCGGGGTCACGACCCACCGAGTTATTTCGGTCAGTACGAGAGTGCACTCGTGACGCGACGATAGGCAGACTGGCGAAGTGCCTTTGCGCGGCGCATAGTTTGAAAAGATACGCGCCCTGCGCAAGAAGCGACGCAGAATTTTCGTGTCGCCGTTAAGGAAGCATTGTGAGCGCACAATTGCGTTACGCCACCAACGGAAATTTTAACAAAAATCGGACATTGCGCAGCGGCACATGCGCAAATGTTATATTACCCGAATATTCGAATTTAACGGAATAAATTGGATGCGCGCGAGTTGTGTTCTATATTGTAATAAATTAATAAAGATAATTTAACTAACAGTTAATTAATTTTGATTTTTATTTTATTTACTTATCACGTCGGCATCGAGATCGACCAAAAAGTCCTTGATCCCCTTTCCCAGTCAAGAATTGGAGTCGACGCGAGTGGTAGGACCACGCCGCCTCCGCAGGAGTTGTAAGTTCAACTTATTAGCTGAATTTAAATTATATACTTAGAGTATATAATTATTATTATTATAAAATTTATAATCATTATTATAAAATTATATGCACATATTAATATATTATTCTATATATATGCACATATTCATTCTTATACGGTCTCTTTTTTTTAAATGCATAATGAAGCTAAATATGAAACAATTGATTAAATATAAAATTAGGATTTTTATAATTATTTAAAGGTTAGAATTTTTTGTTTTCATAGTTTTATCAATGTACGTTAATTTAATCCATTTCTTCCTGAGCCCACATCTACTGTCGATTAGTTTTTTGGTTCTAAAGCTCATTACGGTACAATATAAATTTATTGTTAGATTATGCACACAAATTGCGGTCTTTATTTTATTATTTTTTCTCTGATGAAGACTTTATGACGTAGATGGGGGTTCAAATACTTTCTCAAACAACTAATATTATTATGGATAAGAAGCTTGCAGATGACTACTTCTATCCGAACATGGTCCGAGCTCGTGATGCTAGCATTGCGCTGCATAACTAACGGTCTCTTGGCCGTGTTTAGTAAGTTTTGATAATCTTAGCTGTTTAGACCCTCTTAAAAATTCGGCTTTACTTTTATTTATAACATGTAAACATATACTTTTATGATCATATAATATTAAAAATATATAAATGTAATACTTTAGATATTAGAGGGATATATTATATTACTTCAACGTATTTGTCGGGACCATTTACAAATGATGAAATTTTTCATTCTAGAACGGCAAACTGTCCACAACTCTGAACACATGGCAATAATATTAAAAGTTTAATAATCTATCAACAACATTCTATAATTTCACCTACTTTATCTTAATTATTATCAAGTTCTACTAATTCTTTATTTAATCTTCAAATCATAATTGAAAATGACGAAAGACAAAAATAGAATGTACTAGAAATAAAAAACAATATTGTCTTTATACTAAAGAAAAGTAACTTGAATATCCATACGTAGACAAGTACAATGGCCAATCTAAGTTCTACTTCTAAATTTGTAAATAAACACGACACTGAAAGATCAGTTTTATCTAACTCAATTGATGCTGAATGTCCTTCATTGGATTCTAGTACGTCTTTTCCGCTATCCTTATTTAGTTTCAGTAATGAAGGTGAAATTTCTGAAAAAAGAGATACATTATTAAAAAATGTACCAGTGCAGACTAAAAATAAGAAGTGTGATTTTCTTAATGTTAATAACCACAAAATTTTAGAGAATAACATTAATTTACCTCGCCAAATTTTAATTTTGTCTCCTGATATAACAATTGAAAAAACTTCTTTTGATAAAAAAATGAATGAATCATCTAAGGAAATTGAAGAATCAAAGCTACCTACTTCTACGCAAGCGATTTTCACTGCTGTAAATCTTACATCGAAATCAAATAAAACATTTAAAGATGGATTACAAGAAATATTTGGAGAAAAGAAATTGGTCTATAATGAGCCAAATTCTAAATTTTTAAAAAATGTTGCAAAGAAACCAAGAAAAGGCGTTGATTCTTTGTTAGAAAAATTAGAAAATTGTAATAAAAAAGCTTACCGACCTGATAATACAGAATCCACGGTTATATTAGCAAACATAGAAGATAGAGAAGGCATTAGAGGAAGTAGTGCATCCCCCGAATATTTTAAAATACGATCACCAATTGATAGAGAGGATGACGTAGTTTCTCCTAACTTTAGCAATGATGATTCAAATGATACCAAACAAAAAAGAAAGCGAAAAATAGGCAGACCTATTAGATTGACTAAGGATTTTAAATCAGAAGTGAATAACATAGAAGATCAAATTAGTAAATCAAAGTTTTTAGAAAAATCTGAAATGCCAGAATATATTACAGAGTCTAATGAGAAATTATTTCTTGACAGATTATCATATATGCGTAAAAATACATACAGTCATCAATTTAAACTAAATCAGACGGAGCATATTTACCAAAATCAAAATAAGGATAAAAAAAAAGAAAATAATCTCGATAACTTAGATAACAATTGTCAACTAACAAAAAGAATTAAAATCGATATGAGACATATATTTCAAACATTTAAAAAATCTCAGTGTAGTAGAATTCGAAGAAATAGTGAATGCTATATAAGCAGATTAAACAGAAACAATCGAAATCGAAGAAAATCGTGTAGTGATATCGAAGAAATTTTACAAGAATCTGTTCCAAAACTAAACATGTCAAATTCTGCTCTTGCCTTTAACGAAGTTGAATCACAACTAGAAAAAATGTTTGCTGGTATTATTGAAACAGATAAAGACTTAATAAAAAAGACAATATTTGATACAGAGAAGCCAATCACTTTATGTTCAGAGGATGAAGAAAGTTTAAATACTAATAAAATGAAAAAAAATAAAACTTCTGAAAATCTGACATGTGCTACTGAAATTTTGAATAATTCATCGAAACGAAAAAAAAAGAATATTACAAAATTACAATCATCGTATAAAAAAAAATCTTCGAAGTTTTTAAAAACAGTGGTTGCTTCTAAATCTTCACAAAACGTTGAGAACGAACAACTATTAACTTTTAACAAAAAGAAAAATTTACCGAGTAAGAACGTGTCTCTAAAAAAAAAGAAAAAAAGGAATATGAAGGATGACTACTGCCCTGACGTAAATTATGATTATTTGACCAATAGTAGTCCTGCTAAATATAGAGGTCCAGTAATACAAATCAAAGGACATAAGAATAATCCTCTTTACGTTCAAATTATACATGCATCTCGTGAAGAAGATGAAGAAAAAAATAAAGAAAAGAAGAAGACTGTTAGTAACGGATCTATATATAGAAGCAAAAGACTAAATTATCAAAACAACATAGACTATTGGGGTAAGTAATTAAAAGAAATTTTCATTTATTTCATTGCTATCTATCTTTATTAATTTGATATTACAATATTAAACTTAAACTTTTATATATATCAGCACTGTTTAAAAATGGCTACTTTGCATTTATAAATACAATTAAACTTCCTCAAGTCAACTAGAATAGTTGTACTCAGAAATTTTCAGGGTCACTGAAGTACAATCCGCTGTCAGAATTTCAAAATTTAATATGGCAGATCCAAAATAACGGCCATCTATCTCTAGATTGACTTAAAAGTTGATAAATCTTAAGAGTTTCAAAATTTAAAACGGTTGTTTCAAAATGCAATTATGTACCTCTAAATTGATTTAAAATTACTTAAATCAGATTGTAAAACTGTAATGGGGATTTTCTAACTTATCCAGGAATCCTAACTTACAAAAAAAATTTTAATTTTAAAAAGAATTTGCAATAGTAGTTAACAAATTTGAGTTCGCAATTAAACATTTTTCTAACATACTGAAATTATAGTGGAATAAATTAAAAGATTGTGTTATAAAAAGCATCAGTATTTTACGGTATCGTCGGAAAAAGTGTAATTATTTTGCATAATGCTAAAAAAATAAAATAGTAATGATAGTCTTGATTGCAACTGGAATGACTGTTTATTTAAACGTACAAGATCACAACCTAAAGATTCATCTGTGTAGAGTCTAATTATGAAGATGCAGTTGCTAATTTTAGTTAATATTCAGACGAAGAGCTGTGTTGAGAATACTACTTAATGCATTAGTTAGAAATAAATAAGTATAAATAAAAAATATCATTTTAAAATATCATCTTTTCCATTTATGGCAAAATAAGATATTACTAATAATAAGATATTAAGAGGTAGTGCATCGAAAGAACAATCGCCGTGGATCAAGCGTCAGCGCCGTCTTGATTGAACCGATGCGAAAGGGTGCGGCTGTAGCGTGGTAGGACGGCTTCGGCAGTGGAACCCCCACTGCTAATAATTCTAGCACTATTGCAATGAGAATTGATATAATCAGTCAGCCAGAAGGCATAGTACAATGGTTCTCTGAAGGGAATATTCCGATGTCACTAAAAAGAGAGAAAAAGCCCAAGTAATGGAGAAACACGGAGACGGGTGATGTACATGCGAAGCTGCCGACAGACCTTTTAAAGGAATATTTATTCCCTAGATACATTCCATACAAAAATACAAATATAAAAATTGTGAACATCTAGCATATTGGTTGAAGTAACTGTAATGGCGTCGCAAATACATTGAAGAAATCTTCCTGTATAAGTGAAAATGACTGGGTGTGAGAGAAATAAACGGAGTTTATATGGAAATACTGTACCGAAGAGATTACTAAGAAGATATTTCTCTGCTTCACTTTCAACTACTAAAAAACAATGCCGTTCAACATCTCTCATTTTGAATTTTTACGGAATCCAATTTTCTTGCTTCTGAATCATTCCCGAAGTTTTAAGGCATTTCGAAATTGCTTGGTGAGTGAGTCCCAATGATACTACTGATTCTTTTTGCGTTTGGCAGAAGGCTTCGTAAGTAATGCCTTGAATTCGGAATCTTCGAAAATGTTTTCTTTTCCACCACCATGCCAGTTCATGACACCAAAATCATCGCTCTTAAATCGTTGAAACCACTCATGACACGTTCTTTCACTAAGAGTAATTTCACTCACATTTGAGAGCATTCGATAAGCTTCAGCCACAGTTTTCTTCAAAAGAAAACAGAAAATCAGCACTTCCTGCAAATAACGATAATTTGGCTCGAAAATTGACATCTTCGATTAAGAATACACTTCTGACGCAAACACAAATTCACCAATGTGGTTCTGTCATTATGTTGACAAATGTTTAACCTTACTGTATGAAAAAATGGCGGAAGCAAAGTTGCGCATCTATAAATAAAAATAAAAAATTTATTCAGCAAAACCCGGATACATTTTTGTATAGAAATTGACATGAGTTATCGTTAAATATAAATTTTCATTAAAACTTTATTTAGTTAATGTTTAAAAATAAAATGAATCTAAATTTTATATTAGTTCAAACCCGATTCTCTAGACAAATTTCATTTAGATTGAAATTTTTCCTACCTCTCGAATTCTTAAAGACTCAAATACAATTAAAAAATCTCAAAACTAATTATAAAGTAAATTTTAATAAATAATGATGTGATATTTAAATTATTAATATTTTTATATACTTTTATCCCAACGCACTTTACGAATTTATAATTCAGCTCTTTAAATTCCGAAATCAAATCCAAATGATAAAGAAAGTCAAATTTTTTTTTTTTTGTGGTTCGCAAATGTTTATTTAACTAATCCAGGCAATGGCAAGAGAATGAGTGAACGAGCGAGCACGTTTCTCGTTGCACGGAAGCACAATATCCATTGCAAAGCTATTTTTCTGCCCTCTATAAGAAAATAAATGTATAATCTTGTCCGTCTTTAACCCAAAGGACTAAAGCCAAATAGTAACCCGGTCTTTAAATCCGACACAAAAATAGAAGGCATCAAAATTAACTTCCTTAGTGGCATGGAATTATAATCGCTTAACTAAAATTTAATTTACACCAACAAATACTTAACGTCTCAATATATCCATTAAAATGCCTCAAATAAATTCTAAATATTCAGTTACATAGTAAAAATAGTCCCATAATGTTTTCTAAATTGAATTTTTTCAAAACAAAATTATTATTAAATATAAAATAAAAATTGTAATAAATAAAAATAAATAAATTGTAGTAAAAATTGTAATTGTTACATCTCGCTATAAGTCGGTAGCCGATGAAATGTCTATTGGTAAAAAAGGAATCGGTAGCACTCTCGCTACTTTCTTTACCACATAACGAATCCACAGGTGTGACAAAATGCATTCTTTCCCCCTTTTCTCACCTTCGTTCACCTGCATCTACAACCGAAAACTACACCCCAAGCAGGCGTTGACGATGATGATGCCCCCACGGCTACCTGACATTGCACCGACACTAATTATTATTTTAAATAAATAATAAATCAAAAAAAAATACCTTATCCACTCAACCAACGGAAAAACCTTTAAAATAAATATGTTGGATAATTAAAAAACGGAACTAAACAAATTTGTACAATGTAAAATATATACATGCAACTATTGTTATTTAAGAGTAAATATTAATATTTATACACACAGTAAAGGGAATTTTATATAAACCTGTAAAGATAAAGTAACGAAGGCGTATACAAACTTTTTGGACCAAAGTAAGATTATTTCTTTTTATAAAAATATAGAAAACGTTAAAATAATTAAATTGACAACAAGCTACATAATTAATTCTAATTGTCTAAATAAATATAACAGGAGAAAAATCTTACAAACTTGCTAGCGCTTTAAAGTTATTTTATCTAAATAAATAAATGCAAGCGCATATTAAGGCACGTGGGAGTGACAGAGAATCTCAGGGGAGCATCTCACTCACACTAACGGTTTTCGCGGAGCTCTTACACTATAAAAGAAAAGCCCGGGCCATGCAAAAGTTAGTCTCACTGTTTCCACTGTATCTACCAGTTCAATACCCTCCTTAAGTCGACTTTGTGTCGATAAGGATCTGCAAACTCAGAACTCAGGTCAGTACTGTCCTGTCAAATTTTATTGTAATCTATATTCAACAAAGAACTACTATAGCAGAATAAAAAAGTAAGTAAGAAATAATTCGTAAGGTCAATATTTTAACACAACTAAACCATTCATTCCTTATTTTATATGTCACATTTCCTTGGTTCCTCCTCTGATTCAAGTTGCTGAGACAGAGATTCCTCTATGGACTATTTAACGCATCAGTCAATCACCCAAATAACCTTATCCGGCTGCTCAGCAATCAAGTGCATGACTTGTGTAAACCTTGAGTAGGCGTCAACAAAGAAATAGTTTTATATTATCTTTATATAATATAAGGTTTTGTGTAGTAAATTTTTCTGCCACTTTCCTAGTTTGTGTGCCCGGGCAAAGGCTAAAAACGAGGCAATCGACTAGTTAAGTCAAACTTAACTTGTCGAAGGTGTGACTCCCATCCTCACATAGTAAAAATTAAATGATATTGATTAAGTGAAAAAACTAGCGATGTACACTCCATATAAAATGTAACAGAAATTTTTTATTAAATCGGGGTAAGAAAATACTATAGAGTTTTACATTTTGTATCCAGATTCCACCAAATAAGAGTGGACCTTAAAGATGCTGACTAAACCACTGCTGACTAAATGACTTAGTATTTCATTTGGCCACTACAAATTTAAACGTATTCTGTACGGATTAAAAAATCTTTCAATTTTGTGGCATCCAAAGATTGAGTAAAACATCATTTTTATCAAATACACTGTTTTACGAGAAACTGTATTTAAAGATTTCGGGCTGGAGGCTTGCGGCTCGAAACCTGTAAGTTATTATTAATAGTGATCACCACCGCCATGGCATTTTATTTGCATTGTCGCGCCGCCCGGCAAGTTTGTTTCGCATGGTACCCATCCAACTCGCGCCTCTCGCCATGCTACGGCTCTGACCGGGACTTATTGGTACTCCTTATCTGAATGAAGGCATCGGAGAGACCACGAACCGCGAACAGTACTAATAGTTCTTCGCGGTTAAAAACGACTGTTGCAGGACAAAGCGTATTCTCCATTCTGCTGCTTTGGGGTCGGTTAACCTTACTAACAATCAATTCTTAGTTCGCAATTTACATATTTCGATATAACCTTAATTTTTAAATATTTTTTAATATAATATAATATTTTGATATAACCTTTTATAAGTTAAATACTCGACCCACTAGTAATAATGAATCTTCGAATTTTCATACGAAGTATCAACAGAGTAATGTTAATATTGAAAGTAGACATAATACTATCACGCAAGTTATTAACAATTAGGGTAAACCAAATTTGGAACAATACGCAATATCAACGAGAAAACACTATCAGCGCACGTTAAGCTATAAGAAATGCGTTAAGTAAGAGCACTTAAACGATCTATTTCGAAAATAGTTAATCCCTCAGTTCTTGCTGAAACTGGTGACTACGAGGTAGAAGTCTCATTATAGTCAATAGTGAAGTAATTGGATTTATAACGCTTCTATCAACAAATATAGTCAAATAATAATGTTAAGATAATGTTGCGATGTGTTGGAGCGAAATAAACATTTGCATTAATGTATGCAAAACGAAAATAAATTTTAAAAGGTTGAAGCTCTGAATCAGATGCTGTGTAAATATTTTCGGTCCGATATCCCAGTCCCGATTCGACATAAAAGATCTGTTTATCTTGCAAGATATATTTTTAACATATGTCTCCACATATGGATTTGATATGGATATAAAATCCATAATTACTATATTCAGGATGTAGTTTCATCATAAGCAATTTTATGTGATCATGGATCACAATTCATCATAAATCTGGTAGAGCAATTCGTCAATTTTTTCGGATATATTGTCACGAGCATCACTTTTGGGCGATGTATATTAATTTTATAATGGTTTGCCTGAACTTAATTGTTTATCAAAGTATGGACATTATGAGCGATGATTGTACTTGTCAATTAAACAAGATGTTTACCCACTTGAAAGCTGAATTCCTAAGTCATTGACTGATAATACAATTAGCTTACTTAATTAGGAGCTTCAAAAAGCATTCAACCACCGCTCTAAAGTATAAAAAGGGAGAAGTGAAATCATGTTAGAACTAAGCAAGTTGGCCCTATTGAAGGTAACACACTCATTAGATGATGGCAAGGACAAATTTTTTTTAATTTTTTGAATTATTGAATTGTTGAACAGATAGGAAATCCAAGACGAATGATTTGATCTTACTGAAGGTGTTATCAACCTGAGTAATTTGTGGAAATATTATTTAGAAAAAGAGCTTTCACTGTAATACATTGATTCTCGCAATGGTCTACTAACCATAAATGTTTTGTTGATTGCATTGTTACGAGTAAGGAAACTCACTCTTTCTATATTTATAAAGTTAGTGTATATATGAGGTATATTAACTCGAATGAAAAAATGTATTATTGAATGTATTTTCTTACTCCACTTTGTAAAAATTATATTTTAGACTGCGCGAGAAGTTTATATTGCGCGTCGTAAAGTCGTATGGTTCAATAAATATTAGAGTAGAACCCTTAGATTAAACTTGCAATACAGGAACTTAATTCCTCCAGGCAATAGAACTTCGTCGCCTGTACATTATACTTAGATATGGACTGAAAAGTCTCAAGCCTTACACTTAGATGCCCATGAACTGAAAATTAAGTTAATATGGTGAAACTAATTTTCAGTTAGTACTAATTGAATTCTCTAGATTTGCCTTTAACGACTATTGTCTCATCACAGACAAAAGAATGCTCACCGGTAAAAAATTTCGCTTAAATGAAGAGGTTATCACTGAGACTAAGATCTGTTTTGAGGCAAAGCATAAATTGTTCCACAAAAGTGTTATTAAAAATTTATAGTGGCATTTATTTTTTTAGGCCTAGGATTTTTCAACTCACGGGTTAAAAATATTCGATTATATTAAGCGACTATTTATCTTTTCGTATTTATATTAATGGAATCTTTTTTTTATTGTTGAAAAAGCGAACAAGTTTGTCCATTTAGGGTAAGTTTGTTTATGTTGATGAATTTTCCTGTCGTCGTCTGTATAACGGCATTTGTAATTTTTTATAGCAGTCTATATGCCGTAATAAGATAAATATATTGCATTTAATAATTAATTGTGAGCGAATTAAGTGAATATTTACTGACGTATAGTACTTATGGCTTACTTATGGCTGCATCAACCGCAGTACCTCGCTGATCTATTCTCTTCTGATGCATCCGATTGGCCGGTCAGGGGTGAACCTAAACAGGATTCTGTTCTGCGGATGCACACTGAAACGGTAACTAGATCTTTCTCTGTTCAAGATGCTCATCTGTGCAATAAACTGCCATTCTGCATAAGGAAAGTATCCTCCCTTTCTCGCTTCAGGGACTAGTGACAGAGCATTTGAGGGGTTCGGGACACCACGATTGCGGATAACTTTAGTCAGTCATCCTCATAATCTTGTTTTTAATTTGCGCTCTAAATTTAGTTGTATGCATGTCTTATGAGTTAGTGTGTATTTTTAGTATTCATCCTTCACTTGAGACTGCAAATATATTCATTTCATTCATTGTATGAAAGTGTGTATAAGTGAGAACTGACTGATAAATAATGTAAACTGCGAGAAATGTGACTTATTTGTATAATTTTATGTATCTATTATTTATTTATTGCAATAAATTGCACTACATCTGTGATAATGACGAACATGTTATAGAATTTATAACATCAATATATATGCAAGTAGACGTAAGATGTTGCGTGTTCCGAATGTTAATTTTGTGCAATAATTTTGTAAAAAATAACAATTAAATTATTATCTATCTATCTCTGTTTATCTCTGACTCTCGGATGATCATTTCAAAGCAACCCCGTACCGAGCTCGCCACTGGAC
The DNA here is from genome assembly GCA_018906755.1 of Sycophaga agraensis. Lineage (NCBI taxonomy): Eukaryota > Metazoa > Arthropoda > Insecta > Hymenoptera > Pteromalidae > Sycophaga > Sycophaga agraensis. The sequence goes on along the minus strand of JACCIE010000062.1, from coordinate 56,253 downwards.
TTTGGGCTTCTGCCTTGCTAGGACCTCTGCGTCCCGGTAACTCTGAGCAGCCTTCTGCCTTTGTTATGCACGCGTATGTTTCAAGCTGCGCATTAACCGTGCCGCTCGAATAAATATTATATTTTCCCTAAACCCCAGTTTTTTTAGTGTAGTAACCTTCATTCCGCGATCCTCTACCTCGTCGACCGTCGTGAGGTCTACATCTGCTACTAAAGTTTGGTTCCCACAATAAGGTTAGAAGGGTGTATTGCACATTATTAAAAATGTGTTTGTAATATTTGTGTAATATTTGTATCCTACAAATATTTTTTATGTATATATTGTTACGTGGCAGTTATCGGGTGCCAGCTGATAACAAAGGAGAAAAATTGATGTTTTTTTTTGTGTTGTCGCCCTGGGTTCCAGCCACCACGCAACTTTAAGGACTTTCCCTCTTTTTCCGTTCGTTTTGTTCCCGCACAGAAAATCAGCAGACACAAAACGGAAAAAAAGGCGGCAAAATTCTTGCTACAATAATTTATAACCTGTCATTTTTTTGCGGTTGCCAAACTATCCGATGCATTTTCGCGAAGTACAGAGATTTAAAAAATGGTAAAAATCCAGGCCCCGCAGCCGAAAAACGCTGTCTACTCGCCGCAGCGCAACCAATGAAAGTAGCGGAAATAGTCAATGGGATAGAGTAGAGCGGAGCTATCGAGGTCGCAGGATAAGCAGCAGGCCTGGCCCTGCCCTCCAGTCTTAGACGCGGGGTGAGTTATCGTATATGCTATGTGGGTTCCATGCAAAGAATTATAAACAATATATAGATTATACTCTTAAGACCATTATTAAGTTCTTTATAACTTGAATGCCCGACAGAGACTGATTCGTTGACGGTGCAACCGTTTCCACGGAGATGCGATTTTCTTATCATCAAAGGTGTCATACTTGCTAATATCCTCGGGCAGCAAGCACAGCAAAGATAGGGCGGCCGGAATCGATGCATTCTTACGAGAGTGCCCGTTCGTCAACTGCCGAAATTGTCAACAAAAGAACGTCGGGCCTCGGTGAACCGTCAGCAGTACCGCGGCGGGGGATTGGCGGTCCGACTCCTGCGACCTCCCTTCTCCCGCAAATCTAACGGTAACTGCAGCTCATCTGTTGGCGTCTCTGCTGGCGAGAAGTAATCATCCATCTTCAAGCAATGTCTCACCGCCTCTCAACGCAAGTCCTCAAAATAGCCCGCCGGAAACATGTTGCGGCTCACTCCATACGATGTCATCCACGCGCCTGAAGCGACGCGCCTCTTTTATTGCGATTATACACTTGGGTACTGGTGTTCCTGGGCTTCATCGTTATGTTTTCTAACGAGATCCCAAAGCTAATGATCAGGGTCGACACGAATAACTAGCTTCTTTCTCTTTACATCTTAACGCAAACTCTTAAAAAACGATGGATGACGACTGTAGTTCAAGAACGCTAGCCCGACTTTTATGCTAGCTTGCTCGACCATGTTAACGATGTGTCCAAATTCATGCAAGTGCTCGTTCCACTGACCACGAACAGCCTTAATAAACCTGGCCATCATCTTTTTAGTGTCAAGCCTTAATCCGTCAATATCCAACCGGTAATCTAGAAAACGCACACTCGAACAACACAATTCACATTTTTCACGATTCACTGCAAGTTCGGCTTCTACGATCATACGAAACTCCAACTATTGCAGGTGCTCTTCGAGCGCTTGCGTAACCACTATTAGATCGGCCAAATACATAAAAACGTAATGTTCTACTTCGGGTCCAAACAATGAACTAATTTACCTACAATTTACCTACAATCACGTAATTGGTAATTAATATTACGTAATTATATCTCTAAAGTCTATAGAGAATTGATAGCTTCCTTCCCCTCTTACAATCACGGGGTCACTACACCATTCATTAGGCACTGCGCTCAATAATCCTTTTCTCGAACATCTCCTTCACTTCCTCCTCAATAAGTCTCAGCGTATTTCACTAGCAGAGTACCCTGGACATCGATGTGATGTTCAATGGGAGTCATAAAACCGTGAAGGTTTCCGGATTCTAGAAATATCGTTTCCACCAAAGCCTTCACTTGTTTTCGCTCCTCATCTCGTATTTCAACGATACCACAGCATTCCAAAAAACTCTCGGGTCCGTACTCTACTTACCCACTTTAGAAAAATAACGCCATATTTCACCAGGAATTCTCCAAAAACATTCCAGCAGCGATAACCCAAACCATGTTTAAGACCAAAATCTATCCTAAGAATTATAGGGCGACCTATATCTGTTACCACTCTGAGATGGATTGATTCATCCTGTCGATTCACCAACAGCTAACTAAGCCGGCTTCCATTTATTCTGAAATGCTGCTGTTTCAGGACCAATCAAGGAAATCATGGAGCCTAGTTCAAACAGGTTTGTTGGGCTCCGTGGCTCGACGATTACATGACACGTATAGTATTATCCGTAGAATGGAGCATTGACCACTGGTGTTGACCAGGTTGGAGAAGGCAATAGGATAAGACCTAGGCCACGTATTAGATAGCTGCGATTGATTATATTACTGTCCATTGCCAAACTCTCGTCTCACACCGTCTAAGAAGGCAGATTCGAGAGCGTTGGCAGCATCTGCCTTGAAACTCGACTCTGCTGCGGCCGATGCTACTGGCTGACTACATCTTAAACACGCTGCCGCTCGTTGATGCACTCTTCTTCCTCTTCTTTTTTGGACGGTAAGCTAGGAGCTGTGGATGCAACACTCACACCAACTCTAATATCCACCTTCTTTTCTCCTCTCTTCTTGCCCGATAATGTATTGGAGTATTGGAGACTAGAACATATGATCGTTCCATAGCGCCTCACTACATCCGACGGGAAAGCCGCCCGCGGAGGCGTTCACCGAGCCGCACGGGGGACCTCGCCTCGGTCGCGCGAAAGCGGTGAGGCCGCTTTCCTGGTGGACGCATCGGCTCCCTCGCGGCAAGCTGCCACTGATTCGGGCCCCTTGCGATCATTTTACTTCAAACGGCCCGGCGTACTTGGCGGCCTATTTCCCGGAAATCGCATCGGAGTACTAGATCGCCCGGTTGAAGCGTAGCATGACGACGATTTCGATTATAGACCCGGCTGTGTCTCTCCCTGACCTAGTCATTTAAATGTCTAACCAAATTCCGGATCAGCAGCCGTTCCATGCGATTCTTCCAGAGCTCGAGGTCAATGGGGATAACCGTATCCTTTTTTTTCCACCTCCCTCCTGAGGCTTCTGCTCGGTCGGGGAATCTTTCCAAAGTTCAGGACAGCTGGTGAGAACTTAGTACTAATGTGAACTGCGGTATTTAACGCGTGCCTCAGTGCCGGCAAGTACTCATCCCCGCTACAATAATCTCTGACAGCATTTTGCGCAATCATCATTTTAAGTGTCCTATTAACCCTTTCGATCGGATTTCCTTAGCTATAAGGTGGGGTCGTGACATGCTCTATTCCGTATTTTTCCTTACCTTCTTCAAATGCCGGTTGACAAAATGGGTGGCATTATCTATCAATAGCGTTTGTCACGGTGTTCCCGGTCGTAGCCCGTAACGGTGAGAGCTCGATTCACCGACTCTGGCCCTTACGGCCTAGCAGGTCCTGCTGGAATACTTTGTACTTCTGGCATACCTCGCAGGCTCGCACAAAGCCATCACATCTTGGTAGAAACCTGACCAATAGAATTCGCGCGCTATCCGATCGAATATCTTCTCTATCCCTAAGCGACCGGACGATGGATGCCTATGCACATCTACCATCACGCTCACTCTGTATTTGATGGACACAACGAGCCTCCACCCCTCTTTTCGAAACGATATCGGATCCAAGAGTTCATCGTCTCAGTATCTGTACAGTATACCGTCGTCGACCTTCCACTTGGCGAATTTATTCGGGGTATGCTGGACATCTCTCAACTGGTTTAAATACCATGAGTCCGATATCGTGTCGAAGGCGGCGATCACATCCATTTTAGGGCACTACGAATTTTCAGCCCTAGACTCCATATTGCCGCACCGAGCTTCATAGCGCTTATTCATTGCTAGAGCCCTCTCGTGGGTTTTCCCCCAGCGTAACAGGTCCCGCACCCTTCAAATATTACAAAATCATTTTGAATCGGTTTATAAATAAACTATTTTAATTTTTAAAACTAAATTTTTTAATCATAAAACTTAATTTTGCAGGAAAAGCCTGCAATACGGGGCTTTTTAATTCAACTCTTTCTATTCGATATGATGCAGATACGACTGATACAACATGGATTTGTGTTTTTTGTAAGAGGGGACCTCATTTTGTAGTTTCTGAAAATTCAGTTACATCTCATACTGATAATGTGAGTAAATAATTTCAAAAATGTATATTACAGATATTATTTTTATCTTCAGATCAGTGGGTAATTTGCCTCTAATTAAATACCAGTAGGAATAATTAAATAAACACGCATGCAATTAAGGAGAACTTCCACTTAAACAGTTTCAAAAATTTTCTTTAAATTAATTTTTTCATTCTATAGATCAATAAAATTTATAAATTTCTATAAGTTTAGCTTATGTAATTAAAGATTCAAATACCCCATTGGTTGGTTTGTAGGAAAATTCCAGAAATTAGTCATTGCATAGTATCGGGATTGCTGATGGGGATTTAGTAAAAGATCTTATTGTGATCAACGACTGAGAAGACATTTTCCGGTGCCTCTTATAATAAGTACTCAATGATAAAAAATGATATCGGTTCGGGATGGTTAGATGTAGGTCGAATGATTCGTAGTCAATGTAACGATAAGGTGGGGATCGAAAAGTTACCGAGGGCGCTTGGACAATGGCTAACCGGTCGTTTGATTTTAGTGATACATCGGCAGGTCTAAAAGCTCAGCATATGAACTGGTCAGGAAGTCTTGGGTAGTGAGTGTTACCACCGCGTCGATCAGGTGATTGACTCGCAGATCGAAGGTTATAGTAGGCCAGAAAGTCTGCGCTGACGATGTTTGCGTAAACACGGACTATCATGAAAGACCATTTGAGTGGAAAGCAGATGTAAATTTAGTGTTACTGGTCCTGACAACGATGTAGAAGCGGTTTTTCGCTGGGCTGCTATCATCCTCCACTACCAAGATTGGAGGAAACTTCATTGATTTCCATTGTTGTTGGATGCTTCGAAGATACGATAGTGCTTGGCATTTAATTTCTAGGGTGCCGTAGGCTTGGTGTTACTAGTACTAATTTGTTACGGTGTTGTCGAATGCGACTTGATGTCGGATTTGCTTGGAGCGTCCGAATTTAGGCTCTCACTGATTTATCCAAAATTGCCATATTATGTTGATATCAGGCTTTGTGAAAGAGCCAAGTCAGTTAAGTCACTGATAGTCGTAGGGTCTCTACGTCCTAAGCCAATAGATTATTGGAAAATTGTTGAAAACTGGTTGTTGCGATGCTCAAATCACGTGTTAGTAGATGATCTTGATATTAAATCAGCGGTTGCTCGAATTAACATGAATCTCACGAACGCCATTGATAGATTGGTATCGGTAAAACCAATACGCTTTAAAAAGGGACGTCTTTCTTGGATTGATTTTGAGTTGCTTTAAGCATAATAATTGTACAATACTATGTAAATGGTAGAAACGAACTCAACTGACGCGGTTCAATGAGGACTTTCTTGACATGTTCAATCTAATCCAAGTGATAGTGAATCAGGCGAGGACTGAATTCATTCACAATCACGTCATTGACTGTCAAAGCTCCGGTAAAATCTGGCAAGAGCTGCGTAGATTAGGATTGTTTTCGCGGGTCAATGGATCCTTAAATAGGTTCACACCGAATGTCCTTAAAGATTTCCTTTATAAATGCTTTTCAGCAGGAATTTCGTAAGGTAATTGCGGCAAAGATAGTCAACTTGAAATATTTGAAGGTAAATGAAAAATTTGCTTTTAAACTAATAATAATTGCGAATTTAATGTCTGAAAGCTTAATTGTATTGATGAAGTATCAATGTTACAATAATTATTATTGCTAAAGTTTTAAATAACTGGATAAGAACGAATTATTTTAATTTTTTAAAGTTCCATATTATTCTCATTCCTGTAAAATATCTTCCGTTGATAATTATTAGTATTCAAAACTATTAATAAATGAGACAAGTAACTGAATGGTCTTGCAAACAGATGAATTGATTATCCGTACATAGCATGTAAGATATAACCGAGGCCTGCTCCGCGGCCTATAGACTGCGTAATAGAGGCGCGCACGCGGACTACGCCCGGTGCGCGCACGGAGCCTGAGTGCGGCCCCACGGCTGCGCGTGGTGAAGCCCGCGCGCGGGCGAAAGTTGCGGCCGCGGGTCGGCCACTGCCGGCGAAGGGCGGAGAGTGGCGGGCTAAGCTAGCAGGAGAGAGAGCCATCGAGCTCCGTCGGGATGGCCAGGCGACTCCCGAGGAAAGTGCCAGAAATTGGTACACCACAGTGGGAGCTGGTTCCACGACGATGATGCGTCCAACTGTTCCTCCCCCCCCCCGGCCCCTTATCGTAATGACCAAAGAGCCCTCGTGGTAACCGGAGAGTGGCAGGTGCTCCGAGGCATGTCAACCTCTGAGAGGAAGCACCACGTTACATGTTTTATACTTTAACAGATCTACAAGATTTTGCGGCTACGTAAGCCGCAATACTTGGCTCATCTTTTCTCTTTGAATATATTCGATCATTCTATTAGATGTAATCCAAATGAACTTGTTGTTCCGCTGATGCGCATCGAGACAGGTATGAAATCATTCGTGGTTCTAGGTACCAATCTGTGAAACAATCTACAGTTTAAAACAATAATATAAGTGTGTAAATCGACTCACACTTACACATTTAACCCACACATATAAGTAGAATTGAGGTGATACTTTCTGTTGTTTTCTAGTACAATATTTTTATAAAAATTTATAAATAAATAATTCTGTATCTATATTTCTCATTCCACGACCACCGATCACAAAAGTTGATATAATTAGAATCGGGAGCATTTTTACGTAAACGCGAAAATTTTAATTTGATCCACCATTTATATTGCACAGAAAGTTTTTATGAAAGTGAGCCTTAACCATCAATAATAATAAAATACTTGTATTAAAATTTAGCCTTAATGAATAAACTTACAAACAGTTATTAACATTAAATATTCATTCTTTGGTTTAATATTGATGCACACATATATCTTTTCTCTTTTGAAGACGTTCTAGAGTAAAAAAGAAATTCATTGATTAATTTTGTTTCTCTCGGTCCTTGTTTCCCCTATCTGTTATTTTTAAACTTGAAGTAAGATACATTATTGTGTCATTCTTTGTAACAAGATTCTAGCAACAATTGTTGGTACTGATACTCGTCAATCTACTATACTAGATGTCGTATGCCTATACTTTAAAATTGGAATTTTCAATTCTAGAATTTTGAGAAAGATATATGCATGCTTTATATATATATATGGCATCTCCGCGATCACCGTCGAGATTGGCGTTAGCCTCCAAAGATGGCGTTAGCCGGCCCGACTGCCCCCGCGCGGGTCTGCCACCTTAAGCTAGGAAGCGCCCACTGACTCGAGATTCGACTGGCACGAGCGTACGTTTCGCCGGGTCCCACTCTGTACTTTCAAAAGATAATAAACGTTTAAAACAGAGTTATTAGCGAGTGGTTTCTTGGGCGCTACGCCTAGCGTGTCCCAGCGACCTTCCCAACTTAGCTAAATATATATACATGTAATATGAGTGCGCCTGTATTATATGAATGGAATAATACATAAAGTGACTTGGAAGGAAATATGGATACATTCGTACTGAATATTTTAAATGAAAAATCGTAAAGCAATTAATTGTCAATGGCAGATTTCTATAGTTTTTCTAATGTATACATACGGATTATACTACTTCTTATTTAATTATTCTGATTGGATAAATAAATGGGATACATAATCAAAAATAAAAACCAAAACATTAATATGAGATTTGTGTGCGCGCGCGCGCGCGCGTGTGTGTGTGTGTGTACATATATATTGTTACATCCTACTATCAGTCGGTATATTGGTAAGAAACGAATCGGTAGCACTCTCGCTACTTTCTTTACCATCTAGCGAATGCATAGGTGTGACAAAACGCATTCCTTCCCCCTTTTCCCACACCTTCAATTACCTGCATCTACAATTAAAAACTGTACCCCAAGCAGGCGTTGACGATGACGATGACCCCACAGCTACCTGACGTTGCACCGGCACACCGGCAAGCAAAAAATTGCAACACAGGCGGAAGCTCTTTTAGAAACCGTACCGTCCCAGCCAAAACCAAATCCCAAACTATTATTTAAAATAAATAATAAATAAAAAAACAATACCTTATCCACTCAACCATCGGAAAAACCAGAAAAAACGGAATTAAACAAATTTTTACAATATAAAAAATATATATATTTAAAAATATGCAACTATTATTCTTTAAGAGCTAATATTAATATTTATACATACAGCAAAGGGAATTTTATATAAACCTGTAAAGATAAAATAACCAAGACGTATACAAACTTTTTGGACCAAAGTAAGATTATCTTTTTTTATAAAAATATATAAAACGTTCAAATAATTAAATTGACAACAAACTACATAATTAATTCAAATTGTCTAAATAAGTATAACAGGAGAAAAATCTTACAAACTTGCTAGCGCTTTAAAGTTATTTTATCTAAATAAATGCAAGCGCATATTAAGGCACGTGGGAGTGACAGAGAGTCCCAGGGAAGCATCTCACTCACACTAACAGTTTTCGCGGAGCGCTTACACTATAAAAGAAAAGCCCGGGCCATGCAAAAGTTAGTCTCACTTGACGCGAGCGTCGTCCCGCGGGGGGGGGGGGGGAGATTTCTTGTGGTGCAGTCGGTGGCGGTGCTTAGCTAGGGCGGCACCGCGAGCTCCCTCTGTCAATGACTGGCCGGGCCTTGGCGGTGCGGCGACAGAGGGATGACTCGATGTTATTCGAGGAAGACGGGCCTGCCACCCGGCTCCCGAATGTGACGGTTTAATGAAGCTTTCTCGGCCGGGTCCGCTGCCGGCGGGGTGATATAATGGAAGTCCGGAGCTGAGTGCCGGTGCCACGGCTCTGGACCGGAGTAGGGGTCGTCCCCTCCGTCTGAGTGGCAACGTCCCTTCGCTGGATCCTGCCGGTGCTGGGAGCTATCTACTCTACCAGGGCGCAGAGTACAGCGGCGATCGCCGAAGCCTGCACCCGCTGCGTCGAGTGGATGGTGTGGGAGTTGTGCTGTGGAGTGGAAATATCAGTCTGCCTACTTGGGGTAGCTGGAGGGAGAAGGTCGGAGAATTAGACGGTCAATCAAACGGCTGATCGGATGACCGGGGGAGAAGGGGTGGTGCCAACACGGCTGCGTGGACTCCTCAAGATCGCTCTGCCGTCTGGCTTTAACTGCGGGTGGCGCCTCGCCTCTTGGCGGCAGGGCGCCGAAGCTGGCGGACGCGGCGCGGTGGGGATACCCCCGCTCTGGGGGGCCGGGTGCCTGGTGGTGGCGAACGCTCGCGTAGCAACGTATTGCTCGCTATGGTGGGTGTCACATTGTTTCCACTGTATCTTCAAGTTCAATACATTCCTTAAATCGACTTCGTGTCGTGCAGAATCTGCTAATTCGGAACTCAGTCAGTCTCACTATTTCCATTGTATCTTCAATTTCAATTCATTCCTTAAATCGATTTCGGGTCGTAAAGGATCCACGAACTCAGAGCTCAGTTCAGTACTGTCCGTTGATTATACTTTATTATTATTATCTAATGTAATTTTTATAATCAACAAGAACTACTATAACAGAGTAAAAAAAGTAAGTAAGAAACAATTCGTAAAGTCAATATTTTAACACAACTAAACCATTCATTCCTTATTTTATATCACATTTTCCTTGGTTCCTCCTCCGATTCAAGTTGTTGAGACAACCTGGATAGAGAATTGATTCTGGTTCTGTGCAAAATCCAGTAGATCGAAATTTCTCCTAGGGCGTTGCCATACTAAGGACGAGATTCCTCTGTGGGCATCAGTCAATCACCCTAACAACTTAATCCGGCTGCGTAATAATCAAGTGTACGACTTGTGTGCAGCAGCCATTCCTTTAAAGAAAACGTTCAATCCTTGGTGACGCTCGATTAGGCGTCCACAAAGGATTAGTTCCACATTATTCAAGGTGTAATCAAGTGCACGACTTGTGTGACCTTGAGTAGGCGTTCACAAAGAAATAATTTTATATTATCTTTATATAATACAAGGTTTTGTGCAGTAAATTTTTCTGCCTCTTCCCTAGCTTGAGTGCTCAAACACAGGCTAAAAACGAGGCAATCGACGGGTTAAGTCAAACTTAACTTGTCGAAGGTGTGACTCCCATCCTAACAAAGGTCTTGACATAACCCACAAAACCACGCTATGCCCGATTAGTTTGGGTTTTGCATTCAACAGTTATAGACGTGTAAACATGGAGTTCACTAACGCCGAAATTCGCGCTATTTTAAAGTTTTCCTTCGTCAAAGGCAAATCCGCTAGAGAAATATTCCGTGAGATTAATGCTGTTTTAGGGGATGGTACTCTATCACTTCGAACCGCGGAGGAATGGTTTCGACGATTCACAGCCGGTAAAAACGACACCATAGATAAGCCAGCCGGCAGAAGACCTGTGACGATGAATACCGATCAAATCATGGAAAAAATCGAGTTAGACCGGCATGTGGAATCTCGTGACATCGTTCAGGAGATGGGAGTTAGTCACTTAACCATTTTAAACCATCTGCAGAAGGCTGGATACAAAAAAAAGCTTGATGTTTGGGTACCGCATGATTAGACGCAAAAATACCTTCTGGACCTCATCAACACCCGCGATATGTTGCTGAAATGGAGCGAACTCGACCCATTTTTGAAGCGGATGATGACTGGCGACGAAAAATGGATCTCAAACGAAAAGGGTCGTGGTTGAAGGCCGGTGAATCGTTCCAAACAGTGGCCAAGCCGGAATTGGCGGCTAGGAAGGTTTTGCTCTGGGTTTGGTGGGATTGAAAGGGAATGATCTACTATGAGCTGCTCCCATATGGCCAGAGGCGTAATTCTACTATCTTCTGCGAACAACTGGGCCGCTTGAAGCAGCTGATCGATCTGAAACGTCCAGAATTGGCCACTAGGAAGGGTGTAGTGTTCCACCAGGACAACGCCAGACCACGCATTTCGTTGATGACTCGGATGGGAGGTTTTATCGCATCCACCATATAGTCCGGACATTGCGCCAAGTGATTACCACCTGTTACTGTCCATGGCGAACGCCCTTGGTGTTGTAAAATTAAACTCAAAAGAGGCTTGTGTAAAGTGAATGAGTTCTTCGCAAATAAGGAGGGGAGCTTCTACGAGGGTGGTATTATGAAGTTGCTATCTAGATGGAAACAGATTATCAAACAAAACGGTGCATATTTGAACTGAATCCGAACACTGTAACACTTTTTATAAAGCTTGAAAGCAGAGCAAAAAAGCGGAAGGGATATATTTGCCAATCTTACATAAAGATATATTCTTAAGTAAAATGACCTACTCTTTCGGTCTGAAATAATATTTAAAAAAAATTTTACCCAAAATTAAATATGGCCACCTGAAGATGTTTGAAAAATGAAAAATATTGAACAGACTTCGAAATAAACTGGTATACATAAATAATTTGCCTTTTGATAAATTATATTTTTTAATATATTTGATTTAAGCAATATACTTTTATAATATTAGTAAGGCCACGTTAGTAATGTTACGTCCTGTTTGGCAATAACAAATAGGGAAAGCAAGGACTGTGAGATATACAATATTAATTTGATTAAGATTTTAATCACTGAGTCTAGTTCTGTGGTAAAAGTGGATTGTATGTTGTAACGGGAGGCTCGCGCCGTTAGAAGATTTTGTGCTCATTTCATCTCATATTAATACGCACTCATCTTGTTTTTCAATTATAAATTTAGCTCTAATTTTTAGTAAACGTAATAAATTATCTGATTTGCGAAGCTTGTTATAATATAAGTATTACTTTTACAGATTTCAGTAGCTGTTCTTAGTGATCTTTTTGGACCGTATATAATAGGAAGAAGTCGGATTGACGAAACAGTCAATTTATTAGATAAAAGACAAATACCAAAAGATCAAAGTAAAAATAATCAAAATTTACGAAGTTCAATTATCGGAGATTCAATAAAACTGAAGGATTTAAAAAAAAAATATGATATATCTAATAATATTATAAATGTTTATATGGGGATGATTATGATAGGCGATGATAAAAAACATTGGGAAGTTTGGCTACATGAACAATGCATTATTTGGGCTGCTGGAGTATTTATAACAGGTAATTATAGATATTTTAAATTGTCGATATATTTTGTTGTCAAAAGAATGTTATATTATTATTAACTATATTTTAAATTCATACTATCGATGAGCCCTCTATTCCAAATTTCTCGGGCTTTTTTGTGGAACCTCCCATTCGCAACCCTTCCTAAAATAACAAAAATCATAAGTGTACTATTACGATTAGCTTCATCCGAAATTATTGAAAAATGAACAGTAGAACCTCGATTCTGTCTTTTACCCACTCCATGCATCAGGATCTCGTCAAGTAAGGCTCCGTAGGAATCAAAACCGTGACTGTTGCGAACTGAAGCGCGAGCGGCGAAATTGTATTGATGTTATATCTATTGTAAGCGTCGATTGAAAGAATATTTATAACATCGATTAAACTGACCGTCCGTCCTACGATTGTCAGTAGATCAAGGCCTGGTTTAAAGGGCGCAAAGATGCGAGCATAACTGGTCGTACTCTTCGTGGGATCCAGAACGTAGAAACTGAGTTCGAAGCGTGGAAGGGGGGGTAACATGTAGCTCAGGCAACAGCACGCGAGGGCCAAGCGGCCGAGAGCGCATCGAGTGCCGCGAGAATGGCTTGCGCGGCAAGCCCGCCAGTTGCTGCTTCAAACCTTTCGCCGAGAACGCACGACCTTAACACAGTCACCTGTATTTATACAAGCTACATATTAAAACTGCAAATATCATCAAACAAAGAATTTGATTTATTTGACCTCTCTCGTCACATAACAGTGACCTCTTCTTGGTTTCGCATTCACGACGTGCACACTCACCTGCATGATAACCGTTACAACTCAGCGATGATTATCATTAACAATATCTTACATATTTTGAGCTACAGCTTCGCAGCCTCTTTATTATATACCTATAAACGCAGCTCCCCGCAAAATAGCACATCCAAAAAATGACATTTTATTCTATCTTTGGAAGAAACAAAATTGTATAGGGCCTCATCGCCCGTATCTCGGGAACCGTTCAATGCATCATCTTGGGGCACTGTACAATGAAAAGTGAATGAAATATCCTTTCGAAAAAGCTTTTATGCCTGTTACGCCACATCTGTGATAGCCTTATCGCTTATATTTAAGAAATGGCTGGTCCCAGCATTTGGAGAGACTGCTAAAAAGAGCATAGAATTCAGTTTCAAAAACAACCCTACTTCGATCTTTAATTCTCTATTAATCGATCCCTAGGACTAATTATGTGAGAACCGAGAATTGATCCTCCTTATCCTCCAACGCGCCGCTCGGCCCAGACCACATCACTCCCTTCACGCCGATTTCGATTTGCGTCTTTTGTAGCCAATTGACTAGAGCTCATAGAAAGAGCTAAGCCCCTTATGCTACTCGAGAGCCCCGTCCACCTCGCCGTGTTAGGCCTGCTTTGACTCGTTCTACTAATATAAACTCATAGCTAATAATATCAAAGGTGGCGCGAGCGAGAACAACAAATCCCTCATCGTCTTTTAAGAATTAGGAATAATGGTAACAGGAGTAATAATATTCAAGTATGCCATATTCTGTTTATTATTGTTACTTACAACTTTTACGTACAAAATTTGACGATAATAAGTAAAAATATTAAAAATCTAAATCTTTGATTTACAATCTCGTCTTTAAATCGATAAAAGCGAATCTTAATACAAACGCAAGCTTTCTGTAATATACCCCCATGGTTGTTTGAGTAATGATATTGGCACAATATTGAGATTTTTTTTGCATGGCGGATCTTTGGCAGGTGTACAAAATGTCATTTCCATCTGACTCTTCAATACCTTGTTTGAACTATCAAAAATGGCAATGTCTCTACTACATAAGCTACAATAAAATCGATTTTAAGCTACGATACCCAAATATCACCCTAGGCCGAATACGAATTCTATAGATAGCCATACAATGCATCGCTTATTTTTAAAGATAAGTCTTGTTGCTGCTTAACCTGGCAACTACTCGACACATCGAACCATTAATTCAGTCCTAACAATGATTTTTTAAATGTTTGGCTTATTTAAAGAGTAGGTTACATCGAAAAGAATAACTACCATACCATGATTATGGTATCTTCTACCTTTTATTTCAAATTCTGTTCAGTCGACTCTTGTCGAATCAACTACGTGACTGATAAGCCTCTAAGCTGTTTACCCTTTATATGATGTTGTGCAACCATGTAGTCTCGAAAAAATTTACAATCGGTCTTGCGAGCGATGAATCCTTAATTATGAAGATGAAAAGCGATATTACGGGACGATTTTTTATAAACTCTGATAAGCAACTAAAGGCAACGAAAGTTACCTATATTTACTATACTTCTATATCTATACTTCATTACCTCGAAGGGACAGCTGTATGACACAGCTACAAGAATTTGCCACACATAAAGATTTAAGCTTTCGTGACTTAAAAGGAATAATCATAAACAGAGATATTAAAAACGTACTATGGTCAGAAATATTGATAAATCTGCACTTAAATAATGATTTAATCTACAATATTAAATACATCGATGAAAGAGATCGCAGAAATAAAATAGAGAATATGTACAATTCTTTAATTGGAGGATATAAAGAGTTTCAAAAACATATCTCACGCTATCCTTTCTCCCGAGTTACGCAGGTAGTTCCATTTTCTTGCGCCTACTGCTGGAATCTCTCCGAGTTCACGCGAATTTCCCCGAAGGGCCACGATGCCTGATACACATTATGGAATTGTCACTCACACGTCTATATGAGGCGGTCTTCATTTATAAGGAGCAGCAACATCTCACACGATCATGACACACAAATCGAATGCAGTCTTGTAGATACACCGTTCTCATAAAAGGGAGAAGAGGTGAATGGGTATTATAATCATTATTTGAAAATAAGCAAAAATAAAATAGTAAAAACAACTTCCTTCAGGATGCTTTTATTTCCATACAGGGATGACGAAAAATGTAAGCAATTTTATTACTATTACTTGTATCCTAATAATTGTTTTAATAGATTCCGTGAAAAAAATGTAACCTATATCAATAAAGGTATTTAGAAATTAAGAAATGATTGTTATAAAAATCGTGGGAGAATAATCCACTAATATATTAAAATGAAGAAAAAGGCGAATAAATTTATGTATCTTTTAAATATTTGAAAAAATATATATATTAGTGCGTATTTTTTCTATGTATAATTTTTTTTAATATAATTTCTAATAAAATATTTTTAATTGGTTTTTTATTTAAACTTGCTGTAATTATTGTAAATATTTATAATTATTTTTTAATTTTTAACTCTACTAACTTCTGTATATTGAATGTTAAATTTATTTTACGTATGATAATTTTTTAAACATCACATGATAGTTATTACAAAATTTACAAGCAATTCATATCATTTCATATCATTTTTGTGTTTTTAGACTCGACGGTTTTAATACTTAACCATATATTTACATTTGGACTTTGATTAAATTTAAAATTGAATATGCATTGGCAACCTTTAACTGATGCCTTTTTGTAATTTGAACAACTAATCTTTATAGTTGTACATCGCCAGATACATTTTTCAATATATAATAATATAATTCAAACATAAATGTACATAAATGTATATAATTAATATATAAACCAATTATGTAGAAACGAGGTGAGGAGTAAAAAATACACTGTGTGGTAATGAATTCACTAAACTGTGCTTTATTATTATTATTGATAATAATAATAACTGAGATTCAATGTTGACTCAAATTATCGTTCGCTATACTTTTTCGGAAACAAGTTGTCGCTAGAACAGTTGCGAGACGAATGTCTCGTTCGCACCGGCGCTTAATTACCCCGTGCGTTCGTCCCCTCACCCCGCGAACTAGGCGTCGCGAGAATGAAGTTCTTGACGACCAGCCCGATGAGACGGCTCTGGCTCTCTCCGGCTCCCGGTTACCTCCGCTGAACAGCCACGGGTTCGTCCGCACACCGGGAGACTAAAGTTCCACAGCCCGTCGATTTAAGAACTGGGGTCCCCCTCCCTCAAGGATATCCGCGAATCTCCCGCAAGGACGGCTACCCCCGACCTTCTGTCCCCGATGACCGAGCAGCCACAGGTTCGCCTAGTCGCTTTTCCTGGGTGTGCGGGTGTATCGTGAACGCGAGGTACTAGGCTACCGCTCGACCTTCGTCCGATCGGCAAGGAAAAGCAAATCTCATTGTCAGGTGCGCAAGAGCGCCCTTTTATCACATTGGGACGCGCAAATGAGAGAAAAAGGCGTCAAAACAAAAAATACGCGCAAATGTTTAAATATTTAATATTTATTATAATTCAATATAATCCCCATACCCCACAATATTTACAGGCGCACGCAATTTATCTATCTCTTTCTCTCTCTCACAATCGTAACGCGATTTATTTGCACGCTAAAATTAATATAATACGTATGCTACTTACTGTGGCAGCGGTGACTCGCAGCTTGGCGGGAAAAGATTCGACCGCTCAGCTGTACTAAATCTCGGCTATGACTTCCTTGACCGTAAACGGGAGGAGCTCTGCCGCCACCAACGAACGCAAACTCTGATGCACTAAATATTTCGCTTTCTTTTACTCTCTCTCTCTTTAACTATGTAAAACTTCGAAAATACGCAACGTGCTCTTGCTCTCAATAAGTCTCGGAACCTTCCGCGTCCCTAGATACACTAGTTGAATTCGTGCGATCGAGCAAGGATCGATAGCCGATCACGCGCCTAATTGCTCTCTCTCCTTGATTAAACGCCGCGGCCGCGCGTGCTAAGTGCCGCGCCGCGCCGAAATTCGCACATATGCACACACAGAGGGAGAGAGAGCGGTAGGTAGGAGTTCGTCGATTATCACATGCTAGTTTTGTTAAGGAAATGATAGTTTAACTCTTCTGAATAAGATTGTATTCGGCAGTGATTCTAGGTGACTAGCTGTATAGTACACAGATAGAGAATGCCACCTTTATACGATGTCGGTGACCCCGACAAGTGGCAGACTATACGCGAAGCCATTCTCCCGTATTTTTAACCACAAAAAAGCCCTTTACAAGTAGTAAAATCTAAAAAAGAAATTTAAAAAATAAATAATACAGGCAAGTATGCCTCTGCACAATAAAAATTTTTGAAACTAGCAATTGTAAAAATTAACATTAAAATGAATTTTTTTAATACTAACATGAAATTTTATTGATGACAAAACGTAGTTTTAATAATTATTTTTTGAAAATAAACGAAGCTTTCAAGAAACAACTGCTTACTTTTATTTATAATTAGAACTTAGCTTTTTGAAACCTAAGTTAATTAATAAACTAAATAAATATTAAAAATAAAGATCATAAAAAAAATTTTAATTACATTGTTTCAAAATATTTAATTTTGAATCAAAACGATTGAATACGTATGAAAGTAACGATATCTCAAAAATATAGTCAAGTTTTTTTTCTCATTGACATTTTATTACTAATATATATGGTACTCATATGTAATTTAGTAGCATTAAATTAAGTAATTTATTTTTATTTAGTCTGACAAATTGATAAAGTTTTATTTATACCTTTACTATATATTTGCACACTATGTATGCAAATACCAGAAAGTAGTAAAGTCGATAAATATAGTTAAGTACTTTAGTTTATTCATATCAAGACTTAATAATTGTTTAATATAACAATATATAGCATTTTCGGTATTTTTATTTTTATACATTTGTTAATTTAATTGTAATCATCTTTACTTCTAGCCATTAAATATAAAATAAATTTTTCTCGTACAGAAACAATTTGCAAAAAATGATAAAATCGTAAAATGCTTACTGTAAAATTGCTCTTAGAAAGTTATTAGCTTCTAAAGATGATTTTATATAACATAATATAATAGACAACAATAAGTAAGATATAAATAAACAAGATATCATACAACAATCTAAGCATGCGTAAAATGTTCATAAATTCAAACATTTTATAGCAGAATATTCTGTATAAAAAATATACGGACATGAAGGAATTAGTCATTTTAGAAGATAATGTAATAACAAATGATCTACTCCAAGCTTATGTATTCTGTACTCTGTGTCTGACTCCTATGAGCTGTACTATATACAGGAAGTGCCGTAGAATTAGAATCGTACACGAATCATATAGTTTAGAATCATATGTTCTAATCATTAGCTGCAATAATACCAAGCCCATTAAGTTTGAATATGTTGGGTAGATATAGAGCCTGGTCATTTTAATTATTTTCACTGTAGGTTTCTATTTGAAATGGCGAATACGAATTAGTTAATAAAACACTATTGAATAGGTTATAATATAGTGCAACTGAAGCTCTAACAGTAACGAAATACAGTGCTCCGTAACTAGACTAGTATTGGTATATTATCTTAGATAAGAGTTCTATACCTATTGTACTTTTTCTACAAAATTTTTATATAATTTCAATTTTATTTTCATTCGCATATAATATATTTATTTAATGTTTTCATTTATATTCGAAATTTCGCGCCGAATCTCGTCTGTATTCTACGGATCGCATAATTTTGTCAAGATTGAGCTTTTGTTTGATTTGTATGTAATGAGTTGAAGCGGTAGTTGTAAACCTACTATGTGATACGAAAACACGTATTAATTTTGCTTAAAAATTGTTTCTGTGTAAGAAAATTCTATTTTGTAGTTAATGGCTATAAATAAATATGATTACAAATAAATTAACAAGTGTATCTAACTAAAAACATTTTATGAATTTTACTTATAATGTACTTTTTAATTAACCCAAATAAACTACTTTAAATGTATTTAAAACGTTTTAATTTTATTATTATTCTTGTTCCTATATTTTTATATTCTTTCAAGAAAATTAAACTAATTTTGGCTTATAGTTTCTGATAAGGAGATATGCCGAGGAGGTTCAGGTTTTTTTTATGAATATCATTTTTCCGAAAATTGGTCTCATTACATATTATATATAGTTAAGCAATTTTATTTATTTTAATAATTCATTTTGCGTTACTTGGACAATTCGCAGCAAAAATTAGTATCATATGCCACTACAAAAAGTGCATAGTTTAGGAACTAAAAATCGCCAAAGTTGCAAAAATCTTGATTTTTGCCATTATCAGCATTTAGTTACTATATGATAGGACTTAAATTGTTCTTTAACACTTCCATTACTAACTCAAATTTTCCTGAAACTATTATTGCTATTAGTCTCAAGCTGTGGAAGTTTTACGAAGGCCTGTTTAGCTGCTATTGTAATGGAGCGTACATACAATTATTTCTCTTTCTCAATTTACTGTAGTCTTTATAACAGAAAACTTCTGGTTTACCTCCATATCTAATATATCAAATTTCAATTCTATTCGTTTATTATTTTTCTATTTTTATACTATTTTTATACTTTATACATTGACAGTATTTTAATAATAAATATTGCCATCGCTTTTTGCAATTTCTAACTTCTTTCATATGACTCTAGGTGGTCGAATAAGCGGTCTTCAAGACGCTGTATGGGATGCTGCTGAAACAATTTGTTATTTTTGTGGATTATTCGGAGCAAACATTGGATGTACCCAACGAGGATGTACATCAGTTGCACATTATTGTTGTGCTCTTCGAGCTTCGTGGCATCTTGATACAAGCCAATTTATACCTAAATGCAATGTTCATCGAATAATTTAAATATATTGTAATTTTAATATTAAAATAATTACATATAAAATTTTACAATTTATATTTATTTACTTACGTACTTTTTAAAAAACTTTCTAATATTATATGCCAAACTATATAAAAGCCAGATGTATGGTTTAACCACTGGTTAAAAACCTGTTAATTTATTAGGAAGGGAAAAGCTTGAAGGAAAATAAAGAGGTTAGAATTGAGTCATAAAGAGATATTTATTAAGTTCTTAAAGGGAAAGGAAAAAACGTCGTAACGGTAAAAGAACCTCCCTCGAAAATCTACAGGTAGAAAGGAATGGCGCTGATAAGCGCAATAGGTCTATTTACGTATGCGGAAGCATGTAGTGTACTTATACATGGCTTACACGAAACACGCACGCGAAAATACTCACGCGTGGTTTCCCGCCGCCAGGTAGCCCAGGTCAGACCTGAATGCTTGGAAAGCTTAAAGAAAGCAAAAATAGACTGCTGTCTGCTCCGTGAGAGTCTACGCAAAGTGGGCGGGAGCGAGGCGACCGACTTCACGGTCAAAGGTAGGCTATCTTGTTTATGATGTCGGCGAGGAAGGTCACCGAGCGCCGCTATCGCGCCCCTCTATCTTTACGTTCATGCGAACGCCCCCTCCCTGCCAGACTTCCTCTGGGTTGAATCGGAAGTCTCCATCGGAAGCTTCCATCCAGTATCTTCTGAGAGTGATGGTACTGGATGGTTCCATGAAACGGAGGTTGTGCGTTTCGCCGTGAATAAATACAAAGCTAAATCTAATGACCGTGGTGTTGAGGTTATCTCCCCCCCCCCCCTTGCTCCTATCGCTCTCGTCGGAGAGGAGGCATCACGTTACACACTAAATATTGGATTTTCAAGTTATTGTTTATGAACACACCTCTTTTTATTCCCATAAGGTTGTACAGTAAGAAAGCAATTGATTTATTAATTCTTGCTTTGACTTAACATATAAAATTTATATCAGTGCCAATCTTTGGCAATATAAACTCTTTTACCAACGAAATACATACTTATTTAATAACAACAATACTTCGTGAGTATTAATATTTAATTGTTAATTTATTGTATAATTTATTGATTATTTAGTGATATTGAATTTTGTATTATTTGCTACAACCGAACAAAATTATTTTTAAAAGGTATTTTTTTTATTATATATGCACAACCAATGAAAATTGTGTTAAAATTGAAATCTTAATAGAAATTTAACGGAGCAACTGTGGGATTAATTACGTTCTTAGTAACTGTTCATCGTCCGGATCTCGGGATGCCTGATCTGTGAGCAAAAAACTATATAGCTGAACATTTTACCGCATTGCTCAGTGTTTCATGAAGGCTCTTGCACAAGTACACAGTACAGGACTTTAATGAATTCAAGAGGCACACAGCATGACTAAGTCGATGTTATAAGAATTTTTTTTGCATTAGTATGTTAGGAGATTTACGCCAAATATCCAGACCTTTAACAGTCGAAAGATTCCAAAAATTTAGGAAAATAGGGGAAAATGAATGGGAAGGTAAAAGCTCTGTGTTCTCAAAACAGTAGCATCATTGCTTGATGAATAATTGAAATTAATTCTAATAGTTGGCTTTTCATTCTTTCTGTAAGTTTTTCAAAACATGTTGGTAATTCAGCACGTTTCATTAAAAATCGAAATCTCAAAAATTATTTATGATAATAAACGTGCAAATAGTTTATCAATTTAATTTTATTTTTAATTTTGATGAAAAACTACATCATTAAATAATCTTCAGATACTAAATAGAAATTATTGAACCCATAGTCTACGAGATTGATATTTAGGTGGCAATATTGGTTCTTGTGCTGGCATAGGAACAGCAGCATCAGGATATTGTAAAATATTTTGTTTTGGAGTTGGTCTTGATGTTGGGTGAACTTTTGCTTCACAAAAGTATCCAAATGCAGGTCTTTCTATTTGCAGATTATTTAGTACACATTTGTCAAAAATAGATTGCGTTTTACGACAGCTGCAAAGAAAAGTAATTATGTAAAAAATGAAAAACATTTTAATTAGTTAATAATTATAAAAACCTGTTGATGAAAATACTTATTCACATACTTAAAACATTTAATAAAATTCTTTTATCATAATAAGAGGTCTATAATAGTGGAAATTGATATCACCGTTCGACGCTATTTCTGATTAAATTATTAGTTTTTGAGACAGCCTTGAAAAAGGATTGACCGTGATGGAAATTATTTTTAACGAAGTAGTGACGTAGGTTCCTGAAAAGCGCGCGGATTGTTATGTGGTACACTGCTTGATTGAGCAATTAATACTCTGGAACAGCCAGTATGTTGAAATGTCATGGCGAGTAAAAGGTCAGTCTCGGTCTAACAACTTATAGCCTATATTGTTTAAAATGATTTTGTCACAAAAAATTGTCATTTTTTGAATAAATAAATGGATGGACAAATATAAGTATTATGCCCTAGCCAGTATCCTTAGTTCAATTGCAAATCAATATTTTTTTTTGGAACCTTTTAACCATCCGGTCCTGTCCTCATCAGAATGCGTAATAGAAATAAACAACATATAATAACAAAATGATTTTTGTAAATAGTTCTTCTATGCTATTCACTAATTTATTAATAACTACATTAATAAGAAATGGTAAATTATCTAGCAGTAGACGTATCCTGACCCACACGAGAAAAATGTGCACTCTAGTTTAGAACACAATAAAGTCATGCCTCACCTCAGTAAGATCACTTACTTAAAATTAGTGAAATCTATTTACAGAAGTGTGTGTGCCATCTGCAACGTATTTTACGCCGTTCACCGAAAAACTGAGTGAATGTTTCGATTGAGGCGGTATTTACGTCACTAATAATTTAGATGCGCAAATTCTTTAAATTTTTCACTGTTAACACTATTAACACTATTAGTCCGGTGCGAGCCTCCGACCGGGAAGCAACAAGGCGCACGCTCCGAGTTCTCCCGCGTCACATGTTTCTCACCAGATTGTACTAGTGTGTCTGACCCCGATAGATAGGAGAACAAGAGAGTAGGCAGCCAGGGATAACAAAACCTACTGATGGCATAGCACAAGCGTGTCCTTAAGCAGTAGCCCCATGGAGGCGTGTATAGAATCCAGCCCGCGTGGGGCCAGGAACGTGACAGCATAAAAGGCAACCGGGAGTATCGGGGATGCCACGACTAGGCGGCCAGTCCAGGGGCTTGAGGCTCTCGTAATCTTGGCCGGCTAAATGAGTATCGTGTACACTATTAAGAGCCCTTGAAACCTTGGCCGTTCCGGTGTACAAGTTAGGTAAGGGCTATGCGATGGTGTAAAGGGTCCTTTTCGCACGGTTAGACCACGGTCGCGAGACAACAGCACCCGTCCCGGCGGAGGTTAGGACTCTTGCGTCCCTGGAATCTCCGGATGCGAACGAAGGCATTGGGCGCTTTAAGTGACCACAGTGGTGCGGCCGGTCTGTCGGTCAGCCGTGAAAAATACATTTTATCGTAAAAGCCCACGAGTGATTATTGTCTAGGCCCACGCGTCTAATTGCGGACAGTCAGGACAAATATGAATTTTTGATCGAAGTAAAAGAACTAAGAACTTCTACTTTTTCCAAATTTTCTCTGCTCCTAATTATTCTATCGGGCTTCTTCAAATCTAGAATGGGATATATTTTGGATTATATAAAAAAATCAAAAAAGTGACATTTTCTGCATAAAAAATTTAAAATCAGTTAAAATTTAAAGTCTTTAGAGTACAATGGTGTATTTTCATCCTAATGATATAATAAAGACTGACCTGCTAATCATTGCCTAATGAGATTACTGTTTCTTTTTTGTGCAGATACTATACTATAGATAGCTAATTTGGAGTCCAAACCCAGGATGGAGAACGCATTATAGGGAGCGAACGACCCGAGCACTCACACATGAAGGCTGGAGCGATACAGGTTGGCGGGAGCGCAGCCTCCAAGAAAAAATTAACATGGTAAACCTTGGACAAGGAAAACCCGCCGTCGATCGGAGCAATATTCATTTAAATATAAAGAAAATCTGCTCTTCTTCCTGACTGTTAAGAACTTCGTAAATCCAAAACCGTTCGAGGCACTGAAAGAACGAAAATGCATTAACAAAATGGCGTAGAGACTGCGAGGCGAGTATGAGGAAATGGGAGGTCGCAAGAGTCGGATCCATGCCAGCTGTCGTTTCCCTCATTGCCTTAGCTCTCACTACTTTAATTAATGGTATAATCGAATCTATGAAGCACAGAATAAAGCGCATCTGAACAGTGCAGTTGAAAGCTGAGCCAACAACGTTTTCGAAACATTAATAACATTTACAGATATCTTATAAAGAACCCATGATAATGGACTCGAAAGGATGCATTTTTCTGTAACCACACGTGACCCGAGTGATTAAGCCATGGCATGAATTACATTCTTCAATTTCAGATTCGTTGAAAGATGCATTCCGAAGATGATTCCATTTATATATTGCTTATAAAGAACAATGAGAAGCTCAATGAACCACACAAGAGAAATTCGATGTGCAGTACGAGAGACCTTTCGAGATAGTTGAAATGGATATCGATAAAAAAATGAAACTAATTAGAAACAACAAGTAAAATATCACACATAGACAAAATAAAGAAAGCTACAGTACTTCAGTTTGATTTTAAATAAAGAAAAACAATGACATTGCTACTAGAGAGGACACCTTAAAGTCACTACCAAATACTACACAATATACACGATAAGCAACGCCTAAGGTGAAGCAACCTCCCCAACCCTTAACTACAAATAAAGTAATACATACTACGTTCGATTTTGATTACTTCAAGTTTAGGAATCATATAGGCAGCCATAGTTTAGGCCATAAACATTTTGTAACAAATTTTACGAAAATCCAATCGACTTTAGAATGTTTTCTTGGAAAGAAATCGGTTAATCGAACCGTGCTGTACTCCATGATTCTCTTCCATGGGTTACGGAGGGCTCTATTTCCGAGGCTGGTGCTTCCTCAACCCTAAATGAAGCCGAATTTTGAGGACGTTTTCGCGATCTAGTCTGTCAACGACTGCCAGTATCTATTCCTCCAAATATTTGGTTACACACAACCTTGATTATTTTGGGATTTGTCCACCAATCGGCTGTTGCACGCAGCCGCGAAAGGTCAAAGCTCATAGGGGACATTGACGCTTCGGTATTGGTGGGCGCTATTCGGGACATGATGTTACACGAGGATCTTAGGGACACGTATCAGGGTGTATTAATTATGTTATATGTTCCTTATATAAAAAAGGTAGTCGCCTAAATTAAGCTACGCTGGTGACACTTTAGTACTAGCTTGCACTGAAGTGTTCAGAGCATGTCTGAACTATTGCAAATACTCGTTCCACTGTCAATGATCGGTCTCGAAGTACGTGGCAATCAACTCCGCGAAAGCTTTGGCCACTGCTTTCCTATTTGCTGCTCATAAAAGCAGGATTTAAATCCACGCATCTAGTAAAGAGGTCTTGAAATACTAGAATGGATTGCCTTTTACTACTCTGGGGAAGCTCCATTAGATTAGCTGATACTACCACCTAAGGTCACTCAACAACTCTTTTACCTATAACACGCGAGGCCCCGTCTAAGAGATTTTAAAGCGCTGGCATACGTTAAAAAAGCACGAAAGCTGTAATAAAAACCTAGCCAATAGAACCCGATCCTAGATTTTCTCGATACCGAGATGACCTACCGATGATGGCAGTGCATCCCTCCTCTTCTAAAGAAACTGCCTGCATGGTTTCGCCCGCAGAATGTCGATGTAGCATGCTTACTTGAACTTTCCACCCACGAAATTCGTGAGGATAGTCGTGCACATCATTTAACCTCTCTAGATACCATGGATCGGATATTGATTCAAAACTCTTGATTATCTTTATTTCTCGCTCAATACATCTTGAAAGAGTATCTATTATCTATATATCGCACGCACCTTTTTATGTACGATCTCAAAATCACCTTGCTGCATGTCAAGAGCCCAACGCGCCAATTTCCCCGTTAGGTCCTTAAAATGTTAGCGCGCTATGGTTTGTTAATACTACAAACTCATAGGACTTCAAACATGGTTTCAATTTCTTAATCGACTAAAGGAAAGCGGGACACTCGTTTTCCATAGTGTAACTTTGTATTCTCCCGCGGCACAGGAGAATCGGATTGTTCATGTCGCTCTGTATCTTCCCGCGCCAACACAGCACCGACTCCGTAATCACTTGCATCGGTCTGCACTGTAAAACGCTTGGAAAAATCTGGACGGGCGAGCACAGATGCCTCACATGGAACGGATTCAAGACTTCATATGCCGCCTGATGTACTTCACTCCATCCCCATACTCTTTTCTCAATAACTGCATCAGGGACACCTTGTTTTCCGACTTGTTTTCTATAAATCTCACACATCAATTTACTATACCTAAATACCTCTTTCGCATTGTTAGGTGCCGGATGCTTCAGGACTGGATGAATACTTTCGGAATCAGACCTGAGTCCATCAGCATCCAGCCGATAACCTAGAAAGCGAATATTCGAACACCTGAAAATAATCCTTTTTGAGGTCGATCTTTGAGATGTAACGGGCTTTGCGCCACTTATCCAGTATCGAATTCATATTCGATAACTAATTCGGTGGTCAAACTTAAATTTAGCGCGGAAACTGACACGCGTTTGCACTCACGCTCTATCAGTATCTTACTCCCACCCTAACTCTCTTCCTCTCTCTCTCTGGACGGTGGCTGCGCGGGTGTTTGTTGTGTCTCCCTCTTTCTCCACCATCACTCTATTTCATAGTGAATTTGCTTTAAACCACAAAGCAGGATACGGGAGGGGGGGGGCAACTGCTGCTGTCGTCTATAATAAAAATCTGCAAACAAGAAGGCCGTATCCTACCATAATAAATTATTCAAATCTATAACCCGGTCTAAATTATTTAAATATAATAATTCTAAATGGAATCAAGCAGGCACAAAATTATTCCCGATACATCCTATATCTCCTTTCCTTCATCAAGGTCGAATTGGAGAAATGATACTTTACGCGCGATACGACGAGACATCCATCGCAAGTGATACGAGGGGGGTTATTAAGATCAATTTTGCTGAAATAAAATTCACTACTAAGAATCATTATTTTACATATACTCGCGAGACCTGATTTAAATAGAATGAGTAGCAGTGATAATATATCTGAGTGTTATCAGCATATATCATATGCTTAGCAAAGCGGAGAACTTTAGGCAAATCATTTATGTAGATAGTAAATAATAGGGGAACTAGAACGCTACTTTAAGGAACACCAAACGCAACTTTCAGCCAATCAGGAATGGTTTCGCCCTCATCAAGGATAGAATCGAAGGCCTTTGAGAGTTCATCAGCACGATTATAATGACTTTTCCCCGATCAATTCCACATATAATTTCATCTAAGATGCACAACAACCATGTTTGAATGTTATGCCCTTTTCTGAAAGCCGTTTGCCTTAAATCAAGCATTCGATTCCTCTCAAGATAGCCTGATAGCTGCTCAAATATCAACTTCCCAAAAGCTTTCGGGACTTCTAACGCAGCCCTTAACATTGCATATAAAACCGGCAAAACAATAAGTCTTTCAAATAAGAAGGAAAAAAACCTTTGCTTGAAAGGCTTGAGTCTTCGACAGGTCAAGTTCAATTTGCTTGGTATTTTCGAATCGATCACTTTTCTGTATTTAGAAAGACTGTAATCTACTAAATATGAATCTGTCTACTATTAATAAACCAGTTGTTTTTTACTCCACATATCTCAACAAAACGAAATCTAAAATACCCCTATTGCTGCGTTTTTAAAGCCCTGCTTATCCGGCACGCTTGAACAGCCAAATTGCTAACCATGCGTCGACGTACATCGGGCGTATGAAATCAAGCCATTCAAGGTTTTCCTCGAACATCTTAGTTAAGACAATAAGTCTTCGTTGACGAGCTGCCGGACCCTGAGTGGTGGTGGATGCCGAACGATCGTGCTAAGCCCCAGTGTGGGTATCAGGGGCACTCTCGCGGGCTTGTTAGAGTTACGAACTGAACTGCATAGCGGATAGTTCACGCTCATAGCCGGACTGTGACCGCCTACCACATGCCCGGGTGGCCAGGACCAGTGAGGGCCTTTCTCCAGCGGCAAATGGCGGCGCCGAATTGCGCTTGAAAGCTCTCTGGTGCGAATTTCATACTAGACTGCCGGCGCACAATTGTTCTATTTAAAAAAAATGGAAACAATTATGGCTTTCCTAGAGTTAATAAGTTTCCTAGTTTCCTAGAGTAAGCAATAAGATTCCGCTTCCCTAGCAATGATAATTAACATCTTACTTGGCCATAAAATTCGTCAAAATTGGCCATTTCGAGAAAATGAAACTAATTTTGGTTTATAGTTTTTGATGGTAGAGGTATGCCAGGGAGTTTGAACATGTTTTTTATGTATTTTGGCCTGCTGAATTCGAATATCATGGTTATTTTTTTTAAAAAGTTGAAATGTATATAAATAAACAATTTTTTTGTAGCAAAAATAAAAAAATTTGTTTTTTGTTCAAAATTTCTTTTTACTTTTTACAGTAATCTTTGTGCTTAATAATCGATATGATACGAAAAAAACATACGGAGAAAATGCAGAAGATCCACTTGATTTATTAATGCAGTTGTAGTACTGGCGAAATTCTTCTCCGCATTGACTTTTAATTTTTTTAAAAAAATCTAAAGTACAGGCAGTAACTAGCTTCCCTTCATTGATACACTGACGAGGATCATCTTCTTCCGTTTTGCACAACATGAACTCCTAGAAAATATGTAGTTTAATTAAAATTGAAAAAATCATCATTATAATATTAGAAAGGAAATGTTATTCAAAATTTTTATTTTTAAAATCTAAAGAAATCATACTGATATTCAACAGAAGAACAAAAACTAAAGCTACATAATTGTTATGAAAAGCATCTAATAACTTAAATATTATTTATTTTTATCTGTGATAAAGAATCAGAACTGTAGTTTTAATAAACTGACTTTACTTTTAAATGATCTTAAAATGAAAGATCATGATCAAATCTAAGATAACTATCAAATAACTAGTAAGAAATCCTACAACTTTTGTTTTTGACACTTTTTATATGATAGATACTTTATTAGATATAATAGATACTTTTTGAATACCCTGCATAAATGTAAATCATTTTAAATCGAAATGATATACAATACGATGGAGTATTTTTCATCTCATTGCTTGCTCACTGACGAACGTACAAGCAGTGTTTTTGATAATTCTATAACTAATTTATTATAAATTCGATTGTTGCTCTGAACGAATCTAAAATTTAAGATGATATGGCTGTTTAAGTCGGTAGTTCGACCCTAAATATCGCTGAGTCTCTGGAAAAGTGAGTCATTTTGTATCAGCAACATTTAGTTTTTGCTATTTGATCAGTATTCGATTATTGAAATATTATTTTTACTGAAAAGATATGAGTTGCATTCAATGCCTTGCATTTAAGAAAAATGATATTCGAAAAAGAATTTTTGTTAATAATTTCGGAAGTCGACGAATGGGCACTCGTCTAAGCTTGGAGGTCGGGACCAGGTCGGCTGCGGCCCCGACCGCTTCGTCCTATTCTCTCTTATTCACTGGGCTGCGGCAAGATAGGTCGTGCTTTTCGGTCGTGAAGGGTGAATTTTTACCATTTTTTAGACGTCTGCATCTTCGCGGGGGTGGACAGTTTCGCGATCGGAGAAAAAATGTATAGTATTGCCTCAGCTATTCCGTGGTACAGCTGTATATATTAATTATAGCACACGACCATCCTGCGTCGAATGAGAGAGATATTTAGAGATAAGCGTAATATTATTGCCGGGTATTTAATAATTAAAAGGCGTATTATTTTGCCACCTTTGCCTTTTTTTCGTACCCTTAGCAAGCGCCCTGGTTTGCTCCGCCGTATCCACGGATTTTCTGTGCGACAAAAAGTGTGCGGATAAAAATGGAAAGTCCTTAAGTTACATGACAACCTATATACAAACAACTGTTAAGTTCAATTTAATTTATTATAGAGATTTTTAAAGAAATACAACACGCTCCACGTGCGCAGTACGCGTAATGTCAGTGTGATGTCCAGGTACGGTTCCGGTGAGCATTCCGACATACCGTACGCGTGGAATTAGCCTAAATAGCAATACGGACATAATACGTATTATACCCGTATAAAATACGCGCAATATACGCGTGAAAATACTCCGCGTACCCTTACAAATTATTATATCTATATAGTTTTATTTAAAAATAATAAAAACATTATAGCTTATAAAATAGTTTATTGGTCAAATTATTACATAATACACAAATAATAATATAATGTATAAATTCATACATGCATATATGTACATATAAAATACATTGTATTACAGGTTATGCGTATAGCTAGATATCACTTACTAACCTTTATTAAAGGTTTATTTTTTTTTTGTGGAATAGCTAATTTAAAAGTTTTATGATTATACTTTGATTTTTTTGTTGCATTTGATAAGGTATGAATGAAGGTAATTTTACCGGTTCAGTTTGCGTTTCTAAATATACTTTTCTAACTGAAATATAAAGGATTAATAGTAACGAAAATTTCATTTATAAAAACTTTAAATATTAAATAAATCACGAACTCACGTAAATCATATGTTTCAACTTTTGAACTTAATTTTTGATGGATTTGCTTAAATTTGATTGTAAAAACATAGATCTAACCTCCAAAAATCGAGCAATAAACTGTTGATCACTCAGCTTTTTGTAAGTTGATGAATCATAACACTGCAAAAAATAAATGAATATTCATAGCACTTACTGCTAACAGTACACTATAGTATAATTCCATGACAGTAAAATATAGCTTATATTGTAATTATTGTGAATAATTTATCGTAGGACCATTATATTATCACGTGATTTAAAATATATCAAAATACTTTTATATAATATTATATATAATATAGGAAATTTTTTTAAAGATACTTGCATTTTAAATATTGTGACAGAGTCTTCGGGCCGCCTTGCACGCGGCCCGCCGGGTGAGAAAACAGGACGGCCGGCCGGAAAACAAAGCGCCGATCCCGGGACCGCAAGAACAGCGGCTCTTCGGTAAGCCATCCGGTTTGGTGGCCAAGGACCCTCGCGGCCCTACTAACACGGAACCGATATATACATATGCACACACACACACACACACACACACACACACACACACACACACACACACACACGGATAGTTAATAATCGGTAAAAGCAACACGATTAGATTCGTCTATAATAAACAGTTTTATTGTTAGTTACTTAATTACTATATTTACAAAGTAAGCATACCGAGATACTAGATTATCCTTATATAATATATCGGGTCAAAACTCATTAGGCTTCTCTGTCTTAAGCCTCTTATCCTTTAGGGTCATACTTTAGGGTTTAAAGATATTTAATTTAAATAAAGTACATTAAAGATAAAATAATTGTTCTATATTCAGTACTTTCTATTCAATTACGCAAATATTTTTAAATTCCTCAAACGTAATTTTTTATTGTTTGTCATTTGTGATCACTGATGCAGTGTGAGTGCGAGAGAGACAGGAGATAGAACGCGTAACCGCCAACCGACCTCCAAGCCGCAGGACCGTGTAGCAATATGGCGATAAGTCTAGAAGAACCGCCTAGCGCCGGTCAGTGGGCTACTCAAGGCGAAAGGGGTCCCCGGCGGACGCCGTAGGCCGCGCTACGCGAAACGATGACGCGCACGGTGAGAGCCACTGCGGTTATCTTGATAAGGCGCCGGCCGGCGTCAACCCTAACCGCGACTGCGCCGCAACCTAAGGCAGCCACGCCGTGCTCGGGAGAACCGACGCCGGAGCCGACAGGACGGGGATAAGGAGATCACCGAGGAGAAGATAACGATCGACAGCAGCAGTTGATATGAGAAGGCCGAGAGGGAAGGACACGCGCCCATTTGCCTCAACGCGCCGCGAGAAAACACTTTTGGCAGTAGTAGTGACTCTGGCGATTGAGAAAGGTCGATTTTGTCAGCCGCCGCATGAAGACGTGAAGTTCAGCAAAATCGTGACATGTCCAAGAAGAGATGCAGGAAGTCGGGACGGTCGAGATGACAAATCGACAGGCGTGTAATGTAATACAAAAGACGTGCTCTTGGTAAACTCTAGGCCATCAAGTGAGCGAAGGCTACCTGAGACTTCGCTCACTGGCAACCTCTGACGCCGCTCTCCGGTCCAGTGGGTCAGACCAACTCTGAGGGCATGACCAATGAGTGGGCTAGGGAGAAAATCTTCCCACATGCGGAGTACTTAGTCACGGACGAGACGCACGTCTGGACAACGTTTTTCGGCACGCCACTCACTGCCATGAGCGGATACTCAATTTAGAGAAATACCTTTGAACCTAGATTAGGAAATAAAGCAGTAATATACATTATAAATCAGTGGACTCTTATTTGTGTTCTTCTCCCCTTCCCTCTTTCACATTCAAAGTTGTACGACCGTCGCGAAGCGGAAAGACCAATGTATAATAAATTTTGAGCACATTTGTACATGGTATTTAACACAATAATAATATTATATCATTTACTTAAATAATTTATTGAATTTTAAAGATTTATTTGATAATTATATGGATTTGCATGAATATGATCCTCATAAATGTTAAAAGTGCAAATTTCTAGCTTAAGCTTGATATTTATTTAATTTTGTTGAAATATAATGATAAAAACACTTTCTAATAGGAAGGTTAAAGTTTCTAGATATGAATTTATTAAATCTATGGTAATTCAAGCTTTTTAAATAATATTTAAATTGTAATCAAAAAGTACATAATTAAAACAAAATATTGTTAAACAAATAATTAACATTGATTCATAAAATACATAGACAGAATTAGTAAATGTGGCAGGCTTAAAAAATTTAAGTTATTGTCTGTGTAATCATTGATAGGTATTAATATATTGTAACGGGGCAAGTCTAGGGCTCGATTGCGTCGACTCGTACGTTTACAATACGGCCGACAGTTATGATGCTACTCGCTTTGACATACAGTGGGACAGTGTACTCTTCATTTACCCCGCAGCCACGCATCTTGCGAAGTGCGGCATCTGATTGGATGCTCAGTTGATGAGTTACTCTTGCAGTTCCCACGAAGGCGACGTGGCTGCCTCGACGACGGCTCGACCGAGAGACCCCAACGATACCTTTAACATCTTCGTGCTATTAAGAGTCAGTTTCTTCCAATGAATAAATATGCCACATGAAGCCTAGATGCACGTCCGGTTTGAGGTACAATTTACCGCACATTATTTCAATCGTGTCGATATGGCCGTTGCATGGGTCGCTCTCGATAACACACTTGGAATCGTGCAGGGCGGGGAAGGAGACCACTGCAAATAGTCCCTACTCGACTAGAAGAGCTGCACTATCTAAATTACGTTGAGAGAGAGAGACTGCACTATCACCTCTCAGTCGTGCGGGCGTTGCTACAGGATACTCGCACCCCTCATACTCTAGCATTTACAATAGGTCAAAGTAAGGCGGGAAAGGTAATAAGTAATAGGTAAGGTAATAGGTAATAGGTAGGCGGTATGGTAATGCTCTTGACAGCCGGCTTCCTGAACTCGTCAGCATCGTCGACCAGCAGTCCGGTGGGCATCCTGCGGGTTTATCGTCCTAGACCGGCGAAAATAAGAGGCGATGGTAGACTCTGTGTACATGCAGTGTGCACCACAAGTCTGCGCTTCGCGCTATCAACTCATGCACAGAATTACTGAACTGCACCATGCTGTCACAATCTGACTTCGGGCATTTACTCTCTCAGGCGCTGAGAGAATACTAAATTTCGAAAATTTGTCGCACCCGAGGAATCCACGGCTTCGTACATTCGCACCCTCTTTCCTTTGTTATTTTATTGACCCGTTGTATACCCGTCCCAGATGCAGCTATCCTACCAGGATCAGCTGCTCTACCTCCTACAGTCAAAGATATACTTGCGGTTTTTGCAAACCTCTGCAAATACTAAGGGTAAATAAATAAATAAGAATTTAAATCTTTTTTTCCTACAATATTTATTAGAATTACTTACAAAAATTATCTAATCGTAATTATAATCTTAATAAAAATGAAAAAAGGTAGACAGGAGAGAACGAACTAATGGGACTGTCCATGGCTGTGCTTCGGGCATGTCTACAACCAAAATATCCCGGGGTATTTACGTATTAAGCAAATCTTCGTATTAATTTTCCTCTGTTCCGGAATGCTTTCTATTTCAGCGCCGTCACAATTCAGCCGCAGCTTTGCGAGGCGCTTCTCGGCATCTCTTGCCTTATGCGCTGTCTCCGATGCCTGATGCTATTATCGGCAGGCGTAACGTTCCGCCTGATCGGAGTGATCTGGCCCTTTCCATTTCCACCTCTCTCGCTAGCCGCTCTTCTTACCTCCTTGCCTTTTGGGCGTTAAATCTTCCCTCAACGTCCGGGCAGCGGCCTGGTAAAGTCTTCCCTTCCACGGACGACGAAGCACAACTTCTTGTAGCTCCTCTAGACGCATAGCGATAATAAATAGAATTAGAGGAGGGCCTCTAACAGAGGGAAGAAAGAAATTAAGGGACTAGAAGTGAGGTAGATAGTCAGGGAGCGACACTCACCCAATTATTGGGTGGAGATACTCAGGGACAGTAGCTCGTCTAGTTCTGGGGGCCCACAGGCTGCTCCAGCAGTTGACTTCCAGAAAGCTGTAACCTGGAGAGGAGTAGTCGCTCACCAACTAGCACAAGGGCCAATATCTCACGAAGAACTCCTGCCAGCAGGCACTCCTGCCAGCGAACGTAGAAAGATAATTAGTTATATTGAACGCAGAGAGACACGGCAAGAAGGAAAACGGCACAAGAAGGAGCAGCAGGGCTAAATGAGATTAGGTACTCGAGGGTGAAAACGTGACTCCGTGGAGTGACCTCCAGAACGGCATGTAGACGATTAAATAAATATAACGTACTTACCTTGAATGAACTTATTTGAGGATTCCTGAGATGCGCCAACCAGGACTGCAGTTAGCAGCCGAGAAGAAGATAGAGCGGGACGGCCGCCAACACCGACAGCACCAAGGTGGCGAGAACGCTACAGCAGCCCGTGTATCCTGAATGCCCCCTGCGCTGAAGGTCCAAGCCAGCAGCTGGACCGACCGAGGAAGGTGGTGGATCGACGCACGCAGCGTCCTCAACGAAGAGCGGTCGGTGGAAGGACGCGAGGAAGCAGGTAACGCGCAAGGGAAGTGCGCGCTTGCGAGTGAAGCACGCGGAACGCGAAGAGGGGGGGCGTGAGAGTTCTGTAACGGCGCCGGACTGAACTCATGCGGCGCGGAAAAGCCACCGGCGGGTAGACGGTCTTTCTTCCTTGGGACGCCGGCCTGACTGAATCGTAACTCCCATGTATGCCGTCAAGGCAGCCCACTACTGACTTCATAAGTGAGATGAGCCAACGGAGTCCACCTACACGAAGAGAAGAGTCCACCGAAACAGGAGGTTCTATGTGTAGAAGACGTAGACACAGCATCGGTAAACCAGATTGCGCGCCATCTATAATATAAGTGTTAGAACTTAAATTTTAGGTACTAGCCGCAGCATTCTACATTTTAGTACTTAGTGTGCAAAATCTCAAAACATAGAACAGCCGTACGCCGTACTAGAATCTGAAGTCCTCTTACTAAGCATGCAAAGGCCTTCCTATGTAATTTTTCATACATATATAGATATAACTTCGTATAAGACTGAATCGATATATGCTGCTATATGTAGGTTATAAAAAAAAATTTGATATTTATTAAAGAATGTTTCTTTAATTGCAGCCTATTAATATCTATTGTCCAAAATTAGTCTTAATTCACATATCTTGTTATAAGATAATTTAATTTCAATAAAATTAAAATACATTTGTCGATTAGACAAATATTAAAAATCTATGCAATAATTATAAAAATGTAACAAGTCAGCAACTACAGACTAAAGTTAAATTTCTTACTACAAGGTTATTCATAAAATGATGAACATGTAAAAAATCAGCCAGTGCACTGGGCTTAAAATTTTCATCATTATATATCTTAGTTAGGTTCATCGATGAAAATATACTAATTTAAATGATAGACAATAAAACTTAATTATAATTCCTAGAGCATTATTAGTTACATCATTTATGATACAGTATTTTATTAAGATTTCATAATATATAATATGTAAATTATAATTAACCAATGGAGCTTTAGTTTTGGTCTAATTTAATTTTTGTTAGTGGAAACCCATTTTCTTTAATTAATATATATATACATATACATACACACACATATATATATATATATATTCATTGATTAGTCTCATATTAATGTTTTAGTTTAATTCCGATTTTCTTCCATAAGTCACTTTATATATTATTCCATTAATATAATACAAGCGCACTTGTGAGAAGCGCTTGTAACGATGCTTGCATATTTGTTGGCTTGTTATTATTAATATTATTTACTTTTGTTTTACTATTTTTAAATTTCTTTCGTTTCATGCCCTCTTCACCCGCGACATTTAGTTCTGTTATTTTATTATTTTACATATTTTACATTTATTTTATTATTATGACATTAAAGAAGAGAGAAGGAAGTTTCCTGCTCCTTCGTTTGTTCTCGTTTTTGTTAATATCTTCATTCCTGCGTAATTTCATCATGTATCGGATTCCATTTTTTTTGGTGTAACTTTGTTAGAAACATAAATTTGAAAGATTCTGAAATGGGATCACAAGCCCAATATAACATAATTCTTGAATATATTTCCTATCTACATAATAGTTTCAAGATTGGGTATTTAATATTCCAGGACACGAGAAATCCTAACTATTTGATTGTTATTAAAGAAGAAATGCTTTATAACTTACAACATATCCTGTGTAACAAGTTTTTATTCATAAAATAAATAATAATTATAAATTATAAAACACAAAAATGCAAATTAAAAAGTAAATTTTTAAAATATATTCTAAACTTGCATTAACTTTCGCTAATTTAAATTCTTATGCTATAAATTTATATTAAATTATCAATGTTACACCTAAATTTTGTATTGTCAGTCATTTGTAATAATAAAAATGAAAATCTTATTAATTTTTAAATCTTTACCTACTTCTATTTCTAAGATATTTACATGAAAATATTTAATAAAAAATGAATAATATCAAACTATAGTATTATTTTTTTTTTATATTAGTTTTATTCTTTTTTGTTTTCAGAAAACCTACCATTTCACTCTTTCTGCAGAATAACATGTTCCTTGCTTAATGTTTAACTTAACTATTAATTACTTATGTTTTTATTATATCTATTAATTTGTTATTATTTATATTATACTTATCATCCTAATTACACTATTCATACTATCTTTCCTAACAGTATAGCGAGTCGGAGTACTGATTGTCCATGCTCACGATTTGTACTATTTTTAATCCAGTATCATGAATGATACTGTAGTTTTTGTCTCGGGTATTGACATGATTGATGAATTATTCCAATCTAAATTAATCAAAATCAGCTATGGCTATTTATCTTAAAATTAAGCTATGTAACTTAATTAAAATTGTTGAAGAGATTTTGAGAATCAATGAGGATAAAAGTCAGAATAAAGGCATATTTAAATAAGATAGTTAAAATAAGATTCTAGTTAATTTTGTTCTGCAATAGAAATGTAATGTATGCATACAGATATCATAAGATAGATACCAAAAGTAGCAAATTTTAAATGAATTAAATTAAAATACTAAGTCACATCTTAGAAGAGTTTAGAAATACTTTAAAATTCACAATATAATAAAAAAAAAATAAAAAAACTGAAAAAGATAATAATTACACAATATTAAAGACATGAATTGTATAAATTTTAAATATTTAACATTAGTTCATAACAGTATATAAAACAGTTTAACATCCACTTTGCAAAAATATTTTGTACCAAACCATAAGTAAAGTAAATTGAGAAAAACACTTGCAATTATCCAGCAATATTGATATAAAATACAAATAAAATTGACTTGAAAAATATAAATTATTTGAAAATGCTAGAAATGAATATTATATTTATTTCTACTATTTACATAAAGAATTTGTATATTATTCTTAGTTTATTGTTATTGAAACCTTTGTTCTACAATAATTTTTTAATTATCAATGCTTTGATACAATTTTATTACAACTATTGTTGAAATTAGACTTAAATGAATTTATTTAATTTTATTCTACAATATTTCTAACATTTATCCATTGCATGCACAACTGATCACAACTACACTTCTTCGTTTTATTTAATAAATCATATAATCGTTAATAATGTAAATAAAAATATCATAAAAAACACATAATTTAATTTAGATGTATTTTCCATTTCCAGAACTAAATTTACTTACATTATTTTTTAACTCACAATACTTTCCTAAATGAAATGCAGCGGCTTGTAATACTGGAAATGATAAATTCACTTCCTGAACATCCAAGTCTTCATTAGTAGGAAGTTCAATTTCGTCAGTTAACACCATTTTGAAATGGTATGAAAATATTTTTTTGATTAAATAAGAAGAATGCAGTTGCGTTTAATGAGTGTAGTAATATCAACGGAAATTGACGTAACAGAGGATCAGAAAAACTTAAAAAGTCTTAGCAGAGATGAATAGACAGATCGCCGATACAATACAACCGACCCGCGCCAGTTTCGACGCGCCGTAGTAATACGCACCCTCGAGGATGAAATCGTAAGCCGATCCATTTGAGGGAAAATGAAGGGAAACAAGGGAGAGGGAAGAGAGGACCACGAGCGACGAATCGTATCCATGAGGTCAGCGCTGTTTGTGTGCGTGACTGCGCGCGAGCGAGCTGTTTGTATGTAATGGTACACCCGAACATTACCGAAAGTCAACTCGGCTCCCATCGGATAGAAAGAGTGAATGCGCGCAAAGAAACGCGCTTATGTAGCCGGTGCTGTTTGCTGCAGCTGTGTATGACGTATCGCCTGTATTGGTAAGTCGATTGTTGGAGCCGATTAGCCGACTGCCGACATGCGGATTTGCGACTCTCCGCGAGCTTTCGTAAGCTTCAGCCGCGACCTGCTCGTGACTGCTTTACTGCGGCGCAGAGGCCTAACCGTCAGCCCAAAACGCGCTCGGTTATCAACGAATTAAAAATACTAATTAAGCCCTGATTTAAACAATTGAAAATTCCTCAGTCAGTACTTGATCTCAGGATCGATACTGTATTTGTTTTTAATCGAAACATTTTACTCGTTTCGGCACATGGTTTACGGGCCGCCGAACAGCTTGAAATGCGCTCGGTTATTAACGAATTAAAAATACTAATTACGCATTGATTTAAACAATTGAAGATTCTGCAGTCAATACTCGACCTAGTGATCGATACTGCATTTGTTTTTAATACAAACTATTTAATTATCGTCCGTAAAATGAATTTGAAAGACGCATTTTACTCGTTTCGGCGCATGGTTTACGGGCGGCCGCACAGCCTGAAATGCGCTCGGTTAAAATATGTAAATTTGGCGTAAATATTAATAATTATTGTATGTATATTTATGTTTTTGTTCTATAACCAAAAACACCGATCGATCCGCCTGAAGACGTACGGACAGAACCGGAGATATTGGTGGAAGAAGGGTTGGTTGGCGGAATGTGCCTCGTGCCTGGAGTGGCCTTGAGGCTGTTTATTAGGTGCTAAAGATTGTAGACAACCGTTGGAGCGTGGGCGTCTGGATGTGAGGATGTGATGAAAAAGTCTCCCGGGATTCTAAGGGTGGTGCCGAAGAGGATTTTGACCGGGGAGGCTTTTAGGTCCTCTTTGAAGGTCGTGCGCAGGCCAAGGAGGACTGTATACAGTGCCTCGGGCTATGGAGTTGCTGGCCTGCACATGAGAGCTGTTTTTAGCGTTCGGTGGAAGCGCTCCACCATCCCGTTCGACTGCGGATGGTACGGCGTGGTGCGAACTCGCTCGGCGCCGATGAGCTGCGCAAGGGCCGAGAAGAGTTTGGCCTCGAACTGCATGCCCTGGTCGGTGGTGAGGGTGAGCGGCGTGCCGAAGAGGCTCATCCAGCCGTCGAAAAATGCCCTCGCGACGGTCGGAGTAGTACTGCATACTGCATACCGTTGCAGAGAGGCAGTTTGATGAGGTCGAGGTGGATATGATCGAACCTCGCGTCTGGGGTGTTAAAGTCGTCCAGGGCTGTGCAGTTGTACCGGTGGACCTTAGCTCGCTGGTACAGCTGGCAGACGCGGGCCCATCGAGCGGAGTCCTTCAGCATGCTCGGCCAGTAGTACTTCTCGGCGACGAAGCGGACTGATGCTCGGATGTGAGAGGTTGTAGATGACGTCGAAAGCCGTTCGTCGAAGGCTGTGAGGGATATAAGGCCGGATGCAAGTAACTGCAACTGAGCAAAGCAGAAGTGTGCCGTTGATTTCGAGAGGGTGCAAGTCGAGCGTCGCTGCTCTGAGCAGGTGTGGAAGCTCGTCATCGTCTCGTTGGTGGGATGCGAGTATTTCCAGGTCAAGTTTCGCTGGCATTGCGATAGTTTCGACTCTGAAGAGGGCGTCAGCAACAATGTTATCTTAGCCCTTTGTATATGCGATGGTGATGTGGAGCTGCAGCAGGTAGTCAAGCTGCTCTGCCTGGCGTTGCGAAGCCTTGTCAGGGGATTGCCGTGCCGCGTGGATCAACGGCTTATGATCCGTGAGGAGGGTGAAGGGGCGTCCCTCGAGGATGCTCCTGTGTTTCGCGGCTGCGAAAGCTGCAAGCAGTTTGCGGTCGTATGTGCTATACCTTTTTCTCGGCATCGGAGAGTTTGCGGGAGAAGAAGCCAAGCGGTTTCCAAGAGCCGTTGGTATCCTGTTGTTCCAAAACTCCACCCATGGTGGTGTCGGAGGTCTCCGTGTGAAGGTGGAGGTAAGCGTCTGGAAGCATGAATGTGGCGCAAGCCGCGTTGGAAAGGGCGTTCTTGGCGTCGGCGAAGGCTTTGTTGGCGGCGCCATTCCAGCTGATTGGAACTGCCTTCTTTTTCAGCGGAAAGTCCTTTAGCAAGTCGTTCAGCGGAGTCAGGATCGTCGCCGCGTGTGGAATGCAGCGACGGTAATAGTTGATGAGGCCGAGGAAGTGCCGGAGTTGAGCTGAGTCCTTCGGCGTTCTATAGGCGCGGATAGCATTTGTTCGCGTCGTCGGTGGTTTGGAGCCTTCCGCCGTCACCGTGTAACCCAGGTAATTCACTGCGGTCTTGCCAAGGACACATTTGTCCAGGTTGATGCGGACCGGTGCCGCCCGCAGAGTGTT
Organism: Sycophaga agraensis; assembly: GCA_018906755.1. Taxonomy (NCBI): domain Eukaryota; kingdom Metazoa; phylum Arthropoda; class Insecta; order Hymenoptera; family Pteromalidae; genus Sycophaga; species Sycophaga agraensis. The sequence goes on along the minus strand of JACCIE010000062.1, from coordinate 14,763 downwards.
AAACAGCGTCCGGAGGTGTTGGAGCTGCTCGGTTGGACTGGACAAAGCGACGATGATGTCGTCGAGGTAGTCGCGTGCGAACGGCAGGTCACGCAGCAGATGGTCCATTGCCCGTTGGAGAGATTGGGCGGCGTTGCGGAGGCCCAATGAGGATCGCGTGAATTCGAAGAGACCGAAGGGCGTGCAGATGGCCGTCTTGTGCATATCTTCGAGTACGCTCGGCAGTTGGTAGAAGGCCTTCTTCATATCGATGACGGAGAAGATCGATCCGCGTAGATCTAGGAGAAGGTCCGCAATTATTGGCAGCGGGTACCTGTCGGGTACCGTCCGGCTGTTGAGCTGTCGGTAATCGCTTGTGATCCTGTAAGATCCATCATTTAGTACGAGGCGGAGTGGGCTGGACCAGGCGCTGTCGGATGGACGCACGAGTCGAGGTCCAGGAGCGCACGGAATTCGGCGCGGGCCGCGTCGAGACGGAGGCCGAGGCATGGTTTTGCTGCTGTAGTTGGCCCGGTCATGGCGATGTGATGTGATGTCGGAGCACCAGGTCAGGAAGCGAGATGGATGTGCTCCCCGGTGTGACAAAATCCTGATACTTGCGCAACAGATGAGCGAAACTATCCTCCGCGATGTCGGCCGAGATGGAGATGGCGACCGAGTGCACCTGTATGGTCTGTATAGCGCACGGGGCGTGTAGAACCGTGTCGGTGTCGAGGAGGCGTTCGTTGCAGGTCGACGATCAGGCCTAAGTGCGTGAGGAAGTCGGCATCCAGGATTGGACTCTGCACGTCGGCGATGATGAAGCGCCAGGTGAAAAGACGACGAAGGCGGAGGTCCAGCGTGGTTTTATGCGAGTCGTAGGTTGCTATCGGCGATGAATTGGCAGCGACCAAGGTTAGGACGGCTGGTTACAGCTTCTGCAATATAAAAGATCGCGGCAGCAGCGACACTGCGGAGCCGGTCGACGAGGTACCACCGGCGCGATGTGCGGTCATAAACGTGCATGCGTTGTTCGAAGCGGGTGCTCGCCGCGGCTGCCTGGGGTGTTGGCGGTGTTAGTTTCCTTGCTGGTCAAAGGAGCAGGATGATCGGCACTGCGTCGCCTGTGCGCCGAGCGTGCGGTGGTACCAACACGTACCGTCGGCGGCTGGTGTTTGGGCGGGATGCGGCGATGTTCCGCGGCGGTTGGAGCGGCTGGTTGAGCGACTGCGCCGTTGTTGGTTCGGAGTAGCCAACATAACCTGCACTGAACCGAGAAGTTGTTGGAGCAGAGTGACATACTGTGTCATGACGGTACGTCGAGCTGCGAGCTCTTGAGCGAACTAGGCCTGCTGCTCATCGGCAGCGCCGGACGTTGTGGGCGAGGGGTGCCTGGGTGGCTGCTGCGCGGACCTGGACGTCGGGGTACCGGCTGCATCTATCAGGAGCTCGTCTGCGAGTGCGGCAAGTTGTCTTCAGCACACGACACATTCGGCTGGCGGCGTTGGTAATGGACATGGTTGCGCGCGCGGCTCGACGGCATGGGCTGGAGCGCCACTGGCGGGAGCTTCGTGAGGCCGAGCGGCGAAGATGCGGCATTTCACGCGGGCTTCTGCTGACCTTTGTTCGGCCGAAAATCGAGGCCAAGATGGCGTCGTATGAAAAGACGCTAGAGGCGCGGCGCGGGTGTCTAACCTGTGCTGGGGGTCCACGTCAGACGTGCCCTGATCTTATGTAGGCTTCGGAAACGTCGAGTTGAGCTGGCGGTAGAGTTTCCGGGCCCGAATTCCTCCTGGTGGGGCCTCGGATGTTACGGCTACGGCGTCTAGGAGGGCTTCTTAAAAACAGGTGGCGTCGGGAGAAGCCGGGCCGCGATCACTGCGGCGAGGTGTTGGGCGTTCGTCCCGATCGTAGGCCTTTGGGAATGCACCTTTGCCCGAGATGTTGGCCTGTCTCACGTTCCCTTCGGAAGATGGGGTCACCACTTTAGAAGTCCCAGGCACGGGGTGTGCGCTCGGTTCTAAGGGAAAGGAAGGAGAAGGGCGATGAACAACACTGTGCGTGTGGATTTTACACTTTTGTTTATTGCACGCTTTCTGTACAAAGGAGTGCGGCGTCTGCAAGCGTGCCGACGGGCGCTCGTTCAGGACGCTGCTGAATTGCTCGATGGATGGAGGGGAACTATAGATTTCAGATAATGAATAAAGACATTTTTAGTTCTCGTAACAGGCGTAGAAACACTTGAAGAAATCAAGAATTTTTTCCATTTTTTTCGAAAAGCGGCCAGTGTGTTAGGCCCTCCTGACGTCATTGACCCCGAGTCCGACCGCTGATGGGCCCCGAAGAGCTGTGGCAGTTGGAAATTTAGGGCGGGCTTTCCCCGGCTTTAACTATTTAAGGCTTTTGAAAAACTTTCGAAACAAAATCAACATTTTTTCGGGTGCCCGGATAGCTTAAAAGTGAAAAAATTATCAAACGAAGATTGCATATCAGTTGAAAACACGAGATCTGGTAACGGTAACGGTAATAGTACTATTTTATAGAGTCACTCAATATGAAAGCAGTAATTATTAACCGCTGCGTGTAAACACAGTGATTATCTAATAACGATTTTAGGACCTTATTCTGAGATTTAACCAATAAAATATTCCGCTTAATGAATTGATCTATGGATGTAATGAAAAGCAAAGCTATTGAAATTGAAAATATTGTATTGAAATTTTGAAATAGCTAGAATTTATTACGAGTGGAATAGGAAGTTACCAAAAATCAAACAAAAATGAAATAAATCAGTAGTCAGATTTAGAGAGAGACTAGCAGATTCTTCTTGAGAGGACTGCAGTGAGAAATAAGAGCTTGGCAAACTTGGCTGAGCCCCGGAGACAAACATTAGAAAGAGTAGACTAATATAATAAATAGTAAGTAATATTGAATTTTCTAACATCAATGATTTAGGGGAGAAGGGATACGGCCATTGCGATTATAAACTTAAAAATCTTGAAAGAAATAAAAACGATGCATATGATCGATGCTGAGTACGAGAAAATACCATACCCTAATTGTAAGTGAACGGGGCCTGGTATACTCAAATACTTAACACTAGACCGCGAAATAATACAATAGGTGCTAAATAAAAGTAATAATGAAGATTCGTCTTCGATTGAGATTTCCCAAGATCTAATGCTATATCGGGTGGAACACTTTAACTGCAACGATTACCGGAATATTCAATGATATTACCCGAGGGCTCAAATGAGGTCAGATGAAAGAGACAGAGATAGTAGAAACTATAAGTCTAAACCCAAATCGCCAGACCTCAACCGTGTGTCTTAAAGACGGAAATAGTAAAATATCGTTGAAATTTATCCTCGAAAATCGAGCATCTTTTAACCTTATTAGAAAATCACAAGTAAACAGGACAATCATTAATATTAGGCTTCAGAGCTCGTATCTGGCAATATTATATATCGTTTGAAAGATCTTGACATAACCCATAAAACGATGCTATGCCCGATTAGTTTGGATATTGCATTCAACAGTTATAGACGTGTAAACATGGATGGTTCACTAACGCCGAAATTCGCGCTATTTTAAAGTTTTCCTTCGTCAAAGGCAAATCCGCCAGAGAAATATTCCGTGAGATTAATGGTGTTTCGGAGATGGCACTCTATCACTTCGAACCGCGGCGGAATGGTTTCAACGATTCATGGCCGGTGAAAACGACACCATGGATAAGCCAGCCGGCAGAAGACCTGTGACGATGAATACCGATCAAATTATGGAAAAAATCGAGTTTGACCGGCAGGTGACATCTCGTGACATCGCCCAGGAGATGGGAGTTAGCCATCAAACCATTTTTAACCATTCCTAGAAGCCTGGATACAAAAAAAAGCTTGATGTTTGGGTACCGCATGATTTGACGCAAAAATACCTACTGGACCTCATCAACGCCCGCGATATGTTGCTGAAATGGAGCGAACTCGACCCACTTTTGAAACGGATGGTGACTGGCGACGAAAAATGGATCTCAAACGAAAACGGTCGTGGTTGAAGGCCGGTGAATCATTCCAAACAGTGGCCAAGCCGGAATTGGCGGCTAGGAAGGTTTTGCTCTGTGTTTGGTGGGATTGAAAGGGAATGATCTACTATGAGCTGCTTCCATATGGCCAGAGGCTTAATTCTGGGCCGCTTGAAGCAGCTGATCGACCTGAAACGTCCAGAATTGGCCACTAGGAAGGGTGTAGTGTTTGTCACGTGGCGGTTACCGGGTGGCTAATTTCGCCCGGCTCCCAGCCACCACGCGACTTAAGGACTTTCCGTCCTTTCCTCCCGCTCGGTGTCGTCGCACGGAAAATCCGCGGACGCGGCGGAGCAAGCCTGGGCGCTCGCTGCTATAAAGAACGCGAAAATAGGGAAAGGCGCGCGAAATAATTACGCGAATGTTTTAAATGTTGTATTAATAAATTATTTATTATAATAAAATGTACAAAGATTAACCCGACAAACAACGACCCTATCTAATAACTTTCTCTCTCTCTCTCTCTCTCTCTCTCTCTCTCTCTCTCTCTCTCTCCCGACGCGGATGATCGCGCACGCGTTATAAAATGTATATATTATTTAAATTTACTTACTCTAACGGCGGCGATCTCCGAATTGGCGGGAAGAGCTTGTTTTGTTTCGCCAATCTCCAACCCGCAAGGGCGAGATCCAAGCGTCCCAAAATTAGCTTGTTGATGTCGAACCTTGTTTCACCAATCTCTAACCCGCAAGGGCGAGATCAAAGCGTCACAAGGTTTCCTCGATCGGCAGGGAAATGTGCACTCTGGTGCACCGCTTCCACTCTCTCTCTCTCTCTCTCTGTCTCTTCTCTCTCTACCTATCTCTCGCACTCACTTATCTCTAAAAACTATATAAAAAAAACTACTGCTCGCGTCGTAGCGCTTCGCCGCTAACAGTCTCGGGAGGCACCGTGTCCCGAGACACACTAATCTAAATCGTGCGATCGAGCAAGGATCGAGGGCCGATCGCGCGCCTAATTGCCCTCTCTCCTTGATTAGCCGCCGCGGCCCGCGCGCTTTCCCGCGCGATAATTACCGCGGTGCGCCGAATTTCGCGCAGCCCATTGCCCCCCACTCGGCGCATGGTCAAGGCGACGAGCACGTGCTCAGTACCGCGGTGACCACGGCGAGATACTCGTCGCAATACCCCCCCCTAAACTTCACATCTTCCCAAATGTCAAGTTTATTCATCCGGTTGGTCGCCGCCAACCCTGCACGCTTATTTGGCTACTCTTCTTCACCATTACTCTAATCGAATCCCTATCATTAATATCACAAGAAACTAAGCGAGCAAAGTCGGGCAAGCAACCGAATTCAGGCGGTGGCCTCTGGTGTTATTGAGGCCACCTTCACAAACTCAACATTACCGCTCTTCTACAAACTCTACTGCAGCCCCGGGTGTTCCGGGAATACCCGAGCCAATGCCGCTCGCATCCACCCTCTATCCGCAGGCTCGGCGCTCTGGAGCTCGCTGAGAAACAGCCTGGCCTCTTGGAAAGCGCGAGCCATCCGTTCAAATTCAATCCCTGGTCCGGCAGGCACGGCGATCGGTTCTGACCGAAGGGCAAGCCCCGGGGAAACGGAATCTCCGCTTCCCACCGAGTCGTCAAATGCCTCTCCGGACACTTCCATGGGCTGTACAGAGCTGGCCTCCAAGGACCCTGCTGCCTCCGCAGGAGGCATCAGCGGGGAAACACCGGATGCTTCAGCGCCCTTTCCGACCACCGTCAGATCAGCCGCGGAGCTCCGTGCGGTCTGGATCTCCGCGTATGAAGCTGACGGCGTCAGATCGACGCTTTCGCGATCCTGCGTTTCCAATCGCTTTTGCACTCCCTTTGCTACCGGAACGTGGGGTGCCAGAGTGCGCGATGCTACGGGGGCTCCTACCTTAGCTCCCGAAACCACCCGAGGCGGCGCACTCAATCGCCTTTTAACCGAGGTGCTGTCCGTCCGTGGCGGTGGCTGGGGCTTCGGGGCCTTCAGGCGCGGGGCTACCGGCGTTGGCGCCAGTGCCGTCTCCGATCGCGGAGATCGGCGCCGGCGCTTTCCGCCCTTACCGCCACCTGAAACCTCCCATCCCCCCGCCACGTCCGCACTCACACTCGGCGCAACACCAGCATCCACGCGGGGATGCGCTTGGGGGTGGCTCTCCCGGATCCGCCGGACTCCCATGCTCGCCAACCACGCTGCATGCATTTCACCACAACGGGGGCAAGTATTAAGTGTTTCTCCCAAACGCCCACAGTTGTGGCAAAACACCGAGTGCAGGGGCCGGGGACAATCTACGCGATGGTGCCCCCTCCGCCAGCAACGGTGGCATGAGCGTGGTGGCGGATCAACGGCCGGATCAACGGGCACGTCCATCCTCCCACGGAAAATGCAGCCCCAGCCCAACTCACCGGGATCACTTGCTTGCGCGGATCGACCGGTGGAGCACTTGGACGAGACTGCCTTCTCCACGCGACTCACGGCCTTAGGGCCGGACACTACCGTCTCCCCCCCCGCGCGCCTGCCCTCCCGAAGTCGGAGACCGCTGGCGAGCTATCTCCACATAAGGAGCGCTCTCGACCAACGGCCCCTTCGGGTCGCTACACCCCCCAGCACCACCCACAATTTCCCTCCCCGCGCCTACCTCCTCCTCTTTCGTGAGGTGACTCGCGCTCGCGCTCGCGATCGCGGACGCGGACGCGGGCCCTCCCTTCTTCGTCCTCTTCCGCCGCTTTCTTCTTCCCGCGGGACGCTCCGATATCTGCCCCTTTGCTGATGTTGTGGCCTGGGGCAGGAGTACGCCTGAAGTCGGCTTCTGCGGCAGTGCCTTGTACAGGCGCTCAAAATCTTCATCCGCAGGCGTCGAGCTCGAGAAGTAGTCATCCATCTCGAGCTGACGTCGCGGATTCCACTTGAGGCGGCGCCTCGCCATAAGCCTCTGCCGCATAGCCTCCTCCCGACGCAAATCCTCGGAGTATCCGGCGGGAAAGATGTTGCGCGGGGCCTCTTCTCGCCCTGCCGGAACCTCCATGGGCTCGACGACAGGGCTGGCCGGCTCAACCGCTGCCACCGCTACTTCTACGACGGCCGCCTGCCCGTCACCCACGAGCGGCGTAACCGCCGTGATGTCGCTGTTGCCGGGCGCCGTCGTCTGCAGCCCTGGGTCCGCAGATGCTGATGCGGCCCCGCCGCTCGTCACCTCTGGCTCCTCCATATCCTCGTCCGAGGCGTGGATGAGCAGCGCGTCCTCCTCATCTGTCGGGACGCTGTCCCGGCGAGCTTGCAGCTCCAGCCGGAGCAGCTTTTCGAGGCACTCCTCATCTCCCTTACCGTTCTCCACCCCCGGAGCTGGCTCGACGGGGATGTCTTCCTCCATTCCTCCACCTTCTGCCACCTGCAAAATGAAAAAAATTAGTTAATATCACGCTAATCACTACACTTACACTCAACCTCTACCACGACACAAGAACAGATACTGACTTCCGACACTTCGTCGGTCGGCACGTTAGCTCGCCTCGGTGGTATATATCGCTTTAGGTGCTGAATATGCACCTTAGAAGTCTTCCGGCCAGCATCTTCGAGAAGAAAGACTGTATCACCAAGCACTTCTTTAATCTTGAAGGGACCAAAATATTTTGGTGCCAGCTTACCGGAGACTCCCTTCGCAGCATCCGAAAGCGTGCTCTCGCGCCTCCATACGAGGTCGCCCACCTGAAACGACGCGCCTCTTTTATTGCGATTATACGCGCGGGCGTTGCGCTCCTGGGATGCATCGTTATGCTTCCTCACGAGATCCCAAAGAACGTCCAATCGTTTCAGACGGTCAAGCCAATGCTCAGGGTCCGCACGAACAACTACCTTCTCTCCCTCAACTTCACGTCGCAAACTCTTCACTGGCTGTGGGTGGCGCCCGTAATTCAAGAACGCCGGCGAGACCTTTGTGCTAGCTTGCACGGCCGTATTAATTGCATGTCGGAACTCATGCAAGTGCTCGTCCCACTGTCGATGATCAGCCTCGACGAACGTGGCAATCATCGTTTTTAACGTTCTATTTGTACGCTCAACCGGATTGGCTTGGGGGTGATAGGGAGGCGTGGTTACATGCTTCACACCAAAATCCTCCAACATCTCCCGGAGATGCTTATTAACGAACTCTGTACCATTGTCCGTCAATAAGAACTCGGGAGTCTCCCACCTAAATAACACCAACTCTTCAAAAGCTTTCGCCACTGCCTTCCCGCTAGCCGCACGCAATGGTTTCAACTCAATCCACCTCGTAAAAAGATCCTGAAACACTAGAATGTATTTAAATTGGCTCTTACTACGAGGCAGCTCCATCACGTCTGCAGCCACCACTGCCCATGGCCTCTCCACGATTCGCTTACACATCAGCCCTTTAGGACCCGCCTGAGAGACTTTATAGCGCTGGCATTCGCTACACTGCTGCAGGTATTCACGCACTTGGTAGTAAAAACCAGGCCAATAATACTCCCTCCTTACCCTGTCGTAAGTCTTCTCGATTCCAAGATGACCCGACGACGGGTGGCGATGTGCCTGCTCGATCACTCCAACTCTATACTCGTCTGGTACGACGAGTCTCCACCCCTCCTCTTCAAACGAGATCGGATCCAGGATCTCATCAGTAGAATAACGATAAAGCATGCCATCTATCACTTTCCATCCCGGAAATTTTCGAGGCCAACGCTGAATCTCGTTTATTCTGTCATGATACCAACGATCCGAGATCGTCTCAAAATTCGCCACAATCGCAATCTCTCTATCGATCCCTCTAGAGAGAGCATCAGGAACCTTGTTGAGTGCGCCTTTTGTATGCACAATCTCGAAATCCCACTGCTGCATCTCGAGGGCCCAACGCGCTAGCCTCCCTGTAGGGTCTTTAAGATTTTTAAGCCAAGTTAGAGCGCTATGATCTGTTTTAGCAACAAATTCATAAGCCTCCAAGTATGGCCTCAGTTTTTTAATTGCCCATAATAAGGCCAGGCACTCCTTTTCCGACGTAGTATAATTCCTCTCAGCCGGATTTAAGACACGGCTGATATACACGATCGGATGCTCAAACCCATCGTCATCTTCCTGAGTCAAAACGGCTCCAATGGCGTAATCACTAGCATCGCTTTGGACCGTAAATGACTTAGAAAAATTCGGACGAGCAAGCACAGGGGCCTTTACAAGAGCGTTCTTCAAAGCATTAAACGCAACCTCTTGTTCTCCCTGCCACTCCCACGGTTGATCTTTCTTTAACAACTTCGTGAGAGGCACTTTAAGCTCGGACTCTTTCTCAATAAACCGTGCGTACCAGCCCACCATACCCAAAAACGTACGCAACTCTTTCACATTCTTGGGTGCCGGATAGTTCAGGACCGGCTCAACCCTTTCCGGGTCCGGCCTTAATCCGTCAGCATCCAGCCGGTAACCTAGGAAACGCACACTCGAACAACAAAATTCACACTTCTCACGATTTACCTCGAGTCCGGCTTCCACAATCGTACGCAACACAAACTCTACCCATTTCAGGTGCTCTTCGAACGTTTGCGTCACCACTATCAGATCGTCCAAATACGCGAAAACGTGAGGCTCTACCTCGGGTCCGAATAAGGCCCCGATTAACCTACAAAACGTCATCGGCGCATTTTTCAATCCGAAGGGTAAACGAACGAATTGCCATTGACCGGAGCCAGGCACAGCAAAAGCTGTAAATTGCCGGCTAACTTCAGTCAAGAACACCTGGAAGTAAGCTTTCTTTAGGTCGATTTTAGAGATATACCTAGCTTCGCGCAACTTATCTAAAATCGAATCTATATTCGGTAAAGGATAGTTATCGCGCCTAGTCGTCTTATTTACATCTCTAAAATCTATACAAAACCTATAGCTCCCTTCTCGCTTGACAATCACTGGTGCACTACACCACTCACTAGCGCTACGCTCAATAATCCCTTTCTCAAACATCTTCTGCACTTCTTCTTGAGCAAACTCGAGAACCTTGGGAGACATACGCCTAGGCGCGTGTCTCACCGGCACAGCACCCTGGACATCGATGTGGTGTTCAATAAGAGTTTTAAACCCGTGAAGCTCTCCGGGTTCTGGAAGTAACTTTTCCATCAAAGCCTTCACTTGTTCTCGCTCCTCACTTCGTATTTCAACGATGCCACAGCACTCTGCGAAAATTCTTGGATCTGAACTCAATTCACCAACTTTTGAGAAAGGACGCCATTTTCCACCAGGAATCCTCCAGAAACATCCTACCAGCGATAACTCAAAACCGTACTTGAGACCAAAATCTACCCCGAGAATGACAGGGTGACCGGTATCCGGCACGATTCTAAGATCAACTGCCTGCTCGATATTCTCTATTTCAAAGAGAACTTCAAGCACTCCAAGGATTTTCTGAGTTCCCCCAGTAACTCCACGCACCGCTAGCTGAGCCGGTTTCCATTTATCTTTAAACGCCTTTGCTTCTTCAGGGTCGATCAAAGAAATCATGGAACCTGGATCAAACAATGCACACACATCTTTGCCGTTCAATCGAACCGTTAGGTACATTCGGTTGTCGGTTATAACACCGGCCACCGTCTGCTCCTTACTATTCGATTGTTTCGGCACAGCACCCTTGAGTACGCCTGTAGCCAGACGGGACAGCGAATTCCTCAGTGAACTCGCGGATCCTTCACCCGCAGCTTTGTTCGAAGCCTCTCTGCTGCTTGGTAGAGGCGGAAACTCCAAACTCTGCGCAGGCGTCCGACTAGGCACCTCAACGCGAACTCGATTCGAAGGCTTGTCCGGCATTGTATCGAGCAGCTTACAGGCTGTGGAGAGCCTCTGGAGCTCATCCGTCAACTCCTGAGAAGCTCGAAGCGTCTTCTCGAGATGCTCTCTCTCTTTCTCACACTCACTCTGTGTCTCTCGATTTTGACGCTCCTGACTCGACTCTTCCTGCCTAACTTCCTTCTCTCGACGTTCCACCACTCTCAATCTTTCACTCGTCCTCTCGCTCACTACCGTTTCCCCGCAGGGCCCAGGGGACGCGTCTGTTGCCCTGCTTTGGCGTTTCCCAGGCTCTCCCTTACGTGCGCACAGTTCGGGCAAGTCCGGAAAACTACTCCAGGGCAGTCGCAAACTTGACACGCTACCTGTGGGCTAGCAGTTGGGCAGGCGCTCGCGTTGTGTCCCGGAAGCCTGCATTTATAGCAGACTCGCTTCGGGCACATAGAGGCTCTATGTCCAATGCCGTTACACGTGTAGCACTGTCCATAAAACGGAGCATTCGCCACAGGTGTCGGCATTGGAGTCGGGGCATGCAGCTGAACATACGAGGGCCCGGGCCATGTTTTAGATGGCTGCACTTGGCCGCTTCGCTGTCCGCTTCCAAACTCCCGTCTTCCAACCCCCTGGGGAGGCAGATTCGAGCGCATTGGCGCTATCTGCCCCGTAACACGACTCTGCTGCTCCGGCTGGTGCTGTTGCCCTCGCTATGCCTTCTAGCAAAAGCTACCTCACCGCTATCACTACTCCCGCTACCGCTCGCCGACGTACTCTTCTTCTTCTTCTTTCTCTTCTTCTTCTTCGACGCAGCGGGCGGCAGGCTAGGAGCCGTAGATGCAGCATGTACCCCAACTTTATCTTCAATTCTTTTCTCCACCTTTTTCTTGCTCGATGACGGGTCGAGTGACGGAGACTCAAACCTATCATCAATCCGTTGGATGTCCTCCAAGCGCTTACCCCACTGAACCAGCGACCGCACGTCCGGCATATCTTTATCCATGATATACCGCCGGTAAGTCGGCAAGATCTGCTCAAAGATCATCCTCTTCTGGCGGCGTTCCGACGGCGGGCGACGCATAGCGTTCGCCTTCGTCTGGAACGCATCCACAAACCTCGCGATCGTCTCTCCTTCTCTCTGGCGCAAACACTGGAGATCTCTGAGCAGAGTCGAATCGCTAACTATCGTGCAGTACTTGTTCTGGAAGGCTTGCACGAAAGACTCCCAATCCACGAACATACGTTGGACGCGGTGGTACCATTTCCGAGCGTCATCCACGAAAGCCGATTGCAAGGAGCCTATTAAACATCTACCTGAAACTCCCAGCTGCTCCTTGAATAACTCGAGACCCTCAAGGAAATTCCACGCATCCTCCGTATCTCTACCCGCAAAAGAAAGACGTGCATCTCGCAACGCCCGTCTGCAGCGGGTTATGTCGCGAAAACTCACGTCTCTCTCTATGCTTGAACTGTCATCGCTACTCTTCCGGGCCATGGCTGTTGCCAACTGAAGATCGCCCGCGGCCGACTCAGTCGTCGAAGGTAAAACCTGCCGACTGCGTCGCCTCTGAGCAGTATCCTCGACCCTCACTCTATCACGACGACTCACTAACTTGCTCGGACGCGGCGCCGACATCAACACAGATTCTTCTTCTGACGATCCGCTCTGTGAAGAGTCATCCGCATCCGAACTCACCAACACCTTCTTCTTTGCTTTCTTCAGGGAAACCTTCCTTTTATGCGGCGTAGAGGCCGCTGCAGGAGGCTTCCCTGTCTCCGCTGAATTAGGCGGCAGACTCGGGCTCTCGCCTTGGTTAGCTGGCCCACCCACTAACGCCATAGAAGGAGCAACCTGCGTAGTTGTTCCTCTCAGCGTCTGCGGAATAATATCACCCTGTGATGCAAAAATTTCTGTCATCACAGATGATACGATCTGCCGTACCTACTCCTGCATTCGGAGGGTCAGCCCGTCTACCTCAGTCGACTCCGGCTTGGAGGTTCCCGGGACATCTACCCCTTGTTTAAAAACAGTCGGGGGATGATCCTTAGGATCAACTCCAATCTCTCGAACACGAACTCCCGAAGAACTCTCACTATCCTCTCCGGTCGTGCTGGTCGTGATAGCTGCCGCGCCGTCATCCTTCGCGGGGCTGTTTTCCACGATCCGTTCCTCGCTTCTGGGGAGAAATCGACGGCAACCACAAATCGTAACAAACCAAAGGAGGATCCAATGGTTCGGCGTCATAGCTGTCGTCGTATCCTTCGACCCAGGGAACGTCCAGCAGAGGCCGAGCAACCATGAGCAGGAAGCGCCATAAGCGCTCCCGCAACTCATTGTGGTCGCCCTGAAAAGCAGAGCTTACTTCGGCATAACTCCATCACCACACGATATATTGGCATGCCTCGCACATGCCTCCGCAGGCGCCTGGCCTTCGCGGATGCAAGTGGCAAGGCACGCACGCGCTCACCATAACGATCGCAAACTCTATTAATGGCGGCGACGCGGTCGCGAGCGCGCTGCATCGCCGCCTCCTCCTCCTCGTCGACACTTATCATCTCCACGCCGCTAATGGAGGACCGTTTCCTTTGGTCCGCCATTACGGCCCCAACCACACTCAAAGGGTGGTCGCGTCAACACTCAGGCGGGTACAAAAGGCACCGCCGAATGGCAACACCCTCCCCCCCGCTTTCTAGGTGCTGGACCGCACCTCTGCGCGCTCTGCCAGCTATATATATAAAAAAAAAATTAAAATACTGAAAAAAAAAACGAAAGTCGAAAAAATCGAAAATTTCCTGAAAATTAAAACAAACAATTCCCAAAAAGAAGAATGCTAAAATAAAACAAAACACAAAAGAAAAACAATTTACAAAATATAGAAATATAATATAATAATAAGAATATTATTAAATATAATAAAAATATTTATAAAATAAATTATTTCTATAAAATATTTAAAATTTCTAAAAATATTAAAAATAGGCAGCACGCTCGTAACGGTCGCGCCGCGACGCACACAACCACAACCTTACAAGGAAGAAATACAATCCCCCCCTTTTCACACGCTGGAGCCCTCCACGCGAGGGGTCATTGCAACTCACCGACGCGCCCTCTGCTATTGTCTCCAACTCGACAATCACTAAAATTTTTTTTTTTTTTTTTTTTTTTTATTTTTTTTTTATATTTTTAGTTTTTTACCAAATCGGGGCAGAAATTGCGGAATTAATCACTTCACAAAAAAAATTTAATCCGATTACCACTATTAACAATTATTAATTATTATTATTAACAATAATAACCTTAAAACAATTAATCCCGCAAATTATTAATCCGCCACCCTCGCTCCCGATCACTCAAACAAAAAAAATAAAATTTTCCCGCTCAGCGCTTATTACAGCGCGGAGCCACGAGCTATTATTCCCCCCTCCTACACACACACACACTTCACACACCAACACTAGCTAAATCGCGCGCAATTTTCGCGCCCGCTCCCTCACGAAAAAGTTGAAAATTTTCGTTCGCGACCCCTACCGCCGGCGTCCTGTCACGGTCGCCAATTTGTCACGTGGCGGTTACCGGGTGGCTAATTTCGCCCGGCTCCCAGCCACCACGCGACTTAAGGACTTTCCGTCCTTTCCTCCCGCTCGGTGTCGTCGCACGGAAAATCCGCGGACGCGGCGGAGCAAGCCTGGGCGCTCGCTGCTATAAGGAACGCGAAAATAGGGAAAGGCGCGCGAAATAATTACGCGAATGTTTTAAATGTTGTATTAATAAATTATTTATTATAATAAAATGTACAAAAATTAACCCGACAAACAACGACCCTATCTAATAACTTTCTCTCTCTCTCTCTCTCTCTCTCTCTCTCTCTCTCCCGACGCGGATGATCGCGCACGCGTTATAAAATATTATTATTTAAATTTACTTACTCTAACGGCGGCGATCTCCGAATTGGCGGGAAGC